>CM041778.1:249049604-249664753 GCA_023374045.1 Limonium bicolor | reverse complement strand
ATGTGCTAATTGTTTAAGAGCGATATCTGTGATTTTATGTGAATGATATTGTATACTGTATTACTCAACTTTGTTGCGTTTTATTTATACGCGAACGTCTTATGACTGAAAGTTTATACATCTAAGCTGGAATAAGACTAACTGACCTTTAGGTATTAATGAACCTAACTGATGGTCAATTGTTATAGTCTTAACTCAAGGATTGGTTATTATGTCACTGGAAAAAGGGCTAACTTATAAAGAGAGGAATCCAGATTGTTTCGACTTTCTGGTTGCGCATTGTGATCACTACGAGAGACTTCAATGGAGAGTCACTTAAAGGAAATCCATCAGCCACATTGGGGATGGCGGATGGCACTGCCGTTGGTGCACAGGTTTGACGGATCGGTTAATTAACCAGGGCCATAGGGTCAGCTGGTAAACTGTTCCAATGGAACACAGGGGACATTCGTCCATTAAAAAGTTATTAAGGTTTCACTTAACATGACACTTGAGGTGGAAATTAATTGGAGAAGGTTAAAAGATTGGTTTAAAGGATAAGGGTCAGGTGGCTAACTAACAAGTACAGTTTAATACGCGTATCTTGTTTGGTGATCGTTACGGATTATTAATATGTGATTATTGGTTATTGTTATGGATTTATTAATGTGTGACTATTGGTTATTTCTATGAGTTATTGTTGTTGTGTTATTAATGTCGTGTACTATTGTACACTAGTGTTTACAGGTGAATTGCGTGATCGTTAAATGTTTACAGTTTACTGTCATCATTGTAACGGTATTTAATGTAATGAATCTAATATCAAGATGGCTAAAACAACTTAAGGAATCCAAATGATTTTAAGACTACATTTAGCATACCAGCATTTCGAGTTGCTGAGCCCTTCAATGGCTAAACATTCCAGGTTATTGAAAAAGACTCAAGCCGAGTGAGGGAAACGGGGGTAGCTGAAGTGTTTTCAACAAACACCGTTGGTTTTATTATGTATTGTATTAAGGGTTGTTGTATTAAGTTAGTTGCTCATTTAGTTGGATTTGGGTTGTAATTAGAGTGCTCAGTATCTGTTCATCACAGCATAAGGATTGTATTGTTGGAAAGAGTAAGGTTGCCTTGTTGCTCACAAGGGTGAGTGACGACGTGTAACCAAGATAGATAGTTTTATTTTCCGGTGCGATTTGATATTCATTATGCTACGACTTGCGACGTTATTACAGGTTTAGGATTAAGGGTGTTACAAAAAGTGCTATCAGAGCGGAGTACCGCTATGATGAAAGGTACTGAGTCTAGGACAATGAGCATAGGAATATTGGGATACGGGAAACGTCTGTGAGGATTCGTGACCTAGGGACAAAAATCTAGGGATATTTTATTGCTAGTAATTAGTTTCTTACATGACTGTGATTGTATATGACGGTGTAGCAACCGAGTAAAAATATAGTATATTGTTATAGATGTCGACAAGAGAAAGACCACGTGGTGGCAGCAGTGGACGCGATGACGAGACACCGGCGGATGTTCCAACAGTACCAGGCCTAGCAGCGGCCATGGAAGACTTCACGCAGCAGCTAGGAGCTCAATTTACGGGAGCCATACCCCACCCCGCCGCAGCCCAGAGAAACCAACTGGTTGAAGAGCGTTGCAGACGCGAGAGTACCAATTTATTCAGGGGAAACGGACCCCGCCGCACTGGAAAAGTTCATTGTAGCGCACCAGAAGGCGTTCAAGGCTGTCCGAGTTCCAGAAGACCAGCAGGTCGACATCGCCGCATACAACCTGAAGGGCGTAGCTGACATTTGGTGGCGGTCAGTTGAGGGCCACCGTAGAGCTACACCGGACTTTGGATGGACAGCGTTTGTAGAAGTGTTGCGGGAGAAATTCTACCCCGAACACATAAAGCAGAGAAAAGGTAGGAGATCGAGACCTTAATCCAAGGGAGTCAAACAGTTGACCAGTACTACGCACGGATCACCAGTTTGTTGAAATATATACTAGGAGTCGACTACTCCGACGCAGAAAGAAAGAAGAGAAAGAGTACTGAAGGAGATGATGGGGAGTAACCTCTGACGGATTCTACAAGAAGGGGAAGAAATTCTTTGAAAAGAAGAAGGGGTGGAAGGATTTCCATGGTCAGAAGACGAAAGAGCAGGTCC
Source organism: Limonium bicolor (assembly GCA_023374045.1). Classification (NCBI taxonomy): domain Eukaryota; kingdom Viridiplantae; phylum Streptophyta; class Magnoliopsida; order Caryophyllales; family Plumbaginaceae; genus Limonium; species Limonium bicolor. Next base: position 249,662,603 of record CM041778.1, on the reverse strand, counting down.
CCGTCTGACCGGCCCAACTATTGATGCTCAACCACTAAGAACAGCACCACCTAGAGGCAATAAGTCAACCCGACGTCACTATTACTGTAAACGCTGTGGGAAGAATCACCCAGGCGTAGATTGCGCAGGAAGGAAGGTGGAGTGCCGCTATTGCAAAAAGGAAGGTCACAGAGAGTATGAATGCTTTTCCAATCCAGGGAGCCGAGTATACAAGGGAGCTAGAGGTTTACAGGGGGCACCAGCTAATGAGGCGGGCGGACCAAGAAGAAGCCAGGCGCCACAGAACAACACCTATACTAGAGGACCGGCTGGACAGCCATCCTCATCCGGGAGTCGGAAGGGAAAGGAGATGGTTCCATGAAGAAACACCTAGTACACAGTGGGAACTTCATGCGCTGAGGCTAGCGCTCAGCGCGAAACCGGTAAGCCTAGAACTTAAACCTAATGCATGATGCATGAATGTGTGTTTATAATTATCAGTCAATGAGACTTATATGTGATTAGTAAGTATCAAAATTTTGAGAGACCTAACGTAGGTAACCTCTCACCTAATGGGATACTTCGATATTTATTTTCCTTACCTATGAGACCGAGATCACCTGAGCCTATGAGCGAAGGTCGGGGATATCCAGAGGCATAGTGCCAAGTAATTGGAACCGGCATGATCTACTCAAGAAATACTTAACTATAGATGAACAAATAACTATTATAAATGAATGTAGAACTTGGGGATAAGCCTTGGAGAATTTTATATTCCAGGATATAGGAGTGGATTAAAACTTAAATTATATACATGATGAGTATGGGTAAGGATTGGGATACCAGCTGTATCATTCTCTATAGGAGATGATGCCGAATTTATACAGTTCATAAGAGGATGAATAAGGTGAACAAGATTGTTTCTAAGGTCAGGATACGCGTTGATATTGGTGGAGAATCCAGATTAGTGTACCATGGGATTAAGAGTATTAAACCGAAATTAGCCTTTGGATATATGGTGTGAGATGATACAGTGAGGAATAGTAAGTTAATTTTTGCTTGGACCGCCGAAGGGCGTTATCAACTGTCCAAACTTACAGTAACTACAAATTAGGACTTGCCTAAATGACGAACAAATGTCATAAAAAAAAAGAGAATACAAAAAAAAATTTTAAGACTATATGAATTGTCAAAAGGGTTTGATGGAGACCTACACGTAAGAGCAAACGCTGAAATTTTCATGGGATACCCAGGCACTGAGCTTACCGCTCAGTGCGAGACTGGAAAACCTTATGATCCCTTATTACTCCGGGAGAAATAGTGCAAAACCTTGAAATATGTCAATAAAGAAACATAATCTCAAAATATATAACTAAACATCCATCAGGGATAAGCACGGGTTTTAAAATACCTGAGCAAATACCAAGGGTCTCAGCTAGTACCATTATATAACAGTGTTGGACTCCTAATTAATGAAGGGGAGAGAACAACTTTGAACTTATATTTCTGAAGTCGGGAGAGCTATCTAATTCGCAATACTAAATGCTACACATATACATATAATTTGGAGGTTGTAAACCTAAAACATCGAGGAGTATTCATACATTTCAGAGAGCTAAATACCATTAAATATACCTACCCTATTTTGGAGGCACATGTCATACACTATTCTTATGGTTCTATACGAGCATATGTCTTCTATGACAGCTCAAGATACAAATACGAATAAAGGGCGCAAGAAAACAAAATAAGGTCAACCCCCTACGTAATATAAATTGTAATATAAACATGGTAATGAATAACTCTTCTTAACACTTACAGTGAAGATAGTATAAGTTACATTTAGAGTTTGAATTAATTTATACACTAAAGTGAGAGGAAATTAAATTTAAAGGTAGGAAAACATACCCCTTGGCTTGTAACAACAGTTTTACACGTAAATTTCCTAACGTTATATGCTAATCCTGTGATTCTAAATTCTTTATTTGATACGCCTAATTGACCTATTTTTGGAAGCCATTGAGTTGTGGATTAACCATGTTTCTAAGGGATAGAAACAAACAATAAGCTTTGATTATTCGTTACCAAACCGAAAGATTCAAACTGGAAACCCTTACTTTGAGATGGTACAATATTAAGAGATACTTAACCTAGGCTGAACATATGGTTCACCTGATTTATGGAGTTTAGATGAAATAAGGAAAGCCAAGCTTTAAGGCGGAGGAAATAGTACTATATGGAACTGTAATTGTGGACGGAGTCATGAAAACTTTTCCTTGAAGTCTAACTGTGGCTGTCTTTGCTCCAAGTGATGGTAATCAAAGTATAGACAATAATCAAGCCCTGATAAGTGAAATAGTAGATAAGCCTTTTAAAAAGAAGAGAGTATTCTATGGTATGCAAGTCCATGACGAAACTTATTACTTGTATGATGGATTTAAGAGTTGAAATGATTGATGGATATAATTATTAAACAGTATGAGCCTAGGTGTGTTAATAAGAATTTACCTTTTGCCAAGGAAAAACTGGCTTCCCTGCTTGATGATTTGATAAAGGGAATATGGTACCGGGGTTTTGGGAATACACTAGATTCGAGTATAGGTTATAACAGATATTGGATTAATAGTATAGTGGTCAAGAGAAATGTAATACTCACCACGTCACAAAGTTTGATAAGATACAATTTGGAAATGACAATTATATGATTGTGTGATATCGGACGTGGGAGGTCGAACTTGATCCTGGTCAGATCAAGGGAAAACCAAACACAAAATGGTGTAGAAGGATAGTTCAATACTGATGCTGACCCTGTCAGAGTTGGATGATTCCTGAGACTCCTTACAAGTAGTCACAATATTTCTGCGATACGTAAGTATCTATTCTTTAACCTAAGATAAAATTTGACTAATAGGTACATGAGATGTAGAAGGTGTAAATTAAGAGTTAAATTGTCCAGGTTACCCTGAGAAGATAGAATAGCTAAGACAACTCCGTGTATGGCGGAAAATAGTCAATTGTGAGGAAAATACTAACTATTATTATTCCATGAACCATGTTAATAAATAAATATGAGATCAAGAAACACTTATCTATAATAAAAGTATTATCAAACTACCTTCTAAGTTACGGCCAAATTACCATCTGGAAGGAAAGATCGACTTCCATGTCTTTCTTTATAAATTCAAACCCAATATATTAAATAGGAATCTACCTATAAACATGGTAGAATATCAAGAGTAGAAACATCATACTAAAACTCACACGAGTTGATTCTCAACCGCAAGAACATATTCAATAAAGAGAAACTACACCTTGCTAGAAACCTTAACAAGAACCCTATTGTGGTATACCTAATGAACAGATGATAATAATCATGTATATACTACCGATAATTGGTGAATCAATTATTTCGAGAAACCTTTCTATAATATACATCAGATGCATGGCTCGACCATAGCTCATACCTTACATTGAAAATGAAAACTGAATATGGTGACAGTAAACTCAAATACCAGAATCACAAGATGATGATATGGGGATCAAGGAGAAAGATGTTAGGTAAGCCCCAATATTAATACAAGACCTGAGCGCCAATGATCAAAACTACAAGAGGCGATTAGTGGTGTGTGTTACACACGATAGCTTCAATAATCCATGAGATAATATTGGCAACATACAAGACGGTAGATCACCTCCGTACACACAAGATTCAAATATAAAGCATACTAATGCACTAGGGAACATGTTAGAGAATACATAGATTCTTGAGGGCTATACCTCGTAAACGGACAGGAGTCATATGCTGACGTCCATAGGAGAGACCTCGAGTTCGCAATAGGCGATCGAGTCTTCCTTAGAGTTTCACCTACGAAGGAAATTTTTAGATTTGGGCAGAAGGGCAAGCTTAGCCCGAAGTATGTAGGACTCTACCTTATTACGGAGCGAGTGGGCCCTTTAGCTTACAGATTACACTACTAGAAAAAACGGATATACCTACAAAAATTTCCGTGGGTAAGTGGTAGATAATCAATTTTACCCACGGAATACCTTCGGAAACGTTCTGTGGGCATATACCTCGTGGGTAAGCTAATTACCCACCAAAAAATATTTCCGTAGGTAATTACCTACCAAATACCCACGGCTATTTTTGTAGGTAAATACCCATGGAAAGTCCGTAGTTAAATGCCCACGGAATACCAACAACGTACCTTCGGGTGTCATGTCTGTATGCCACGTGGATACCCACGGAATACAAACAGAAAAAATACCCACGAAAACCTTCCGTAGGTAAATACCCACGGAATACCCACGGACAAGTCTTTGGCTCTCCTTTGCAGCTTACCCACGGTATACCTACGGACCTCTATACCTTCAGACGTTTCCGTAGTTATTCCGTGGGTAAATCTTTGGTTTTTTTTTAAAAAAAAAAAATTACAGCGTTGAAATCCAAAAGAAATACCCATTATCTCAACACGGGAACCAGTAGGAAAATAATATAGAACAAAGAAAATTGGACTTGTAAACTTGTGATAACAAGACATGCAACACACATGTAATTACCACAGTAATTAGTCAATATTATAGTTGTTTGAATTGACAGTAGCACTGTACTATTTGTTTGACAGAAGAAGAGACAAACTCTGCCAGGAAGCCAGCCACTAAGACCCACAACTACACTTAAATTTGCCTGAAGAGAGTTTCCATTCCCATATTTGTCTTTGATGTAGCACGTGGCCAAGTGCAGAGTAGTGGCTGCACCCATGCTGAATCCTCCAAAAGCAAGTTTGACTGGTATAGAATCAAAGGGCAAAAATCTTATAAAGAGGTGGGAGAATTAATTGAAAAACAAGTTCCACAGAAACGGGGGCTCAGATATACTAGTCTTAATTAGAGTGCAGTTCTCAAAAACATACTTTCAGCCGGTTCATTGGACAATAATTTTCATCCATGCTCTCCACATCAGCTGGACCCTCTCCATTAAGGTCTCCTACATCAAACCTTGTTTAGACAAGAGTGAGCATCCAAAAGTTGGTTGCACTAAAGAATCGTCAAATATGAACTCTGGGATACCTCTACAGGAAAGCTTCACATTCATGATGATTATTTATTTTGACATGTAAATAGTATGCAGCAATTTGGTTTCTCATACATTTAGCCAGAACAATAGTTAAGATAGTTCAAAGAAACATCACAAGTTTATAAAGAACGCTCATGCTTACAAGCAGTAGATGGAAACCCGCCAAATAAACTTAAGGGTCGAGTATGAGCTGTTGGGCAAATCCATTTGATTTGCATCCCAAAACAGAGAGTATTGAAAGCTGAAACATATAATCAGAGATAGCCCGACAATGTAACACCCCGTCCTAAGCCAATCGTGGTTATCGCAACTTGACAAACTATACTTAACGTCGCAGCGGAATAAAGTAACACCAGGACCTAGCTACGGTCTAACCAACAAGAATTACCGTAATTTAAATATTTACAACCGTACATCCAAAATACATACACCATCCGAGTTTTAAGTATTCTCAAACCACATAATATATCTCATGTTCCACTACTAACAGACGGGCGCACAGGCACTACCCGTACTCAAAATAACGTCCCACCTAGGGCTACCCGCTCCTACTCTCGTGGGTGACTTCATCGGCCGCTTACCTGCAAGTGTAAAAACAGCCCCCAAAGGGGGTCAGCACGAATGCTGGTACGACCCTCCCATGGCCCCCAAGCTAACGGGGCTACGATGTCTAATTGTCGATAGCATGGGAGTTGATTAACATGATAAGCATAAATAGCGCAATAAGCTTAATATGAAGCACAACAAACCAACAACCACAATGAACATAATTAGCTCATAAGCAAACGAACGACTCAGGCGTTCCCTTAATAAGTGAGTTAGTTCTTAACTCCTTAGATCCACAATCTCCATAACTTTATACTTGCCAACCGCTCCACTATTAGATTGGTTAGCCCTTAGTTGGTTGCTTATCTTTGTAGGGCTTGGTTAACCCTAGCCGGTAGCAGTGCACTATCCGACGATAAGCTACCTTTCTTAATTTATTGGGGATGTAGGCTTGATCCCCCCCACGCCATCCTTAATGTGCCTCCCACCTCAAACAGTAGCCCGGGTGGTCGGGTCGATTTGTTGACCCTAGGCGACGAGTCTAATGACAAGTCTTATTTGGAAGTCGGATCTGATTCAGATACCGACCTCCCCCAATACACATGTGCCGGTACCATTCCGGATTCCTCACTCCCACCCCAAGTTATGGTTAGTGAAAGCCTTAATTACCAAGTGTTAGTTAAACCTTGACGGGTAAAACCAACAATCACCAATACTTAGTTCTTAACCTTAACTCAGTGAGTACTAAACTTAGTTAGCAACATTCTCAAGTCTCATGGGTTAGTGTGGAGTAAACACATTCACATCGAGAATAAATATGACCGGTTGCATGCTTTATCTTGTCTTAGTCATAGCAAATAAGCAGATAGCACACAAGCCGAGGGACACCTCGTTAGCAAGCAGGTCACAGGAAAGACTGTACCGTTCACCGTCGATCGTTGTTCGTTTAACCTTCTTCGGGTCCCAATTCACAAACCTAAAACATTCATTCATTTTTAGGTCATTAGTTATTTGCACCTTACTTAACTCACTTAGTCCTAGGGATTCCCATTCAATAACCTCTCAAGTCTTTGCCACTTAGCTTACCACTTAATTTTTAAACTTTAAAACTTATACTTAATCTTAACTTAATTCCTTAAGTTCTTAGGGTCCTAATCATTACCACCCTACCAAAGATACCTCATTGCCTATTACCATTCTTAGAATTCAAAATTTCTTTTTTTTTTTTTAAGTGTTAGGGTCGACCGACCCACCGACCGACCCAACCCCTGGGTCGGTCCATTACAGAAACTCTTCTGTCTTTTGAAACCCATCCGACCGACCCAGAGCTAGACCACCGACCCAAACCCTCTGGGTCGGTCCCTTACAGAACCCATTTTCCTACGTTAAACCTTTGCCCGACCGACCCAAGCTAAGCCGACCGACCCAAACCCCCTGGGTCGGTCCAGTCCAGAGGCATTCCGGCTGGCTTAACATGGCCCGACCGCCCAAAACTGGGTCGGACCCTGGGTCGGTCCTCTACAGATCTCTCTCTCAAATTGCCTCTTTCAATTCCAAACTCTTCCACAAGTGTTCTAATAGGTCCAACACCATCTTGGCACCTTAAACCACCTTATAACCTCCACCAAACTCATTAAAACAACTCCAAAGATCTTCTCAAACATTTACTCAATTCTTACAAAGCTCCCAACACTTAGCACTTATTTTCTTACATTTCTCACATGCATTCCTCCAAGAATTTCAATTAACCAAATGCTCCCTCCTTAAGAACTTGACCACACCATGTACACCACTTCCCAGCCTTATTGCATTTATCAAACCTTCCTTAGATTCTATACTCTAGTTCTCACCTAAACATTTCAAAGTTTCACACTCACTTACATCTAACTTACCCAAGTTTCCTAGCTTCTTTTATCAACATTTACCTAAGTCCTAAATACTCAAAGTCATTCTCTTGATTCCTAAATCCTTCCTAGTAATACCTAAGTCATTATAAGTCCTTAGAACACCTTATTCTCACCCTTTTTCATCAAGACAATCTCTAGAACTTCCTAGTACCTCCTTGTCATTAATTCCCTTAGAATGTCTTAAACACTTAAGCTCTCCTTTAAATTTTGCCATAGGTTCTCTAGTATATAATACCACCTAATACATGGCTTTTTCTCCATCAAACAACCAACATCACACAAATTCTCACCACAACACCTTAACACCCAATTTACACCAAAACACCACATCATCATATAGTGCTTAAACTTAAAATGCTTGGCACTTAGGCCCTTAAATGACAATAATCTTAACCACTGAATTTCCACATATATATGCCTTCAACCTGCGAATACACTCAACAAGGCTCCCATTGAAATAAAATGCTTCTTGTACTTCACCTTGATATTCTTAACTATCTCTTTTCTCATTTGCTCCTTAGTCACAAGTTCACAAGTATAGTCATTGTTTCTCCTAGGTTTTATATAACCCTTCTAATGTAAACTCTACACTAAACTCATCACATACTAAATCCCATTCCCTTAAACAACAAACACCTTAAGGTAAGTATTTACCTTGTTTTCTCACAAGCTTAAAAGCTTTTCTCCTTAGGTTTTTCTTTGTTCAATCTCGGTCACCAATGTGTGTCTCCTTGCCAATGTTCTAACCAATATCCAATGACTCCAATGAGTACTAATACACACATTAACCCTAAGGAACAAACCCTAGGTTAAAATATGTTTTAAGGTATTAATTGATTGTTTTACCTTGGTTTCTCAAGACAACTTGGATATGAAGCAAGAAGGACCTCCTCTCTCCTTTGAAGAGTAGAAACAAGCTAGAACAAGGCATAAACATGGAGTCCATGAGTATATATTTTCGGACATGTGAAGAAAATGGTGGAAACCTAGATTTTCTTACACTTTCTTTACCTTAAGAGAATGGAGATGCCAATGGAGTCTCCAAACTTGAATTTCCTCCTCTAATGGTGGTTTGACTTGGCACCAAAATGAAGCTCTTGAAGTTTTGAAAAGATAGAAAGAGGAGCTTGAGCTAACTAAGAAGAATATGTATTTTGTTTTGGATTTGGAGCTAAAATGAGCAAGATGTGCAAGGAAGGTGGAGCTCATGGAGGGAGTTCACGTTAATGGAGAAGAGAGAGCAAGAAACCGTGGGAAACAAGGAGAATGAAGAAGTGAGGAGAGAGGTAAGTAAAATGTGATATTTATGTAAAAGGTGAATAGTTACTTACTTGCTTTTTGCTTTCTCTTTACTTAGCTAGATAAGTGTGGTGAGTCACACTTAAAAACCGGCCCCCTTTTATAAATGAGGGTAATTAAGTCTTTGTTGACCAAATGTCTCACTTATATAGACTTATGTTATAAACTAGCTTAATTAATTCACTATTCATCAAAACAAGGCACATTGTTGTGAAATTTTTGATTTCCCATTGATATAGACTTCCAAATGTGATACTATATAGTACACATGTTAATTAAAGAGTAATGATGGACATTTAGCCATTCAAAACTCATTTACAAGACAATTTTTCAAAAACGTGCTTTAAGACTCCTTAAAGCACATTTTGTGTTTTAACTTGTTTTCAAGCTTGGTTTTCTTTGGTAATTGATTTGAAATGACCATTAGGATATTACTAAGGTCTTAGAACAATATTTGGGTACTCTCCCAAGTCTCTCCAAGCTTAGAGCACGTTTTTGTTAAAACTGCTCTTTTGGTGTTTCCTTATATTTTCTTTGATTAGAAATGTTTCTTAATGTTTCTAAGGCATTATTTAGCCTCCTTATATCTTAGTTTATCATTTAAACACCATATCTAAGTTTGGGGTATTTCAATCTACCCCCCTTAAAAGAACTTTGTCCTCAAAGTTCACACATGTGTTTAACCATTCACGGTACACAATTCTCTTAATCTCTAATCTTAATACCACATCTTATATTCACATTCATACATCTCAAGACTCAAAGGTCAATCTCAAATACAATACATAAGTATTATACATAACTCAAACTTACACCGAAGTGTAGCAACTTACACAAATTCACATCTTAAACAACCAAACAAACGACAAACATGATCGTTTCCTAACTCAAAAGCGAGGAAGCTCTACCCCCCTTAAAAAGGGGTACGCCCCGTACCCTATACAGACGATCTAGTCAGTAAATAAAGAAGGGTACTTCGCCCTCATCTTATCCTCTAATTCCCACGTGGCCTCTTCGACATCCTGGTTAGACCAGAGAACCTTCACCAGTCGCACTGACTTGTGGCGAGTGTCCCTAGTCTTACTGTCCAAGATTCTCTGAGGAGTCTCCACGGATCTCATATTTGGTTCTAAAGTCAACCTCTCAGGTTCTAACACATGGGAGGGGTGGTGCATGTATTTCTTTAGCTGTGAAACATGAAAAACATCATGCACTTTACCCAGCTCAGCAGGTAAATTTAACCTGTAAGCAACCGGGCCCACCCGCTCCGTAATCTCATAAGGACCAACAAATTTCGGGCTTAACTTGCCCTTCTGCCCAAACCTGAATACACCCTTCATCGGTGATACTCGCAGAAATACCCGGTCGCCCACTGCGAACTCCAGGTCCCGTCGTCGAACATCAGCATACGACTTCTGCCTATCTTGAGCAGCTTTCATGTTCTCCCTGATTTGCTGAACTTCAGCCTTAACTTGTTCTAAGTACTCTGGTCCTATAATGACCGTCTCACTCGACTCATCCCAGCAGAGCGGTGTACGACATGGTCTACCGTACAACGCTTGAAAAGGTGCCATCTTGATCGAAGCGTGATAGCTGTTGTTGTATGAAAACTCGATCAGATGCAATCTGTCAATCCAACTGCCCTGGAAGTCTAAGGCACATGCCTCAGCATGTCCTCGAGTGTCTGAATAGTACGCTCAGTCTGACCATCTGTCTGAGGATGGAACGCGGTACTCCTTGAGTTCTGTACCCAACGCTTCTCTGGTAGCTCTCCAGTACCTCGAAAGGAATCTGGTATCTCTATCTGACACTATGGTCTTTGGTATGCCGTGATGTCTCATGATTTCTTTCTCAAATAACTCAGCTAATTTGGTCACCTTCCAAGTATCCTTCATCGGTATGAATCGGGCTACTTTGGTAAGGCGATCCACCACCACCCATATCATGTTGAGACCTCCCCTAGCAGGTGGAAGCCCAACTACGAAGTCCATGGAGATATCATGGAACTTCCACTCCGGAACTGGCATCGACTGTACCATTCCGCCCGGTCGTCGGTGCTCGAATTTCACCTTCTGGCATGTGAGACACCTCAAGACGAACTCGGTAACATCTGTCTTCATCCCCGACCACCAGAAGTATCTCTTCATGTCTTTATACATTTTAGAGGCTCCCGGATGGATGGAAACTGAAGAACAGTGTGATTCTCTAAGTATACGGTCTTTCAGATCCGTGTTGCCTCGTGGTATGCATAATCGGCCCTTAAGTCTGATCAGATCATCATCATGAAGTCTGAAGTCGTATTTCTGACTCTCAAAGGTACCATCTGTCAGCTTCTGTCTGACCTCTCTCATATACTCATCTGTCCTCTGAGCCTCTCGCACCTCATCAACCAAGCTGGAGAAAGAAACTAGCGAATGGAGTGAGTGTGCTCGACGGCTCAGGGCATCTGCTACAACATTGGCCTTCCCTTCTTTGTATTGGAGGTCAATGTCATAGTCTTTCAGAAACTCTAACCATCTCCTCTGTCGAAGATTTAACTCCTTCTGAGTGAATATGTATTTCAAACTCTTGTGATCGGTGTAGATCGTGACACTAACCCCATATAAGTAGTGGCGCCATATCTTCAAAGCGAAGACTACAGCTCCCAGCTCTAAATCATGTGTGGGGTAGTTCTCCTCATGTTTCTTCAACTGGCGTGAGGCATATGCCACCACCTTGCCATGTTGCATGAGCACGCAACCCAGCCCTCTGCCGGATGCATCACAATAAACCTCAAAGCCCTCTGTACCGTCTGGAATGGTCAGTACCGGTGCAGTGGTCAGTGAGTCCTTCAAGCGCTGAAATGATCTCTCACAGTCAACTGTCCACAGAAATGGTGCGTCTTTCTTCATCAGACTGGTCATCGGCTTCGCGACCTTGCTGAAATCTCTAACAAATCTCCTGTAGTAGCCTGCCAGACCGAGAAAGCTCCGGATGTCGGTAACAGTCTTCGGCCTTGGCCAGGTACGTACGCATCAATCTTTGCTGGATCCACTGCGATCCCAGCATCTGAGATGACATGACCTAGGAAAGAGACCTGGTCAAGCCAAAACTCACACTTGGAGAACTTAGCATATAGCTGGTTCTCCCTCAATATTTCCAACACCCTTCTCAGATGTTCCTCATGCTCAACCTTAGACTTTGAATATATCAGAATGTCATCAATAAAAACCACAACCGACTTGTCCAGCTGCTCCCGGAACAAGCGGTTCATCAGATCCATGAACTTCGCCGGTGCGTTCGACAAACCGAACGGCATCACTGTAAACTCATAGTGGCCGTATCGTGTCCGGAATGCCGTCTTCTCAATATCTCCCTCCTTAATGGCTATCTGATGATACCCCGATCTGAGATCAATCTTGGAAAACACTGATGCTCCCTTCAACTGATCGAACAGATCGTCAATGCGGGGTAGTGGGTACTTATTCTTCACTGTCACTGCATTCAGCTCTCTGTAGTCGATGCAGAGGCGGAGACTACCATCCTTCTTCTTCACGAAGAGGACTGGCGCTCCCCATGGTGACACACTTGGTCTAACGAATCCTTTATCTAACAAATCTTTCAATTGTTCCTTTAATTCAGTCATTTCTGCCGGAGCCATACGGTATGGTGCTTTGGCTATCGGTCCGGTACCAGGTAGCAGCTCAATGGTGAACTCTACCTCCCGAGTGGGTGGCATGCCGGGCAGTTCCCGTGGAAATAAGTCGGGGAACTCCGACACTACCGGTAAGTCGGGGTCGAACTCAGGGTCTCTCTCTATGTCCTGTACATAGCAGAGGTATACTTCTTCCTTTCTCCTTAATTCTCTATGCATTGCCATGGCGGTGATGATCTTAGTCGAAGGCTCTCTGGGCCTCTGGCGGTATGATATTGTTACCCCAGACGGACTCCTGAGCAGCAATCTATGCTCGGCGCAGAGGATACGTCCCTTGTGCCGCTCCAACCAGTTCATCCCGACGATAACATCAAATCCTAGCTTACTGAACTCAATAAAACTGACTGGAAAGTCTTCTCCCTTAATTCTGATGGTGGCTCCTCAGTAGTAACGAGTGCAACGAACCTTCTCCTTAGACGGGAGCGTAACCGTGAAGTCGGGTAGCTCATCAGCGTCTAGCCCCAACCTGCTCGCGAATGATGCCGAGACAAAGGTATGCGAGGCCCCTGAGTCGAAGAGAACTGATGCCTCAATCCCATTAATCGGAAAGGTGCCGGTGAGGATAGTACCGCTGGCGTCGGCCTGTGCCTCTGTGAGTATGCTTAGTGCACCTTCCGTACCGAGTCCATAACCTAATTGTGTTCACAAGCTCCATGAGTATTGATGGTATAACAAGAGTCGTAATCAATTTATATGAACAACACTGTTATTTTATTCATGACCATCCTGTTTACAACATGTGCTTCAATCTTACATCTCATTTCTCATCTCATTCTAACATTACATGGCTAGTATTGTCTAAAGGTTAGGTTTAATCTTCCTGGTCTCATATGCGTCGCATTGACTACTGCTGATGGTGCTGTATTCAGCTTGATTCTCTTAATCCATGGTATAACATCCTTGTCTCCTCCCAAAATTAATACATCACCTGACTTAAGCACTATCTTATCTGCACGGTCCGCACGCTTCTGCTCGCCGTATAAAAATTCCGCATCATCTCCAATGGACCAAGACACTACGGGTATCCCTCTTTCGAGACTCCGTTGTCTCGTCCTTATCCTGGTGTAGTCCCAGTTTCCCATCTTTTTCGTAGAAGTTTACAATGCAAATGTCTGGCTGGATGTCTGGAATCGGTTCAGCTTCCAACTGCTGAGCGATTTCCATGACTTGTGTAATAACTGGATGGAACTCTTCGGGTATTCCCGGTGGTGAGACTCCATCTTGCTCCCTCATGGTTTGGTAATTCTTGGCATACGGATTCCAATCCTTGCCCAAGCTCATCATCTTTAACTTCATCCTTGCTCCCCCTGGGTACTCCGGTGTATAAAAACCTCCCGGTCCCATTCCTAGTTGATTGCATCTCCTGATGATGGCTATTTGTGCTTCGGGTGTCAGGTATCCCCTTAATAAAATCATACCTGGGCGGATAACCTGACATTGTTCGGTTGGAAAGTGTATGGTTTCGATGTCGGTGTGCTCCGGGCTAGATGTAGATGGTATAGGGTAGCAGATGTTGAATCTTCCTAAAGTGGTAGTAGGTTATGTCTTACTTAAGTTCTAATCTCATCTTATTTTTACTTAACTCATTTATTCACCAAACATGCATGATAATGCGGTAAGCAGGTAGTTTTATTACTAAATGGTTATAGTGGTACCTGGCCTCGATGAGGGCTCAGGCTCATCGTCCCGGTCCACCATGTGTAGAGTGGGTCCCGACTTCTGGGTCACCCTCGGGTTCTTGTCTGCAGCTTGTTGCCCCCTCCTCTGACCGTCAGATCCAGATCCCTGATCAGTCTTGGCCTTAACCTTAAAACTGGGTCTGTAATTCTTACTCTCCGGATTCCCGTAGCACTCATATGCTCGGTGCCCAAGTACTCCGCAAAAGTTACACTCCACCTTATTCCCTTTACAGTCGAGCCCGGGGTGGTCCTTGTGACACCACCTACAGATGAAGCGTCGCTGGTATCCACCACCGGCTCCTTTCTCAGTCTCAGATCCTGATCATTCAATGTCAATACTCACATCCCAAATGGTTACTAATTGTTTCTTAACTCATTTAATACCAATTCCTTACCCTTTGGCGCCTTAGAGCGCAGGGTGTAGCTGCATAAGCATACGTCAGCTTCAATGGCTCTTCCGGAGCCTTCTCCTTTCCCTCCTTCCCCTTCGGGTTCTGATTTTTCTGGGCCTGAGGCTGGTACTTTTGTTTCTTGTACCCTCCTTGCCCTTGGTGTTCCGCACTCTTCCCAGCACTCTTTCTCTTAGCGTTTCCTCGTCCCTCAGCTGGACGGTTATCTCCACCTTAGCAGCGGCATGATAGCACTCCTTTTTCCATGGTATTAGTCATACTTATTCTCATAATCTAAATCTTATTCATCACTTACTCAAATCTCAATCATTCTTATTACCTGCAAGGTAGTGTAACTCGTCGGCCCCATGCCGTAGCGGAGTCGATGGCTAAGCCCGCCATAGAAGCGGTCCACCAAGATCTGGTCAGAATACCCTAGACCTGGCAGAAGACGGAGCAAGGCAGTGAACTCCGAGTAATACTCGTCCACTGTCATCTTGTCCGTCTGCCTAAGCGCATCCAACTGCAACGCTTCTTCGTCTGGACATGGGCGGGGTAGTACTTTGCTCGTAGCAAGGCGGTGTACTGCTCCCAGCCGAACTCTGGATTGGCCACATGCTCGGCCCTCACCAGCTTCCACCAATCGCCTGCCGCCCCCTTCAGATAGAAAGCAGCTAAGCGTACCTTGATCCCAGCAGGGACGTCAAGGGTCTTGAAGGCGGTCTCCAGCTCGGAGATGTACGCCTCAAGCTTGGCGGGATCGGTCTCCCCCTTAAAATGCACGGGTCGAAGATCTGCTAGACTCTTCACCCAGTTTGGTTCCCTAGGTTGTGGCGGCGGAGGTGGTGCACCCACACCAGGCTGATAGCCCATGTCCCCTAAAGCGGCAGCTACGATCTCTGCGATCGTCTGCCCTCCAGGTATCCCTGAAGTATCCTCCCCCCGGCCGCGACCTCGGCCTCCTCTAGGGCGTCCTGCCATCTGAACAAGCATAACTCACATTAGATTCGTACTCACCACTGTTTGGTTAGTAAATTTATAACGTCCGTAGACGGTAAAGACAATCCACACTTATTAGTGGTCATCTGACTTTACTCACTCTAACTTCTGACACCCTTAACCCATCACTTATTCCTTAACTTACATCCTAACTCGGTGGTTACTCATGTCCGGTATTTCTTGATCAGAGTGTAACTACGCTCTGATACCACTTTTGTAACACCCCGTCCTAAGCCAATCGTGGTTATCGCAACTTGACAAACTATACTTAACGTCGCAGCGGAATAAAGTAACACCAGGACCTAGCTACGGTCTAACCAACAAGAATGACCGTAATTTAAATATTTACAACCGTACATCCAAAATACATACACCATCCGAGTTTTAAGTATTCTCAAACCACATAATATATCTCATGTTCCACTACTAACAGACGGGTGCACAGGCGCTACCCGTACTCAAAATAAAGTCCCACCTAGGGCTACCGCTCCTACTCTCGTGGTGTGACTTCATCGGCCGCTTACCTGCAAGTGTAAAAACAGCCCCCAAAGGGGGTCAGCACGAATGCTGGTACGACCCTCCCATGGCCCCCAAGCTAACGGGGCTACGACGTCTAATTGTCGATAGCATGGGAGTTGATTAACATGATAAGCATAAATAGCGCAATAAGCTTAATATGAAGCACATCAAACCAACAACCACAATGAACATAATTAGCTCATAAGCAAACGAACGACTCAGGCGTTCCCTTAATAAGTGAGTTAGTTCTTAACTCCTTAGATCCACAATCTCCTTAACCTTATACTTGCCAACCGCTCCACTATTAGATTGGTTAGCCCTTAGTTGGTTGCTTATCTTTGTAGGGCTTGGTTAACCCTAGCCGGTAGCAGTGCACTATCCGACGATAAGCTACCTTTCTTAATTTATTGGGGATGTAGGCTTGATCCCCCCACACCATCCTTAATGTGCCTCCCACCTCAAACAGTAGCCCGGGTGGTCGGGTCGATTTGTTGACCCTAGGCGACGAGTCTAATGACAAGTCTTATTTGGAAGTCGGATCTGATTCAGATACCGACCTCCCCCAATACACATGTGCCGGTACCATTTCGGATTCCTCACTCCCACCCCAAGTTATGGTTAGTGAAAGCCTTAATTACCAAGTGTTAGTTAAACCTTGACGGGTAAAACCAACAATCACCAATACTTAGTTCTTAACCTTAACTCAGTGAGTACTAAACTTAGTTAGCAACATTCTCAAGTCTCGTGGGTTAGTGTGGAGTAAACACATTCACATCGAGAATAAATATGACCGGTTGCATGCTTTATCTTGTCTTAGTCATAGCAAATAAGCAGATAGCACACAAGCCGAGGGACACCTCGTTAGCAAGCAGGTCGCAGGAAAGACTGTACCGTTCACCGTCGATCGTTGTTCGTTTAACCTTCTTCGGGGTCCCAATTCACAAACCTAAAACATTCATTCATTTTTAGGTCATTAGTTATTTGCACCTTACTTAACTCACTTAGTTCCTAGGGATTCCCATTCAATAACCTCTCAAGTCTTTGCCACTTAGCTTACCACTTAATTTTTAAACATTAAAACTTATACTTAATCTTAACTTAATTCCTTAAGTTCTTAGGGTCCTAATCATTACCACCCTACCAAAGTATACCTCATTGCCTATTACCATTCTTAGAATTCAAAATTTCTTTCTTTCTTTTTTTTTAAGTGTTAAGGGTCGACCGACCCACCGACCGACCCAACCCCTGGGTCGGTCCATTACAGAAACTCTTCCTTCTTTTGAAACCCATCCGACCGACCCAGAGCTAGACCGACCGACCCAAACCCTCTGGGTCGGTCCCTTACAGAACCCATATTCCTACGTTAAACCTTTGCCGACCGACCCGAAGCTAAGCCGACCGACCCAAACCCCCTGGGTCGGTCCAGTCCAGAGGCATTCCGGCTGGCTTAACATGGCCCGACCGACCCAAAACTGGGTCGGACCCTGGGTCGGTCCTCTACAGATCTTCTCTCAAATTGCCTCTTTCAATTCCAAACTCTTCCACAAGTGTTCAATAGGTCCAACACCATCTTGGCACCTTAAACCCACCTTATAACCTCCACCAAACTCATTAAAACAACCTCCAAAGATCTTCTCAAACATTTACTCAATTCTTACAAAGCTCCCAACACTTAGCACTTATTTTCTTACATTTCTCACATGCATTCCTCCAAGAATTTCAATTAACCAAATGCTCCCTCCTTAAGAACTTGACCACACCATGTACACCACTTCCCAGCCTTATTGCATTTATCAAACCTTCCTTAGATTCTATACTCTAGTTCTCACCTAAAGCATTTCAAAGTTTCACACTCACTTACATCTAACTTACCCAAGTTTCCTAGCTTCTTTTATCAACATTTACCTAAGTCCTAAATACTCAAAGTCATTCTCTTGATTCCTAAATCCTTCCTAGTAATACCTAAGTCATTATAAGTCCTTAGAACACCTTATTCTCACCCTTTTTCATCAAGACAATCTCTAGAACTTCCTAGTACCTCCTTGGTCATTAAATTCCCTTAGAATGTCTTAAACACTTAAGCTCTCCTTTAAATTTTGCCATAGGTTCTCTAGTATATAATACCACCTAATACATGGCTTTTCTCCATCAAACAACCAACATCACACAAATTCTCACCACAACACCTTAACACCCAATTTACACCAAAACCACACCACATCATCATATAGTGCTTAAACTTAAAATGCTTGGCACTTAGGCCCTTAAATGACAATAATCTTAACCACTGGATTTCCACACATATATGCCTTCAACCTGCGAATACACTCAACAAGGCTCCCATTGAAATAAAATGCTTCTTGTTCTTCACCTTGATATTCTTAGACTATCTTTTTCTCATTTGCTCCTTAGTCACAAGTTCACAAGTATAGTCATTGTTTCTCCTAGGTTTTACATAACCCTTTTCTAATGTAAATCTCTACTAAACTCATCACATACCTAAATCCCATTCCCTTAAACAACAAAACACCTTAAGGTAAGTATTTACCTTGTTTTCTCACAAGCTTAAAAGCTTTTTCCTTAGGTTTTTCTTTGTTCAATCTCGGTCACCAATGTGTGTCTCCTTGCCAATGTTCTAAACAATGTCCAACAACTCTAATGAGCCTAACAACACATTTACCTTAAGGAATAAACACCTAGGTTAAAATGTTTTTAAATTTTAATTGATTGTTTTACCTTAGTTCCCACGACAAGCTTGGATATGAGCAAGAAGGACCTCCTCTCTCCTTTGAAGAGTAGAAACAGCTAGAACAAGGCATAAACATGGGTTCCATGAGTATATATTTTCGGACATGTGAAGAAAATGTGGAAACCTAGATTTCTTACACTTTCTTTACCTTAAGAGAACGGAGATGCCAAGGAGTCTCCAACTTGAATTCCTTCTCTAATGGTGGTTTGACTTGGCACCAAATGAGCTCTGAAGTTTTGAAAAGATAGAAGAAGGAGCTTTGAGCTAACTAGAAGATTTTTTTGTTTTTGGATTTGGAGCTAAAATGAGCAAGATGTGGCCAAGGGAAGATGGAGCTTTCATGAGGTTGAGTTCTACGTGAATGGAGAAGGGAGAGAGCAGTTTCAAACTGTGGGAAAACAAAGGAGAATGAAAAGTGAGGAGAGAGGTAAGTAAAATGTGCTATTTCTGTAAGGTAATAGTTAACTATTCCTTGCTTTTTTGCTTTCTCTTTCTTAGCTAGATAAGTGTGGTGAGTCACACTTAAAAACCGGCCCCCTTTTATAAATAAGGGTAATTAAGTCTTTGTTGACCAATTCTCACTTATATAGACTTATGTTATAACTAGCTTAATTAATTTCACTATTCATCAAAACAAGCACATTGTTGTGAAATTTTTGATTTTCCCATTGATATAGACTTACAAATGTGATACTATATAGTACCATGTTAATTAAAGAGTAATGATGGACATTTAGCCATTCAAAACTCATTTACAGGCAATTTTTTTCAAAACGTGCTTTAAGGCTCCTTAAAGCACATTTTGTGTTTTAACTTGTTTTCAAGCTTGGTTTTCTTTGGTATTGATTGAAATGACCATTAGGATATACTAAGGTCTTAGAACAATATTTGGGTACTCTCCCAAGTCTCTCCAAGCTTAGAGCACGTTTTTGTTAAACAGCTCTTTGGTGTTTCCTTATATTTTCTTTGATTAGAAATGTTTTTAATGTTTCTAAGGCATTATTTAGCCTCCTTATATCTTAGTTTAATCATTTAAACACCATATCTAAGTTTGGGTATTTCAGACAAAGATAAGGTGAAAAGAGGTCCACAAATAGTGTAGATGAAGCTACATTCAATTTTAATTTCAAAAGCACAAAAACACAACAGAGAATCATTATATCAACTGTCATCATACAATCCCATAATATTTACAACCACCACACGGTACAAACTTGAAGCAAGCCTCTCCTGCTGAAACAATTTACCAAGTAGAAAAAGGACAAGTTGATAAAAGATAATAACCATTTGTGTGTTCATAATTACCGAATTAGAATTGAGACAAGCAAAATAAATAAAAACATCAGAATAAAATGAGAAAGATATGACAGCACAACTTGCCTATCTTTATTAATGTTCTCATATACCCTCTATGGATCCATTGACGAATAAGCTTCAAAGCAGTCATCTCCCACTTCCTTGTAGTTCATTAAAAAGTGACATGTTAATCCATCACTTGGAGGGAAGTATTTCTGAAATACCCCGAACTTAATATAGGGATTAAAATTAACCTAATACGTATTTAAGGGCCTAATGGTACTAATTAATACTAGTAAGGAAAAATAAATCCAAAAGAAATAAAGAAAACGCTTAAAAAGCGGAAAACGCTAAATAAGCGTTAAATAACCATAGGAGGTATGAGACCTCGGTTAGGTTATTATATGGATTCTAAAGGTTTAATAAGACCTAAATATAATATGGGAACACTCCCGAAGAAAACGGATCCAAATAATGTATTAAAATGCTAATAGAGCTTTAACGCACGTTTTTCGAGAAAACCCGGAAAGTGACTTTAATTGGTCAAACATACCCATAAAATTATAAGTCATTAAATAAATATTATTAAGCATTTATGAAAGCTTATAACCAGTAAAAATAAAGAAACGAGGAAATTCCGGAAAACGGGCCCGGTTAGTGACAGTACCTAAACCGGGTAAAATAACGTACACGTTTTCTGTAAAAGACGAAAAACGCTCCCACTAGTATAACTGTAGGGGACCGATCTTTAATAGTCAAATAACTCCCTCACACACACATGTAACTAGCTAATTAAATAAAGAGAGCCAAAAGCAAAAAGTAGTAAAGTAGAAAGCTACTTTACCTCCTCTCTACCTCACTCTCTCATTTCCCTATCTCTCTCCTACCCTCTTCTCCCCCATCGATTTCTCTCTCCCTCTCTTCTGGCTGCTGCGATTTTGGAGCTCCACAAGAAGCTCTAATGGCTTCTCTCCTTCAACCTCATGCTCCATCCTCATGTAAGCTCCAAACAAAAAAATAATCACATATTTGAACTCCCCTCATCATCCTCTATCATTCCTTCTTTTCAAAATTCGAAAAGGATGAATTTATCTCCATGGGTTTTCCCCATTTGAAGAGAAAGCACACCATTATGGAGCTTGGAGTCTCCTCTTTCCAACAAGTAAAAATCTACATGAAAAAACTCATGTTTTCACATCTCCTTTCATAACCGATTTTTACTCCTTGTAACACTCACATCCATTTTCTCTCTATTTTGAGCATAATATCAACCTTGCAATGGTGGTGGATTCACCTTCTTGAACCAAGGGCTAAAACCCTCCTAAAACACTCCAAAGGTAAACCCTAGAATTTTTATTTTAAACACTTCAATGAATTAGTGTTGACTTAAGGGTTAGTAGTTTAATTACAATTGTTTTGTGTGTTTGGATGATGGGAATGGTTTGGCAACTCCACTCCCCATATGGCCGATTTGGGGCAAGAAAGAAAGATGAGGATTGGAAAAAGGAATGAAGGAATTATAAGCTCAAGGTAAGAGCACTTTACTAATGTTAAATTTTAGTGCATTAGAGTAATGGGAATGGGTAAACCAATTAAA
The DNA here is from genome assembly GCA_023374045.1 of Limonium bicolor. Classification (NCBI taxonomy): domain Eukaryota; kingdom Viridiplantae; phylum Streptophyta; class Magnoliopsida; order Caryophyllales; family Plumbaginaceae; genus Limonium; species Limonium bicolor. The sequence continues at coordinate 249,640,873 of CM041778.1, read as the reverse complement.
GAACCCAAAACATCGTATTAGTATTGTAGATGTGGAAGTATGAGTAATTGTGAGCTTGTATTTGGATGGTAGGCCTTAGAGCCACGTATTGTGTATTTGATTGGCATTGTTGTTTGATGGAAGTATTGGAGTATTGGTATTGACTTGAGTACTGGTAGGACCCTTATATGGGTGTGGCTAGAATAGGAATGAACTTGGTGAAGAAAGTATGTGTATGGCTAAGTAAAAAGTAGGTGAACTATGGCGAAATTTGGGTAGGAATTATGTATTTAAGGATGACTTGGTGAATGGGAGAACCAAGGTGTATATTGGATTGAGTAGGTATGTTTAGTGGTGATGAGGTGGTAGTTGTAGTATGAGAGATAAGAAGTGTAAAAATCTGTCGCAAAGAGCTATCAAAGTGCATTGTGGAATTAGGAAGAATTAGGGTGTAAGAATTGGTAAAAGAGTGTTTGGACTTGGGTATAGATGTGTAATTGCTTGGAAATGTGTTTGGGATGCTAGGAGTGACATTGGTAGAGGAAGTATTGAATGGTAGAAGTTGGGTTAGAACTGTAGCATAAGTAAACAAAACTGTTACATTTGCTGGAAAAGAGGTGAGGAAGTTGTGTAAGTGGATTGATGGATTGAGTAAGGAGTTTGGTGGATGAACTAAGGCAATTTGAAGGGCCTAAGAAGTGTTAAAACATGTGGGATTAAGTGTAGAACAATGGGGAAGTAATGGGTAAAAGATAGAACTGAAAACAGAAATAAAATGCAAATACTGGGCCGGACCGACCTTGGGACCGAACTTGCAAGGTCGGTCGAGCCCAGATTTACAAAGACGGGAAAGCTTCTTGAATGGACCGAACTTGCGACCGGACTTGCAAGTTCGGTCGGACCAGAAAATTCTCCCTCTGTAACCTACTGGAATGGACCGACCATGCGACCGGACTTGCAAGGTCGGTCGACTCAAAAATTTTCCGTCTTGTAAGCTACTGGAATGGACCGACCATGCGACCGGACTTGCAAGGTCGGTCGGCTAAAAATTTCATCAGGTAATTCACTGGAATGGACCGACCTTGGGACCGGACTTGCAAGGTCGTCGGCCCTGTAATTTTCCAGCGTATTATCCTACTGACTTAGACCGACCTTGGGACCGACCCTGGGTAAGGTCGGTCGAGTCAAAACTTACAAAAAAAAAACTATAAGATTTATGATAAGTATATATATGTATATATATGTGTACCACCTATACATATGTACATATATATGTAAGTAAACCATTGTTATAATTAAAAGTAAGTAAATAAAATGTAAGTATAGGAGTGTAAAGACTTAGAAGAGTTGAGAAGCGTAGGGACAAATGAATTAAATTAATGATAGTTAGATTAATTGTTCGATTGTATGTAAATCATAGCATTCGAATTGTGAATACCGGAGGAACGTTGGGATACAAGTACAACGGTGAAAGGTATGATTTCTTCATGCCCTGTATCCTTCTGGTTACCCCGATTTGTGTGCTTATTTGATCACCTAAATAAGATAAATGCATGAATCGGACTATATTGCACTTACCTGTGCGTGACTTATGTTGTTCTTGATATTTATTGTCTTGAACACTAGTTTGTATAATTCATGAAATATATGAATGATGAGGAATGGTATTCGATCTTGTATTGTACTTAAGTATTGTATTGTATTTTGTATAATGAGTATTGAGCATTGTAATTGTGTAAGTGGCTTGTATGAATGACTTCTGCTAATTCCTAACTACCTAACTCCTAACTTAAGTGAGTAAACTAGAATGAGTAGAAGTCTGATATAGCTTCGGTCACGCGTGAGGATGAGGAGACACAAGAGGTTGGATCCGATTCCTGACTCTTAAACTGGTCCGCGGCCCAAATCCCTTAAATGGGTAGCATCCCGGATTGGTGAGTCAAGTAAATCCCGGTGGTGGGACGGAGTAGTCCCCGGGCCGGAGGTCCCGACGACTTAACATGAGTAAGAGTAAGAGTAAGTAAGTATGTATGAGTATGAGTATGAGTATGTATGCGTATGTATGGAGTGATGAGTAAAAGAGTAATCTCCACCCGATTAACCCGGGTGGACCAATGAAGCTAACAAGAACTTTACTTTGTGTATGTAATGAGTATGTGTATTCGGAAGAAGGTAAGTATGTATTGGATGGTTATATTGTACTCCTTGTATGTAATGAAGTGTATGTATGTATGCCTTGCGTAAGTATTATTGTATTGTGTATGAAAGCATGTATGCATGTTGTGTGAATAAATGAAATGCATGTATACGACCAAGTGGTCGGCGTACCCTCACTAGTACGCGGGGTATGCGGTTATCATGCGCAGCGAAAGCTGACCCCCTAGGGGGAACGTTTTTAGTGTGCAGGTACTCGAAGCGGATACGGTCAAGGTAAGAGACCGGAGGCAAACCTTCGTATTTGGAAGTAGGTAGTTGTGAGGAAGGGGTAACAGATAGACTCTTAGTGAGTATGTATAAATTTGGGAGAAGTATTGTATTTGATTTGGAACCTAGTAAACTCGGTATGTGGATTATTTTTTATTGAACTTGGAGTATTGTATTGAATGAGGATTGTAGTAATTACTTGGTAAATGGAGTATGTGTTACGGATATGTAGTACTCGGGATTCCGGTCCATCAGACCGATGCTGTACGTAGTAGCAGTAGCCTTGTTAGTCACGTGGGTGACTAACGGCATTGTATCACCCTCATTATGTAAGTATGTATCCGCTGCGTGTATCTGATGTGTAAGGATTTGGACGGTAAGCACAGCATTAATGGTAGGGGTGTTACAAAAAGTGGTATCAGAGTATCGCTCTGATGACTGGAAATACAGAGCTTAGGAATACCGAGTTAGGAATTAGAAGCTTAGGGCTAAGGGCTGAGTGTTAGCATTAGAGATATGCTAGTTAGGAACCACCGGTGAGTACCGGATACCTACAATACCAGCCCCGCCCGCCGCAAACCCCGTTGTATAACTTGGGAAAGGACGCCAGAGAAAAGAAAAGTCTTCTCATACTCGGGAAAAACCCGATCTGGCAGTTGTGAAGCGATCACACAGTAACAGGAACCGACATATGGTAGATTCCAGGTATTGGAAGCCCCGAGGATGGATCCTGGTTGAACCATAACACCCGCACTTAATAGCGGTAGAATGAGCACTCCAACCACGAGGAGGCTGCAACTTACAACAGCATGGGGCGACGTGCTTAGCAGTCGCGAAACCTAGCTAGTCAACCAACAGCAGGAAAGAAGCACTCACCGTGCAACGGAATGGAAAAGGGAGCAACAACGGAACCCGAGACACAAGTCTACGGGATAGTAATACCTGAATAATACCACCAACGGTGTGCTAGCTGACGAAAGACATAGTCGGAAGCGGTTAACTCCAAAACTACGACGCCATTAAGGTTGCAATACCTGGCCAATATAGCTCAGACGACTACAAGAACAACCATGAGATATAACCCAATAGGACTACAAGAGTAGTGCCTAAACAGGGAAGGCTCAGTAACCCCACAGATGTGTGGGAACGCGCCACAAGGAACGACACTAAACCATAGAGTGGGAATCTCCAAGGATTGGAGAAGTACCCAGATCTACGACAGCCATGTCTAGACCACCAAGAAGCTACCTAAGGGATCGAGTATACCAACTATCGATCAATAAGATCGAGGGAAGAGTCAACAAGACTATCAAGTACCCGTGAAAACCATACCGTGATCGGTATGGGTTTACCCAAAACCACCAGTACCACGCACTTGCCACGGCAAGTGCAGTAAGGACAGAGATACGTAAAGGAACTCTGACACACCACAGGTACATAGTAATGTACCGCGACTACAATGAAGCAACTATGGGATCACAAATCCTAAAACTGAAGGAATGGAACCTTGGAAAGGCCTAACTGCCCGACCACTGTATTTAGAACATACCAGTCAGCAAGACTAGACTTGGTCAAGACCTCAAGCATGGCTATGCCATAAGAGATTTCTTTTAACACCAAACCATTGTTTTAAAACCCAAAATTTTTCTTTCAAACCACAACCTCCTTTTAAAACCTTGGATTTTAAAACCGAACCAACATAATTGCGGTGAGTATCAAAGAATGATACAAGAGGAGTTGACAATAGAATGCTTCACCTAGGTGTGTGACGAACACTACGAGTGTACCCAATTACGGGATGTGGGACAACCGCACTCCGAAGGAGCTTGCGGGCCTGACATATAGTTGGGTAAGTGGTAACGTATCAACATGGTACCCCACGTATGTATACATGTAGTGTACGACACACGGGAAGTAGTCGACTCCATTCTACGGACCATCAGTAAGTTCAACCCAGGACAGCTGGACACCTCAGAGGATCAAGCATAAAGGAACTCAGAGAACCCATCTGAAAGTAAGGAATAAGAACTAGGGAGTGCAAAGAGCACAAATTAGTAAGTATAGACATTGGATATGTCTCAAGGAAATCAAACAAACACGTGATAGCTTGGAAGTATACCCAGCATAGACACGGTAAGGCAACCGCCTAACGTGAACACCACAATGCTCAACAAACGGGACAGGGTTCCCCAAAGCGATCACTAAATTACCACTAAATATAATCCATCATCGGGGAGGATATATAACCTCGACTCAAGCACTAGGCAAGCGTAAACAGTCTACCCAAGGACGGGAGACGTCATAACCCAAAAAGGGACAACTCAAGTACAATACCACAAGGCGATATAGTGGACAACATATCATAAACGTTAGCCTGATGTAACGGCATAATCTAACAACACCAAGGAGCAATCCTTGAGGGTGACTGGATTAACAATTGTCAAACAAAGCGTCAAGACGAGAATACAAGAGCTGGAACGAGCACTCGGTTAAGACACCGAAGGGATTTCACTTGACAGGGAATACCCTAGTCTACAAAAGGCACTGATCAGCACCAGATGGCCTAAGAGTCTTCTATGAACGGAAGCGTGATGTCACGACTTACCACGGAGCCCAGCAATACCTCCAACCTATGGGGTATACATGGAGTGGAAACATGTACAAGCAGCTTGCAAGGAGCATAGGTCGCAGCAATAAGGCTCAGAAGCCGTAAACACAATACGTTATATAAACTTAAATGGTTGCAAAACCTGCACCAGTTATTAGCAAGACGTACGAGAGGTATCGCCTCATACGACAAGAAATCAACAACTGGACCATCAATTCAAACCCAACTTTATGAGTGGCTTGAACTGATGGCTGTCTCAATGTCACTGTCACTAGAGCATTAGTCTAGTATACAGTTGACAGAGTTCTTAATTACCGTCATGCCTTCTGTAGCAATGGTAGCACAGAGGCATAAGAATCATGATATGCCAACATTGACCTAGTCCACACTTGGACACTGCGAGAAACCCAAGGGAAGGTACCCCTCGTTAGCCTAAGACCACCAATGTGGTGAAGATGTGAACCTTGAGAAAAGGCTTCCATCTACTATAACAATAAAACCACGCAATAGATATTGCCAAGGGGTGATGGAATAAGGAAATGAGATTTCCAAACCATTACGACTTAAAAGAGTAAGCATACTCCATATGCACCCACACATATAGTGGACCATTGTGTAAACACCAACATAGCAAACCTTGTCATTAGACCTATGAGTGGAGACAAACCCCTCAACAAGAAATTTCATTTACCAATGACAGAGTACTCTTCAATTGGAGAACGGGACCAGAAAACCCTTGAAGCTTCATGGGATATCCCGGTGATGTACACACAAGTAAAACTACATAGCTAGTGCCTATAACCAATGCTCAGCATTATGGAAAGACAGTCATTGTCAAAAAAATCAATGTGAATGCGCATCGAAAACCATGAATGACCAACACTCAAGAGAGCTAGTAACCCGATAAATTACTTCATCAATTGGCAACCAAGACACTTGGTAAATTGCATCATAAATGATGAAGGAATGTGAGGTAAGCTAACCCACACATGAAACCTAAAGTGGAAGAACATTTTCACATTAGAATTATAATACTGCGGTATGCTACGACAACCGTCATATACACGAATATAGGAAACCCTCAGCGTATACACACCATAAGAAATGGTGCCAATGATAGTAACAGTGAGTAAAGAGAAACTACCACAGTAACGGAGTCAGTAAAAACAATGTTGTATAATGAGTAAGAATACGGTGCACAACAAGCGACCGCTATGAGGAAGTAGTTAAGTAATGACACGGAGTATAAGTACGAGACGACAGGCAGAAATATTCTTTCCTATCACATAAGTGACTTACTGTCCAGCATTTACGCCTCTGCACTCTGTATGACTGAGTGTTTTGGTATTGCACTTGTGCAGCTAATGATCTATGGGATGGCTAGAGATGTGGAAAATGTAAACCGTAGTAAACCCTTCTTTTCACCAACGAATATGACATAAGCTAGTTAAGCAAGCTTGGGAACAGACCGTGCGGCCTAAGGCCAAGAAGCACGAAGAGTGTGAAACACACTAACACTCACAGATGCGAATTCAAATAGAATAAAAAGGTGAAAGGGACTTTAAAAGTCACTAGGACCGACGCATATCATGCAAGGTCTACAAGTAAAGAACACTTGTACTGAACCAGAAGAAACTGGTGTAATCTGGAAGCTATTGACAACAGAGGAAGCATAATAACTAAATAATAGTGGCTTAGCCTCGCCCAACAATAAGTTGGAAGAACATATAGTGAATAATCGTGAGAGTACGCGATAAATGTATAATGATTACCAGAAGCTGGTTATAGTCTAAACTCGTTGAGTTCAAAGGCGGTAAAAGAACACCATACTCGTTTGTAAACCTTATTCCCACAATAAAGGGATAGAAGGCGATGAGTAACACATTTATATTAACCAAAGAGTGGATTAAGCACTAAGGTTATCAGGGTCGCGCAGCAGAAGCTAGTGGGCCCTAGCTAAGGAATGTAATACACCCAGTAAGTATGCAAGATTGGCTGTGTTGATGCCTTAAAGCCTAATAGGCTAGAACCAAATTGATTGCGAGTTAAATAAAACTCATATAGGAATTATTGGTACAAGGACTGAACCATTGGTATGGTTAAGACCCTTGGACCAAAGCACCTTAGATAATGAACCGTAAGGAAGCTAAAATGCTTCAAAACGCCGCCCGAACTTAGTAAACCGATGTTCGATATTAACATATGGGAGATTACGTGGGCGTAATCCCTTTTAAGGGGGGTAGTAGGCGAGCGAAACCGCTTAATGTAAGTTTTGTGAATAAAACACATAAACCATAATGTGCATAGCACAAATGAGAACCAAATTGATGATTGATGCTATGTTAAATAAACATAAGTACTCATTCATATTGTAATTATGGTAACTAGGCATTAGACATGCAAATACCATAGGAAGAGTATACCCATCTTGTAACACCAATGTAAGAGTATTAGTAAAGGAAAAGTAATGAGTAGTGGACGGAGCTCCACAAGTACTGTAACCTTTGAAGAAAGTAGTACGGAATGAATGAGAGTAGTAGATGAATGAAGTTTATGAGTAGTGGAATTGTAGGTAAATTATTTGAAGCAAACTGAAGACAACTAAATCTTATAGGTATAGTATTTTGGATAGAATATTGGAGATGATGGTGAGTAATGGATGGAAGTAGTGAAGGTTGATGAGATGAGCATTTAGGTATCGAATCACGGAGTAAAGCATTTGGGGAGAGAGTGAGGATGATTGATGGATTGATTCCATCCTTTGGAGATGTATGAATTCGTAATCACGACTAGAAAGAGTAAAAGATAGAAAATGAAAACAATTAAATTATTTGTTTGGTTGGTTGAATCTGATGTGGGAAGTCGAACTTGATCCTAATCAGATCAAGGGAAACCGAACACAAATTGGAGTGGAAGGATAGTTCAACACTGGTGTTGATCACACCAGGGTCGAATGATTCTTGAAGCTCCCTCCAAGTGGTCACAAGAATCACACATAGGATAGAAGTGATGGATATAAATTGGAATTCGGAGTTGTGTGTTTAGAAATTTCTAATTAGCAGTATTGAAATATTGTCTTAGACATGAGAATAAGGATTTGTTAGAAACTTATACCGGAGAGATAAGATGTGTAACATGTTGTATTATTCCAAGGGCAGCAGGACATAAATGAGTCCTGTGTCTAGATGACCTGAGTGCCTGCGGGATTGTAGGTCTATTGCATTGCCTTGGGAATAGCTTTGCATTGATGTATGTATGTATAAATTGGTAATGAGGAACCGGATGGTGGTGGTAATGCGGATTGGAGTAATCATTGTGCATTAGTGTGACATGGTATGGTATAGTATGTAGGAACCTTGAGCGACGGATTTGGGATTGGTAAGGAGGAAGAATGTATGGCTTTGGTATTAGACACGTAAGAATGAGTAAGCATTGTAAACCTATAACCTCGAACAACTTTGAGGACAAAGTTCTTAAGGGGGGTAGATTGAAATACCCCAAACTTAAATATAGGGATTAAAATTAACCTAATACGTATTTAAGGGCCTAATGGTACCTAATTAATACTAGTAAGGAAAAATAAATCCAAAAGAAATAAAGAAACGCTTAAAAGCGGAAAACGCTAAATAAGCGTTAAATAACCATAGGAGGTATGAGACCTCAGTTAGAGTATTATATGGACTCTAAAGGTTTAATAAGACCTTAATAATATATGGGAACAACTCCGAAGATAACGGATCCAAATAATGTATTAAAACGCTAATAGGGCTTTAACGCACATTTTTCGAGAAAACCCGGAAACGTGACTTTAATTGGTCAAACAGACCCGTAAAAATTATAAGTCATTAAATAAATATTATTAAGAATTTATGAAAGCTTAATAACCAGTAAAAATAAAGAAACGAGGAAATTCCGGAAAACGGGCCCGGTTAGTGAACAGTACCTAAACCGGGTAAAATAACGAGCGTTTTCTGTAAAAGACGAAAAACGCTCCAACTAGTATAACTGTAGGGGACTGATTTTTAATAGTCAAATAACTCCCTCACACACACATGTAACTAGCTAATTAAATAAGAGAGCCAAAAGCAAAAGTAGTAAAGTAGAAATCTACTTTACCTCCTCTCTCACCTTACTCTCTCATTTCCCTCATCCTCTCCTACCCTCTTCTCCCCCATTGATTTCTCTCTCCCTCTCTCTTCTGGCTGCTGCGATTTTGGAGCTCCACAAGAAGCTCTAATGGCTTCTCTCCTTCAACCTCATGCTCCATCCTCATGTAAGCTCCAAACAAAAAAATAATCACATATTTTGTAACACCCCAACCCGAAATCCAATAACCTGAACGGCGATCACTCCCAAATAAAATACAACTGCAGCGGAAATAAATACAAAACCGGGCGGTATTACAATGCCGTTGGCCACCCTTGTGACCAACAAGGCTAAATCCAAATACAATCTCCAAAAGTCACGGTCTGAATACGAATACAATCCGAGATACTAGGAATCAAACTCTAATGTAAAATACTTAAGTAAAAACAAGTAACTATAAGAAGACTCCCATAGCTTGAATCTACCCCACCTACACTCGGTGTGGTAATCTTCTCAACTTCAGGTACCTGAAAAATGGGGGTGCCCCCAAAGGGGCTCAGCAAACAATGCTGGTATGGAAAACGTGCAGCCCATCGTCTACCGGGCCACACCAACTACTTTGTCGAACACATGCAGTTCATTTTTATAAAGCTGTAAACAAGCATAGTCTGATAATAACAAGTATCCATACAAGGACAATAATGTCACATAGAACAAGACTTCAGAAGGTCAAGTTAGCTGAGCTGAATCATTTGATAGTTGTCGGGTCCACACAGTGGGACTGACAGATGTATAAAAGTATATCAATATAGTGGAGGTATAGTGACCCGTTATAGAGAAAGGTTGGGCAGTTAGTCCCCAGGAGATAACGTAGTTAAACCCTGTACTGAGAGCTGATGGGAAATAGAACCCACGAGAGGAATGAAGTCTTCCTCTCCACTGAACTGATGGGCATTAGAAACCCGAGAGGAATAGAGTCTTCCTCTCCACTGAAATGTTCCGTCGCGACGTATAACTGAATAGGAGACGACCTGAGACAGGTACAACTCCTGTAGCATGCATGGCCAGATCCAACTGGGCTCCTCTCGTAGTATAGATTGTTAAGTGTCATATAAAGACGTTAAACAAGAACACAATGTGTATTGTCAATTATCACGTTTAGGATAATGACGTTTGTTATAAAGTGAAGTTAGTGAGAGACTTGAGTACAAGTCCTCGGTATACTGAAGCGCAGGTATTTAATCCACTGGTATAGTAGTGTTTGTATGCGTGGGACATACACGTTGTAGTCAGCATCATTCACGCACATAAAATAATACAACAGTGCACAAGAGTAAACAACATTTACATTAATTATCTTGGTCGTTATTTCAAACAACAGATAGCACACAAGCCGGTGTAATCCGGTAGAAAACAGGTTGCAAGAATCCCATACCGTTCACCGTAGACTGTACTTGTTTGATTCCCGGTCAACGTCTGGTCAAACAAAGTCCTAGAATAGGATTAACTGAGAGGGTTAATTTATGTTACCCTTATATAATAATTCTATTGGATCTTTTAACAAATCTCGTATTTGTTATTTCATGTGAGGTTTATTTCTTTTAATTACCTCATGATTTAATATATAACTTATTTGTTATTCCTTTTGATTTATTTATAAATCCTTTAATGTACATATATGTATTCATATATTCATGTACTATATTTGTTGTTTATTTTAATTGTCTAGTGACATAACAACTTAAATTTTCTTAACTATTTAAATGTCTTACAATGACATAAATTCTTATAATCTCATTATTCTCCTTTTAGTCATAAATAATATTTATTGTTTCCTTTAACTTCCTTATAACTATATAAGCCATAGTTCTAATTCCATAATCCTTTAATTAAAATTCTTTCTTCTAATTCCTCCAAATATCCATATAGGACCTATATTTATTTAAATCTAAATTATTACCCTTATATTTCGGTTATTTACAAAACAACCACATTAATTCATAAACTTTACATTTAAATTCTAATCTCTTATATCATAGTTTTAATTCCTTATTTATTAAATCACAAAACTACATTAATATTTTGGTATATACTTTTAAATATTGTAACTTTCAAAATTACAACTTAGCCCTCTTAAATCTCGGCCATATATATATATATTCCTTATAATTGCAATTTACCACAAAATCTTATAATCTTTACATAATGCCTTATAACTATAGTTTTAATTTTAATTCTCCATAAATGCCGAATATATATATATAAATTCTTAAATTACCAAACTAACCCCAAAGAATTCGGCTTTGTCATTTATTCTTCCTTAATTACATTTTCATCCCAAAACTTTATAATATTTCTTAATAACTTATAAACTATAGTCTAAATATTTAATTCCTAAAATTTCGAAGGTGAACCTATAAATCTCTTAATTATGAATTCGCCCCTTAAGTTCCAAACTTTCATAACAACTTTTATAAATTACATAATAGCCCAAAACTTTATAAAGTTTTTTAAACTTGTTTAAATTATCTAAAATTCATAAACTTAATTCCTAACCTTATATTATATCATAATACACCAAACACCCTTTAACTCTCGGCTTTCACAATAAACACTAAAACTTTGTAAAAATTACATTTAAGCCACATAACTTAATTAATTAGCCATTTAAGCACTAATAAAATATTTTTAACTCACCAAACTTTATAGTATAAGTTTATATACTAAGTAGCTCATTAAAATCTATTTCACTTAGCATTCGGCCATAATTTATAGTGACCATATAGTATATAAAAGTGGATTTATATGTCATAATAAATACATAAATTCATAGAGTCATATAACTCATGTAAAAATTATTGTAATGTCTTATATATTCTTAGCTCAAAATAAGATTTTTGCCCTTGATATTCGGCTTAATATGTAACTTAAATTTTGTGACACAAAAATGTGTCTTAAGGTAAATATTTTCTATATATGTTATAGATTATATTTTTGGCATATAATACCATATAGTTTCGGTTTTAATAACCTAGGAGATGTACATAATTTTTGTATTTTTTAGAAGCTTAACAAAGCTTATAAATAAAGATTACTTAGTAAACTTACTTCTTAACAAAGGTGGTTAAGTGCTTGAACTCTTCTTGAATCTCCAAGCTTTCTCCAAGGTAATTTGATGCTCCACTTCGGTTATATGCAAGTGGTGAAGGTGTTTAGGAGTTAGATCTTCAATAAAGATCTTAAGTAGATTTGTAAGTAGTTTTACAAGAATTTACCTTAAGCTTTTTCCCTTATAATTTCGGCTCACTAAAGGTAGATGAAGAACAATTTTCCTTCATCAAAATGGAAGAAAAGCCTTAGAAGAAGTAGAACTTGGTTACACATAAAAATGTGCTTTAAGGATTTTCAAGCATTAAAACTACCTTAAGATAACCTTGAGATGCTCCTTGGATTAATGTTGGTTTGGACAACCTCCTTGGAACTAATTGATGCCGAACCCTTGTTGATATGCTAGGAAGAGTTTTGCTTCAAGGTTGACAAGAAATGCTAGGAAATTACCTTAAAGATGAAGATAGAAGTTAAAACTCCATTAATGGACTTAAGAGCTTCAAAGGAAGAAGATGAAGCAAGAAGAGAGAGGAGAGCCTTACCAATTCGTGGATGAAGAGGGCAAGGAGAAGAATGAGACACGAATTGTATAAGGTAAGAAATGCATTTGGAATTTGATTTTTGCTTTGTCAATTTTTAATGTCAAATGACTTTACTTTTCCTTAGTTTATTACATGGTTTATTGGCTCAATAAATGCCCATGTTCTCTGCATAATTTCGGACATGTGGTGTGTGACAAGGCAAGAGTTGGAAAGAAAATGATTGTGAGCTAGAAGACAAGGTAAGAAGGTAAGGTTATTCTTGATTTTTCTAAGTTAATGACTTGTCTTCTTCTTCTTGTGTGCACGAATTTCAAGGGCTGAATGGGGTCTCAATCGGTGTTGAAGAGCCAAGGACAAGCATGTTAGGTCACATGGAAAAGAAGGAATAAAAAAAGTGGATTCTAGATCTACTTTTTGCCTTTTCTCATTTGTTTTTGTTCTAGCTCACATGGCCTTATTCCATGGCCTAATTTCGACAGCTTGCTGGTCAAATGAGACCTACATACTTTGACATTAAGTAATATAACACATGGGAAGGTGAGTCACCATGTTTATGCCTTTTATAAACTTTAAAGCAATTTTATACTAGTTTTTGCTCTCAAAATCGGCCCCTATAGAGAGCCTTGTTGACTAGTCCTCCAACTGATTTAGAAGGTCATTTTAACCCTATTTAAGATTACCAATTCGTGGCATGTCAAAAACTACTAGGCAATTGCGTAAAACGCGTTTTCGTGACACCGAAGGTGTGTTTTTGTGCTCTAAGGAAATTTTGGGAAATAAATTGTTTATGAGTTCCAAGTGTTTGTAAACACTTATTATAGTAAATAAACATATATTAAGATGTTACATTGAGTTATATGGGGTTATTAACCCGTGACATAATTTACGGGCCATCGGGACACTCCCGGGCAAAAAGGAGCGCTAAGAAACTCCTGAGGTTTTTGTTGAATTTTGAGAAACCACTTCGTGGGTTCTCTTTAGAATGATAATATGATGTTAGGAACTCAAGGAATTAATTTTATAGGAGTTCGTGCCACCTCGGCACTCCTCCGGACTTTTCGTGCTTTAAGGGCGGCGTGAGCACTCCCGAGCGTTTTGCGTTTTGACTGAATATAGCCTAGGGAATATGTTTATATATTCATATAATGAGTGTATGACCATTTGGTTTAAGTTTTAAGGTCATACAAGGTCATGCTTGACCATGTTCTAAGGCGTTTTAGCGTTTAGGAGAAACGACTATTTTTACGTAACGTTCTCATGCATGGGTTTGCATGCGTACGTGAAATGATTTATATGAATTATTTTCCATTAAATAATGGTTTAATAATATTAATTAGATTTGGGGTATTTCAATCTACCCCCCTTAAAAAGGACTTCGCCCCGAAGTCTCATATCTAAATTATAAGGTTGTGGGGAATCAAGTTCCACTAAGTATCCACAACTCAATCTAGTAGGGATCAAGTCCCAAGTCTCTATATTCCTAAGTTCACAGTGTACATCAAACACAACAGGAATACTTTGGAACAATATAGTGTAATGTAATAACACAGTCACTTTTCATATCTTAATAGTGCAGAGTAGTGCACATAAACTTTTCATTGTAGTGTAACAAAGTACACACCAACAAGTAGAAGTACAAAGTACATTCAAGTACAGTGTTACACAAGAACACATACAAGACAAGGTGTCACTGAAATGCACCAAAGTGCAACAAAATGTATACTGAGCAGTGTTACACAAGAACACATACAAGACAAAGTGTCGCTGAAATGCACTAAAGTGCAACAAAATGCATACTGAACTCACAAACGAAAAAGGCTCTACCCCCCAAAAAAGAGGGGTACGCCCACGTACCCTAGACTAAAGTGTCTAGTCGGTAAATAATGAGGGAAACTTCGCTCGCATATCCGCTTCTAGTTCCCATGTGGCCTCTTCAACATCGTGGTTCGACCAAAGAACCTTTACGAGGCTCACAGACTTATTTCGAGTATCTCTTGTCTTTCTGTCTAAAATTCGTTGTGGTGTTTCCACATACCTCATAGTTGGTTCCAATGAGAGTGTCTCTGGTTCTAAAACATGAGAAGGATGAGGCATGTATTTCTTAAGCTGAGACACGTGAAAAACATTGTGTACTTTGCCCAATTCGGCTGGCAAATCAAGTCGATATGCCACAAGACCCACCCGCTCTATGATAGCGTAGGGTCCTACAAATTTCGGGCTTAGCTTGCCCTTTTGCCCAAATCTGAATACACCCTTCATGGGTGATACTCGTAGAAATACCTGGTCGCCAACAGCGAACTCAAGGTCTCGTCGCCTCTCATGTGACTTCTGTTTGTTTGTTGTTGTACTTCTGCCTGGACTTGCTCTAAGTACTCAGGCCCAATGATGACGGTCTCACTAGACTCGTCCCAGCACAATGGTGTGCGACATGGTCTGCCATATAAGGCTTGGAAAGGTGACATCTGTATAGAGGCGTGATAGCTGTTATTGTATGCAAACTCGATGAGATGTAATCTATCTATCCAGCTGCCCTGGAAATCCAAGGCACATGCTCGTAGCATGTCCTCTAAGGTCTGAATAGTCCTCTCTGACTGACCATCTGTCTGAGGATGAAATGCTGTGCTAAGCTTCAATTCAGTGCCAAGTGCTTCGCGAGTAGCTCGCCAATATCGTGAGAGAAATCTAGTATCTCGATCTGAAACAATAGTCTTTGGTACTCCATGATGTCTGATAATCTTTTCCTCAAATAGTTCTGCCAACTTTGGCACTTTCCAAGTGTCTTTCATCGGAATAAACCTAGCAACTTTAGTCAGTCGGTCAACAACAACCCAAATCATATTAAGTCCTCCTCTCGTAGGTGGTAGTCCCACCACGAAGTCCATGGAGATATCGTAAAACTTCCACTCTGGAACTGGCATAGACTGTACCATACCTCCTGGTCGTCTATGTTCGAATTTCACTTTCTGACAAGTGAGACATCGAATCACATATTCTGTCACGTCGCCCTTCATACCACTCCACCAGAAATACCTCTTTAGATCTTTGTACATCTTAGAAGCTCCTGGATGGACAGATGTGGAAGAAGTGTGGGACTCTCGAAGAATATGCTCCTTTATATCTGTGCTGTCTCTGGGTATACACAATCTGCCCTTCAATCTGATTAATCCATCATCATGTAGCTGAAACTCATACTTTCCACCCTCAAATGTACCGTCAGACAACTTCTGACTGATCTCCATCATTCGCTGATCACTCTGCTGTGCGCTACGTATGTCGTCCATAAGACTCGAGCTAGCCACAATGGCATTTAGAGAATGTGCTCGTCGACTCAGTGCGTCTGCTACAACATTAGCTTTCCCTTCTTTGTACTGCAAATCAATATCATAATCCTTAAGAAATTCAACCCATCTTCTTTGTCTCATGTTTAACTCCTTCTGGGTGAATACATACTTCAAACTCTTATGATCCGAATATACGGTCATCTGGACACCATACAGGTAGTGGCGCCAGATCTTCAAGGCAAAAACAATAGCTCCAAGCTCCAAGTCATGTGTGGGATAGTTTTCCTCATGTTTCTTCAACTGTCGGGAAGCGTAGGCGACTACCTTCCCATTCTGCATGAGTACACACCCTAATCCCCTTCCTGATGCATCACAGTAAACTTCATAACCCTCAGTGCCTTCAGGTATGTCAAAACTGGTGCTGATGTCAAAGCGTTCTTCAAAAACTGAATGATGATTCACATTCTGTAGTCCATGTGAATGTGCCTTCTTCATTAAACTGGTCATAGGTTTGCTATTTGGAGAAGTCTCTGACAAACCTTCTGTAGTAACCGGCTAACCAAGGAAACTCCTGATATCAGTCACTGTCTTTGGCCTAGGCCAACTGCGAACTGCTTCTATCTTTGCTGGATCCACTGCGATCCCAGCATCTGAGATAACATGTCCTAAAAAGGAAACTCTGTCAACCAAAACTCACATTTGGAGAACTTAGCATAAAGCTGGTTCTCCCTTAAGATCTCAAGTACATGTCGGAGGTGACTCTCATGCTCTTCCTTAGACTTTGAATAATTAGGATGTCATCGATGAATACAACCACGGTCTTATCCAACTGCTCTCTGAATAATCTGTTCATCAAATCCATGAAGACTGCAGGTGCATTGACAAGCCAAAAGGCATAACTGTAAACTCATAGTGGCCATATCGTGTTCTGAATGCTGTCTTTTCTATGTCTTGCTCCCTGATAGGTATCTGATGGTATCCTGATCTCAAATCGATCTTCGAAAACACTTTTGCTCCTCTACTGATCAAACAAGTCGTCAACGTGGTAGTGGATATTTGTTCTTACCGACACTGCATTAAGCTCGGTAATCAATACAACGAAGGCTTCCATCCTTCTTCTTCACAAACAGAACTGGTGCTCCCCAAGGAGATACGCTAGGTCGTATGTATCCCTTGTCCAGTAAATCTTTCAGCTGCTCCTTCAGCTCAGCCATCTCTGTTGGTGCCATACGGTACGGTGCCTTAGCTATGGGACCGGTACCTGGTAGTAATTCAATGGAGAACTCTACCTCTCTGGATGGCGGTAAGCCTGGAAGTTCCTTTGGAAAAATATCTGGAAATTCCGACACCACTGGCATACTGGATCAAAATCAGGGTCGTGCTCTACATCCTGAACATAGCATAGGTATACTTCCTTCTGCTTCCTGACTTGCTTGTACATAGACATAGCAGATATAACTTTTATTGATGGTGCTCTAGGGCTCTGGCGGTATGATACTGTCACTCCTGATGGACTCTTAAGTAACAGTCTGCGCTCTGCACAAAGAATGCGGCCTCTGTGCCGCCCCAACCAGTCCATCCCGACTATAACGTCGAATCCTAGACCTCTGAACTCAATAAGGTCAATGGGAAAATCCTCCTCCTTAATACTGATAGTGGCTCCTCTATAAAGACGAGTGCAACTGATCTTCTCCTTAGACGGGAGTGCCACCTTAAAATCAGGTAACTCTACAGCGTCTAGCCCCAACTTCCCCGCAAGCGAAGGCGAAACGAAAGTATGTGAGGCTCCGGAGTCAAACAGTACTAGTGCATCCACTCCATTAACAGGAAAGGTACCAGTGAGGATCGCGCCGCCCTTGCTGGCCTCCTCCTCAGTAAGAATACTTAAGGCACCTTCCGTCTCCTTAGTACAACCTAATAACAGAATCTGAGTAAGTACTTTGATATATGATGGGGTCTAAAGACATTCACTTTCATAACAATAATGCTTCATTGATGAGATGATCTCCTTTCAGATGTCCAAACAATTACAATACTAGTACTTTCTAAAAGTCAAACTTAATCTTCCTGGTTTCATGTGAGTGGTGTTTATCACTGTCGAAGGTGCTGTGTTTAGTTTGATCCTCTTAATTCCATGGTATAGCAACCTTGACTTTCCACCCATTACTAAAACATCTCCTGAACTCAATATGATTTTCTTTGCAAGGTCCACACGCTTCTGCTCGCCATAAAGGAACTCTGCGTCATCTCCAATTGACAAAGATAATACTGGTATCCCCTGTTCAAGGGACCCTTTTGTTTCATCATTGTCCTGGTGTAGTCCTAAACGGCCTCCTTCTTCATAGAAGTTGATGATACATAGATCAGCCCTTAGATTGGGAACTGGATCTTCTTCTAGCTGTTGAGCTGTATTAACTGCTTGTTCCACAATTGGTAAAAATTCTTCTGGGATTTTTGGTACTTGTGCTCCATCTCCATTTCTTGTATCTTGGTAGGTTTTTGTGTAAGGATTCCAATCCTTTCCTAAGCACATCATTTTCAGCTTCATCTTGATCCTCCTGGAAATTCTAGAGTGTAGAACCCTCCTGGTCCTGCTCCCAATTCTAGACATTTTCTGATGATTGTAATTTGTGTCTCTGGTGTAGGTATCCTTTGATAATATCAAACCTGGTTGGATAACCTTACATTGTTCGTTCCCTGGTTCTTGTATTTTGATAATGTTTTCTTCTAGGGAGGGCGGGAGGGGATAGGAAAGCATATCTTATAGCTTCCTACGTGGTTTAAATTTTTACTAGTGAGTCTTACTAATTCTTCCCTACTCAATAGGAAATCAAGGCATGCTAGCATTCATTCACATCATCCATTGCTCAATAATAGGTTCACATGGTTTAGAAATACCTGGGTTCGTAGAAGGACCAGCCTCATCTTAGCGGTCCATGATATGCAGGGCGGGTCCGATGCTGGGCCTTTGCCTTTATACCCCTGAGCCTGGTTTGTTGGCGGAGGGCGAGTATCGCTAGCTCCATTCTTAGGGTCGGTGTTTGCCTTTGCTCCCGGGCGGGAGTTCTTGCTCTCCGGGTTTCGGATACACTCGAAGGCCCGATGTCCAAGTATTTGACAGTGGCGACACTGAACTTTCTCCCCTTGGCAGTCCACGCCGGGGTGATCTTTCCACACTGTCTACAGTTGAAACGGCGGACATACTTCTCCCGTTTTGTTGAGCCATCCAGAACCTAATACAATCAAGGTCAATTACACATTCTAACGGTACTGAAGTAATCACACAAGTTTCAAATTTGACTGCTTGGTTGGAGTGCCTACCCTTAGGTGGGTAGGTTTTCTGTGATGTTGTCGCTCCGTGGGTTCCTGACTGGGGTTCCCAGTAGTTTGGTTCCCCTTCCCTTGGTAGGACCCCTGGCCTTTCTGATAAGGTTTGTTCTTTTGTTAGAGTTCCCCTGCTTAGCATCTTCGCCACCAGGTCCGTCCTTCCTCTTTTGGGAGCTCAAAGCATCCCTTCTCTTACATGTAATCTCCACCACGGAGGCATCATGATAACATTCTTGTAAACTGGTAGGGATGATTGGTCCCATCCCAAACTGGAGTCGAGGGCTCAGTCCCCCGTAGAATCGGTCGACCAACACTTGGTCCGAGTATCCTATACCGGGTAGTAGTCGGAGTAGCGAAGTGAACTTCGCATAGTACTCATCCACTGACATCTTTCCCGTCTGCTCCAGGGCATCAAACTCTCTTGTCTTCACCATCCTGGTGTGGGCCGGGTAGTATTTGCCCCTAAGTAGTGCAGTGTAGTGTCCCCAAGTAAATGCTGGGTCATCCAGGTGGTCGGCTTTCACCATGTTCCACCAATCTCTCGCTGCATCCTTCAGATAAAAGGCAGCAAGCCTTACCTTTTCCCTAGCTGGGACTGCAAGCGTCTCAAACGCTGTCTCCATCTCCATGATGTATGTCTCCAAGTGAGCAGGGTCAGTCTACCCCTTGAATGCAGTTGGCCTTAGATCAGCCAAACTCTTCACCCAATCTCTCTCCCTGGGGGTGGTGGTGGAGGTAGCTGCTGCTGCTGTCCAACCCCCGCCTGTGCAAACGCCTGAGCGATTAAAGTAGCAATGTCTGCCAGCCTGATGTTTGGCTCCTCATCGGCCTGTCCACGACGTCCTCCTCTTCCTGACATCTGCAGGATGTTGAGGTATGTTAGATACTGTGGTCGCAATCTCGGTCTTGGATAGTAGTCTAAGTAAAACTAACTTAAACTCCTTTCAATACTATCACTCAACCCATAACCTAAGCTTTTAGAAATCCTAATCTCGGTGTATCCTTGTATCCAGAGCGTAACTATGCTCTGATACCACTTTTTGTAATACCCCAACCCGAAATTCAATAACCTGAACGGCGATCACTCCCAAATAAAATACAACTGCAGCGGAAATAAATACAACAACCGGGCGGTATTACAATGCCGTTGGCCACCCTTGTGACCAACAAGGCTAACTCCAAATACAATCTCCAAAAGTCACGGTCTGAATACGAATACAATCCGAGATACTAGGAATCAAACCCAATGTAAAATACTTAAGAAAAACAAATAACTAGTAGGAGACTCCCATAGCTTGCATCTACCCCACCTACACTCGGTGTGGTAATCTTCTCAACTTCAGGTACCTGAAAAATGGGGGTGCCCCCAAAGGGGCTCAGCAAACAATGCTGGTATGGAAAACGTGCAGCCCATCGTCTACCAGGCCACACCAACTACTTTGACGAACACATGCAGTTCATTTTTATAAAGCTGTAAATAAGCATAGTCTGATAATAACAAGTATCCACACAAGGACAATAATGTCACATAGAACAAGACTTTAGAAGGTCAAGTTAGCTGAGCTGAATCATTTGATAGCTGTAGGGTCCACACAGTGGGACTGACAGATGTATAAAAGTATATCAATATAGTGGAGGTATAGTGACCCCATTATAGAGAAAGGTTGGGCAGTTAGTCCCCAGGAGATAACGTAGTTAAACCCTGTACTGAGAGCTGATGGGAAATAGAACCCACGAGAGGAATGAAGTCTTCCTCTCCACTGAACTGATGGGCATTAGAAACCCGAGAGGAATAGAGTCTTCCTCTCCACTGAAATGTTCTGTCGCGACGTATAACTGAATAGGAGACGACCTGAGACAGGTACAACTCCTGTAGCATGCATGGCCAGATCCAACTGGGCTCCTCGTTCTCGTAGTATAGAGTTGTTAAGTGTCATATAAAGACGTTAAACAAGAACACAATGTGTATTGTCAATTATCACGTTTAGGATAATGACGTTTGTTATAAAGTGAAGTTAGTGAGAGACTTGAGTACAAATCCTCGGTATACTGAAGCGCAGGTATTTAATCCACTGGTATAGTAGTGTTTGTATGCGTGGGACATACACGTTGTAGTCAGCATCATTCACGCACATAAAATAATACAACAGTGCACAAGAGTAAACAACATTTACATTATTTATCTTGGTCGTTATTTCAAACAACAGATAGCACACAAGCCGGTGTAATCCGGTAGAAAACAGGTTGCAAGAATCCCATACCGTTCACCGTAGACTGTACTTGTTTAATTCCCGGTCAACGTCTGGTCAAACAAAGTCCTAGAATAGGATTAACTGAGAGGGTTAATTTATGTTACCCTTATATAATAATTCTATTGGATCTTTTAACAAATCTCGTATTTGTTATTTCATGTGAGGTTTATTTCTTTTAATTACCTCATGATTTAATATATAACTTATTTGTTATTCCTTTTTGATTTATTATAAATCCTTTAATGTACATATATGTATTCATATATTCATGTACTATATTTGTTGTTTATTTTAATTGTCTAGGTGACGTAACCACTTAAAATTTTCTTAGCTGCATTTAAATGTCTTACAATGACATAATATTCTCATAATCTCATTATTCTCCTTTTAGTCATAAATAATATTTATTGTTCTCCTTTAACTTCCATATAACTATATAAGCCATAGTTCTAATTCCATAACCCCTTTAATTAAAATTCTTTCTTCTAATTCCACCAAATGTCCATATAGGACCTATATTTATTTAAATCTAAATTATTACCCTTATATTTTGGTTATTTACAAAACAACCACATTAATTCATAAACTTTACATTTAAATTCTAATCTCTTTATATATCATAGTTTTAATTCCTTATTTAATTAAATCACAAAACTACCATTAATATTTTGGTATATACTTTTAAATATTGTAACTTTTGAAAATTACAACTTAGCCCCTCTTAAGTCTCGGCCTATAATATATATTCCTTATAATTGCAATTTAGACACAAAATCTTATAATCTTTACATAATGCCTTATAAACTATAGTTTTAATTCTAATTCTCCATAAATTCCGAATATATTTATATAAATTCTTAAATTACCAAACTAACCCCAAAGAATTTCGGCTTTGTCATTTAATCTTTCTTAATTACATTTTCATCCCAAAACTTTATAATATCTTCTTAATAACTTATAAACTATAGTCTAAATATTTAATTCCTAAAAATTTTGAAGGTGAACCTATTAAATCTCTTAATTATGAATTCGCCCCTTTTTATGTTCTAACTTTCATAACAACTTTTATAAATTACATAATAGCCCAAACTTTATAAAAAGTTATTTTAAGCTTGTTTAAATTATCTAAAATTCTTAAACTTAATTTCTAACCTTATATTATATCATAACTACACCAAACACCCCTTTAGCTCTCGGCTTTCACAATAAATGCACTATACTTTGTAAAAATTACATTTAAGCCACATAACTTAGTTAATTAGCCATTTAAGCACTAATAAAATATTTTAAACTCACCAAACTTTATAGTATAAATTTATACACATAAGTAGCTCATAAAAATCTATTTTTCACTTAGGCAATTCGGCCATAATTAAATAGTTACTATATAGTATATAAAAGTGGTTTATATGTCAAATAAATATACATAAATTCATAGGAGTCATATAACTCATGTATAAATTATTGTAATGTCTTATATAAATTCTTAGCTCAAAATAAGGTACTTTTGCCCTTGATAATTCGGCTTGGAAGTGTATGTAACTTAGGTAAATTTTGTGACACAAAAATGTGTCTTAAGGCAAATATTTTCCATATAAGTTATAGATTATATTTTTGGCATATAATACTATATAGTTTCGGTTTTAACTAACCTAGGAGATGTACATAATTTTTGTGGAATTTTTAGAAGCTTAAGAAAGCTTAAAACTTAAATATTAGCTTAGTAAACTTACTTCTTAACAAAGGTGGTTAAGTGCTTGAACTTCTTCTTGAATCTCCAAGCTTCCTCCAAGGTAATATTGATGCTCCACTTTGGTTATATGCAAGTGGTGAAGGTGTTTAGGAGTTAGATCTTCAATAAAGATCTTAAGTAGATTTGTAAGTAGTTTTACAAGAATTTACCTTAAGCTTTTTCCCTTATAATTTTGGCTCACCAAAGGTAGATGAAGAACAAATTTTCCTTCATCAAAATGGAGAAGAAAGGACCTTAGAAGAAGTAGAACTTGGTTACACATAAAAATGTGCTTTAAGGATTTTCAAGCATTAAAACAACCTTAAGATAACCTTGAGATGCTCCTTGGATTAATGTTGGTTTGGACAACCTCCTTGGAGAACTAATTGATGCCGAACCCTTTTTGATATGCTAGGAAGAGTTTTGCTTCAAGGTTTGACAAGAAATGCTAGGAAATTACCTTAAAGATGAAGATAGAAGTTAAACTCCATTAATGGACTTAAGAGCTTCAAAGGAAGAAGATGAAGCAAGAAGAGAGAGGAGAGCCTTACCAATTCGTGGATGAAGAGGGCAAGGAGAAGAATGAGATTCACGAATTGTATAAGGTAAGAAAATGCATTTGGAATTTGATTTTTGCTTTGTCAATTTTTAATGTCAAATGACTTTACTTTTCCTTAGATTATTACATGGTTTATTGGCTCAATAAATGCCCATGTTCTCTGCATAATTTCGGACATGTGGTGTGTGACAAGGCAAGAGTTGGAAAGAAAATGATTGTGAGCTAGAAGACAAGTTAAGAAAGGTAAGGTATATTCTCTTGATTTTTCTAAGTTAATGACTTGTCTTCTTCTTCATTGTGTTGCACGATTTCAAGGCTGAATGGGGGTCTCAATCGGTGTTGAAGAGCCAAGGACAAGCATGTTAGGTCACATGGAAAAGAAGGAATAAAAAAAGTGGATTCTAGATCTACTTTTTGCCTTTTCTCATTTGTTTTTGTTCTAGCTCACAAGGCCTTATTCCATGGCCTAATTTTGGCAGCTTGCTGGTCAAATAAGACCTACATACTTGACATTAGGTAATATAACACATGGGAAGGTGAGTCACCATGTTCTATGCCTTTTATAAACTTTAAATGCAAATTTTATACTAGTTTTTGGGTATAACTTCGGCCCCTATAGAGAGCCTTGTTGACTAGTCTCTCCAACTGATTTATAAGGTAATTTTAACCCTATTTAATATTACCAATTCGTGGCATGTCAAAAACTACAAGGCAATTGCGTAAAACGCGTTTTCGTGACACCCGGAGGTGTGTTTTTGTGCTCTAAGGAAATTTTGGGAAATAAATTGTCTTGATGAGTTCCAAGTGTTTATAAACACTTATTATAGTAAATAAACATATATTAAGATGTTACATTGAGTTATATGGGGTTACATTAACCCATGTCATAATTTACGGGCCATCGGGACACTCCCGGGCAAAAAGGAGCGCTAAGAAATCCTCCTGTGGTTTTTGTTGAATTTTGAGTAACCACTTCGTGGGTTCTCTTTAGAATGGCTAATATTGATGTTAGGAACTCAAGGAATTAATTTTATAGGAGTTCGTGCCACCTCGGCACTCCTCCGGACTTTTCGTACTTTAAGGGGCGTGCGTGAGCACTCCCGAGCGTTTTGCGTTTTTGACTAAATATAGCTTAGGGAATATATTTATATATTCATATAATAATTGTATGACCATTTGGTTTGAGTTTTATAAGGTCATACGAGGTCATGTTTGACCATCTGCTTCTAAGGCGTTTTAGCGTTTAAGGAGAAACGACTATTTTTACGTAATGTTCTCATGCATGGGTTTGCATGCGTACGTGAAAAGATTTATAATAGGATTATTTTCCATTAAATAATGGTTTAATAATATTAATTAGGTTTGGGGTATTTCATATTTGAACTCCCCTCATCATCCTCTATCATTCCCTCTTTTCAAAATTCGAAAAGGATGAATTTTATCTTCATGGGTTTTCCCCATTTGAAGAGAAAAGCACACCATTATGGAGCTTGGAGTCTCCTCTTTCCAATAAGGTAAAAATCTACATGAAAAACTCATGTTTTCACCATCCCTTTCATAACTGATTTATACTCCTTGTAACACTCCATTTTCTCTCTCTCTTTTGAGCATAATATCAACCTTGCAATGGTGGTGGATTCACCTTCTTGAACCAAGGGCTAAAACCCCTCCTAAAACACTCCAAAGGTAAACCCTAGAATTTTTATTTTAAACACTTCAATGAATTAGTGTTGACTTAAGGGTTAGTAGTTTAATTACAATTGTTTTGTGTGTTTGGATGATGGGAATGGAGTTTGGCAACTCCACTCCCCATATGGCCGATTTGGGGCAAGAAAGAAAGAAAAGGAGGATTGGAAAAAGGAATGAAGGAATTATAAGCTCAAGGTAAGAGCTCTTTACTAATGTTAAATTTTAGTGCATTATAGTAATGGGAATGGGTAAACCAATTTAAAGAACCAAAACATCGTATTAGTATTGTAGATGTGGAAGTATGAGTAATTGTGAGCTTGTGTTGGTAGGCCTTAGAGCCAAGTATTGTGTATTTGATTGGCATTGTTGTTTGATGGAAGTATTGGAGTATTGGTATTGACTTGAGTGCTGGTAGGACCTTATATGGGTGTGGCTAGAATAGGAATGAACTTGGTGAAGAAAGTGTATGGCTAAGTAAGAAAAGTAGGTGAACTATGACGAAATTTTGGTAGGAATTATGTATTTAAGGATGACTTGGTGAATGGGAGAACCAAGGTGTATATTGGATTGAGTTGGTATGTTTAGTGGTGATGAGGTGGTAGTTGTAGTATGAGAGATAAGAGTGTAAAAATATGTAGCAAAGAGCTATCAAAGTGCATTGCAGAATTAGGAAGAATTAGGGTGTAAGAATTGGTAAAAAGAGTGTTGGACTTGGGTATAGATGTGTAATTGCTTGGAAATGTGTTTGGGATGCTAGGAGTGACATTGGTAGAGGATGTATTGAGTGGTAGAAGTTGGGTTAGAAATCTGAAGCATAAGTAAAACAAAAATTGTTACATTTGCTGGAAAAGAGGTGAGGAAGTTTTGTAAGTGGATTGATGGATTGAGTAAGGAGTTTGGTGGATGAACTAAGGCAATTTGAAGGGCCTAAAAAGTGTTAAAACATGTGGGATTAAGTGTAGGAACAATGGGGAAGTAATGGGTAAAAGATAGAACTGAAAACAGAAAAAAAATGCAAATACTGGGCCGGACCGACCTTGGGACCGAACTTGCAAGGTCGGTCGAGCCTAGATTTACAAAGACGGGAAAGCTTCTGGAATGGACCGAACTTGCGACCGGACTTGCAAGTTCGGTCGGACCAGAAAATTCTCCCGTCTGTAACCTACTTGAATGGACCGACCTTGCGACCGGACTTGCAAGGTCGGTCGACTCAAAAATTTTCCGTCTTGTAAGCTACTGGAATGGACCGACCTTGCGACCGGACTTGCAAGGTCGGTCGGGCTAAAAATTTCATCAGGTAATTAACTGGAATGGACCGACCTTGGGACCGGACTTGCAAGGTCGGTCGGCCCTGTAATTTTCCAGCGTATTATCCTACTGACTTAGACCGACCTTGGGACCGACCCTGGGTAAGGTCGGTCGAGTCAAAACTTACAAAAAAAAAACTATAAGATTATGATAAGTATATATATATGTATATATATGTGTACCACCTATACATATGTACTATATATGTAAGTAAACCATTGTTAAGTAATTAAAAGTAAGTAAATAAAATGTAAGTATAGGAGTGTAAAGACTTAGAAAGTAAGAGTTGAGAAGCGTAGGGACAAACGAATTAAATTAATGATAGTTAGATTAATTGTTCGATTGTATGTAAATCATAGGATTCGAATTGTGAATACCGGAGGAACGTTGGGATACAAGTACAACGGTGAAAGGTATGATTTCTTCATGCCCTGTATCCTAATCTGGTTACCCCGATTTGTGTGCTTATTTGATCACCTAAATAAGATAAATGCATGAATCGGACTATATTGCACTTACCTGTGCGTGACTTATGTTGTTCTTGATATTTATTGTCTTGAACACTAGTTTGTATAATTCATGAAATATATGAATGATGAGGAATGGTATTCGAATCTTGTATTGTACTTAAGTATTGTATTGTATTTTGTATAAATTTGTATTGAGCATTGTAATTGTGTAAATGGCTTGTATGAATGACTTCTGCTAATTCCTAACTACCTAACTCCTAACCTAAGTGAGTAAACTGGAATGAGTAGAAGTCCGATATAGCTTCGGCCACGCGTGAGGATGAGGAGACACAAGAGGTTGGATCTGATTCCTGACTCTTAAACTGGTCCGCGGCCCAAATCCCTTAAATGGGTAGCATCCCGGATTGGTGAGTCAAGTAAATCCCGGTGGTACTCGGGATATGTAGTACTCGGGATTCCGGTCCATCAGACCGATGATGTACGTAGTAGCAGTAGCCTTGTTAGTCACGTGGGTGACTAACGACATTATATCACCCTCATTATGTAAGTATGTATCCGCTGCGTGTATCTGATGTGTAAGGAGATTGGACGGTAAGCACAACATTAATGGTAGGGGTGTTACAATTTCAAAGCAGTCAAACCCCCAATGCCTGGTAGTTCATTAAAAAGTGACAAGTTAATCCATCACTTGAAGGGAAGTAGAGAGTCCAACACAAACTAAACCAAATTTCAACCGCAACCAGACAAGTAAAAGGAATAGTTCTTTGTGTGAGTACTACTTTCAATTTAAACGATAGTTCCTAATGTTTGACAGATGGATAGCAATGAACAATATCGTACAAAAGCCAATTCATCAGATTTTAGATTTTTTATTTTAAAATGGAGTTAACAGAATTCATAACATCACCGATTTCTAGGGTTCTAGTCCCAGCAGATACAATTACTGCTCAAAACCTAGTTCTCGATTTCTAGGTTCTAGCTACTGCAAGAGAGGAAATATAGTTTCAAGCGACAAAAGATGGGAAGAATGGCTTACTTGTTCACCTTCTTCGGGCGACAACACAATAACTAGGAAATTCTTCAGTTACGAACAAGGGAGCAGTTCTTCAGATTCTTCGATTTGGATTTGGGGAGCAGTCAACAACAAAAGGCTTCGAAGCAGGTTGAACACAATGTTTCGAAGTAGGTTGAACACAAGGTATAGAGAGTAAACACAGAGTCGTATTCAGTGTGAAGTAGTCGAACTTGGTGTGGAGTATGGCGGAGACGAGTTTGGGAGTTGAAATTGGAGTCAAAATGTAGTCGAATTCAGTGTGAAGAAGTTGAAACTGGAGTGGAGTATAGCGGAGACAGTGCGCGGGAGTCGAAATTGGCAGTCAACAACACAAGGTATCGAGTAGTGGAATTCAATGTGAAGTAGTCGAAATTGGAGTGAAGTATGGCGGTGACTAAGTTTGGGAGTCGAATTGTTCAGCCTTAGTATGAAGGAAAATAAAACGCGGTCGTTTTGATATATATTTACCTACGGGACAAGTCCGTGGGTAAATACCTATAGACCCATTCCGCGGGTAAATGTGGTCTCAGTATGCAGGTTGTAAGCTAGATTAAAAGAAATCATTTTTATAGTATATTTACCTACGGAAATTGTCCGTGGGTACATACCTACGGGACATTTCCGTGGGTAAATATGGCCTCAGTATGATGGTTGTTAGCTAGGTTAAACACAGTCATTTTTGATAGTATATTTACCTACGGGAAGAGTCCGTGGGTAAGTACCTACTGAACAATTCCATGGGTAAATGTGGCCTAAGTATGTAGGTTGTTAGCTAGGTTAAATGTAGTCGTTTTTTGTAGTATATTTACTTACGGGAAGAGTCTGTGGGTAAATACCTACGGAAGAATTCCATGGGTAAATGTGGCCTCAGTATATAATAGTATATTTACCTACGGGACGGGTCTGTGGGTAAATTTGTAACACCCCATCCAACATTAACACAGTTAACAACAAACTGCAGCGCGAAAACATACTTCATCACATTACTTAACTCGTTGGTGTTACACGCCGTTAACCACCCACGTGACTAACAAGGCTATTACATATACATTGTATCGGTCTGATGGACTAGATTCCCGAGCGACTACACATTACTATCCCTTTCCATTAACAACAAAAACATACACATACCTTCCAACTGTACCGAGTATTCACAAACTAATGCCGATAACAATTTCGGTCTTACTACACCTACTGTACATATATAATTTAAATGATTACCCATGTACAAACGACTACCCCGTCCTACTCTTGAACGGCTTCCAGCTCCTTGTACCTAAAATAGGAAAAAGAAGAGAAAGGGTGGCCCCCCAGGGGCTCAGCACCTTTGCTGGTATGGTAATCCCGCAGCCCGCATGCTACCGGGCCACGCACAACTATTTATCATCTAAGCATGCTGTTGATTATATTTAAATCATCAACGTAAACTACAAATACACAACACATTACACTGCACAACAATGGCTCAATAAACAGCCAACACATATACACTTAATAAATCACTCATTGTGATCTTTAACCCCTAGAGTGTTTCTCCTTTAATGGAGTTATTTCCTTAATAGACGACACTTACCCACCAATCAGGTTATCCTTAAACGCCTCTTACAATAAACTGGAATTCATATCCATGATACACATACTCCACATCTTAACAACATATAACATCACATCGCAATAAGAGTTGCAGCACAACAATAATACATAACATAACGGGAACGGTTCCCTTTACGAACCGGCCCAAACATAGTCAGTTCACTTGTAGAGCCTAGAGAATGTTGCCAAACTCATGATAAGCTCGTTACATAACTCGTTACCGTCTCGTTAAATGAACGGATAACTTAACACCAAGGTGCGTCGGATATAGTAATCCAAGCACACCGAACAAACATAGTATGCCCCTGTGGCCCGACGTGAGTCAGTAAAATAGCCTTGGTTAAGCTAAAGGGAAGGTTGGAAACCCAAAAAGGAAAACAACCATAACATACAGAGAGGATCGAACCTGATATGACAACGACCCCCATACTCACACGCGTGGCCGGAACTACCGGACTCCTCACTCCCCGGTTAGCACTTGTTAGAAGTCTCATTATTGGACTTAGTACATTATTTCACAATCAGGTGGTTAAGTCTAGTTAGCCACACACAAGGGAAGTGAACATGTTAACACGCACAAACAAACACATAACTAACTCACGCATAGCCGTGGTTAGAACGTTCCTTAGGTTGGAAACGTTATTACCGGATACCGTTCTCTTACGTTTACCTAATAATGGTTAACTAGCCTTTCACGTGCATTCGAGGTTACCGGTATCGGTACGCAACACACAACAACAATCACGACCGTAAACTCATTTCATGAATTATCTTATAACGTGGCAAACATACAGAAAACACATTCGCATACAAGCCGGTGTAATCCGGTAGGACACAGGTTGCAAGAAAACCATACCTGTCACCGGGGTTTCACTCTAACGTGCCATCACATGTTCCTCGTAACATCTTTGAACAACTGGTAACATTACATTTACTTTCGTTAACATCGGGGTAACTTGATTGTTAAAAGTTTAAAGTTCATGACTTACCCCCGTTAACTAGTTATATATCTTTACATTTTAACTTGTTTTACTTTTATATTTTAATACAACTTTTCACCCACTCAATTGTCATTATAACTCACTTAACATGTCCTTAACAATCTCATAACATCATTACTTATCAATCCCCATCATTAGATATCATTTTCTAACCTTAAACAAAGTTTTTGGTCAAAACAGCGCCTTGTCCGAACTTGTGTCCGGACTTCCCAAGTTCGGACACTGTTCGAGGCTCAAATGGGTGTAAACAGACGACTGTCCAACATGCGTCCGAGCTTCCCAAGTTCGGACACTGTTCGAGGCCAAAACAGAGAATAGAGATGGGTGTGTCCGAACTTCCAAATTCGGACGGTAGTTCGGACACTGGTCGAAGCTCAGAAAACTTAAGCGCAACAGGGCATGTCCGAACGTCCATGTTCGGACGGAAGTTCGGACGTGCCAAGAACTTTATTTTCTACTCCCTTAAACACTTACTCATTTCTTGCCAAAATGCTCAACACTTATAATATTTCCCCTTAGGTTTATAGCATGTTCCCACACATTATTAGCCCACCAAAACACTTTATGTTTCTTCCAAGAATTTTCTCCACAAGTTTCACATCTTCCTTACAACACCTTACTTTCCTCATTGGTACCAAAACTTGTATAAGTCCTTAACACACTCACCATGATCTTGAAGTATCCTTAAAATATTCATTTGCATCCTAAATCCTCCAGATAACACCCAAGGCATTTTAACACCTAAAAAGACCTTATTCCATCTTCTTTCACAACTTAAACCCTAATCATTCCTAGTTCACCTAGGTCACAAAACATCATTTTGAACACCTAAAACTCCTTGTTCATTAACCAAATTTTGACATAGTTTCTCTTGTATCTTCTTACACCAAACACTTAGGTTTTCACCTTTTCACCACCAAAAACACTTAATCACTTAATACACATTCCTTACACACAAACATATTGTTTTTCCTCCATCACCCATCCAAGACATTCATCTTCACAAAGAATGTTCTTTACACACAACAAAACCCTTAAACTACACTACATAACAATATAGTGCATAATCTTAAATTGCTTGGCTCTTAGGCCCTTAAATTGCATGGCTCTTAGGCCCTTAAATTGATTTAAACTTAAACAATGAATTTCCCACATATATATTGCCTTGACCTGCAAATACACAAACACCTCATATGCCTTTAACAAACCCCTTGAGAGCATTTTACTAACTCATTTACCATTAGCTTCTTAAGTAGTTTTAATGAACAGCTTAAGCTCATCTTTCCTAATGCATTTAAACCACATTAGGTTAACACATTTACCTCCTTTCCTCACAAACTTCTTTCTTGTTTCCTTGTTTAAAATTTGGCAAGGACCTTGATTGCTTGTCAATCATCTATCCACACACACATATAAGGGTAATGAGCTTAAGAATTTATACTTAGACTCATATACAAACCCTAGTTTAACATAAGTGTTTTAATTCATTATAATGGAAGTTTACCTTGGAATTTGAGAGGGAACTTGAATAAGTAGCATGATAGGAATCCTCCTAGCCCTTTAAAGATTGGAATGGAGCTAAGGAAGAACAAGAGAAGACACCATTAATGGTGAATTTTTGGACATGCCTAAAAATGAAGGAAATGTTGTTTTCCTTACCTTGAAGCAAAGGAGAATGACAAGGAATGAAAATATGAGCTCAAGCTCCTTCAATGGTGAATCTCCATGGCACCAAAATGGAGCTTTTGAATATTTGAAAAGAGAGAAGTGTAGAGCTTGGCCTAACTAAGACAAATATGGTCTTAGAATTTGATTTGGTATATGGATCTAGGAATTACGAGGATTCAAAGATGGAGTAGTTGTGTGGGATGTAGCAAACCGAGAATGAGAAGGGAGAAGGGAGGTTGGAGACGGTGGGGAAGCAAGGAGAATGAAGAGAATGAGAAGAAAAGCTTGCTTTTGGAGATATTTTAGCTAAAAACAAATAGTAACTATGCTTTATTACTTTCCTTGTTATTTGATTGGTCAAGTGTGGTGAGTCACACATGAAAAACCGGCCCCTTAGTAGTTTAGGCTCTTTGGTGGTCTTTGTTGACCAACTAAGTCACTTATATTGACTTATGTTAGAAACTAGTACAATTTAGTTACTATTCACAAACTGAGACACATATTTGTGAAATTTTTGATTTCCCATTGATTTAGACTTCCTAATGTGATACTAAGTAGTACACATGTTAACTAAAGATTAATGATGGTCACTTAGCCACTCAAAACTCATTTACAAGACAATTTTTCAAAAGTGTGCTTTAAGGCTCCTTAAAGCACATTTTGTGTTTTAACTTATTTTCAAGCGTTTTATTTGGTAATTGGTTTAATATGTTCATTAACATATAATTAAGGTATAGGTATGACCTTTAGGTCTTATAAAAACTTATCCCACGCTTAGAGCACATTTTTGCCCATATTGACTTTAAGGTATTTATTTGTGTTTTGTTTGGTTTAATCGTCTACCAAGGTTACCTAAGGACTTATTTAGCCTTATTAAATCATAATTGAATATCACCAAGTCTTGGTAGGTTCTTTGGGTCCCAACCAAGTTCACTCCAAGCTTAGAGCATGTCTATGCTCAAACTGTATTTATGGTACTTATTGTTTTCACCATGGTTTAAATTGTACACTGATGTTTCTAAGGCACTTTTTAGCCATTAAATATAATAGTTTAGTATTTAAACAATATATCAAGGTTTGGGGTATTTCAATCTACCCCCCTTAAAAGAACTTCGTCCTCGAAGTTCACACTTCCCACGCATCACTTGGATTAGAACACAGGGATTACTTGCAAATAAAACTTCCATAACCAAACATACTTTACATCACACCCTCGGACTTAACGGTCCGGGTAACATATACACATCCATACATAACATAACATACTTACATGATAACCTCGGACTCAACGGTCCGGGTATCTTAACAACATTGTACTTACATAACAACCCTTAGACTCTCAGGTCTGGGTAACATAACAACATTTAGACACGTAGGTCTAGGTAACATAACAACTTTCGGAACTCAACCACATTAGGACTCAAGGTCAAAATAGTATTTATTTCACATACCACACAACATGTCATAGCATGTGTAACAATCAAAGATATCTTTTATATACACAGTGATCCCACAGAACCCGGTCGCGATGGACACCTTCCGTCTCCGTTCCTTTGGGAGATTAAAACAATCACTTAATCTTTAACACATATGCTTCCCATGTCACCGGGCAAGTACTACAAAAATATTCTTTGTTAAGGTTAAGTAAAAGTATTTTCATAACGTAAGGTATCTATCGACGTTTTATAAATATCAATTCAAAATCCTTTTGAAAACGCATACAACTCCAAGTCCAACTTATGTTCTTTATTTCTTTTTCCTTAGCGTGGTTATTTGCGACCACTTATAGGGAGCTTCAAGAATCATCCAACCCTGATGTGATCAGCATCAGTGTCGAACTATCCTTCCACCCCAATTTGTGTTCGGCTTCCCTTGATCACATGCAATTCAAGTTCCACCTCCCACTTCATTTTCACGCACCAAATAATACACCCATTTCCAATTTTCTATCTTTTAGTCTTTCTAGTCATAATCATAACATCTCCAAAGGATAGAACTCCGTCTATCTATTATCTCCATTCACTTTAATGTTGTTACCTAGGGAATCTTATTCTCACTAGGTTTTATGTCGGTTTCATACCCTTTCATGAATCACTATATAGTATATATACACATATATTTTATCAAAATACAACACACAGTTTCACATTTATAAGCTGTCGGGGTTTTTGTTCCCCCGGGAGTTTCTCTACTCCCCACACTTGTACTATCACACACCACTGTTAATGAATAAACACACTTATCACAATGGTATTCGCATCTTCTGTGCGCAATTACCGCAATTAAACCATGAATGAATGTGTATGTTTACGTAACACACACACCAATCATCAAAACAATTATTTTGTGCTATGCACAATATAGGTCACGTACACTTGTACGGTAATACAACTAAGTGGTTTTGCGCTCTACCCCCTTAAAAGGGATTACGCCCACGTAATCAGTCACTAAGTATTGGCTTAAAATGTTCTGCCATCGTGAAGTGCTTTAACTTCCACGCGGTCTGTTATACAATGCGTTCTGGTTAGAGGATCTTAACCAATTGGCGGTTTAGTCCCTAACCCAAGAATTCTCATTGGAGTTTGCTTTAACTCTTAACTGGTTTCGGTTCTGGCCTGTGAGGCTTCTAGGCATTAATAATTAGCCATTCACTCCTGTTCACTATGCACATTCAACACTTGAATCGCTGGCTCACTAGTTTCTGCTGCACAACTCTGATAACTGTAGAGCTTAGTTTGCCCCATTCGTTATTCTTACTGTATTGTACATCCCCAATTATCACCTTTATCTTGGTAATAACGGTTTCTCAACCGATGCGTGGTATCTCTGACCGTGTGCGAATTCGGTGAGTTATAAACTTTCTATCCACTTCCATAATAATTACCGTGTATACTGTTATGTGTTTCACAATGATTGACTTGTTTCCTTCCGACTTACTATCGGTTGAGATTGAGCTATCACCTAATGTGTAGTGCTCTTTCTGTTATTTCCCACACTTGAGGTATACTCCATACCAATTTGGTATTTAGTGCTACTGTAGTCACTTATTCTTAATCATGCCTCCACATTTGGTCATGTACAAGTACTCATTCTTCGGTATGTCCTTGCATTTCCTATGCATCAGTCACTATGGCGTTATAAGCCGCTTCCTGTTTCCACCACAATTAACATTTCCCGAATCCTAGTTATCCCACTCGATCATTACTGCGTAAGTGCAAAACCAAAACACTCAGTCATACAGAGTGCAGAGGCGTAAACTCTTGACAGTAAATCTCTTATTAGCAATGGGAATCCACACTGAGTTCCTTATCACATAGTACCAACTACTGTCTTATTGCCCAGTCTGCTTATCATCACTTACCTTGCATCTCCACTAAGTTTAACTCATAACTGGTCTTATCTGCCATATTATTATTCAACAACACTTATACAACGATCACTTGCTGTGCACCGTGCTCTTACTTATTGTATAACACTAACTTACATGGTATTCACTATCATTTTAGCTTCCACACATATACTTACATCACTCGTATTATGGTTCACCACTCATTTGGCTGATTGTTGAATATTCTAGTCTTCGAGTCTTAATGCTCCTTGAGCATTGTCCGTCACACATTTAGCATCACTCATCTATGGTGGTTGCTATTAGACGTATTACTCTTCCGGTCTCCACAAGTGGTACAAACACTTTTTTCGCATTACTCTTATTCAAATCATCCTTTGGTAATAACCATATGGTCAACCCTTAACATATTTCCTGAACTTAGTTCACACAACTACCGCTCTAGCGGTTTCACAGTATCAAGAGGTATCCCCACTCTTAAAACAGTGGTTCGTTCTCCGCTCTATTTACTTGGACAACATAAACTTCTACAATTAACTCAAATATACATAACATATCTTGCTTGTGGCTTATAAGCCTTATTGCCTTGAGTTGCGCTCATTGTAGGCTGTCCACACACATGTACTTCTCTGTACAACATTACATGGTTTGGACGCCATATTGGGCTCCATGACAAGGTCGTTGCATCACGTTTCCTTTCATGGGAAGCCCCTTAGGATTGTCAGTCCGTCTCCTGACAACTTATGTCTAAACTGGGTGTTAGTTTCAACCCTTGTGTTTCTGTCACGTCATTTCGTGCAACAATTGTTGATGCGAACACCCTTCAAGGATTGCTCCTGGGTGTTGCTAAGTTATGCCTTTACATCTGGCTTGCACTTATTGGTACATTTAGTTAACCACGCCGTTTTCCGTTCTTAACTAGCTTATTATCTTCTTCTGTGAAGATCAACATTTCCTGGTAGTGTAGATACTCATTCTGGGAGTTTCATCCCATTCATTGCACATTAATGTGTCCACATTAGCCATCTGCTTGCCATGCACAGGCTGGGTCACTATTCCAGCTATCATGTTTACCCCTCAGGATTCTTAAGACATATGTGATGTCTTTACGTAACAGTCAGTGCACTTCGTATTTCCTGACTCTTAAACATTTCGTTGAAATGAGTTTACTAATTCCTTTAGTTTCGTTAACTTAACTGAGTTCCTTTACTTTAACCATTCTTGGTAATCCGTTACTCTTGTTTGACTTTTACTGCTGACCGTAGTATGGAGTCGACTTCCCGTGCTCCGGACTCTACCCGTATACATATGTGGGGTACCATGCTGATACATTGCTACTTACCCAACTAACCCATAAGTAGGTCTGTCAGGCCCACAAAGCTCCTATCGGAGTGCGGTCGTCCCACATTACAGTTGATACACTCGTAGTGTCTGTCACACGCCTAGGTGAAGTATTCTGTTGTCAACTCCCTTATATTGTCCTATGACAACATGCATTCCGTGCTTCCCGAACTTAATCGAGGGAAAGTTTATCCACTATTGTGTCTTTATCAACTACCCTTGGGTTTACTGGTTTGGTTTAAATGAAGGTTAGAAATGAGTATAGGTTTGAAAGAAATTTTTGGTGTTGAAAGAAAAGAGTTTGAAATCAATCTGAGTTTGAAAGAAAAAATTTCATGGTTTCACAACGTCTTCTTGCCTTAACCAAGTCTAGCTTCTTGCTGACTGGTGTACTTCCAATTACAAGGGTTAGGCTGTTAAGCCCTTCCACAGTTATGATGATCTCACTTAACTTCGTGGTACTATACTAAGTACTTTGTATTTGTTAAAAAATTTCCCGACCATCCCTGTTATAGCAGCACTTGCCATGGCAAGTGCGCCATGCTAACTGGCTGTCGGTTCAACACACACACCGGTTGCGGTTTGTTCTCACCCGCACTGTAATCAGTGGCCTTTTTGGCCCTTACTTTTATCTTACAGTCTTAACAATAAATCTTCTGGGCGACTTCTCACTGTCTTTACATGATAATCACTAACTAAGGTGTTTCCCATTCTGGAGACCCCTTTTCATAGCATTGTTTCCTCTTCGAAGCCCGTTCCACGCATTTGTCGTGGTTACTGAGACTTGTCTCTGTTTGGGCACTACGTTGTAGTTCCTTTGTTGGTTGGTATACCGTTGGTGTATCATTTAACTACTGTGGTCCCGTAGACACTTGTCCCGGGTTCCATTACTTCACTTCTTGCCTACTGCACAGTTAGTGCATTGCAAGCTGGTTATTCTCGACTGCTCAGCATGTCAACCCAGGTTGCCGGAAATTCTATTCTCTTACACACAAAATTCTTCATTCTTCGCTATTTAATGTGGTTAACATTGTTCAGGTAGAAGCCGTCTCCGGGATTCCCACTCTTTGGGATCTACCGTATGACTGGTTCTCCGTTCTCACAGAAGTACTTAATAACAGCCAGATCGGGTATTCCCGAGTATGAGAGGACTTTCATCTCTCTGGCGTTGTTTCCCAAGTTATAAAACAGGGATTGTGGAGGGCGGGAAGGATATAGTAGGTTTCCAGTATTCACTGGTAGTACCTAACTAGCGTATCTCTCACGCTATCACTCAACCCTTAACCCAAAGTACTAAAATCCTAACTCGGTACTTCCTAAGCTCAGTAATTCAGTCATCAGAGCGATACTTCGCTCTGATACCACATTTTGTAACACCCCATCCAACATTAACACACTTAACAACAAACTGCAGCGGAAAACATACTTCATCACATTACTTAACTCGTTGGTGTTACACACCGTTAACCACCCACGTGGCTAACAAGGCTATTACATATACATTGTATCGGTCTGATGGACTAGAACCCCAAGCGACTACACATTACTATCCATTTCCATTAACAACAAAAACATACACATACCTTCCAACTGTACCGAGTATTCACAAACTAATGCCAATAACAATTTCGGTCTTACTACACCTACTGTACATATTAACTTAAATGATTACCCATGTACAAACGACTACCCCGTCCTACTCTCGAACGGCTTCCAGCTCCTTGTACCTGAAATAGGAAAAAGAAGAGAAAGGGTGGCCCCCCAGGGGCTCAGCACCTTTGCTGGTATGGTAATCCCGCAGCCCGCATGCTACCGGGCCACGCACAACTATTTGTCGTCTAACCATGCTGTTGATTATATTTAAATCATGCACGTAAACTACAAATACACAACACATTACACTACACAACAATGGCTCAATAAAACAGCCAACACATCT
This sequence comes from Limonium bicolor, assembly GCA_023374045.1. NCBI lineage: Eukaryota > Viridiplantae > Streptophyta > Magnoliopsida > Caryophyllales > Plumbaginaceae > Limonium > Limonium bicolor. The sequence continues at coordinate 249,601,566 of CM041778.1, read as the reverse complement.
ACACTTAATAAATAACTCATTGTGATCTTTAACCCCTAGAGTGTTTCTCCTTTAATGGAGCTATTTCCTTAATAGGTGACACTTACCCACCAATCGGGTTATCCTTAAACGCCTCTTACAATAAACTGGAATTCATATCCATGATCCACATACTCCATATCTTAACAACATATAACATCACATCGTAATAAGAGTTGCAACATAACAATAATACATAACATAACGGGAACGGTTCCCTTTACGAACCGGCCCAAACATAGTCAGTTCACTTGTAGAGCCTAGAGAATGTTGCCAAACTCATGATAAGCTCGTTACATAACTCGTTACCGTCTCGTTAAATGAACGGATAACTTAACACCAAGGTGCGTCGGATATAGTAATCCAAGCACACCGAACAAACATAGTATGCCCTTGTGGCCTGACGTGAGTCAGTAAAATAGCCTTGGTTAAGCTAAAGGGAAGGTTGGAAACCCAAAAAGGAAAACAACCATAACATACAGAGAGGATCAAACCTGATATGACAACGACCCCCATACTCACACGCGTGGCCGGAACTACCGGACTCCTCACTCCCCGGTTAGCACTTGTTAGAAGTCTCATTATTGGACTTAGTACATTATTTCACAATCAGGTGGTTAAGTCTAGTTAGCCACACACAAGGGAAGTGAACATATTAACACGCACAAACAAACACATAACTAACTCACGCATAGCCGTGGTTAGAACGTTCCTTAGGTTGGAAACGTTATTACCGGATACCGTTCTCTTACGTTTACCTAATAATGGTTAACTAGCCTTTCACGCGCATTCGAGGTTACCGGTATCGGTACGCAACACACAACAACAATAACGACCGTAAACTCGTTTCATGAATTATCTTATAACGTGGCAAACATACAGAAAAACACATTGGCATACAAGCCGGTGTAATCCGGTAGGACACAGGTTGCAAGAAAACCATACCTATCACCGGGGTTTCACTCTAACGTGCCATCACATGTTCCTCGTAACATCTTTGAACAACTGGTAACATTACATGTACTTTCGTTAACATCGGGGTAACTTGATTGTTTAAAGTTCATGACTTACTCCCGTTAACTAGTTATATAACTTTACATTTTAACTTGTTTTACTTTTATATTTTAATACAAATTTTCACCCACTCAATTGTCATTATATCTCACTTAACATGTCCTTAACAATCTCATAACATCATTACTTATCAATCCCCATCATTAGATATCATTTTATAACCTTAAACAAGTTTTTGGTCAAAACAGCGCCTTATCCGAACTTGTGTCCGGACTTCCCAAGTTCGGACACTGTTCGAGGCTCAAATGGGTGTAAACAGACGACTGTCCGAACATGCGTCCGAGCTTCCCAAGTTCGGACACTATTCGAGGCCAAAACAGAGAATAGAGATGGGTGTGTCCGAACTTCCAAATTCGGACGGTAGTTCGGACACTGGTCGAAGCTCAGAAAACTTAAGCGCAACAGGGCATGTCCGAACATCCATGTTCGGACGTGTCAAGAACCTTATTTTCTACTCCCTTAAACACTTACTCATTTCTTGCCAAAATGCTCAACACTTAATATTTCCCCCTTAGGTTTATAGCATGTTCCCACACATTATTTAGCCCACCAAAACACTTTATGTTCTTCCAAGAATTTTCTCCACAAGTTCACACATCTTCCTTACAACACCTTACTTCCTCATTGGTACCAAAACTTGTATAAGTCCTTAACACACTCACCATGATCTTGAAGTATCCTTAAAATATTCATTTGCATCCTAAATACTCCAAGATAACACCCAAGGCATTTTAACACCTAAAAAGACCTTATTCCATCTTCTTTCACAACTTAAACCCTAATCATTCCTAGTTCAACCTAGGTCACCAAACATCATTTTGAACGCCTAAAACTCCTTGTTCATTAACCAAATTTTGACATAGTTTCTCTTGTATCTTCTTACACCAAAACACTTAGGTTTTCACCTTTTCACCACCAAAAACACTTAATCACTTAATACACATTCCTTACACACAAACATATTGTCTTTCCTCCTTCACCCATCCAAGACATTCATCTTCACAAAGAATGTTCTTTACACACATAAAAACCCTTAAACTACACTACATAACAATATAGTGCATAATCTTAAATTGCTTGGCTCTTAGGCCCTTAAATTGCATGGCTCTCAGGCCCTTAAATTGCTTTAAACTTAAACACTTAATTTCCCACATATATATTGCCTTTGACTTTTAAATACACACAACACCTCATATGCCTTTAACAAACCCCTTGAGAGCATTTTACTAACTCATTTACCATTAGCTCCTTAAGTAGTTTTAATGAACAACTTAAGCTCATCTTTCCTAATGCATTTAAACCACATTAGGTTAACACATTTACCTCCTTTCCTCACAAACTTCTTTCTTGTTTCCTTGTTTAAAATTTGGCAAGGACCTTGATTGCTTGTCAATCATCTATCCACACACACATATAAGGGTAATGAGCTTAAGAATTTATACTTAGACTCATATACAAACCCTAGTTTAACATAAGTGTTTTAATTCATTAAAATGGAAATTTACCTTGGAATTTGAGAGGGAACATGAATATGTAGCATGATAGGAATCCTCCTAGCCCTTTGAAGATTGGAATGGAGCTAAGGAAGAACAAGAGAAGACACCATTAATGGTGAATTTTCGGACATGCCTAAAAATGAAGGAAATGTTGTTTTCCTTTGGTTTTTCTTACCTTGAAACAAAGGAGAATGACAAGGCATGAAAATATGAGCTCAAGCTACTTCAATGGTGAATCTCCATGGCACCGAAATGGAGCTTTTGAAGATTTGAAAAGAGAGAAGTGTAGAGCTTGGCCTAACTAAGACAAATATGGTCTTAGAATTTGATTTGGTATATGGAGCTAGGAATTACAAGGATTCAAAGATGGAGTAGTTGTGTGGGCTGTAGAAAACCGAGAATGAGAAGGGAGAAGGGAGGTTGGAGAAGGTGGGGAAGCAAGGAGAATGAAGAGAATGAGAAGAAAAGCTTGCTTTTGGAGATATTTTAACTAAAAGCAAATAGTAACTATGCTATATTACTTTCCTTGTTTATTTGATTGGTCAAGTGTGGTGAGTCACACATGAAAAACCGGCCCCCTTAGTAGTTTAGGCTCTTTGGTTGTCTTTGTTGACCAACTAAGTCACTTATATTGACTTATGTTAGAAACTAGTACAATTTATCTACTATTCACAAACTAAGGCACATATTTGTGAAATTTTTGATTTCCCATTGATTTAGACTTCCTAATGTGATACTAAGTAGTAAACATGTTAACTAAAGAGTAATTATGGTCATTTAGCCACTCAAAACTCATTTACAAGACAATTTTTCCAAAATGTGCTTTAAGGCTCCTTAAAGCACATTTTGTGTTTTAACTTGTTTTCAAGCTTGGTTTTCTTTGGTAATTGGTTTAATATATTCATTAACATATAAGTAAGGCATATGTATGACCTTTAGGTCTTATACAAACTTATCCCACGCTTAGAGCACATTTTTGCCCATATTGACTTTATGGTTTTTTTTTGTGTTTTGTTTGGTTTAATCGTCTACCAACGTTACCTAAGGACTTATTTAGCCTTATTAAATCATAATTGAATATCTCCAAGTCTTGGTAGGTTCTTTGGGTCCCAACCAAGTTCACTCCAAGCTTAGAGCATGTCTTTGCTCAAACTGTATTTATGGTACTTATTGTTTTCACCATGGTTTAAATTGTACACTGATGTTTCTAAGGCACTTTCTAGCCTTTAAATATCATAGTTTAGTATTTAAACAATATATCATGGTTTGGGTATTTCAAAATTCCTACGGAACAATTCCGTGGGTAAATTTGGCCACAATATGTAGGTTATTGAGTAGGGCGTTTTATAGCATTTTACCTACGAGAAAAGTCCGTGGGTAAATACCTACGGGGAAATTCCGTGGGTAAATGGCCTCGGTATGTATATTTACCTACGGGATGAGTCCGTGGGTAAATACCTACGGTAAAGTCAGTGGGGATTTGTTGCATCCATGTTTACCTACGGAACTGTCTGTGGGTAATTATTGCCGCCCAATTTGCGCCACTCGGCACTACTTCCCCGCCTGTCTGCCCACGTTAGTTACCTACGGAATAGTCCGTGGGTATATGTTTCCGTAGGTAATACGTGGGTATTCTATTAGGAAACTCCTCCTTCACTTTTTCGTAGGTATTTCATAGGTAAACCGTAGTTAGTACCTACGGTTTTAGTCCCGTGGGTAATTTTCCGTGGGTAAACAACAACTTTTAGTAGTGTTAGATTTATCTTGGAGCCCGAGACACTCGAAGTAGATCCTACACTTAGATATGAGGAGACCCCAGTTCTCATATTAAAATCCAAGACTAGGGAAACCAAGAACAAGACCATTAGAATGGTCAAGGTTTTGTGGTCAAACCACGATATTTAGGAGGCGACATGGGAGCTAGAAGACTCCATGCGAGACAAGTATCCAACAATTTTCTCTTAGTTTTGTGTATACTTGTGGGGGTACGTGGGCATAACCCTTTTTAAGGGGGGTAGAGCACCACATGCGACTAGCATATCTGCAGTCTATATTGGTTTTGTGTATGGTTATTTGTGTTTGATTGTTACGCATGTGTGCAATTGGTTGAATGGTTATTAGTATGTCCTATGTGACACTTGGTTGGTTATCGTTGTGTCCTATGTGATACTTAAATGGTTATGGTTGTGTTCTATGTAACACTTGATATTTATGTGATCTATGTAACACTTGGATGAATAATAAAAGAGTACACTTATTTGCTTTACAATATTTATCAAGTTACTATGCTGTGATTACATTGGTTATCATGAGTAAGAATAGGTTTGTATGAAGTGCATGCACTTAGAATACAGATGGAACGTAGAAGTGTCAATATAGTATTGACACCCAAGAATGATAAGTATACAGAAATAGATATGAGGAACTTGATTCCGTAGGATGAACAAATATAAGTCATGACTTCGGGACGAAGTCCTTTTAAGGGGGGTAGACTGAAATACCCATAACCTTTAAATAATTAAATAATGATGAAAAAGTATTATTTAGGGGATTATTAAACCCTAATAAAAGTATATAAACACTTGGGCGTTAAAACACACCAAAACTCCTTAAGGTCAAGAACGAGCGTTAAAGCCCGACCTTAAGCTAATCAAGTTATGTAAGCTATAAAACTCAGATGAACTTAATCAAGGATCATTTAATGACCTTTAAAAACATAAGCCCTCAGTTATAACTGAGTAAAAATACAAAATGCCCGGGAGTTCCCTTAAGGGCCCCTTAAGGTCCGAAAGACCCGGAAATACTTTATTAAATAAAGTAAAGCATTACACTTCATTCTAAATACACAATAACACTTTAATTAACATTTAAGATGAAGCTCTCAAGATAGATTCTCAGTTAGAGACAAAGTTCTCGGAGGTTCCCAATGAGGGCCCCATAAACCCACGGGAGTGCCTCGGAGAGGTACGAAGTGGCACGAACTCCAATATAAATCATTCTAAGAGTTCATATCATCTATATTCATTATTCCAAATAGGGTTCTCAAGCTTCTTTCACAAAAATTAACAAAGTGCTTGGATGAATTTCTTAACGCTCCTTTTTACCCCGGGAGTGTCCCGGTAGGCCGGAAATTGAGTTACGAGTGTATATAACCCCATATAACCCAATGTAACACCTTACCATATTATTATTGACTATAAAAAATGTCAATAAACACTTGTAACTCATAGCGACTAATTATTTTTCAGAAAATCCTTAAAGCACAAAAACGCACCTTCGGGTGTCACAAAAATGCGTTCTACGCAATTCCTTGAATTTTTGAGGAGCCACGAGTTGATAATCTTAAAATAGGATAAATTGAGCATATAAATCAATTATTACAGTACTGAACTCATAGTACAAATGGGGGCGATTTTTGGGACAAAAAGGTACCTAAAATCAGCATTTTTACCTTAAAACTTTCATCTTTTACCATAATAAAAATGTACCAAGTAAATGCTGTAACCTATTACACATATTAGTATGATCTTAGTAAAATATAGTGTAGCAAAAATCAAATTAAAAATCAGTCACATTTGGCCTCCATGTTGGGCGACATTTAAGGCCTATTTTGGCTAGTTTTGCTTCAAAAATTGCCTTATGGAATGGTGACTCACCTTAGCATGTACCATGTGATAATATGTCAATATAATCAATCAAATTGAAGCCTCCACTGCCGATCCCTGCAATAAAACAAGAATCAATTAGCCTAAGATAAGTCATAGGAATTAAAATATCAAAAGAATCTAACTAGATCAACTTTAGACTAGTATGTTATATGTCAAAAAAAAATTGATTCATTCCCAGCACATGAGGCTGTCGATGTGAATCAGGTAGTCGGGAGTTAAGTGTTGTATGATTACTAATTAATTAACCTAATAATACATGTACCTAACTTCCATAATGCTTTGTCTTCAATTAACAATCCAATTAGCCATTTAAGACTCCATTCAGCCGTAAGTCTACTCCATTTAGAGCAGCCTATATGCTCCATAATGCCGATAACCTTCACCTGCAAGGATAAACAAGTTAGCAACATTAATTAACCTAATAAATCCTAAACAATTGCCTAGTATTGAATAATCTAGTTTAATCTCCTACCATTCCTTTAGTCATAATACTACAATATTAAGAGATGCCTAATTCCATCATGGCAACCAGCCGTATACCTAGCAAACTAAGGGAGCTTTGTAGCTAAATTTTGTAATCAAAATAAACATAAACATAACATAAAATAATGACACATAATTCAGCCTTGTTCGTGCCTTAATAACTGCGTGAGTGTCCATTCATTTCCCTTGCCATACCTTAACCGAATGGTAAGTTCTTCTCATCTTGCTCTCTCTTTTCTCCTTTCTTGCTAAGTTAATTCTTTGGAGCTTAAGCTCCATTAATGGAGTTCTAGGTTCTAACACCATTTTAATGTAATTTCCTAGCTAATTCTATCAAGTCTTGAAGCAAGAAATCATCCTAGCAACCTCTACAATTTTTCGCCAAGCTTAGGTGTTCCAAGGAGGTTCCTAAATTCAACAACAACACAAGGAACAACAAGATCAAGTTAAGGTATATTTCATGTTGAAAATCCTAAGAAATTCCTTAAGCAATTTTGAAATTTAAAACTTCTAAATCCATATTCTCTTCATTATTCATGAAGGAAACTTGGATCTACAATCATCTCAAGGTGTATAAAAAAACCTTGTTAAATTCCTAAGGTAAACTCTTGTAAAATTACTTCAAATATTATTTATAAATCCTTGTTAGAAGTCTAACAAATAGATCTCCTAAATATGTATAAGGAGCCGAAAATTCTTCATCAAGATAACATTTGGAGAGCTTGGAATTCAAGGAGAAATCAAGTACAAGAATTGTCTTGATTTAAGGGTAAGTTTATATAAGTAAGGTTTATTAAGTTTAAGTTTGGTTTAGGCTTAAAACTTTGGTATAAAAATTTTGTATAACCTCTAAACAATTAAGGCCGAAAATACTATAGGTTATATTCTCAAGAAAATAATTTATAACATATAATGTGAGATTATTACCTTAAGGTATAAATAGTGTCACAAAAATTAATTAAGATGCTATATATATAAACCGAACTATCTAAGAGTTATTTGTTCTATTTTGAGTTTATAATCATTCTAAGTCATTAGTATAATTTTTAGAAGTGTTATAGGCTTATATACATTTATATGTATTTATTATAAGGTTTAAATCAAGTTTTAAAACTATATGGTAAAGGAATATTAAAACCGAGAGCAAAGTATTGCATTTGATGATTTTTGAGATATATAAGTGTATTAACTTATATTATAAATTTTGGGAATATTAAAAATAGCTACAAGTATTTAAATGGCTAGTTTATAAAGTTATGTGGTTAAAATGTAAAATTTTGAAAAGTTTGGTGTATTAAATGGGATTGCCGAGAGTTAAGGAGTATATGGTATATTTATGATATAATATAAGGCAAGAACTAATATTATGAATTTTGGTGAAGTTAAATAAGTGTTTAAGTGTTAAAATAACATTTTATAAAGTTTTGGGACTATTTTATATATTAGAAACTATGGTGTTTAACCGAGGGTTACTTATGATTTTATGGGTATATTAAATATTAATCATGAAATTAAGTCTTGGTCAAAGTGTTGACCAAAAACTTTGGGGTTAAAATGATTTATGACATAAAATATTAAGTTTATAAAAGTTTTGGGGTGAATATGTAATTTATGGAAGTATATATGAAAAATAGAATTTAGTATGGGGCGGAAATGTAAATTGAAGAAAGTTGTGGATTGTTTTGGTTATTTTAGTGAATTAAATATTAAAACTATAATTTATAAGTTAATATGTAACTTATATAAAGTTTGGGATTAAAATGTAAATATAAGGAAAGTATATGTCAAGACCAAAAATTAATGGGGTCATTTGATAATTTATAAAATTAGAATATCCATTTTGGAATTACCGAAATATTAAGTGGCTAATTAGTAAATTAAAAAGGTAGTATGGTTAATTAATAATTACAAAGGTTAATGTGGGTAATTAGTGAATTATAAAAGTTATAAGGTTATTTGGCAATTTATAGAAGTTAATATAATTGTTTTACAATTTCCGAAAATTAATATGGGTATTTAGTAATATTAAAAAGTATATGGTTGTTTGGCAAGTTATAAAAGTTAATGGGTTCAAATTATGATTACCGGAAACTATACGTAGTTATTAGTTATTTATTAAGTTGTTGGGTATAATATATAATACCGAATTAATAAGGTTGGTTTTGTAATTTAATAAGGAAAGGAAGTAAAACTAGGTAATATATTGTATTATGGTATATTAAGGAGTATAATATAAAGTTTATAAGTAATTGTGGTTATAATAAAAATGACCAAGGGATATAATATAAAGAATAAGAGGAAACAATTATGATATATAATTAAGGAAGTAGAAATATACTACAAGGTGAAAATTCATTATCACATGTGAATCAAAAAATAACGAACTGTTGAGCTATCTAGAGTCACTGTAAAATAACAGGGGGAAATAAAGAACTTACAGGATTAGTATATTACAAGTATTAGTCTACAGTGACAGTACTGTAATGTTTAATGGATAGTTATATTAATATTACCCGTATTGCTTGTAAATATAACAACGTACGGGAAGGACTGTTAAAGCGTGAATAGTCAAGCTAGCTGTTATCACGGTGAACGGTATGTTAATTGTGTGGTCTGAATGTCCTAAGGATTATCCTAAGGTCCAGACGTTATGTGCTAATTGTTTAAGAGCGATATCTGTGATTTATGTGAATGATATTGTATACTGTATTGCTCAACTTTGTTGTGTTTTATTTATACGCGAACGTCTTATGACTGGAAGTTTATACATCTAAGCTGGAACAAGACTAACTGACCTTTAGGTATTAATGAACCTAACTGATGGTCAACTGTTATAGTCTTAACTCAAGGATTGGTTATTATGTCACTGGCAAAAAGGGCTAACTTATAAAGAGAGGAATCCAGATTGTTTCGACTTTCTGGTTGCGCATTGTGATCACTACGAGAGACTTCAATGGAGAACTCAAAGGAAATCCATCAGCCACATTGGGGATGGCGGAAGGTGCACTGTTTGCACAGGTTCGACCGGATCGGTCAATTAACCAGGGTCATAGGGTCAGCTGGTAAACAGTTCCAATGGAACACAGGGGACATTCGTCCATTAAAAAGTTATTAAGGTTTGACTTAACATGACACTTGAGGTGGAAATTAATTGGAGAAGGTTAAAGATTGGTTTAAAGGATAAGGGTCAGGTGGCTAACTAACAAGTACAGTTTAATACGCGTATCTTGTTTGGTGATCGTACGGATTATTAATATGTGATTATTGGTTATTGTTATGGATTATTAATGTGTGACTATTGGTTATTTCTATGAGTTATTGTTGTGTGGTTATTGGTGTCGTGTACTATTGTACACTACTGTTTACAGGTGAATTGCTTGTGATCGTTAAATGTTTACAGTTATTACTGTTATCATTGTAAACCGGTATTTTATGTAATGAATCTAATATCAAGATGGCTAAAACGACTTAAGGAATCCAAATGATTTAAGACTACATTTAGCATACCAGCATTTCGATTGCTGAGCCCTTCAATGGGCCAAACATTCCAGGTTATTGAAGAAGACTCAAGCGGAGTGCGGGACAGGGGGTAGCTGAAGTGTTTTCAACAAACACCGTTGGTTTTATTATGTATTGTATTAAGAAGGTTGTTGTATTCAGTTAGTTGCTCATTTAGTTGGATTTGGTTGAATTAGAGTGCTCAGTATCTGTTCATCACAGCGTGAGGAGTTGTATTGTTGGAAAGAGTAAGAGTAAGGTTGCCTTGTTGCTCACAAGGGTGAGTGACGGCGTGTAACACCAAGGTAGATAGTTTTATTTTCCGCTGCGATTTGTTATTCATTATGCTACGACTTGCGACGTTATTACAGGTTTAGGATTAGGGGTGTTACAAAAAGTGGTATCAGAGCGAGTACCGCTCTGATGAAAGATACTGAGTCTAGGACAATGAGCATAGGAATATTGGGATACGGGAAACGTCTTGAGGATTCGTGACCTAGAAAAATCTAGGGATATTTTATTGCTAGTAATTAGTTTCTTACATGACTGTGATTGTATATGACGGTGTAGCAACCGAGTAGAAATAATAGTATACTGTTATAGATGTCGACAAGAGAAAGACCACATGGAGGCAGCAGTGGACGCGATGATGAGACACCGGCAGATGTTCCAACAGTACCAGCCTAGCAGGCCATGGCAGACTTCGGAGCAGCTAGGAGCTCAATTTACGGGAGCCATACCCCACCCGCCGCAGCCCAGGGAAACCAACTGGTTGAAGAGCGTTGCAGACGCGAGAGTACCAATTTATTCAGGGGAAACGACCCCGCCGCACTGGAGAAGTTCATTGTAGAGCACCAAAGCGTTCAAGGCTGTCGAGTTCCAGAAGACCAGCAGGTCGACATCGCCGCATACAACCTGAAGGGCGCAGCTGACATTTGGTGGCGGTCTGTTGAGGGCCACCGTAGAGCTACACCGGACTTTGGATGGACAGCGTTTGTAGAAGTGTTGCGGGAGAAATTCTACCCCGAACACATAAAGCAGAGAAAAAGGCAGGAGATCGAGACCTTAATCCAAGGGAGTCAAACAGTTGACCAGTACTACGCACGGATCACCAGTTTGTTGGACTATATACCAGGAGTCGACTACTCCGACGCAGAAAGAAAGAAGAGAAAGAGTACTGAAGGAGATGATGGTGGAGTAACCTCTGACGGATTCTGCAAGAAGGGGAAGAAATTCTTTGAAAAGAAGAAGGGGCGGAAGGATTTCCATGGTCAGAAGACGAAGGAGCAGGTCCCTCGTCTGACCGGCCCAGTTATTAATGCTCAACCACTAAGAACAGCACCACCTAGAGGCAATAAGTCAACCCGACGTCACTATTACTGTAAACGCTGTGGGAAGAATCACCCAGGCGTAGATTGCGCAGGAAGGAAGGTGGAGTGCCGCTATTACAAAAAGGAAGGTCACGAGAGTATGAATGCTTTTCCAATCCAGGGAGCCGAGTATACAAGGGAGCTAGAGGTTTACAGGGAGCACCAGCTAATGAGGCGGGCGGACCAAGAAGAAGCCAGGCGCCAATAGAACAACACCTATACTAGAGGACCGGCAGGACAGCTATCCTCATCCAGGAGTCAGAAGGGAAAGGAGATGGTTCCATGAAGAAACACCTAGTACACAGTGGGAACTTCATGCGCTGAGGCTAGCGCTCAGCGCGAAACCGGTAAGCCTAGAACTTAAACCTAATGCATGATGCATGAATGTGTGTTTATAATTATCAGTCAATGATACTTATATGTGATTAGTAAGTATCAAAATTTTGGGAGACCTAACGTAGGTAACCTCTCACCTAATGGGATACTTCGATATTTATTTTCCTTACCTATGAGACCGAGATCACCTGAGCCTATGAGCGAAGGTCGGGGATATCCAGAGGCATAGTGCCAAGTAATTGGAACCGGCATGATCCTACTCAAGAAATACTTAACTATAGATGAACAAATAACTATTATAAATGAATGTAGAACTTGGGGATAAGCCTTGGAGAATTTTATATTCCAGGATATAGGAGTGGATTAAAACTTAAATTATATACATGATGAGTATGGGTAAGGATTGGGATACCAGCTGTATCATTCTCTATAGGAGATGATGCTAAATTTATACAGTAATCAGAAGAGGATGAATAAGGTGAACAAGATTGTTTTTAAGGTCAGGAGACGCGTTGATATTTGGTGGAGAATCCAGATTAGTGTACAATGGGATTAAGAGTATTAAACCGAAATTAGCCTTTGGATATATGGTGCGAGATGATACAGTGAGGAATAGTAAGTTAATTTTTGCTTGGACCGCCGAAGGGCGTTATCAACTGTCCAAACTTATAGTAACTGCAAATTAGGACCTGCCTAAATGACGAACAGATGTCATAAAAAAAGAGAATACAAAAAAAAATACTTAAGACTATATGAATTGTCAAAAGGGTTTGAAGACCTACACGTAAGAGCAAACATGAAATTTCATGGGATACCCAGGCACTGAGCTTACCGCTCAGTGCGAGACTGGAAAACCTTACGATCCCTTATTAACTCCGGGGAAAATAGTAAAACCTTGAAATATGTCAATAAAGAAACAGAATCTCAAAATATATAACTAAACATCCATCAGGGATAAGCACGGGTTTTAAAATACCTGAGCAAATACCAAGGGTCTCAGCTAGTACCATTATATAACAGTGTTGGACTCCTAATTAATGAAGGGGAGAGAATAACTTTGAACTTATATTTTCTGAAGTCGGGAGAACTATCTAATTAGCAATACTAAATGCTACACATATACATATAATTTGGAGGTTGTAAACCTAAAACGTCGAGGAGTATTGATACATTTCAGAGAGCTAAGTACCATTAAATATACCTACCCTATTTTGGAGGCACATGTCATACACTATTCTTATGGTTCTATACGAGCATATGTCTTCTATGACAGCTCAAGATACGAATACGAATAAAGGGCGCAAGAAAACAAATAAGGTCAACCCCCTATGTAATATAAATTGTAATATAAACATGGTAATGAATAACTCTTCTTAACACTTACAGTGAAGATAGTATAAGTTACATTAAGAGTTTGAATTAATATATACACTAAAAGTGAGAGGAAATTAAATTTAAAGGTAGGAAAACATACCCCTTGGCTTGTAACAACTGTTTTACACGTAAATTTCCTAACGTTATATGCTAATCCTTGTGATTCTAAATTCTTTATTTGATACACCTAATTGACCTATTTTTGGAAGCCATTGAGTTGTGGATTAACCACGTTTCTAAGAGATAGAAACAAACAATAAGCTTTGATTGTTCGTTACCAAACCGAAAGATTCAAACTGGAAACCCTTAGTTTGAGATGGTACTAATATTAAGAGATACTTAACCTAGGCTGAACATATGGTTCACCTGATTTATGGAGTTTAGATGAAATAAGGAAAGCCAAGCTTTAAGGCGGAGGAAATAGTACTATATGGAACTGTAATTGTGGACGGAGTCATGAAAACTTTTCCTTGAGGTCTAACTGTGACTGTCTTTGCTCCAAGTGATGGTAATCAAAGTATAGGCAATAATCAAGCCCTGATAAGTGAAATAGTAGATAAGCCTTTTAAAAAAGAGAGTATTCTATGGTATGCAAGTCCATGACGGAACTTATTACTTGTATGATGGATTTAAGAGTTGAAATGATTGATGGATATAATTATTAAACAGTATGAGCCTAGGTGTGTTAATAAGAATTTACCTTTTATGCCAAGAGGAAAAACTGGCTTCCCCGCTTGATGATTTGATAAAGGGAATATGGTACCGGGGATTTGGGAATACACTAGATTCGAGTATAGGTTATAACAGATATTGGATTAATAGTATAGTGGTCAAGAGAAAATGTATACTCACCACGTCACAAAGTTTGATAGATAATTTGGAAATGACAATTATATGATTGTGTGATATCTGACGTGGGAGGTCGAACTTGATCCTGGTCAGATCAAGGGAAAACCAAACACAAAAGTGTGTAGAAGGATAGTTCAATACTGATGCTGACCCCGTCAGAGTTGGATGATTCCTGAGACTCCTTACAAGTGGTCACAAATATTTCTGCGATACGTAAGTATCTATTCTTTAACCTAAGATAAAATTTGACTAATAGGTACATGAGATGTAGAAGGTGTAAATTAAGAGTTAAATTGTCCAGGTTACCCTGAGGAGATAGAATAGCTAAGACAACTCCGCGTATGGCGGAAAAATAGTCAATTGTGAGGAAATACTAACTATTATTATTCCATGAACCATGTTAATAAATAAATATGAGATCAGAACACTTATCTATAATAAAAGTATTATCAAACTACCTTCTAAGTTACGGCCAAATTACCATCTGGAAGGAAAGATCGACTTCCATGTCTTTCTTTATAAATTCAAACCCAATATATTAAATAGGAATCTACCTATAAACATGGTAGAATATCAAGAGTAGAAACATCATACAAACTCACACGAGTTGATTCTCAACCGCAAGAACATATTCAATAAAGAGAAACTGCACCTTGCTAGAAACCTTAAGAGGAACCCTATTGTGGTATACCTGATGAACAGACAATAATAATCGTGTATATACTACCGACAATTGGCGAATCAATTATATCAAGAAACCTTTCTATAATATACATCATCAGATGCATGGCTCGACCATAGCTCATACCTTACATGAAAATGAAAACTGAATATGGTGACAGTAAACTCAAATACCAGAATCACAAGATGATGATCTGGGGATCAAGGAGAAAGATGTTAGGTAAGCCCCAATATTAATACAAGACCTGAGCGCCAATTATCAAAACTACAAGAGGCGATTAGTGGGGGTGTGTTACACACGATAGCTTCAATAATCCATGAGATAATATTGGCAACATACAAGATGGTAGATCACCTCCATACACAAGATTCAAATATAAGCATACTAATGCACTAGGTAACAGATCGCGATACATAGATTCTTAGGGCTATACCTCGTAAACGGACAGGAGTCATATGCTGACGTCCATAGGAGAGACCTCGAGTTCGCAATAGGCGATCGAGTCTTCCTTAGAGTTCACCAACGAAGGAAAGTTTTAGATTTGGGCAGAAGGGCAAGCTTAGCCCGAAGTATGTAGGACGGTACCTTATTACGGGGAGTGAGTGGGCCCATTAGCTTACAAATTAGATTTATCTTAGAGCCCGAGACACTCGAAAGTAGATCCTACACTTAGATATGAGGAGACCCCAGTTCTCATATTAAAATCAAGACTAGGGAAACCAAGAACAAGACCATTAGAATGGTCAAGGTTTTGTGGTCAAACCACGACATTAGGAGGCGACATGGGAGCTAGAAGACTCCATGCGAGAAAGTATCCAACAATTTTCTCTTAGTTTTGTGTATACTTTGTGGGGGTACGTGGGAGTAACCCTTTTTAAGGGGGTAGAGCACCACATGCGACTTGCATATCTGCAGTCTCTATTGGTTTTATATATGGTTATTTGTGTTTGATTGTTGCGCATGTGTGCAATTGGTTGAATGGTTATTAGTATGTCCTATGTGACACTTGGTTGGTTATCGTTGTGTCCTATGTGATACTTAAATGGTATGGTTGTGTTCTATGTAACACTTGATATTTATGTGATATAGCAACACTTGGATGAATAAACAAAAGAGTACACTTATTTGCTTCACAATATTTATCAAGTTATTATGTTGTGATTACATTGGTTATCATGAGTAAGAATAGGTTGTATGAAGTGCACGCACTTAGAATACAGATGGAACGTAGAAGTGTCAATATAGTATTGACACCCAAGAATGATAAGTATACAGAAATAGATATGAGAAACTTGATTCCGTAGGATGAACAAATATAAGTCATGACTTCGGGACGAAGTCCTTTTAAGGGGGGTAGACTGAAATCTCCTAACCTTTAAATAATTAAATAATGATGAAAAATTATTATTTAGGGGATTATTAAACCCTAATAAAAGTACATAAACACTTGGGCGTTAAAACGCACCAAAACTCCTTAAGGTAAAAACGAGCATTAAAGCCCGACCTTAAGCTAATCAAGTTATAAGCTATAAAACTCAGATGAACTTAATAAAGGATCATTTAATGACCTTTAAAAACACAAGCCCTCAGTTATAAACTGAGTAAAATACAAAATGCCCGGGAGTTCCCTTAAGGGCCCCTTAAGGTCCGAAAGTCCCGGAAATACTTTATTAAATAAAGTAAAGCATTACACATCATTCTAAATACACAATAACACTTTAATTAACATTTAATATGAAGCTCTCAAATAGATTCCCAGTTAGAGACAAAGTTCTCGGAGGTTCCCGATGAGGGCCCCATAAACCCACGGGAGTGCCTCGGAGAGGTACCGAAGTGGCACGAACTCCAATATAAATAATTCTAAGAGTTCCTATCATATTTAATTATTCCAAAGAGGGTTCTCGAGCTACTTTCACAAAAATTAACAAAGTGCTCGGATGAATTTCTTAACGCTTTTTGCCCCGGGAGTGTCCCGGTAGGCCGGAAATTGAGTTACGAGTGTATATAACCCCATATAACCCAATGTAACACCTTAACATATTATTATTGACTATAAAAATGTCAATAAACACTTGGAACTCATAGAGACTAATTATTTTTCAGAAAATCCTTAAAGCACAAAAACGCACCTTCGGGTGTCACAAAAATGCGTTCTACGCAATTGCCTTGAACTTTTTGAGGAGCCACGAGTTGATAATCATAAAAGAGGATAAATTGATCATCTAAATCAATTAATTCCAGTACTAAACTCATAGTACAAATGGGGGCGATTTTTGGGACAAAAAGGTACCTAAAATCAGCATTTTACCTTAAAACTTTCATCTTTTACCATAATAAAAATGTACCAATTAAATGCTGGAACCTATTACACATATTAGTATGATCTTAGTACAATATAGTGTAGCAAAAATCAAATGAAAAATCAGTCCCATTTGTCCTCCATGTTGGGCGACATTTAAGGCCTATTTTGGTTAGTTTTGCTACAAAAATTGCCTTATGGAATGGTGACTCACCTTAGCATGTACCATGTGATAATATGTCAATATAATCAGTCAAATTGAAGCCTCCACTGCCGATCCCCTGCAATAAAACAAGAATCAATTAGCCTAAGATAAGTCATAGGAATTAAAATATCAAAAGAATCTAACTAGATCAACTTTAGACTAGTGTTATATGTCAAAAAAAAATTGATTCATTCCCAGCACATGAGGCTGTCGATGTGAATCAGGTAGTCGGGAGTTAAGTGTTGTATGATTACTAATTAATTAACCTAATAATACATGTACCTAACTTCCATAATTGCTTTGTCTACAATTAACAATCAAATTAGCCATTTAAGACTCCATTCAGCCGTAAGTCTACTCCATTTAGAGCAGCCTATATGCTCCATAATGCCGATCACCTTCACTTGCAAGGATAAACAGTTAGCAACATTAATTAACCTAATAAATCCTAAACAATTGCCTAGTATTGAATAATCTAGTTTAATCTCCTACCATTCCTTTAGCCATATACTACAATATTAAGAGATGCCTAATTCCATCATGGCCAACCAGCCGTATACCTAGCAAACTAAGGGAGCTTTGTAGCTAAATTTTGTAATCAAAATAAACATAAACATAACATAAAATAATGACACATAATTCAGCCTTGTTCTTGCCTTAATAACTGCGTGAGTGTCCATTCATTTCCCTTGCCATACCTTAACCGAATGGTAAGTTCTTCTCATCTTGCTCTCTCTTTTCTCCTTTCTTGCTAAGTTAATTCTTTGGAGCTTAAGCTCCATTAATGGTGTTATAGGATCTAACACCATTTTAATGTAATTTCCTAGCTAATTCTATCAAGTCTTGAAGCAAGAAATCATCCTAGCAACTTCTACAATTTTTCACCAAGCTTAGGTGTTCCAAGGAGGTTCCTAAATTCAACAACAACACAAGGAACAGCAAGATCAAGTTAAGGTATATTTTCATGTTGAAAATCCTAAGAAAATCCCTTAAGCACTTTTTGAAATTTAAAATCTTCTAATTCCATATTCTCTCATTATTTCATGAAGGAAACTTGGATCTACAATCATCTCAAGGTGTATCAAAAATACCTTGTTAAATTCCTATGGTAATCTTGTAAAATTACTTCAAATATTATTTAAAATCCTTGTTAGATGAAATACCCCAAACTTAAATATAGTGATTAAGATTATCCTAATCCTTATTTAAGAGCCTAATAAAGCTTAAGTAATATTGGTAAGGAAAAATAAATCCAAAAGAAATAAATAAACGCTTAAAAAGCGAAAAACACTAAATAAGCGTTAAATAACCATAGGAGGTATGAGACATCGGTTAGGTATTCTATGGATTCTAAAGGTTTAATAAGACCTAATAATATGGGAACAACTCCCGAAGAAAAACGGATCCAAATAATAAATTAAAATGCTAATAGAGCTTTGGAGCACGTTTTTCGAGAAAACCCGAAAACGTGACTTTAGGTGCTCAAACGGACCCGTAAAAATTATAAATCATTAAATAACAACTATTAAGCATTTTGGAAGCTTAATAGGCAATAACAATAATTAAACGAGAAAATTCCGGAAAACGGGTTCCGACTAGCAAAAATTGTAACAACTGGGAAGTTGTGGGGTGAGAATGTAATAAAGCAAACTAATGTGTCCACTTTAGCAAATAAAATCAAAAATCTGTATGGGTGCATATGGGGGGCCGGCTCACTTACTCCCTCCTCCCTTATTTCCCTCTTATGTGCTAAAGGAAAAGGAAATAATTAAAAAAAAAAAAACAACTCTCTCCTCACAACCCACTCCCTCATTCACGATTCTCTCTCTCTCTCCCTCTCATTTTCTTTCTTCTTCCTATGCCCTCTAATGGCGATAAGAGCAAACCACACCAGCCTCTCCTTCTCTCCCATTTTGGAGGCTCAAAACTCCTCCAAATCACATAAAAACTGTACCGTTGGAATCCCCTTGCAAAGGAGATCATCTTCCTCCTTTCAAAAATCGAAAACACCCACTTTCATCTCCATGGATATTCTCCATTTGAAGGTTTGAGTCCACCATTAGAAGCCCCTCCTTCACCTTGGTGTTTTGAAGTAAAAAGAAGATTAAAAATCCATCTTTTCCTAGCTCCTTTTGGCAAAACAAAAATTCAAACTCTAGCCTTGTTTATGCCTTGTTCTCCAGCTGATTTTGGCTTCATTTTGGAGTTGGAATCTTGACATTGTTGCTGTCCAAAGCTACATCTAGCCATTGGGAGGTAATGCTTCATTTTAAACATTAAATAAGTATGTAAACCCTAGACTAGTTTAAGGGTGAAATGCTAAGTTAGTATTGTGTATTGGTATGGGCTGTAGCATTGGAGTGTGGACTCCATTTGAAACTGAGAACAAGAAGGAAAGGAAGGAAAATAAAGAAGAAAGGAAGAGGGGAAGAAAGGAAGAAAAAACTAGAAAACACAAGGTAATGCTCTTACCTTGAGTTGGTTTAGTATTGAAGTGTAACGGATTGTGTAGTAAAAATGTGTAATGTATATGGTGAGTAATTGGTATGTTGTAGTATAATGAGGAAGGTAATTAATAGTTTCGGAACTTTTAGAAGATGTTTAAAAGCTTGAGAGAACATTGGGTAATAAGTGTGTATGTGCAGGAAATTTATTGTGCTGTAGTGTATTGAATTGATATGGATGTTGGGTATGAGTTGTGGACTGAAATCATGTGAGGGCAATGTTAAAAATATAGGGGAACCTCTGCCCAAATTTGTATGGAAATTAGAGGACTTAGATGTATAAGGAGAGGGAATAACCTAGACAAAAACTAGGTGTGTTTTGGTAGCAGTTGTGAGTGATTAATCATGTTGAAAACGAATTTGGAAAGAGAGTTAAGTAAGGGGAAAAACAAAGGTGTGTATTGGAGTTAGTAAGGATGCTTAGTAACCATGGATTGGTACTTGTAGTAAGAGGGTATAGGAGTGTAAAATCTGTAGTAACCAACTCATGAAGTGCATTGGAGAAACTAGGAAAAATTAGAGTATAAGATTTAGTGAAAAGAATGTTGGACTTGGGTATAGACATTGTATTTGCTTGGAAATGTATCAGTAGGAGAAACATTGGTAGAGGGAGTATTGAATGGTAAAGATTAAAATGAAAATCTGTAGCATAGGAGGAAAGAAAACTATTGTAAGTGTTGAGAGGAAGTAAGGAGAAATTGTGTATGTGGATTTAGAAATGAGTAAGGAATTTGGGGGATGAACTAAGGCAATTTGGAGGGCCTAAGTAGTGTATAAACATATGGGATTACATGTAGGAAGATTGGGGAAACAATGGGCAAAGTTAACTGAAAACAGATTTTAAAACTGAAATACTGGGCCGGACCGACCTTAGGACCGAACTTGCAAGGTCGGTCGAGCCAGATTTACAAAGGACGGAAATTTTCTTTAATGGACCGACCTTGGGGACCGAACTTGCAAGGTCGGTCGGCCAGAAAATTCCCGTCATAAACCTTCTGGAATGGACCGGCCTTGGGGACCGGACTTACAAGGTCGGTCGGCCTAAAATTCGCCTATAATGTAACTTACTGGAATGGACCGACCTTGGGACCGGACTTGGCAAGGTCGGTCGGCCTTGTAATTTTCCAGCGTAGTACCTTACTGACTTCGATCGACCTTGGGTCCGACCCTGGGTAAGGTCGGTCGAGTCATACAATATATATATATATATATAATATATTATATAATATATAATAAGCATGTATATATATATACATATATATATGTATAACCACATATATATGTACATATATGTAAGAACACCATTGTTAAGTAAGGAAGTAAACTTAAAGTAATGAATAGTAAGTAAATCATATGTAAGTATAAGAATTGTAAGACTTAGTAAGTATGAGTTAGGAAATGTAAGAGTAGTCGGGTTGAGTAAATGATAGTTAGATTAATCACTCGATTATGTGTACATCATAGGATTTGATTTGTGAACACCAGAGGAACGTCGGATACAAGTACAACGGTGAACGGTATGATTTCTTCATGCCCTGTATCCTAATCTGGTTACCCCGATTTGTGTGCTTATTTGATCACCTAATAAGATAAATGCATGAATCGGACTATAATGCAATTACTTGTGCTTGTTTACATTGTTCTTGATATTGTCTTGAATAATAGTTTGTATAATTCATGAAATATGAATGATTATGAAGTGTAATGTATTTGTAGTGTACTTGTATATTGTATTGTACTTTGTATGGATGTGTATATGAACAATGTATTATGTATGTGGCTTGAGTAAATGACTTCTACTAATTCCTAACTACCTAACTCCTAACATAAGTAATGGATAAATTGGAATGAGTAGAAGTCTGATATAGTTTCGGCCACGCGTGAGGATGAGGAGACAAAGGTTGGATCCGATTCCTGGTTCTAAACTGGTCCACGACCCAAATCCCTTAAATGGGTAGCATCCTGGATTGGTGAACCAAGTAAATCCCGGTGGTGGGACAGAGTAGTCCCGGGCCGGAGGTCCCGACGACTTGACTTGAGTAACTAAGTAAGTAAAGTATGTGTATGTATGCGTAAGTATTGTGTAATGAGTAAAAGAGTAATCTCCACTCGATTAACCCGGGTGGACAAATGAAGCTAACAAAGTATTGGGCATTGTTTACATATTGTGTATGGATTGAGTATGTAATTAGTATGTATTGGGCATGTAACGTGAATGTGTATGTTGGAAGAAGGTAAGTAAGTATTGTTGGGCTTGTATAATCTCTTTGTATGTGTTGGAGTGTATACGTGTAATCTTTGCGTAAAGTATTATAGTATTGTGGATAAGAGCATGTATGCATGTATGTTTGAATGAAATCAATTGCATGTATTCGACCAAGTGGTCGGCATACCCTCACTAGTACGCGGGGTATGCGGTTATCATATGCAGCGAAAGCTGACCCCCTAGGGGGAACGTTTTTAGTGTGCAGGTACCCGAAGCAGACATGGTCGCAATAAGAGACCGGTGACAGTGTAGATTGTAGAGAATAGTATTGAACGTGTAGCCTTGAAGTAGTAGTGTACCTAGGGGTACACCTTGTGCATTGTAAGTATGTAGATGTGAGGAATGGGTAGATGTAGACTCTTAATGAGTATGAATGAATTTGAAAGGGGTATTGTATGGCGTAATGAACTTAGTAAACTCGGTTATGTATGTTGTATTGTATGGTATCATAAAAGAGTAAAGTGTTGAATGGAGCATTGTAATATTTAATTGGCAAACGGAGTATGTATTGTACATGTGTAGTACTCGGGATTCCGGTCCATCAGACCGATGTTGTATGTAGTAGTAGTAGCTTTGTTAGTCATATGAGTGACTAACGACATTGTATCACCCACCGTATGCAAGTATGTACCCCTCTCTGAATCTGGAAGCCGAGGAGATTGGAGCGGAATGACAGTATTAGCGGTAGTGTTTTCAAAAAGTGGTATCAGAGCGAAGTATCGCTCTATGACTGGAATTACCGAGTTTAGGAATACCGAGTTAGGAATTAGAAGCTTAGGGCTAAGGCTGAGTGTTAGCATTAGAGATATGCTAGATAGTGACTCCCTCCCGGTGTGTACCGGATACCTATAATACCAGTCTCGCCCACCGCAAACCCAATGTATGACTTGGGAAAGAACGCCGAGAGAAGGAATGTCCTCTCATACTAGGGAAACCCCGATCTGGCAGTTGTGAAACAATCACACGGTAAACAAGGACCGACATATAGTAGATTCCAAGGAATGGAAGTCCCGGAGATGGATCCCGGTTGAACCACAATAACTGCACTTAATAGCGGTAGATGAGCACTCCACCATGAGGAGGCTACAACTTACACCAACATGGGGCGACATGCTTGGCAGTCGTGAATCTGGCTAATCTACCAGCAACACAGAAAGGAACACTAAGCGTGCAACGGAGCGGAAAAAGGAACTATAACAAACCTGAGACGTAAGTCTACGGGGCTGTAGTATTCAAATAATACCACCAAAGGTATACCCCACTGACTAAGGACATAGTCAGGAGCGTTAAACTCCAAAACTATAACGCCATTAAGGTTACGATACCTGGCCAACATAGCTCAAACAGCTACAGAACTTTCGCAGGATGTAATCTGCCGCAACTACAACCGTGTGCCTAAAACAACTCAGGCTCAGTAACCATAACAAACAGGTGGGAACGAGCAACAAGAAGAACACAACCAAATCAAATGGAATCTCCAAGAATTGGAGAAGTACCCAGGTCTACGACACCATGTTTAACTTACTGAGAAGTTACTCAGAAGGTTAATTAACCTAAGTAAATGATCATTGGATCAATGGAGAACTCGACAAACTATCGAATACTAGTGAAACCATGCCGTGACCAGTAAGGTTTTACCCAAAAACCACCAGTACCACGCACTTGCCACGGCAAGTGCAGTAATAATAGGATCTTAAGGAGGACTTTTAACAAATCACAGGTCACTAGTAATACCGTAACTGCAATGAAGCAACTACAGGATCACAGATCCCACAAATGGAAGAAAGAACCGTGGAAGGGCTTGACGGCCTGACCATGCACAAAGAACATACCAGCCAGCAAGAAGCTGGACTTGGTCAGAGACCTCAAACATGCTATGCCATGTAGAACTTCTTTTAACACCGCACTATGATTTTAAAACCCAATTTTTCTTCAAACCACAACCTTTCTTTTAAAACCTTGGATTTCTAAAAACCAAACCAACATAATTGCGGTGAATATCATAGAATGATACAAGAGGAGTTGACAATATACTTCACCTAGGCGTGTGGCGAGCACTACGATGTACCCAATTACGGGATGTGGGACGACCGCACTCTGAAGGAGCTTACGGGCCTGACGTATAGTTAGGTAAGTGGTAATGTATCAACATGGTACCCCACGTATGTATACATGTAGTGCACGAAACACGGAGGTAGTCAACTCCATTCTACGGACCGTCAGTAAGTTCAAACCAGCACAACTGGACACCCCAGACGAACAAATATAAAGGAACTCAGAGAATCCATCTAGAAGTAAGGAATAAGAACTAGAAAGTGCAAGGAGCACCGACTAGTGAGTATAGACATTGGATATGTCTCCAGAGTCATCAAACAACTACATGACAGCTGGGAAGCATACCCAGCCTAAACACAGTAAGGCAATCGCCTAACGTGAACACCAATGCTCAACAGACGGGACAGGTTTCCCAAGAGCGATCACAAGATTACCACTAAATATAATCCATTATCGAAGAGGATATTTAGACCTAGTCTCAAGTACTAGGAGCTATAAACAGTCTACCCAACGACGGGAGACGTTATAACCCAAAAGGGAATAGCTTAAATACAATACCACAAGGCAGTATAGTGATATCATATCATAAACATTAGCCGGATGTAACGGCATAACCTAACAACACCCAGCAATCCTCGAAGCGTGTCTGAGTTAACACCAATCGAACAAAGCGTCATGGGGAAGCACGCAAACCACAACGAACATTCGGTTAGTACACCGAAGGGATTTCACTTAACAAGAAAATACCCTCAGCCACCGAAAGGCACTGATTGACATCAGAATGCCAAAAGGGCCTCCTACGAACGGAAGCGTGATTTCACGACTTACCATGGAGCCCAGCAATACCTCCAACCTATGGGGTATACAGGGAGTGGGAAACATGTATAAGCAGCTTGCAAAGAGCATAGCTTGCAGCAATAAGGCTTAAAAGCCATCAACCAACATGTTATGTAAACCTTAACGGTTGCATAACCCACACCGTTTGATAACAAGACTTGCAAGAGACATTGTCTCATACGACAAGAAACCAACAACTCGACCATCAATTCAAACCCAACATCCTGAGTGGCTTGGAGTAATGGTCAACTCAGTGTCACTGTCACTAGAACATCAGTCTAGTATACAGTTGACAAGCTTTTAATTACCTTCATGCCTTCTGTAGCAATGGTAGCACAGAGGCATAAGAATCATGATAATGCCAACATTGGCCTAGTCCACACTTGGACACTACGAGAACCCAAGGGAAAGTACCTCTCGTTAGCCAAAGACCACCAATGTGGTGAAGATGTAAACCCTTAGAAAGGCTTCCATCTATTATTACAGCAAAGCCTACGCTTATAGATATTGCCAAGGGACGATGGAATAAGGAAAAGGAATTCCAAACCATTATGACTTAAAGGAGTAAGCATACTCCATACGCAACCAAGCACATGGTGAACCATTGTATAAATGGCGGAAGTACATAAACAAACACTAACATAGTAAACCTCGTCATGAGACCTATGAGTGGGAGACAACCCCTCAACAATAATCTTCACTTGTTAGTGAGAGAATACCCTCCAATTGGAGAACGGGACCAGAAAACCCTCGAAGTTCTCGGGATGTCCCGGTAATGTGCATGCAAAAGTAAAACGGCATAGCTAGAGCCTATGATCAACGCTCAGCACTATGGGGACAATAATTGTCAAAAACAATCAATGTGTGTGCACATTGCACACCATGAATGACCAACGCTCAAGAGAGCTTGTAACCCGATAAACCACTTCGTCTTTGGTCAACCAATTATTTGGCAAACTATATAATGAATGAGGAGTAATGTGAGGTAAGCTAACCTACACATGAACCTAAATTGAAATAAAACATCCCCACAATGGGAAGATAATAGTATTGCGGTATGCTACGACAACCGTCATATACATGAACTAGGAACCTCCTAGTGTATTCACACCATAAGGAAATGGTGCCAATGACAATGGCATTGAGTAAAGAGAAACTACCATAGTAACGGAATCAGTAGAACGATGTTGTATAATGAGTGAGAATACGGTGCGCAACAAGCGACCGCTTTGAGGAAGTAGTTAGACAACGGTACGGAGTAATAAGATGACAGGAAGAAATATTCATTTCTATCACATAAGTGATTTACTGTCAAGAGTTTACGCTCTACACTCTGTATGACTGAGTGTTTTGGTATTGCACTTGTTCAGCTAATGATCTAGTGGGATAGCGAGGAATATAGGAAATGTAAATGGTAGTAACCCTTCTTTCACCAACGAACATGGCAGAAGCCAGTCAAGCAAGCTTAGCAACAACCGTGCGGCCTAAGGCCAAGGAAGCACGAAGAGTGTACAACACACTAACAATCACAACATGTGAATTCCAGAGGAATAAAAGGGTGAAAGGAGACTTAAGAAAGTCACTAGGACCGATGCATGGAAAATGAAAGGTCATACAAGTAAAGAACACTTGTACTGAACGAGAAGAACCTGGTATAATTCAGAAGCTATTGACAATAGAGGAAGTACTACAACTAAGTAGTGACTTAACCTCGCCCGACAATAAGTCGGAGGAGCTTAGCGAATGATCGTGGAAGTACAAATAGTATGTATGCGAGATTGTAGAGAGCTGGTTATAAACCTACAACTCATTGAGTTCAAACACGGTAAAGAATACCGCATTTGTTTAGTAAACCTCATTCCCATAATAGACGGATAAAGGTGATGTGTAGCACATTAAGGATAACACGAAGGGTAAGTAACCCAAGTTATCAAGGTCGCACAGCAAAAGCTAGTGGGCCCTAGCTAGGAGATAATGTACCTAGTAAGTATAGTAGAATGGCTATTAATGCCTTGAAGCCTAATAGGCTAGAACCGAATTAATTATGAGTTAAATAAACTCATATAGGAATCTTGGTGCAAAGACTAAACCATTGGTATGGTTAAGACCCTTGACCAGAGCATACTATATAGTATACCGTAGTGAAGCTAAACACTTCAGATTGCCCAAATTGAGTAAACCAATGTTTAATAATAATAACATATGGTAGATTACGTGGCGTAATCCCTTTTAAGGGGGGGTAGAGCGAAAACCGCACAATGTGAAATTCATGAATAAAACACATAAACTATAATGTGCATAACACAAATGAGAATCAAATTAATGATTGGTACTTATGTTAAATAAACATATGTATTCATTCATATTGTTTGTCGTAACCAGGCATGAGAGATGCAAATACCATAGCATGAGTCGGTATAAAACCGATGTATAACCTAGAGGAAATTGAGTTCCCTAGGTGATTGTAGTGATGAATTGAGAATGAGGAGTGGACGGAGTTCCACAGTATTGTAGCCCTTAAAGAAGTAGTACGAACTGATTATGAGTAGTAGAGGAATATAGCCCATGAGTAGTGTATTCGTAGGTATGTTATATGGAAGTAAATTGAGGATGACCAAATTTCATAAGTACTGCATTCCCTAGTTAGAATATTTGAGATGAAGAAGTAGTGAATGGAAGTAGTAATAGTCGATGAAGTGAGCACTTAGGTATTGAATCTCGAACCAAGTATTTGGAAGTAGAGTGAGGATGATTGATGGACGGGATTCCATCCTTTGGAGATGTGTGAAGTCGTAATCATAACTAGAAGAGTAAAAAGATAGAAAATGGACATGATCAAAATTATTTGATTGTTTGAAACTGATGTGGGAGGTCGAACTTGATCCTGATCAGATCAAGGGAAACCGAACACCAATTGGGGTGGAAGGATAGTTCAACACTGATGCTGATCACATCAAGGTCGAACGATTCTTGAAGCTCCCTTCAAGTGGTCACAAGAATCACACGTAGGATAGAAACAATGAATATAAATTTGAATTTGGAGTTGTGTGTTTTAGAAAATTTCTAATTAGTAGTTGTAAAAGAATTTCCCTTAAATTGGAGAGTGAGTATTGTTGGAAGCTATACCGGGGAGTGACAGTAGGTATCATATTGTATTATTCCAAGGCAACGGGACATAGAGGAGTCCTGTGTCTAGATGACATGAGTGCCTGCGGGATTGTAATGTGTATTGCATTGCTTTGGGGATAGCTTTGCACTGTTTGTATGTATAAACCTTGTAATGTAGAACCAGATGGTTGGATGTAATGCGGATTGGAGTAATAATGGTACATTTTTGGGTATAGAATGTAAAGACTTTGAGTAATGAACTTAGGAATTATAAGGAGGAATAAGGTACGACTTTTGGCATAGACAAGTATGAATGAGCAAGTATCGTAATCCTATAATCTTGAGCAACTTTGAGGACAAGTTCTTAAGGGGGGTAGATTGAAATACCCCAAACTTAATATAGTGATTAAGATTATCCTAATCCTTATTTAAGAGCCTAATAATGCATAAATAATATTGGTAAGAAAAATAAATCCAAAGAAATAAATAAACGCTTAAAAAGCGAAAAACGTTAAATAAGCGTTAAATAACCATAGGAGGTATGAGACCTCGGTTAGCGTATTCTATGGATTCTAAAGGTTTAATAAGACCTAAATAATATATGGGAACAACTCCCGAAGAAAACGGATCCAAATAATTAATTAAAACGCTAATAGAGCTTTGGAGCACGTTTTTCGAGAAAACCCGAAAACGTGACTTTAGGTGGTCAAACGGACCCGTAAAAATTATAAATCATTAAATAAAAATATTAAGCATTTATGGAAGCTTAATAAGCAATAAAAATAATTAAACGAGAAAATTCTGGAAAACGGGTTCCGACTAGCAAAAACTATAACAACCGGGAAGTTGTGGGGTGAGAATGTATAAAGCAAAAATATTGTGTCCACTTTAGCAAATAAAAATCAAAATCTGTATGGGTGCATAGGGGGGCCGGCTCACTTACTCCCTCCTCTCTTTATTTTCCCTCTCTTATGTGCTAAAGGATAAGAAAATAATTAAAAAACAAAAACAAACTCTCTCTCCTCACAACCCACTCCCTCATTCACGATTTCTCTCTCTCTCCCTCTCATTTTCTTTCTTCTTCCTAAGCCCTCTAATGGCGATAAGAACAAACCACACCAGCCTCTCCTTCTCTCCCATTTTTGGAGGCTCAAAACTCCTCCAAATCACATAAAAACTGTACCGTTGGAATCCCCTTGCAAGGAGATCATCTTCCTCCTTTCAAAAACGAAAACACCCACTTTCATCTCCATGGATATTCTCCATTTGAAGGTTTGAGTCCACCAATAGAAGCCCCTCCTTCACCTTGGTGTTTTGAGGTAAAAAGAAGATTAAAAATCCATCTTTTCCTAGCTCCTTTTGGCAAAATGAAATTCAAATCTAGCCTTGTTTTATGCCTTGTTCTCCAGCTGATTTTGGCTTCATTTTGGAGTTGGAATCTTGACATTGTTGCTGTCCAAAGCTTCATCTAGCCATTGGGAGGTAATGCTTCATTTTAAACATTAAATAAGTATGTAACCCTAGACTAGTTTAAGGGTGAAATGCTAAGTTAGTATTGTGTATTGGTATGGGCTGTAGCATTGGAGTGTGGACTCCATTTGAAACCGAGAACAAGAAGGAAAGGAAGGAAAGAAAGAAGAAAGGAAGAGAAGGGGAAGAAAGGAAGAAAAAACTAGAAAACACAAGGTAATTGCTCTTACCTTGAGTTGGTTTATGTATTGAAGTGTAACAGATTTTGTGTAGTAAAATGAGTAATGTATATGGTAATGAGTAATTGGTATGTTGTAGTATAATGAGGAAGGTAATGTAATAGTTTCGGAACTTTTAGAAGATGTTTAAAAGCTTAAGAGAACATTGGGTAATAAGTGTGTATGTGCAGGAAATTTATTGTGTTGTAGTGTATTGAATTGATATGGATGTTGGGTATGAGTTGTGGACTGAAATCATGTGAGGGAAATGTTAAAATATAGGGGAACCTCTGCCCAAATTTGTATGGAAATTAGAGGACTTAGATGTATAAGGAGAGGGAATAACCTAGACAAACTAGGTGTGTTTGGTAGCAGTTGTGAGTGATTAATCATGTTGAAAACAGATTTGGAAAGAGAGTTAAGTAAGGGGAAAAACCAAGGTGTGTATTGGAGTTGTAAGGATGCTTAGTAACCATGGATGGTAATTGTAGTAAGAGGGTATAGGAGTGTAAAATCTGTAGTAACCAACTCATGAAGTGCATTGGAGAAACTAGGAAAATTAGAGTATAAGATTTAGTGAAATGAATGTTGGACTTGGGTATAGACATTGTATTTGCTTGGAATGTATCAGGATGCTAGGAGAAACATTGGTAGAGGGAGTATTGAATGGTAAAGATTAAAATGAAAATCTGTAGCATAGGAGGAAAGAAAACTTTGTAAGTGTTGAGAGGAAGTGAGGAGAAATTGTGTATGTGGATTTAGAAATAAGTAGGAATTTGGGGGATGAACTAAGGCAATTTAGAGGGCCTAAGTAGTGTCTAAACATGTGGGATTACATGTAGGAAGATTGGGGAAACAATGGGCAAAGTTTAGAACTGAAAACAGATTTTAAAACTGAAATACTGGGCCGGACCGACCTTAGGACAGAACTTGCAAGGTCGGTCGAGCCCAGATTTACAAAGGACAGAAATTTTCTGGAATGGACCGACCTTGGGGACCAAACTTGCAAGGTCGGTCGGCCAGAAAAATTCCCATCATAAAACCTTCTGGAATGGACCGACCTTGGGGACCGGACTTACAACGTCGGTCTGCCTAAAATTCGCCTATAATGTAACTTACTGGAATGGACCGACCTTGGGACCGGACTTGGCAAGGTCGGTCGGCCCTGTAATTTTCCAGCGTAGTACCTTACTGACTTCGACCGACCTTGGGTCCGACCCTGGGTAAGGTCGGTCGAGTCATACAAAAAAATATATATATATATATAATAATAATTATAATAAGCATGTATATATATACATATATATATATATATGTATAACCACATATACATATGTACATATATATATAAGAACACCATTGTTAAGTAAGGAAGTAAACTTAAAGTAATGAATAGTAAGTAAATCATTTGTAAGTATAAGAATTGTAAGACTTTGTAAGTATGAGAACGGAATAAATGGTGTCAAGCCAAAACGGGTTACATAGAGCATCCGTCCGCTTTAGCCGGATGGAAGTGGAAGCGCATAGGGCATCCGGCCGTCTCCAGCCGGATGAGGATAGGACTTAGCCGAAGCAAAGTATTGTCCGACTGACCGTCTGTGGTCAGTCAAAGATACTAGGAGAGGGTAGAACCGTACTTATACATGTAAAATACAGGTTGGCACCATAAAAACCAGGCCCAAAATACTATAAATAGGGGTGTACCACCATGAAATAAGATACGCAACATTTGGTAGTCAAACTCACATACAATTCCAATAGAAGCTCTCTTTCTCTCTCTCTACTACTCTCGTGAGACTCTGTAACTGAGACCAGGTAATGCGGGACAGAAGATCAAAGGATACTAGGATTGATATACTGTTTCGATTCATTTCGCGCCGTCTGTGGGAAACGAACAGCAAGAAGCAACCACGAGACCACCTAGAAACAGGGGAGTAATCTGCGACGATTTGTAGCGAAAGTTCTGAAATAACTAATGACATTTTTTGCAGGATCGGAACACGAAAGATGGCTCCAAGATCGAAGAAAACACTGAAGAACGCTACCGAAGATAACAATCGCTCTGAAGAAGGAATGAGTTCGGAGATGCCAGAAGCCATTTCCAAAAAAGATCTCGAGGACATGCTAAAGGGGCTAGTCAGATCCATCGACGAAAAAAATTGTAGAAGGAAATGAGACTTTGCAGCAGGAACTAATGCAAAGGGATGAGGAGTATCAGAGAAAATGGGACGAAATGACTGAGGCCATTGAACAGCTGAGAACAGAGATTCCAAAGGCAGTAATAGCGAGGAAAGCAAGGATAGGAAGCGCAATTCAATCATTAGCGAAGAAGAGATGGAAGAAGATGACCAGATAGACATGAGCTTGTACCCCTTCTCAGAGCGGATAAGAAAAGCAAAACTCCCGCCGCACTTCGTCGCCCTAGTGATTGAGAAATATGATGGGGCTGGAGATCCCGCCCAACATAATACGAAGTTCATGTTTGCCATGAACACTCAGGGGATCAGCTCCCTCGCCCTCTGCAATTTGTTCCCCGGAACGCTTTCGAAGAGAGCGTTGGGATGGATCTCCACGAGACCGCCACAGTCCATCACTAGCTTCAAGTAGCTGACCGAGGATTTCCAGCAATACTTCGCTGCGAGTAAGAGGGTTAAAAAGAAACAATAGAATTGATGGACGTTAAGCAGCGAAAAGGGGAAACCGTGAAGGAGTACAGCGAGCGCTTTCATAAGAAGGTTACGGAGATTGATGATGTCGACGAGAAAATCTTGATTAAGGCCTTTGGTAACGGCCTAGCTCAGCCTCGACTTGCTGGAAAGATCGCAACGAAAGCGCCGAAAACTCATGGAGATTAGCTGAAATGATCCATGATTTTTTGAAATCTGAGATAGCGGAAAAAAGGCTAAAGAGCTAGCGGACAGCTTCAGAACCGCTGGGGCGTCGGAAAAAAAAGGAGGGGCATGGAGGAAATGCCGAAAGGGGAGGGTCAAGGTACAAGCCATATTATGGCAAGTCCACCGCCGGATCTTCCTCTCAGGGAGCACAGCACCAGGGGGCAAGAACCATTGTCTACATTGACCCGGGGAAGTATGTGTGAGCCTCGATTTTAAACCCTATCCTGTGGATTAACTTGATTGGGATCTGATCGGGTTTTAGGTCCACTTATAGCCTAAGATTAATAACTATGTCATATAACGATAATTATTAAAACCTAAGCTAGCTCACTGGAACCTATTATGAGTCGCCACCTAATTTAAACCTAGATCAAATTAGGAAAGGAGAGTTCGGGTTCGGGGGCTTGATATTCGACTTAATTAGGGTTCAATTACTTTCATTACCCTTCCTAGGTCGTTTTTCCACTACTTGGTTTATTTACGGCTTATTACGAGTCGTTTTAACCTAAGTGCGCGAGCTTCTGTTTTTTTTGTGTTTTTTAACATTTTTTGACTGAAAATAAAAGTGAAAGTTGAAATTACCTAAACTAGGGTTTCGGAGGCAGAATTAGGTCGAATTTTGATTCCGTCCGTGGCCACGGACCTAATGTCCGAACCACGGACCCCAGTTAACCTAATTACACAAAGAAGTCAAATTGAAACAGAAACGAGATTTTGAAAAGTCCGGGGCCACGGACAGGACGTCCGTGGGCCCGGACATGTTTTGTAAAACCCTAACGTTTGAAAATAAAAATAAAAATATCCCGCCACCGTCCGGCTTTCGGACAGAGCGTCTGGACCCCGGACATGGCGTCCGTGGGTGCGGACCGCCCTCGGACGGCGGCGTTGAGGCTGTTCCCGGTGGTTTTTTGGCTCAAAATTTATGGGTAGGTAGCCTGAAAGATTCTAAACATTTTGGTGATCAAAAGTTTTCAATTTGACTACGAATTAAGGACGAAACTTATTGAACAAGTTAGTGGACAAAAACGCGAACAAACCTTAATTCAGAAGCAAAGAAAAGTCAGTTCGAATAGGAATTTCAACCAGAAGTGTATTGAGATCAGTGGAGTTAAAGAATTCGAATTCTAACCTGTTTTGGCTTCGGGATTTGGTTGTTCCTTCACGTCGGGAAACTTCGAACGCGTCATTGGTAGCCAATCCGGTTCAACTTCGACCCGAGCTTCTGATTTCTTCTTCCTTGTATGATTAAGGACGGTTTGCTTCTGTTTTGTGGTGTTTTAGTGTTTGGAAGTTTGATGGGGAAAGCAAGAACGTGCTTTTGGTGATTTGGGGATGATTTCAGCAGGGTTTCGGTATTGATTTCAGGCTTGGGAGTGCAAAAATGTGGGAAGAAGGTTGACGGCCGTGTTTTTTGACTTTGGGAATGTTTTTTCCTGCCCTAGGTCGTTTTTTGGAAGGCCTTTTATAGAAAGAGCATGGCCAAGTTGATAGAACAAGATTTTTATCTAAAACCCTGATTTTGTGCACTAAGGGAATCTGATTTTTTAAAATATGTTGCAGGCCGAGAAAAATTATGAAATTTTAACTGAAGATAAAGGAATAGTTTTAAGAATTTCGAGAGTTAGAATCAGGTTATTTTGATAAATAACCGATTAGATAAAAATCTCACAATCTAGAATCTTCCAAAATTCATAACTTATTATTGGAAAGTCGAAATAATGAAATTCCAACAGCATTAGTCTCTAATAATCATCCTATATCTTTTGTTAAAATTTCATGACGTTTTGTTTTGATTTCGGTATTTTCCAGAGGAGAGAGAAAATTGCAAAAATGATTGAATTTCTCTTTTAAATTTTGGGTTAAGGTTCCAAATAAAAGAATTTCAGGTTTATGACTGTATGTAGTCATGCTAACCATGTGACAATTTTATTTTAAATTTTGGAAACCTTTTATTTCTATTTTGAGGTTATTGCATGTGTTAATTATTAAAGAAATTAGCTCATAATATGAATTAAAAGCTTAAGTCCCAGAATAAATATTATCTAAAAATGATGAAATATCTTTCATAATGACTATGATATTTGGGAGTGTTTGGAGGTTATGAACAAGTCATATGAAAAATAGAAAATCCCGAAAACGTCCTTGGAAAATCCCGCCTTGGTGCTTTTTGACCCCTTTTGCCCTATGTAACACGTATGCCTTAGAGACTACTCCGGGGGGGTTGAAATTTTGGGTATAACAGATTGCCCCCCGTCAACTAGGCTTTGTAATGAAGATGAAAAGACTAGTTGATGCCTGAGTGATACCCCAAAATTTTGGGATCTTAAAAGGCCCTATATGTAGATTGTGTCGAGGTATTCTAAGGCGCTGACTATCTATGAAGTAATGTCAAGCGATTCTAAGGCGTCGACAACCTAAAATGTGGAAATGAGATAATGTCAAGCGATTCTAAGGTGTTGACAACCTAAAATGTGGAAATGAGATAATGTCAAGCGATTCTAAGGCGTTGACAACCTAAAATGTGGAGATGAGATAATGTCAAACGATTCTAAGGCGTTGACAACCTAAAAGGATGATATGATGTCAAGCTATTCTAAGGCGTTGACTACCTTTAAAGGAATGAAGTACGCCGAGCATTCTAAGGTGTCGGGAACCTGAAAGCGAATGAAATACGCCGAGCATTATAAGGTGTCGGGAACCTGAAGTTGAGTGGAATACGCCAAGCATTATAAGGTGTCGGGAACCTGAGATTAAACGGGACACGCCGAGCATTATAAGGTGTCGGGAACATGAGATTAAACGGGACACGCCGAGCATTATAAGGTGTCGGGAACCTGGAATACACCGAGCATTATAAGGTGTCTGGAACCTGGAATACGCCGAGCATTATAAGGTGTCGGGAACCTGGAATACGCTGAGCATTACATGGTGTCGGGAACCTGAAGTTGAATGGATTACACCGAGCATTATAAGGTGTCGGGAACCTGAAGTTGAATGGATTACGCCGAGCATTATAAGGTGTCGGGAACCTGGAATTGAGAAGAGATGTAATGAGATCGATGTGATGTGTGCCTAAATTGACGAATGTAAAGTAGGACCTATGGGTGCCTAAGTGGAATGGTAGAAAATCGGGTTCGTGACGAGCCTGAGGTTGAGTTCATCTATTCTGGTGAATCTGAATCTTTGGCTGAGAATCTGCATCTCTGAAGAGTCTGTATCTTTGGCTGAGAATCTGTATCTTTCAAGAATCTGTATCTTCGGCTGAGAATCTGTATCTTTGAAGAATCTGTATCTTCGGCTGAGAATCTATAACTCTGATCGGTGAGAATCTGTATCTCTGAAGAATCTGTATCTTCGGCTGAGAGTCTGTATCTCTGATCGGGTGAGAATATGTATCTCTGGGTGAGAATCTGTATCTCTGAAGAATCTGTATCTTCGGGGTGAGAATCTGTATCTCTGGTCTACGATGAGGAGTTTCGTATGGACGGATGCAAGGTAAACTTTATGCAAATGATCATAATGAAAGTTGATTATGAAAGTACCAAACGTGGCAAAGATGATGTGCATGTCAAAATACAATCAAAGTGTATGTAGGAAACTTGTCCAAAACAAGAAATCGTTGGAAAATGTGCCAAACATGGCAATGTTAAGGATCAAAAATTGTCCAAAGCAAGACATTGCTAGAAAGTGTGCCAAATGTGGCCATAATGAGGTTTATGAAACCGAAGTGGTTAGAGGAAAGTTGTTCAAGACAAGAAATTGTTGAAAGAGGTGCCAAACGTGGCAGTGTTTGAAGAAAATTCTGTTTAGTGAAATGGAAAGTGAATTATCATTTCCTAACTATAGACTTCGGACTTGTAATTTATCTCCTCCGAGATGAACATGCCGCCGGTGGGGTATGGTGTATGATGTGAAGGTAAGGGCTTATGTGGGCCTGTGGTGTTTGATATGCAGGTAAGGGCTTATGTGGGCCTGTGTAGTGGAGGTGTGGAGGTAAGGGCTTATCTGGGCCCGTGTGGTGTATGTAGTGAAGGTAAGGGCTTATGTATGCCTGTGGTGGCATGGTGGTGCTCAAGCTTTGGGTTTTAATTGGTGTTGACATGGCAATTGTTGGAACCAACAATTGCCCCCAGTATTTTTCCTTAGGACAATCTGAGCTAGAGTTCATGGCAATCGATTGCCCCCAGTATTTTCTTTGATTAAACGTGCGAACAAGTCTCATCCTCACAGGGTCGAGGCTTATGCTTTAATGTGGTGCTTCCTAACCTACACTTGACGTGGTTGGTGTTTGCACTCATTTCTCGCTCATGGTCATAACTTCTAGACCATTGAATTCGATATTTGATGGATTTACGCATTTGATCTGTTACTTTCACGTGATTGGACACACAACTATCAAGTCGGAATTCTTTAAAGCTTATAACGTGGCCATAGGGTGTGGTGAAAGACGACGAGATCATGGAGGGATATTTGAGGTATGTGGAGCTTAAATGGGTGACCAAAGCTGCAACTTGCGTCTTCTCTCAGATTTATCTTCCTCGTCTTGAAATCGTCTAGCTGCTTCATGTTGGCGTTGTTTTCGAGCTTCTGGACCTGAACCTTTGAAGTTGTCCTTTACAACCATTTCTCTTTTGGTCATTTGGATTTCTTCGAGGCACTTTGGGTTTGCCTTTTTGTTTTATCCTTTCTTGACTTTGCCTTCGGGGTTCTTGTTTTTCCCGGTTTTGGGCTTTGAGAACTGTTTTGATGTGAGCTCTTTAGATCCTGTGTCACTCCGGGACCATTTGCGGATCATTTCGTCCTGCTGATAGCAGTGTTGCTTCTTTGGACTGATTAGATTGTTATCTGAGAGTCGGACTCCTCGCTTCCTTTGGTCACCAGGTCGGTAATTCATCATTGGCTGGGTGATTTTGTGGAGTTCATAATATCGAAAAGGGATATATGAAAGGCTCAGCGGGGGTGCCTAGGGTTTAATGACAGGGTTTAAAAGCTTTTGGCTATGTGGTGCTGTACCTAGGTGCTTCGTCATTCCTGATAGTTGTGTATCTGCTCTTTGTTACTTTTCACAGGTCTAAGAGTAAATTTACAAATTATCTCCTTTGTCAGAGTTATGCCGTTTTCCTCACCTTTGAATGTGCTCTCGCCGGAGTCGTGTAAAAATGACACGCTCGTTCACTCATGTTTTTTCCGCTCAAGACACTCTCGTGAATTTCACTCAGAGACTAGTTCACACGTTTAAACAAAAGATTCGAAGACAATGATTCTAAACTCAGATTGCCCCCAGTATTGATTTGGGGTTTGTGACAACAGTTTGATAGATGTGGGCCTTGAACCTCATTGTGGGTTGTTTGGATATTATGTGGTGAGTTTGTGTGGTTGGTAAGGCATGCTCAAAATTTCAGAAACAAAATACAAGTCTTTGTGTTCCATTGTCGGGAAATAATTAATTCATGAACCATTTTCTCAAAGAAACTTGTGTGAAACAAAACCTTTTTTTTGTGTTATCATTTAGACTTGAAAAAGTCATTCATTTGTGAAGATGAGGAAGAAGATGATTCCACAAAATCGATGCTTCTTATTAGTGGTTTGAAAACGATCATTCTTTGAAAAATATGAGAGGTGCATTTGAAATATGAATGTTATGGCAGGTTATGCAGTAGAATGCATGGAACCCTAAAATTTCTGTTGAATCCAATCCTGCTGAACCATCTGAAGTCGGCATGCTGAAGACTCGAGCTCTTGACCGCCGGGATGTCGCTAAGATGACTGTGATCGACTTCTTCTTGGACTCTTAGTAGGCTCCACGAAGTACTTGAACTAGGAATGCCTATGGGTTATGTAGGAGGAACTAGGGCCTGAATCTCTTCCAAACTGAGAGTGAAGTGACTGGGCTAGAGTGATCCCTAGGTTAGAACTGATGTGTGGGCCTGAATACCCTTAACGTGGAAGTGGAGCAAACGGGCCGAAGGAAGCCGCATGGATTATGAATGGGCCTCTAGGCGAGAGAGAAACCTTGAAGCCTAAGATTCGTTTGATGACCCTGTTGGGCCTTGAGGCCAGAAACAAGAATGAATGGGTTGCACAAACTATCTGGGATTCGAATGTTTTATGTTATGGGCCGAAATTCTGGATTGAGAGCAAAGTTCGTGGGCCAAAACTATGAATTGGTCTGTGGGCCCAGATGAAGTGAGTTATGAATGCGGTACTCAGAATGTTTTGAGAATTTGACACCTGGGCCAGAATGTGTTTGGGCTAGAAATAGGGCGCATGGGCCGAAATGATTTTAAAACCATGTCCTAGATGTGAATTGGAATTTGGGCCGAGTAATTCTGATTGGGCCTAGAAGATGATACCTATATCTAGGACTTTGGGCCAAAGCCCAAGTGAAAGTCTTCCTAGACTAGAATAAACCTTGAAACGGAAAGGCCTGATGGATTTTCATGAACTGCTTGAGGTGGATTTGTTTTCCATGGGCCTAGAACTAAATGGATAACTCGAATTGGGCCAGAAGAGAAATCACCTAAGTCTAAGCTTTTGGGCCGAAGCCCGAATGACTCACATATTAAACCAAACAGGACCTCTGGGCCGCAAACAAGTAGAGCCGCCAATTCGGGCTGGGCTAGGTTAATGTAGGGGAAGTTCCTATCAATCTGTAGGCTGGGTAATGGGCCGATCTTACAAGCAAACAAGGCCCACACAAATTCAACATGTCCTCACTAGACGTTTAAATCCAAACGGGTATGGATCGATCCGGAGAGGTGCTTGGGGCATGGGCCCAGGTCACCTCAAAGGAATAGGGCTTGCACGCTATTCTCTTTGGGCTTCCCCACTTTTTTCACATCACCTGAAGGTGTGCGTCTACGGTCGGGTCTTTGACTGAGCAAACAATGGGCTAGGTAAGAACACTGCCAGGAAAACGCTTGGGGCTAAAGCCCAGGTATTAAGGGGGTGTGGTTAGACGACACCCTCCTCTTTTCCCCCGCTTATTCACATCACCTAAAAGGTGTGAGTCCCTGACAGGGGACCCTCAAACGGGTCCCGGGGTGAAATTGGTTTAGGTGGACCCTCGCTCTCATATGATGCAAAGGTGTAGAAAATTAAAGTGCGCACAAAAGTAAACGAACAACGTAATAAAGCTATAAATAAACATTTTCGAGTTAAGCCCTCTTTCTTAAAATTAAAACAAGTTAAAATTAAGAAGTTTGCCCCCAGCAGAGTCGCCAGTCTGTGAGCCTCGATTTTAAACCCTATCCTATGTGGATTAACTTGATTGGGATCTGATAGGGTTTTAGGTCCACTTATAGCCTAAGATTAATAACTATGTCATATAACGATAATTATTAAAACTTAAGCTAGCTCACTGGAACCTATTATGAGTCGCCACCTAATTTAAACCTAGATCAAATTAGGAAAGGAGAGTTCGGGTTCAGGGGCTTGATATTCAACTTAATTAGGGTTCAATTACTTTCATTACCCTTCCTAGGTCGTTTTTCCTCTACTTGGTTTTTTACGGCTTATTACGTAGTCGTTTTAACCTAAGTGCGCGAGCTTCTGTTTTTTTTGTGTTTTTTAAACATTTTTTGACTGAAAATAAAAGTGAAAGTTGAAATTACCTAAACTAGGGTTTCGGAGGCAGAATTAGGTCGAATTTTGATTCCGTCCGTGGCCACGGACCTAATGTCCGAACCCACGGACCCCAGTTAACCTAATTACCCAGAGAAGTCAAATTGAAACAGAAACGAGATTTTGAAAAGTCTGGGGCCACGGACAGGACGTCCGTGGGCCCGGACATGTTTTATAAAACCCTAACGTTTGAAAATAAAAATATCCCCGCCACCGTCCGGGGGCGTTCGGCTTTCAGACAGAGCGTCCGGGACCCCGGACATGGCGTCCGTGGGTGCGGACCGCCCTCGGACGGCGGCGTTGAGGCTGTTCCCGGGTGTGTTTTTGGCTCAAAATTTATGGGTAGGTAGCCTGAAAGATTCTAAACATGTTGGTGATCAAAAGTTTTCAATTTGACTACGAATTAAGGACGAAACTTATTGAACAAGTTAGTGGACAGAAACGCGAACAAACCTTAATTCAGAAGCAAAGAAAAGTCAGTTCGAATAGGAATTTCAACCAGAAGTGTATTGAGATCAGTGGAGTTAAAGAATTCGAATTCTAACCTGTTTTGGCTTCGGGATTTGGTTGTTCCTTCACGTCGGGAAACTTCGAACGCGTCGTTGGTAGCCAATCCGGTTCAACTTCGACCCGAGCTTCTGATTTCTTCTTCCTTGTATGATTAAGGACGGTTTGCTTCTGTTTTTGTGGTGTTTTAGTGTTTGGAAGTTTGATGGGGAAAGCAAGAACGTGCTTTTGGTGATTTGGGGATGATTTCAGCAGGGTTTCGGTATTGATTTGAGGCTTGGGAGTGCAAAAATGTGGGAAGAAGGTTGACGGCCGTGTTTTTCTGACTTTGGGAATGTTTTTTCCTGCCCTAGGTCGTTTTTGGAAGGCCTTTTATAGAAAGAGCATGGCCAAGTTGATAGAACAAGATTTTTATCTAAAACCCTGATTTTGTGCACTAAGGGAATCTGATTTTTTAAATATGTTGCAGGCCGAGAAAAATTATGAAATTTTAACTGAAGATAAAGGAATATTTTTAAGAATTTTGAGAGTTGGAATCAGGTTATTCTGATAAATAACCGATTAGATAAAAATCTCACAATCTGGAATATTCCAAAATTCATAACTTATTATTGGAAAGTCGAAATAACGAAATTCCAATGGCATTAGTCTCTAATAATCATCCTATATCTTTTGTTAAAATTTCATGACGTTTTGTTTAGATTTCTGGAAAGAGAACATTGCAAAAATGATTGAATTTCTCTTTTAAATTTTGTGGTTAAGGTTCCAAATAAAAGAATTTCAGGTTTATGACTGTATGTAGTCATGCTAACCATGTGACAATTTTATTTTAATTTTGGAAACCTTTTATTTCTATTTTGAGGTTATTGCATGTGTTAATTATTAAAGAAATTAGCTCATAATATGAATTAAAAGCTTAATTCCCAGAATAAATATTATCTAAAAATGATGAAATACCTTTCATAATGACTATGATATTTGGGAGTGTTTGGAGGTTATGAACAAGTCATATGAAAAATAGAAAATCCCGAAAACGTCCTTGGAAAATCCCGCCTTGGTGCTTTTTGACCCCTTTTGCCCTTTGTAACACGTATGCCTTAGAGACTACTCCGGGGGGGTTGAAATTTTGGGTATAACACATGCTGCTGCAGTAAGAGAAGGGTACCTTCCCCAGCCTAGAAGGCCGCCGCAGGGGGAAATTCCGGTTGCATTCTGTGAGTACCACGGGAACCGCAGCCACCGGACTGTAAACTGTGCTACCTTGGCCAAAGAACTTCGAATCATTGAGGAAAATAAGAAGAAAGGAAAGCAAGCAGCCGGAGCACAAGGCAGTACGGCGGCCAACAGGGTTCACCCCAGAATGCACCTCGAGGGCGACAAGAGGAAGAGGTTCACCCCAGGGTTGATCCCAGCAAATCAGTGGAATGATACAGGACTTTTTTCAGAGGTAGGACCACTAACCCCTAATGAAAGAAAACGGCACATTCATCAAGTACATCAAGAACTCCCGGAGAAGAAAATCGCCAAAAAAGAAAGTTTTCCTCCAATTTTCTTCTCTGACGAGGATGAAGATGGAGTGCTATACCCACACAACGATCCACTTGTCATTCGTGCACAGGTAAATGATCGAATGATGGAGGGAATTTTAATCAATAGTGGGGCCGGAGCAAATGTTATATCAGCCGAAGCAGTTAGGAAGTTGGAGGTGCCTGAGGACCGGATCAAGCCCTATTCGGCGGTTCTGGGGGATTTGTAGGAGGCGTCTCTACACGTCTTCCGGCAGTATAGATTTCACAATGACCCTGGGCCAAGGAGACGAAAGAAGGACAGAGAGACTCACGGCTTTTATTGTGCCAGGTCTTTCTGGATATAACATGTACCTTGGAAGGCCAGGAATCAATGTTTTCAAAGCCATCCACAACACTCATCACTTAAAAATGAAATATTTAACCTCACACGGGAAGGTGGTTACAATAAGAGGAAGCCAAAAGATGGCCCGAATGTGTGAAGTCCGCATTATGGACAACCTTCCTAGTGAGGAGGTGGTCAAACTATGGGATCGGACAAGGAGTTCAAGGGAAAATTGCCTTCTTCCCC
Organism: Limonium bicolor; assembly: GCA_023374045.1. Classification (NCBI taxonomy): domain Eukaryota; kingdom Viridiplantae; phylum Streptophyta; class Magnoliopsida; order Caryophyllales; family Plumbaginaceae; genus Limonium; species Limonium bicolor. The sequence continues at coordinate 249,558,635 of CM041778.1, read as the reverse complement.
AGGGCCGAGTCAAGAAAAGGAAGGATGTCGAGCAGCCCAGGATCCCCCCGAGAGGTACATTTAAAATCTGACCCTTCTAAATTTGTTAAAATAGGAACTGCGTTTGACAGTGGAGAGCAAACTCACTTAATGAGGTTCCTGGAAAAAGAAGGGCAACATTCACTTGGAGCACGGACGAGATGCCTGGTATAGACCCAAGCGTTATCCGGCATGAGCTCAGGGTAGACCCTAAATATCCGGCGGTCAGGCAAAGGAAAAGGGTAATAGGGGAAGAAAGAGATTTAGCCGCAAGAACCGAGGTCCAAAAACTCCTCAAGGCCGGATTCATCAGGGAGGTTGCGTACCCGCGATGGTTGGCTAATGTTGTCATGGTGAAAAAGCAAATGGAAAATGGAGAATGTGTGTGGATTTCATAGACTTAAATAAGGCATGTCCTAAAGATTTCTATCCCCTACCATCAATAGATAGATTGGTGGTTTCAACTGCCCAGAGTTCTGTGTTAAGTTTTTTGGATGCTTTCTCCGGTTATAATCAAATAAAAATGAAAGAAGACGATTCGGAAAAGACATCCTTTATTACTTCAGCTGGAACATTTTGTTACAAGGTAATGCCCTTCGGCCTAAAGAATGCAGGGGCCACTTTTCAACGAATGATTGACAAAGTATTTTGTCAGCAAATTGCACGAAATGTGGAGGCTTACATTGATGATATAGTTGTAAAAAGTCCATCAAAGGAACAACACATGAAGGATTTAGAAGAAACATTCGACACTCTGGATAAATACCAAATCAAACTAAATCCAGAAAAGTGTGTGTTTGGTGTAACCAAAGGGATGTTTCTTGGTTTCATTGTTGGGCAACGAGGTATTGAGGTCGATCCGGAAAAAAGTCAGGCCATCCTCGACCTTTCTCCTCCAAGAAATATCAATGATGTCCAAGCTTTGAATGGAAGACTCACAGCATTAAGTAGGTTTTGTTCTAAGCTTCAAGAAAAATCAATCCCGTTCTTCAATATTCTAAGGAAGAACAACAAGTTCCAGTGGGGACAAGAGTGCGTAGACGCATTTGAAAAGATCAAGGAGATGCTTCGGGATCTACCTAAATTGGGTGAACCTGCCCCGGGACAGGATCTATATCTTTACTTGTCCGCAATGGATTGGGCGGTTGCAGTTGTCTTAATCATGGAAGAGAAAAGGGAGATACCAGTTTACTATACGGGCAAAATCTTAAGCCCGACAGAAGGACGGTACACTAACATAGAGAAAATCTTGTTTGCACTGGTGGTGGCGTCAAGAAAACTACGACCCTACTTCCAGTCACATCGAATCTTTGTCAGGACCAATTGCCGCTCAAACAAATTGCAAACAATCCGAATGCCTCCGGCCGGATGGTAAGCTGGACAGTAGAACTGACACAATATGAAATTCACTTCTTGCCCACAACGGCGATTAAAGCTCAGGCCTTATCAGACTTCATAACGGAAACAAGCTTTGCAAAAGAAAAGAAGCAGGCTCAGAGTCCATATATCATCTTGGTTGATGGAGCTCGATGCAAAAGTGGGGCAGGTGCTGGGATAGTGGTACAGGCGCCGGATGGGCAAAGCTTGAATTATGCCTTCCGACTGGACTTTGTTGCTACTAATAATGAAGCCGAATACGAAGCCCTTATCCAGGGTCTGGAAGTAGCTACAGCCCTCGGGGCGACAGGTTCCATAGAAAAGATGCCTTCTCTGTTTTTTTCGTTCTTATAAAATCTTGTCTGAAGTAAAACTTATGAGAATATAACCTATTTTTAACAGAATTAGAGGTGTATTCGGACTCTATGTTGGTGGTAAGACAAAACGACAACATCTATGAAGTCAAAGAAGAAAAACTATGGAGGTACTTGCTCAAGGTCCAGGAGCTAAAAGCAAATTTCCAAAGATGCGAGCTAAAGCACCTTCCCCGCGAAGAGAATGTCGAAGCTGACGCCTTAGCCAAATTGGCAAGTATGGCCGAAAAGGTACCCAATGAGATATGGCTAGAAATCAGAACTTCCCCAAGTATAGAAGGAACTCAGGTGTTTGCGGTGGAGACAGGTGACAAAGAAGAATCCTGGATGACTCCAATCATAGATTACATATGGCAAGGAAAGCTGCTGGAAGGAGAAAAGGAGGCCAGGATAATAAAAAGGCGGGCCGCATCATTTTTTATTGAGGATAACCAGCTGTATAAGCGATCTTTTGCAAGACCAGCACTAAAGTGTGTTACCATAGCTGAAGGAGCAGAATTAATAAGAGAGATACATGATGGGCTCAGTGGAAATCACCAGGAAGAAAGGACCACAACCCACAAAATCTTGAGACTCAGATATTTTGGCCGAAAATGATGGAGCATTGCAAGGAGTATATACGAAAATGTCGCAAGTGTCAAGAGCATGGAAACAAGATACATACTCCTCCGGCGGAACAAAAGTCTATTCTCTGCCCAATTCCCTTTGCTATGTGGGGGTTGGACATTGTGGGCCCATTCCCGGAAGCTTCACCAGGGAGGTTCAAATTCATGTACGTTGCCATCGACTACTTCACAAAGTGGGCCGAAGCAATGCCTACTATCTCCATCACGGCTAGGAAGTCACAAGAATTCATTTGGAAATATGTGGTATGCAGGTTTGGCATACCAAAAGCAATAATAACTGATAATGGAACACAGTTCAATTGCGAAAGCTTCCGAGAATTTTGTGAAGAATGGAAGATCGACTTAAGATTTACATCAGTAGCCCACCCTCAGGCGAATGGGCAGGTTGAGAATGCGAATGGGCAAATAGTAAGGGTGATAAAGAGGAAACTCGATGAGAAAAAAGGAAAGTGGGCAGAATTGTTACCCCAAGTCCTTTGGTCGTACAGAACGACAGAAAGGGGGCCGACGGGAGAAACGCCTTACAGATTGACATATGGTTTGGAAGCCGTCATTCCGGCGGAAATTGTGGTGCCATCCATAAGATGAGAATCATATGACGGAAAGGTCAACAATCAGGGAGTACAGGATCACCTAGACCTCCTTGAAGAAACAAGGATGGCCGCCGCAGTAAGGATGGCTAAGATAAATCCAAGGTAGAAAGATATTTCAACAAAAGGATAAAAGAACGAAGTTTTGCCCCAGGAGAATTAGTCCTCCGAGAGGTTAAGCAACCCAAGAAGCTGGAACCCCAATGGGAAGGACCATACATCGTACACCAGAAGACGGGACGAGCTTCATACCGCTTGAAAAATAGTGAAGGGTACGAATTGCCGCATTCTTGGCATGGAGAATGTCTAAAAAAGTTATATGTGTAAAATTTATAACTCTTCAATAAAAGGTATTATTTTTGGAAAAGTGAAAGAAAAAGTAAGCACGGCCAACGAGCCGCAGGCTATCATGCATGCCTTGAAAGTAAGCACTGGCCAACGAGCCACAGGCTATCATGCCTTGAAAGTAAGCACCGGCCAACGAGCCGCAGGCTATCATGCCTTGAAAGTAAGCACCGGCCAATGAGCCGCAGGCTATCATGCCTTGAAAGTAAGCACCGGCCAATGAGCCGCAGGCTATCATGCCTTGAAAGTAAGCACCGGCCAACGAGCCGCAGGATCATGCCTTGAAAGTAAGCACCGGCCAATGAGCCGCAAGCTATCATGCCTTGAAAGTAAGCACCGGCAACGAGCCGCAGGCTATCATGCCTTGAAAGTAAGCACCGCCAACGAGCCGCAGGCTATCATGCCTTGAAAGTAAGCACCGGCCAACGAGCCGCAGGCTATCATGCCTTGGAAGTAAGCACCGGCCAACGAGCCGTAGGCTATCATGCCTTGAAAGTAAGCACCGGCCAACGAGCCGCAGGCTATCATGCCTAAAGTAAGCACTGGCCAACGAGCCGCAGGCTATCATGCTTGAAAGAAACATCCGGCCAACGAGCCGCAGGCTATCATGCCTTGAAAGAAACATCCGGCCAACGAGCCGCAGGCTATCATGCCTTGAAAGAAAAAGAAAGCACCGGCCAACGAGCCGTAGGCTATCATGCCTTGAAAGAAACATCCGGCCAATGAGCCGCAGGCTATCATGCCTTGAAAGAAAAAGAAAGCACCGACTAACGAGCTGCAGGCTATCATGCCTTGAAAGAAACATCCGGCCACGAGCCGCAGGCTATCACGTCTTGAAAGAAACATCCGGCCAATGAGCCGCGGGCTATCTCGCCTTGAAAATAGGCGTCGGCCAACAGGCCGCAGATTCCTACACTCCATATCCTAAAAAATCCGGCTAAAAGCCATAGATGACCATACTTTAAAAGGAAAAAGGTCCGGCCGAGACAAAAGTCCAAAACCGCAAGCCCTTGTGTTATAAAAAATGAATACTACACTGGCATAACTCGCATAAGATAACCATATGTGCACCATTAAAAAATGAGAGAAATATCACGGCAATAAAAAACTAAAGATGGTGAAAAATATAGCTTATATTTCTCCCAAGGAGTGGAGTAACAACAGTTACAAAATATGATCATTCGGCAAACACAAAAAACAGGCCGAAACAAAACTCCTCTAAAGATAAAAAACTGTTATTCTACTTTCTTTGCAGCTTCTTTCTCTACGGCTTCTTTTTCGGCAGTTAATAATCTATCGCCGCTACCAGCGACACTCTCAGAAGATTTGGACCTCCTAGAAAGACGCTGCATCCCTCCGGCAGACGGCAGAATGTTGCTTCCGGCTGGAAGGAATGAGGCTTCGCCGGCACAAAACATGTCTCTCCAGGACTGCGGCAGAACCTCTCGAGCTCCAAGAAGAAGTTGGATTTCTGGGCAACAACCTTGAATTCCAGCTTGTTGTACAGGTCATCGTCCAGTAACTCTCCTTTTTATCGAGAGAGTGATCCGAGACAATCTCTGGCAATATCAACTATCCGGTGACACTGAGAAGCAAAGGACTCCTTTAGATGGGCGTTGATGGTGCTTGCTTCTATATCTCCTCCTGGGATTGCCGGTAGAATGACTTGAGCCTGGCCACTTGAGATTCAAGGTCAGGGACTTGGGCTCGATACTTGTCACGTTCAGAGTTGGTAGATGACAGCTCCTCTTTAGCACGGGCTATCCGACCACTCAATGAGTGACGTGCTTCAGTCAGTTGGCAGAACTCAAGCTAGCCGGAACAAAAAAAGAATAAGAAAAGAAAGGGCAAAAGGAAGAGAAACAAAAGTTGAAGGCCAGAAAGTTTTACCGTGGCCCAATGGTTCAGTATTCTCGCTTGAGAGCGAGACTTGGCTTCCTCCAGCTTTTTTTACTTTCTCCTCCAGCCTGGTCCTCTTCTATCAGGGCAGCTTTGTCCGCAGCAAGAGTTTTCTTCTCCTCTTCCAAAAAGAGAGCAATCTCGGAGCGAGACTGCTTCTCTTGATCAAAGGAGGACCTCGACGCTCTTCCAGCACGGCCTTTTCTTCCGACAAGCGATCAACTCCTGCATAAGCTTTTCTTTTTCCTTCACAAGGGCTCATTCTCCCGTTGAAGAGTTTGCTTCTCCAGCTCGAGCGTTTCAGCCTCGTGCTTGAAAGATTTCTCTCCTGATAGAAGAAGGTCTTCTCAGCCTGAAGATTGTTCACTTCGTTCCGGTGCATGGAGTGCACCTGATCCAGCATAATATCTAGATCAAAGAAGGACCAAACCACTTATCTTTGACAAGAGAAAAAGAGATGGTTTTATACATCTATCAAAGTATTGTCAGCTTCCTTGATCCGGCCTCTTAGGAAAAGTTTTCTTCCGGAGGAGTTTCTCAGCTGCAGCTCATACTCATCACGCTGACGCTCGCATCCCTCCGGGACAACTGCAGGTCTTTTGTTTATTGCCTCAGTTCTCTCCTTTGCCTTACGGCCGATCTCATACTCGACCTGGTCAATGTAAGCGTCATGAGAAGAGCGGGACAGCTTCAGTTCCTCTTCAACATTATGGCTCGGCTTTCCTCATAGCGAAGCCTGGATTGGAGGTTGCCAAAGTGAACCTCAGCACTTTGGGCCATGGACATCACCTAAAAAAAAACAACACAATTCATAAAATCAAGAAAAAAGCCAAGCCAAAACACAAGAGAAACACAAAAGAAATACGCATGCCAACCTGAAAAAAAAAATTCCCCCCCACATCATGTCAACACTTCGTTTGCTGGGAGGGAATGCCGCATGATAGCATCTGCCCCCCCCCCATCTCCGAGCCGCAGCCTTTTTTTGGTAGCAGTAGTAAAGGTGGCCGGAGGAGCAAAGATCCCGTCTGGATGAACAGATCTCTTTATTGCCTCATTCCAGACGGAGAGAGTAACTTGGCAGCTCGCAGGATATTAAAGGAGGAGGGTGCCCGCAATGGTAGAACCACCCTTCCTTTGGGAGGGTCCAGTATAGGACTCCTGAGCAGGAGGAGGAGGGGAGGAAGAGGAAGAAGCTATGTAGTCCTCCCTTGCTTACTCCGGAGCTCAGGATCCTCCGACACCTGACGAACTCCATTGCTCTATCCCTTGCCGCGTCCGTGGTGGCCGCATAACATCAATGAAGAATGATCCTGAAACTTGGGATCACCAGAGGTGTGCCCTGATACCTCTGGCTCTGTGGCCTTGGCTTTGATGTGGTTTTTTTTTAGTCTTTTCTTGGCAAGAGCAGGGACTGCCGCAATAATAAAACAGTTAGGACTAGAAGGAGAAACTGGAAATGGAAGGATACTAAAAAAGGGAAGAAAAAGTAAAGAAAAAGGAAAGCGACGGGACGGAGCAACCAAAACCTTCTTCAGCCGAAGAACCAGCGCGGAAGCCTGTGGCCTCCAGGGTATTTTCCTGAGCGGGATCTAAGGAAAAGTAACTTGTCAAATCAGGAAATTGCTCGCAAATAGGAGTCGGATGACCGGACTCCTGCCCCAGGCGAGAACCAAGATCTAAACCCGAACCAGGGGTAAGGGGAAGAAGACACGGCGCCCAGACTTGGGGCTCACGTGCCATGTACCTGACAGCCCGGCGTCAGCACGTTCAGGAGATTCTAGCCTCTTCTTTTTCTTTGACAGAGAACGGCTTGGTCATCTCCGACTTCTTGCCTGGAGCGCTTTGCCGGAGGAGCACTCTCCAAAAGCTGCGCCGCATCAGTAGCCGCATCCAGCGTGGCGTAGTAATTGATTTTTCCGTCCCCACTCTTGAAGGTGACGAAGTTCCAGCTATGAAAGGGGCCGATTTGTCCCCCTTCTTGGAAGAAATCTACATACAACATGTCAAACAATAAGAAGAAGACCGATAGGAATGACAGAATTTGTACTAAGGGTTGAAGACGCTTACTGTGATATGTCTTCAGAGAAGACAAACGTGCCTTTGTAAAAAACGCCTCGACAGTCGGCGGTTCCTTGCTAAATGCCCTCAGAACCTTCGAAATGGGTAGCTCAGCCGGAGGGGTTGGGGGGGCTGATTAGCTGACCTATGATAACCTCAGCACAGTATGGGACGCCCAATACTCGGCCGGATGGAGGAACAATGACGAACACCGTGACCCCCACTCGTGAGCCTTCTTGTAGTCAAGAGGGTGTATCCGGCCTTCGCGATGAGGGTTAAGCTATCCGGGTCAACCCTAACTGTGAAGAATCGGACGAAATCGGTACCCTCCGGCCGGATTTTGCTTCCCTCGCAAAGAGAAACAAAGGCGTGGAGTTGCGAGATGGCCATTGGGTGAAGGTGAGTGAGAGTGCAGCAGCGGCGAAGGAGGAAGCCCAGCACAAAAGGGTGCGGGGGGAATGGTCAGACCGGGAGCGGAAAAAAAAAAAATCAGCGAAAACTACGTACCCACGGCCAAAGTCGTCATTAGGGTGAGAGTCGGAGGATGGCAGGAAAATCTGCGTGCCAAGCGGGGCTTCGACATCCCTGAGACAATCGCAAAGGGAGGGTTAATTGAGAGAGGAAGGAGGAAGGTTGACCCCAGATAGGAAGGGTCTGTGGACTTCAGATACGAGGGGCGAAAGTCGTTAGAAGAGCGAGAGCCCTGAATTGCCTCGATGGCGGGCAGAAATTTGGCAGCAAGTTTACTCTGTTTTGCGGAGGAAGAAGACATTGTCAAGCTTGACGAAGGATCAGAGGGCGGCGACGGCAATGAGAAGACGAGGGTAGCACACGACGACAGGGAGGCGAGAGAAGAAGAACAGTCGAAGCAAAGAGGGGGCAGTAGAAGAAAGAAGAGGAAGCTCAAAAATTGGGCTTTAAGGAAGTTTTTTCCCGCTCAAATAAATAATATATATACATGTGCGAACAGAAAGTATCCTTTCTTTGCAGGGGAAGAGAAAGAGCCACACGCTTCCTAAAGACGCTTCCGATGTTTTAGTCGAAAGAAAGACCCTGCGTATTCTACACCGAGAACAGGCGGAGCAAATTCAAAAAGGGGAGTACGAAGCAGGTTCGAACCACTACCTATGCACGTGACCGATAAGAAGTTCCTTTTCTCCAGAATGAAGAAAAAGAACTTGTGGGACTGGGATAAGGAAAAGACGAAGCACAGACGAACCAAAAAGCCTCAGTCGCAAAATTTTTCGTCAAAATACAAGACACAGAAGTTCTATTTTCTTCACCAAAATTCAGAAAGATAGAACTTGTGGGACTGATGAGAAGGAAGAAATGGTGTCAAACAAAACGGGTTACATAGAGCATCCGGCCGCTTTAGCCGGATGGAAGTGGAAGCGCATAGGGCATCCGGCCGTCTCCAGCCGGATGAGGATGAACTTAGGCGAAGCAAAGTATTGTACGACTGACCATCTGTGGTCAGTCAAAGATACTAGGAGAGGGTTAGAACCGTACTTATACATGTAAAATAAGCTGGCACCATAAAAAAACCAGGCCCAAAATACTATAAATAGGGGTGTACCCCCATGAAATAAGATACGCAACATTTGGTAGTCAAACTCACATACAATTCTAATAGAAGCTCTCTTTCTCTCTCTCTACTCTTGTGAGACTTTGTAACTGAGACCAGGTAATGCGGGACAGAAGATCAAAGGATACTAGGATTGATATACTGTTTCGTTTCAAAGTATGAGTTAGGATATGTAAGAGTAGTCAGGTTGAGTAAATGATAGTTAGATTAATCATTCGATGTGTGTACATCATAGGATTTGATTTGTGAACACCGGAGGAACGTCGGATACAAGTACAACGGTGAACGGTATGATTTCTTCGTGCCCTGTATCCTAATCTGGTTACCCCGATTTGTGTGCTTATTTGATCACCTAATAAGATAAATGCATGAATCGGACTATAATGCACTTACTTGTGCTTGTTTACATTGTTCTTGATATTGTCTTGAACAATAGTTTGTATAATCCATGAAATATATGAATGATGATGAAGTGTAATGTATTTCGTAGTGTACTTGTATATTGTATTGTACTTTGTATGGATGTGTATATGAACAATGTATTGTGTATGTGGCTTGAGTGAATGACTTCTACTATTCCTAACTACCTAACTCCTAACATAAGTAATGGATAAATTGGAATGAGTAGAAGTCTGATATAGTTTCGGCCACGCGTGAGGATGAGGAGACACAAGAGGTTGGATCCGATTCCTGGTTCTTAAACTGGTCCACGGCCCAAATCCTTAAATGGGTAGCATCCTGGATTGGTGAACCAAGTAAATCCCGATGGTGGGACAGAGTAGTCCCCGAGCCGGAGGTCCCGACGACTTGACTTGAGTAAGTAAGTAAGTAAGTAAAGTATGAGTATGTATGCGTAAGTATTGTGTAATGAGTAAAAGAGTAATCTCCACCCGATTAACCCGGGTGGACAAATGAAGCTAACAAAGTATTGGGTATTGTTTACATATTGTGTATGGATTGAGTATGTAATGAGTATGTATTAGGCATGTAACGTGAATGTGTATGTTGGAAGAAGGTAAGTAAGTATGTTGGGCTTGTTGTATATCTCTTTGTATGTGTTGGAGTGTATACGTGTAATCTTTGCGTAAAGTATTATAGTATTGTGTATAAGAGCATGTATGCATGTATGTTTGAATGAAATCATTTGCATGTATTCGACCAAGTGGTCGGCGTACCCTCACTAGTACGCGGGGTATGCGGTTATCATATGCAGCGAAAGCTGACCCCCTAAGGGGAACATTTTTAGTGTGCAGGTACCCGAAGCAGACATGGTCACAATTAGAGACCGGTGACAGTGTAGATTGTAGAGAATAGTATTGAACGTGTAGCCTTGAAGTAGTAGTGTACCTAGGGGTACACCTGTGCATTGTAAGTATGTAGATGTGAGGAATGGGTAGATGTAGACTCTTAATGAGTATGAATGAATTTGAAAGGGGTATTGTATGGCGTAAGGAACTTAGTAAACTCGGTTATGTATGTTGTATTGTATGGTATCATAAAAGAGTAAAGTGTTGAATGGAGCATTGTAATATTTAATTGGCAAACAGAGTATGTATTGTACATGTGTAGTACTCGGGATTATGGTCCCTCAGACCGATGCTGTATGTAGTAGTAGTAGTAGCTTTGTTAGTCACATGGGTGACTAACGGCATTGTATCACCCACCGTATGCAAGTATGTACCCGCTACGTGAATCTGGAAGCCGAGGAGATTGGACGGTAATGACAGTATTAGCGGTAGGGGTGTTACAAAAAGTGGTATCAAAGCGAGAAGTATCGCTCTGATGACTGGAAATACCGATTAGGAATACCGAGTTAGGAATTAGAAGCTTAGGGCTAAGGGCTGAGAGTTAGCATTAAAGATATGCTAGATAGGGACTCCGGTGTGTACCGGATACCTACAATACCAGTCCCGCCCACCGCAAAACCCCAATGTATGATTGGGAAAGAACGCCAGAGAGAAGGAAAGTCCTCTCATACTCGGGAAAACCAGATCTGGCAGTGTGAAAACAATCACACGGTAAACAAGGACCGACATATAGTAGATTCCAAGGAATGGAAGTCCCGGAGATGGATCCCGGTTGATCAACAATAACTGCACTTAATAGCGGTAGGATGAGCACTCCACCATGAGGAGGCTACAACTTACAACAACATGGGGGACATGCTTGGCAGTCGTGAAATCTGGCTAATCTACCAGCAACACGGAAAGGAACACTAAGCGTGCAACGGAGCGGAAAAAGGAACTGTAACAAAACCTGAGACGTAAGTCTACGGGGCTGTAGTATTCAAATAATACCACCAAAAGGTATACCCACTGACTAAGGACATAGTCAGGAGCGGTTAACTCCAAAACTATAATGCCATTAAGGTTACGATACCTGGCCAACATAGCTCAGACAGCTACAGGAACATTCACAGGATGTAATCTGCCGCAAACTACAACCGTGGTGCCTAAAACAACTCAGGCTCAGTAACCACAACAAACGGGTGGGAACGAGCAACAAGGAAGAACACAACCAAATCAAATGGGAATCTCAAGAATGGAGAAGTACCCAGGTCTACGACAGCCATGTTAAACTTACTGAGAAGTGACTCAGAAGGTTAATTAACCTAAGTAAATGATCATGGATCAATGGAGAAGTCGACAGGACTATCGAATATAGTGGAAACCATGCCGTGACCAGTATAGGTTTACCCAAAAACCACCAGTACCACGCACTTGCCACGACAAGTGCAGTAATAATAGGATCATTAAGGAGGACTTTTAACAAATCACAGGTACATAGTAATACCGTAACTGCAATGAAGCAACTACAGGATCACAGATCCCACAAATGGAAGAAAGAAACCTTGGAAGGGCTTGACGGCCTGACCATTACACAAAGAACATACCAGCCAGCAAGAAGCTGGACTTGGTCAGAGACCTCAACATGGCTATTCCATGTAGAACTTCTTTTAACACCGCACTATGATTTTAAAACCCAAATTTCTTTCAAACCACAACCTTTCTTTTAAAACCTTGGATTTTTAGAAACCAAAACCACATATTGCGGTGAATATCATAGAATGATACAAGAGGAGTTGACAATAGAATACTTCACCTAGGCGTGTGGCGAGCACTACGAGTGTACCCAATTACGGGATGTGGGACGACCGCACTCTGAAGGAGCTTACGGCCTGACGTATAGTTAGGTAAGTGGTAACGTATCAACATGGTACCCCATTGTATACATGTAGTGCACGAAACACGGGAGGTAGTCAACTCCATTCTACGGACCGTCAGTAAGTTCAAACCAGCACAGCTGGACACCCCAGACGAACAAATATAAAGGAACTCAGAGAATCCATCTGGAAGTAAGGAATAAGAACTAGAAAGTGCAAGGAGCACCGACTAGTGAGTATAGACATTGGATATGTCTCCAGAGTCATCAAACAACTACATGACAGCTGGAAAGCATACCCAGCCTAAACACAGTAAGGCAATCGCCTAACGTGAACACCAATGCTCAACAGACGGGACAGGGTTCCCAAGAGCGATCACAAGATTACCACTAAATATAATCCATTATCGAAGAGGATATTTAGACCTAGTCTCAAGTACTAGGAGAAAGTATAAACGGTCTACCAACGACGGGAGACGTTATAACACAAAAAGGAATAGCTTAAATACAATACCACAAGGCGGTGTAGTGATATCAATCATAAACATTAGCCGGATGTAACGGATAACCTAACAACACCCAGGAGCAATCCTCGAAGCGTGTCTGAGTTAACACCAATCGAACAAAGCGTCATGGGGAGAGCACGACAACCAGAACGAACATTCGGTTAGGACACCGAAGGATTTCACTTAACAAGGAAATACTTCAGCCACCGAAAGGCACTGATTGACATCAGAATGCCAAAAGGGGCTCCTACGAACGGAAGCGTGATGTCACGACTTACCATGGAGCCCAGCAATACCTCCAACCTATGGGGTAACAGGAGTGGAGTGGAAACATGTATAAGCAGCTTGCAAAGAGCATAGCTTGCAGCAATAAGCTTAAAAGCCATCAACCAACTATGTTATGTAAACCTTAACGGTTGCATAACCCAAACCGTTTGATAACAAGACTTGTGCAAGAGACATGTCTCATACTGTAGACACCAAAAATCTCACCCATTTTTATTTGAAACAAAAAATACGAAAATAAACATGCTCCTAGAAGCAAGGCGGTCGTCCCCGTTTTCAAACAAAGGAATTTCTCTTGGCCGAGCTTTTAAATCTCATGATTCTATGGGAAAGGAAGCACGAGCCTTTTATCGTAACCGTTTAACCTACTCCATTTTGTGTACATATTTGTTGCTTTTGTTTTGAAACATTTCACGTTTTTTGTCATTACCTTGTTTTATTTTACGTGTTCGATCGATTTATACTTTATTATTATTTGTTATTTCTTTTTTATTCTTTCTCCGTTTTTATCGTCACTATTTTTATTATTTCGTGTGTCCTTTTACTACCATTACTTTCTATTTACGTTGAGTGTTTTATCCTCATTACGAGCATTAATTTTCACTATTTCATGTACATATGCTATTCTTTTATTTTTATATATATGCTATTCTTTTATTTTTATATCTCATTATGTTTTTGAATCTTATTTTTAATTGTATTCCATACTTTCATGTCATTAGATTAATCATCTCATTTTATTGTATACTTTCTTTCGGATTCGTCGTGTTTTTAGGAGAGTTATCCAGTCAATTTTAGGGCGTTTGTATGATTTCTCTCATGTATATACTGAAATTCGACCTAGCTTAACTGGTTAAAGTACTTGTACTTAACCCATGAGTCTCGGGTTCGATTCTTGGCGTGAACAAAAGCTTTTTCCTTGTTCCGCTTCAGCCCGCAGCTTGGTTCTTTTGTTATTTCGTTGCTTCATTTAACGAGTTTCGTCATGGCTTAACTGGTAGAAGTGTGCAAGGAGTACGCTAGAGGTCACGAGTTCGAGACTGGGAAGCTGCTAAAACTCATTTTTGCCTCTTCTATCCCCCTGGTCCGATTTTTGCCCAGTTAAAGCCCACCTCTATTAGCTAGTCCATGAATCCAGCCCAAATAAAACCCTAGTGTGCCATCTGTCTACCCACCCCATTCTTACATTATAAAACATTGAAAAACCCTACAGTAGGGGGCACGTTTTTGAAGGAGACCCAACAGACACTAATCCCGATTTTTCATTCTCCCATTGTCATCCTTTGTTTCCCATTTTCGAAACTGAGACTAGGAACCAGAAACATCGACTAACATTCTCTTCTTCCTCTGAAATTCGAATTCGCAGGCCAGGAAACCCCAAAACGCCATCGATACCAGGAGCTTCTTCTACCCAAAGACCACCACCTTCGTTTCAAATCGTCATCCTCTGTAATCTGCCGGAAGTTTGTCTGGTTTCCCCTTGCTCGACTTCATTTTTTGCTTCGAGTACCAGCAGAGTAAGTTGTGTCTTATATTACTCATCTTCTCCCTCCCGAAAGCCCCGATCGAGCTTCTCGTTTCTCGCATTTGAACTTCTCAATTTTCATTTTCTGCTTCATTGGACCGAAGGAACCCAACAAGAGGGGGATGGTCTCTTGAGCGACTTCGTCAGAAGTCATCTGATTGTAGTCCCGCGCCTCTTATCCCTTTTCCGGTAATGGTTATAAGAGTTTTTTTAAGCAATTTTAACCAAATGAACCTCAACGGTGATGGTTCGAAAGGGAAGGAAAGTCATTCTCAAAGAATTTCTGAAGTTTGCGTCGATTTTTCCGTTCCTCTCCTCAGTTTACTGCATAAACGCATCAAATGAGTTTGACCGGTAATGGTTATAAGAATTTATAACTCGATCTGGATCCTGTTCCTGAAGGTGGAGTTTATATTTCATTTTACTCTCATTTCTGTCTCGCTCTATATTCGCATATGAATTTGAAGCTGGGATTCCAGTCCCTCGTTGCGCATGTTGTCACAGAGGAGTTGTGAGCCCTTTACACTAATCTGATTTTGTGATATGAGCCCTGAAGGCTCAGTTTGATTCAATGTTTTCTTTTGTTTATATACCTGTGTATACGTTCGTTTGAAATCGGAAAAAGCTAATCACTGAGCGAAGAGCCTGTTACTTCGAGTCGTCGTTTCCTTTCTCGGTTCTTACCTCCCTTGACTGGTTTTATGTTTCATTTCTTCTGCGTGGCTTGAACTTTAAATCCATCATGGATCTGCAGAGTTCAGAAGTCTACATAATACTAGAGTACCAGGTTGTGTTTCTGTTTATGAATTCACTGCTAAGTTTCTCTATGCTAGTGCACTCGCTGATTCCTCATACTTTTGTTGCAAGAATCACATCTATTTTATCGCGTTGTCGGCATGTGACTTCAATATCCCTAGTTCGACAATTTGGTAATTAAACCGTCAAACTGTTCTGGGGTTACTAACTTAATCTGTGTTTGTTGAGTTCGAGAATCATCTCAGGCAGAATCTGATTCCGGGATCGCGTTGTATATTCCACCTCTGCGGTTATTGTCTTTGTTGTAATATGCGGACGATGATCAGTGCGGTGGTAAAATGCAATCGTGACAACTTTTTCTTTCCTGGCTATTTATCCAATTACATTGTGGTCAACATTATCTGATGGTCATTTGATTTTTCTGAATAACCTTCTCGCAGGTGTTAGTATACACCCCCTTTTGTCTGGTACATAAACTCTAACCCTAATGACATGTTGATTTGCTGTGTAAATGGGTGTTATCCACTGACGACAGTCTTGTCTGTTTATCAATGCTACTTTGAATTCACTTCTGTTTGCTGATTCAAATTCATGTGGATAGACCTCACCCCTTGTTGTTTTGCTCAGATTAACCGATAACCTGATAAGTGGCACTTGGTCTCTGATTTTAGCTCTCTGCTAAACTTAGTTCATAGTATTTTGACTTCTTTCTCTGATTCCGTTTTGTACATGACATACCAAACTTGAATGACATAGGAACGGTTTAGTTGGATTCTGCACTACCTTGAAAATTCAATGGATAAAGATGAATGAAAGGTGTTAACTGATAAACTGATTTGATTAGTTAGCTTAGGGTTATTTCTCATTCGGTTGGGTTTTAGCTTAGGATGTTTACCTGGTTTCAAATAATACTAAAAAACATGGGATCATTTCTGTTGAAGTTCAGTTTGCTTTCTTGGTTGCCCTCAACTTGTTATCTATCATGCGGTCTACCCTCTGATTATATTCTCTCTTTGTTATTATACGTAAGTATGCTTGGTGTGTTACGGTTCCTTGCAATCTTTTAATTCGTTTCTCTGTACGTATGTTTATTATTTAAACCCTAGATAGCCCCTTAGGTCACCCCTTTTTCCCTTTTGATCAAAGTCTTGGAAGGTACCCCACAACTAGCTCATTTCTATTTGCTTGGTGGGGAACAATACCATCTAAAACTTTGAAAACCTTTTATGCCTTTGAGGGTACCCCACAACTAGCTCATTTCTATTTGCTTGGTGGGGAACAATACCCTCCAAACTTTTAAAGCCTATCCCAAACCATCCTTAATTTCACTAAAATATTTACCCAAAAAAAATGGAAAAGAAAAGAAAGGAGTTCATAATAATGCCTATAGCTTAAGGTTCCTCATTCCAAATCCCTCTTTTTCAACTCCTCCCATTGAATTGTCTCTCATTTTTAATTGTTGTTTCATTTCAAAAGAAATCTCATTTTATTTTGAACACCATTTTCCCACTTGTAAATAAAACCCAAAATTGACCCACTCCTCTCGGCCCAAAAGCCCAAGTCCAGCCCAACACTCCTCGGCCCAAAAGCCCAAGTCCAGCCCAACACTCCATTCGGCCCAAAAGCCCAAGTCCAGCCCAACACTCCATTCGGCCCAAAAGCCCAAGTCCAGCCCAACACTCCTCTCAGCCCAAAAGCCCAAGTCCAGCCCAACACTCCATTCGGCCCAAAAGCCCAAGTCCAGCCCAACACTCCATTCGGCCCCAAAAGCCCAAGTCCAGCCCAACACTCCATTCGGCCCAAAAGCCCAAGTCCAGCCCAACACTCCATTCGGCCCAAAAGCCCAAGTCCAGCCCAAGACTCCATTCGGCCCACAAGCCCAAGTCCAGCCCAACACTCTACTTGGCCCAAAAGCCCAAGTGGCCCATTAGTCCAATCCGGCCCATTAGCCCAAGGCCCAAACCCAAGGCCCAAAACCCGAAGCCCAAATCCAAGGCCCAAACCCGAAGCCCAAATCCAAGGCCCAAACCCGAATCCCAAACCCAAGGCCCATACCCGAAGCGCAAACCTGAAGCCCAAACTCGAAGCCCAAACTCAAGGCCCAAAACCCGAAGCCCAAACCCAAGGCCCAAAATGGCCTCAATCAACCCAAACCCCCCAAAAAAAAACTATAAAAATCAAGCCAAGTCCACAAAAATCAACCCAAATCCTAAAGGTCCACGAAATAATCCAAAAGTCCAAGGGTTGACCTGAGATGCTGGCCATTTGACTTTGACCAAGCTTTGACCTTGACCAAGCTTTGACCTTGACCAAGGTTTGACCTTGACCAAAGTTTGACCTTGACCAAAGCTTTGACCTTGACCAAGCTTTGACCTTGACCAAAGCTTTGACCTTGATCAGAAAACCAAATCAAGTTAAACCCGAAAGTTGATCCGACTCGTCTTCCAATACAAATCAAGCCAAGTCGAGTCAACCCCAGCACCTTTTTCAAACCCGATTCCTTTCAATCCACTTTCACTTGTAATTCCTTTCAAAATCTAAAAACCCAAAAAGAATTTCAAAACCATCATTTCATTCAAGTCTCATCAAGTTTTCAAAGAAACCATCTTGTGGAATTTAAAAAGGAAAAACTCTTCTCACATCACAGAAAACTCTTCTCCATTGCAGAAGGTTCTTCTCACATATACAGAAAGTTTTCTCCTAAAAACATTTCTCAAAATCAGTGTTTCTTTACCGAGAATTCCGAACAACTTCGAAGTTTTTTTCCAACTCAGTTTTTAACTCAAATAAACCGTTTTCGGGGAGCAAGTAATGTCTAACCCCTTCAAAACATTTCCTCCATGGTTAGGACATCACTTGTCTTCCTTCCCAAGAAAAAAAATCCGAGGCAGGGCACTGGGGTCATAACCTCCCTTGTCGCAGTCTGGATCTCTTTAGGCGGGGCATTAGGGTGACAAACCTCCCCTAATTGCAGCCTAGATTTTTACAAGGCGGGGTGCTAGGGAAGTAACGACCTTCCTAGTTGCAGCCGGGATTTCAGAATCATCTAACTCCTTTCCACTCGATTTCAATATTTTCGGTTTTTAACGTTTTAAAACCAGTGAGTTAGAGACGTTATTAGGGTTTGACCGAGAACATCTCATTCATGGTTTTCTCTCTAAATCCTATTTTCGACATAAATTCATTGCCCCATCTTTCGAGCCTTGACACTTACCATTAATTAAGTGTCGTGTTCGAGGGGTACATAGAATAATCCCTCGGGATTATCCGCCCTTTTACAACAAAAATGATTTTTTGGTTTCAAAAACTTGAGAGAGACAATCTTGACAATCATTCCTCCAAACAATTCTGTCTACCATCATCTCACTCTAAACTCGAAATATCCCAAAACCTCAACCCCTTTTGAATCTCAAATCTGAAAAACCCGCGATCTCTACTAAGACTTCAATTGCCTCACACATACTCAAATCATCTTCAAAACCCCAAAACACTTCATACTCAAATCACCATTCAAACTCCAAATTTCTCAAACTCGAATCGTCTCCCTAATTCCAACTCCTCTCTAACTTCTAACGTCTCACATGCCCGAGTGCCTCACAGACTCGAACATCTCAATTTCTCCACCATTTTAAGATTCAAGCGTCTCACAGACCCGAGCGTCTCACAGGCCTTGACATCCCATCCCATCCCAACCGTCTCATAGACCCGAGCGTCTCACAGACTAATCTCTCACACCCAAAACTTCAAACCCTTCAAAACTTCCAAAACCCCAAAATCCGTGAACTACGTAAGGTCTGAGCTCAACAGGGAGTTGAGTACGTAGGCAACCCACACAGGGTGCGACCCCATTTCAAACAAAAAACCCTTTTTCCCCCTAAGGTGGTTCTTATATCTCTCAAAACATTTAAACCTTCTTCGGTTCCCACAAGCTTCAAGCCATCAGACTCCAAGTCTTGTCTATTCACTCAACCTCAGACTTTTCCTCAATCTTTCATTCTATACCCATTCGAATTCATCAATTCTTTTTCTTGGCGTTAGCTTGGCAGAAAAGCTCGCCTCATCCACTCTCTTTCTGTCTTCCTGTCTCAATCCTATCCTTGGCTTTTTAAATGAATCTCTCTAATAAGGTTTTGAAAGAAGGCAATCCCGACAGTTGGAGACCGAGGTTTCCTCGGGCACCAATCCGAAGTCGTGGTCGTTGCCACTTCTAAGGGGTGTAACCCAGTGCGAACCCACACAGAATCTCTAGTTTGATCAGATAAGTCCCTATCCATAGGCAACACATTCAGAGTCCACCAATGGTTCTTAGAACCCTCCCTCTCTTCCTTCCTAGTTATCATAGGTCAAACTAGGTGGCGACTCTAGTCAAATCCGCCTTATAGAGGCATAAGTCCGCGTGGAGCCCATCGAGAGCGGGTGTAGTGCACACTTGCACTCCCCTTTATGTTTTCTGGGAAAGACGGACGATTTAGTAGGTACTTGAGGGCTGCAGAATAACGGGTTTTCACCCTCCACAGAATGACATTTTCTAGGATCTAGGCTTTTTAGTCAGACCATATTTAGATAGACCCCCCTCATACCGAAAAATCACCCTCCACAGAATGGCGACTCTGCTGGGGAAAACTTGAGTAAGTTTTTCTCAAACTCAAGGAAGACTGAACTTCATTCAAAATTGTCGGGACTTCCCCACTTCTTTCAAAACCTTTAAGAAATCCATTTCGAAAGCCACTAGGACTACTCTACTCCACACTTAGAGTGTGTTTGGTGAGGATAGCTAGGATGAGGGTTTGGAGTTTATGCTTGGCTTGCTTGTCATTTGTGTTTTGTTTGCTCTACATAATTGTGTGATTATGCTAGACTATCTTGCAGGAACTCCAGGTAGGTGGGCCCATTAGGGGTCCAACCTCTTCTCCCTCTTTGCTTGCGCATTTATTATTGCTTTTTCTCTTTGCTATTGAACTGTTAGGAATAGTCCTGATGGGGGGTGCATTGGGTAGTTTAGGACATGCATTCCTTTGTGTCACCTAATTTACCCACGATGTCACGGGATCCCAACCGGTCCACGGTTGATTCCCCATGAGCTAGGGTCACTCTCTCAGTGAACAAACCCACGAGGCGGTACGGTCTCCGACCAACGCTTTGAGCTCATGATCCAAAAATATCCTCCATTATCCGAGTCAAAAGCCAGCATATAGTGACCTTTGAGCCTTCAGTGTCCAGCTGCCTAATCCGGTGTCTAGGACGGGTTTTATGGGTAGTCACCCCTTGTATGCCGTCTGTCTGACCACCATTTTGTCTTACCCTGAAGATTGCATGGGCTCAGTTCTCCAAGTGTCCTCTGCACCACGGGTGTCTCTAAAGCCCGATGTCACGCTGCACGTCCATAGAGGATCCCGTATTTACCGGATACCCATACATGGCACAACGTAGTCAGTGAATAATTTGGACTTTAGACACACCTGACCGTGCAGATGACGAGAGACCCATTCCCATGCAGTACTTCCCCAAGTTTCCCAAAAGTGAGTATGTTGTGATAATCCCTGGCCGTGGCTCGTGTGACTGTATCACTTCAGGTATCCTGACCTTTCGAACTTAAGCACTCCGGTCTTTCTCGATGACGTGCCTCACAAGGCGTAACAGAGATAAATCCCGAGAGATGAACAGTGAAGGGACGATGGTTCCCCCGGTGGTATGGAAGCATTGATTGACCTGGAAGGTGATTATCCCATCATGCACACTCAACTCCACATAAAATCAGCCACGATTTTTATTTTGCACTTACATCCATGTGTGACTACGTTTCAAAATTAGCAAAAATCAGAGAATGAATCATGTCAAACATTCTAATGAAATATCTTCAAAGTTGTCCATCTCGAATGACTTCAAAAATAATGATTTCAAAATTGCTATTTCCAAAGCAGTTTTCAAAGCCGATTTCAACCAAAGTCTTCCAGAAAACAAACTTTGTCAGACGGTTTGCAAAGATCATTTTTTCAAAAATCTTCTGTTTACAAATGATTTTCAAACCCTACTTCTCCCAAATGTTATTTCAAAAACAGATTTCAAAAACCTACTTTTCACAAACGAATTTTGAAACTACATTTTTCACGAATGTTATTTCAAAATAGTTTTCAAAAATAGTTTCAAACTCATTTCCACAAATGTATTTCAAAATAAATGATTTAGTCCCCATGTCGTGACCTGCTATTTTTGAAGTTCAACCCACCTTCAAGAGCAGCGGTCATTACCGTGGAGCGTACTAGTCATTTCGTGTTTTCACAAAAGTGGTGGATTTTCACAAAGATTTTATGCTCGATCATTCACCTTTCCTTTCTCAGAAAACGCCCCTCATTTTCCTCGTCGGAGCAGATGGAGCGCATGAAGATCGACAACAACAGTTCGAACCGAAAATCAGAGGAGCACCAACTCGAGTCGAGCAACATGAAGACCAGCAACGACCATTCGAGTCTGAAGCTGCTGAGGGTCAAAAGATCACCAACCAGTTTCTCTTGATCATAGTGTCACCTTGCTTCCTGAACTCGAAGATGAGCGAACGACCAATCAAGAGCCCGCACACGAACAAGCAGTCAGTCAGAAGCTCGAAGATCAAGTAAAAGATTTCAGAAGAAGTTTATCTCTAATTCCCCCTTTAATGACTTTTTAGAATTGATGTATAGGTTTTTCCCTATGATTCTTTTCTCTCTTGTCTATTTCTAAATAAACTGCATGTATAGGTTCATTCCCTCTGAATTTATTTAGATCAATGTGTAGGGTTCCCCACTCCCTACTTTATTTGTGAATGACCGAGCATCAAAATTCCTTCCGAGAGAATCCACCACTTCGAAAACACGTGTTTTTAAAAACATTTTTCTAAAACTTGATTTCTTTTAGCACATACGATTTGCTTCTTTCCATTTCCGATCAGTTCACATTCATTAATCATGCATGAATCACGCTCACCTCAGAAAAATTGCATAATCACATGTTGCATTCCCAACACATCACACACAAGCATTCATCCCATTTTTTCAAAGCATGCTAGCATTCACATTATCATATCCTTTTTTCTGTTATAATGATTGTGTTTGCAGGTGTTAACCCGCGTTTACCCATGAGTGACAGCATGACTCTCCAAGCGATAGCAAGAAATACCAGAGATTCAAACCTTTTCCCATTCAGCTACCATGTACATAGAGACCAACAACAACAAAAAAGCAAATCCCTAAAAAAAACTGTACATCCAAAAATCATTGTACATCCAAAAATCCAAAAAAATCATACCTTCAAAAATCCCAAAAATACAGTCACTGTCATATCGCGGGATCACCATGCGGGAGTGGTCACTCCCTAAAATTCCAAAGCCCCGGGAGCTAATCATCATCCGAATACCATTTTGAAACAGTTTCTCTCACATCGTGCCCAGCATTTAGACCATCTTCAGGCCGACATTGACGGGATGAGCTTCATGGATCATTAACTGGAATCGACTCAAGCGAGACTAGGTGTAGTCTTACCGCTCATGCATTGCATAAAAAAAAAACATTCAATCAAAGTTCAAAAGTCAACCGTTTCCATCATCATTTTCATAATCTCATGCATCCTATGCGTAGTAATTCCATATTACCACAATACATCGCATGGTAGACAATCGCATTTGCATACTCCCATATCGAAATGACATCTTTGGGAAAATCTTGAGGGATTGATTGAACAGAGTGCATGAACCACTAAACTCTCGACCCGTCAATGAACACAAGGGTCTAATCAAAATCAGCACCATAAACTGAGTGAGTAGTGTGCGAAGAGCGGTATTTTCTCTTGAATTCCAAAAGAGGGTATTGGACAATCCACTGAGCGATAAGGGAAGATATAGCGAGTCCATAGAGGTAAAACCATGAGCGACTTGTGCATTCCTTCAGCACATGGAGAGGCACAATACATAGCGAGATCTATGTCGATAAACAGGATACGAACTGTGATTCATGTAAAGATCTGAGAATAGTAAGAAAACAATCATTGACTAATGAGAATGACGAGGCACTTAGGAATAAAAATCTCCACAAAACCAAAAATCTTTGACTGCCCTGTACATAATCCCTTAGTGAGCCCCGCTAATCCTTTCACGATAAACCTTTTTCTGTGAACTCCACAACATGCCAACTCACATACATATATTAACTTGCCCTTGCAATAGAGGATCTCAAAGGAGCCAGAGCCATGGTCTCTCCCCACCATCTTTCACAAAAGCAGCAAATAGAATGTTTGAGAAGACCAGCGAGTCAATGAAACTCCAAAGCTGAAAGCAAAATCGAAAGCCCAAAAGAGTTAGAAGAAAATGTCTGAGAAAGTCAGTGAGCCAATGCGATTCCAAAAGTAGGAAGTAAGGAAGCGAAAATCATACACCGAAAAGGAAGGAGAAGAATGAGAAAATCGTACACCAAAAAAGAAGAAGAAAATAAGCAAAAGGACCAATGATGTCTTACCGAAACCAACAAAGGATTCTCAAAGATTGTCTGTCTAATCATTCCACCCATGGCGAAGGTGAAACATATCCTCTATTGCACGAAAGCTCCACAACTTCCAAATAAATCCTCCAAGTCCCATGTGACATACATCATACCCCTCAGCCCCGTTATAACCCAATAAAAGACCTCTGACTCGTTAGTTGATGAGCGTTAACCGAAAGTATCGGATCTGAAACATGAATCATAAGTTTCGTACTTGTTATCAACATGTCCCGTTTTACCAAAGGGACCGTTAGCGAATGAGTGTGACCTAATCTCACAGGGTCTTTAGAGTGCGAGTGACTCTTAGACTAAACCACCAAATCATAATCAGCCTACCCCATTGCAGGTGAGGAATTTGTGAGGAACGAAAAGTCCATGACCTCGAAAAGGAATTCTAAGGAAAAATACTACTCTGAGTGTCAAGAGTGTCATCACAACATTTGCACACACGGCCATACTCATGAAAGATTGACCCGTATCCCTCCGTGAGAGGAAAATGATTCACGCATTCTAGCTCAACAATCACTCAAGATCAAACTGAAGATGTCTTATATTCGTAAACCTCATATTAATAGAGATCGGACCGTACCTTCTCTCCAAAAACTGCATAAGCATTTTGCATCGTGTCTTGCATTTAATATTTGCATGCACTATAATCATTTCATCTTCAACATCCGACTGGTAAGAACTCCACCTATCTCGTTGAAAGTTGACTTCAGTTGCAGTCGTGGAAGCATAACTTTTGATCAAAAGATGTCAACCGGAGCCATCCTGAGCCATCATTGAGCTATATCTAGCCTCTTCGAACCCATCCTAGGCTATCTTTGAGCTACATCAAACCATTACGGAGCCATCCTAGGCTATCTTGAGCTACATTGAACCATTACGGAGCCATCCTAGGCTATCTTGAGCTACATCGAACCATTACGAAGTCATCCAGAGCCATGCGAACATCACCCTGGAGCCATCCAGTGTCATGCTTAAGCCCGATCGACACTACTACCAAGAAAAACCAAGCAAAAGCCATGCGAGAGACATCCCCAGACATTCAGAGCTTCCTTAGAGCTCCACATGAGCCATTTCGTCACCAAGACCTTGCTCATAGAGTATCGAACTACGTATGGTCTGATCTCAATATGGAATTGAGTACGTAGGCAGCCCGCCCAGGGTGCGACCACAACAAAGGCAAAACTTCCCTTTTCCCCTCGGTGTCATTAAAGTGAACCAACCAAAGCATCGTCATGCTCAATCAGCACAAGGTCATCCCGGAGCCATCCACGGAAATCCTAGAACCATGATGGGAACTCCCAACAAGTCATGCAACTGTGTTTCATCGTTCACCCATGAAAAACACATCACACTCACTACAAAGTCCACAACAAATCCCGTCAAACAATAATAAATCCATCATCGGAGCCATCAAATCACCTTGAAAAAAAAATCTCAAGGCAAATCAAAGCCCATAAATTGCAACAAAATCACCAACCATGTCAAACCCACCAACCACACCCACCCCAAGGCATTGGTCACACCGGAGCCATCAGTGCCTACCAGAGCCATCAGTGCATACTGGAGCCATCAACACATGCTGGAGCCATCTCAGATCCTTGAAGCCATGCTGGAGCCATCCCGAGGTTCAGATGTTACTATAGAGCCATCTGCTCACACAAAAACCTACATCCACAAACAGGGAGTTTAATTCAATTAATACATTGGTTAATCACCTCACATCACATATCATCTGCATATACCCACAAAATTTGCTCACTATCTGACACATCTTCACACCCGCTAGGCAGCTATTACGCTACTAGTGCGGTCGAATTTTTTGTTTTACACCTGCTAGACAGCTATTGCGCTACTAGTACGGTCGCTTTTCGTTTTACACCTGCTAGACAGCTATTGCGCTACTAGTACGGTCGCTTTTCGTTTTACACCTGCTAGACAGCTATTGCGCTACTAGTACGGTCGCTTTTCGTTTTACACCTGCTAGACAGCTATTGCGCTACTAGTACGGTCACCTTTCGTTTTACACCTGCTAGACAGCTATTGCGCTACTAGTGCGGTCAAATTTTTTGTTTTACACCTGCTAGACAGCTATTGCGCTACTAGTACGGTCGCTTTTCGTTTTACACCTGCTAGACAGCTATTGCGCTACTAGTACGGTCACCTTTCGTTTTACACCTGCTAGACAGCTATTGCGCTACTAGTACGGTCGCCTTTCGTTTTACACCTGCTAGACAGCTATTGCGCTACTAGTACGGTCGCTTTTCGTTTTACACCTGCTAGACAGCTATTGCGCTACTAGTACGGTCGCTTTTCGTTTTACATCTGCTAGACAGCTATTGCGCTACTAGTACGGTCGCCTTTCATTTTACACCTGCTAGACAGCTATTGCGCTACTAGTACGGTCGCCTTTCATTTTACACCCGCTAGACAGCTTTTGCGCTACTAGTGCAGTCAAATCTTTTGTTTTACACCTGCTAGACAGCTATTGCGCTACTAGTACGGTCGCCTTTCATTTTACACCCGCTAGGCAGCTATTACGCTACTAGTGTGGTCCCGCTGTTTTTCCTCCACTAGGCAGCTATTACGCTACTAGTGCAAGATCGTTCATTTCATAACCCGCTAGGCAGCTATTACACTACTATTATGGTCCTGCCGTTTTTCCTCCACTAGGCAGCTATTACGCTACTAGTGCGAGATCATTCATTTCATAACCCACTAGGCAGCTATTACGCTACTAGTGCGGTCCCGCCGTTTTTCCTTCACTAGGCAGCTATTACGCTACTAGCGCAAGAGCGTTTCACATCCACCTGCTAGGCAGCTATTACGCTACTAGTACGATACTCCATTAAAGTATTATAGGCTCGTCATAAGTCCTATAGCTAGATGTCAAGAGGTCTAGTTGAGGCACTCCTAAGTCCTTGTACTTTCAATTGCATTATAGGCTCGTCATAAGTCCTATAGCTAGATGTCAAGAGGTCTAGTTGAGGCTCGTCATAAGTCCTCGTGCATCCCACTATCGTGTAATTTTTTTTCCCGTTGCATTCATACAGTGCTCCATTGGCATCTGCATCTCGTTGCATGCATAAAACCATAGCGAGAATTTTTGGCGCCCCGTCAACCTTGATCCAATTCTGCAAGCCTTCTATTGCAGAATTGAATCAAGGGGAGCCATCTGTAGACACCAAAAATTCTCACCCATTTTTATTTTGAAACAAAAAATACGAAAATAAACATGCTCCTAGAAGCAAGGCGGTCGTCCCCGTTTTCAAACAAAGGAATTTCCTTTGCCGAGCTTTTAAATCTCATGATTCTATGGGAAAGGAAGCACGAGCCTTTTATCGTAATCCGTTTTAACCTACTCCATTTTGTGTACATATTTTGTTGCTTTTGTTTTGAAACATTTCACGTTTTTTGTCATTACCTTGTTTTATTTTACGTGTTCGATCGATTTATACTTTATTATTATTTGTTATTTCTTTTTTACTTTCTCCGTTTTATCGTCACTATTTTTATTATTTCGTGTGTCCTTTTACTACCATTACTTTCTATTTACGTTGAGTGTTTTATCCTCATTACGAGCATTAATTTTCACTATTTCATGTACATATGCTATTCTTTTATTTTTTATATATATGCTATTCTTTTATTTTTATATATCTCGTTATGTTTTTGAATCTTATTTTTAATTGTATTCCATACTTTCATGTCATTAGATTAATCATCTCATTTTATTGTATACTTTCTTTCGGATTCGTCGTGTTTTTAGGAGAGTTATCCAGTCAATTTTAGGGCGTTTGTATGATTTCTCTCATGTATATACTGAAATTCGACCTAGCTTAACTGGTTAAAGTACTTGTACTTAACCCATGAGTCTCGGGTTCGATTCTTGGCGTGAACAAAAGCTTTTTCCTTGTTCCGCTTCAGCCCGCAGCTTGGTTCTTTTGTTATTTCGTTGCTTCATTTAACGAGTTCCGTCATGGCTTAACCGGTAGAAGTGTGCAAGGAGTACGCTAGAGGTCACGAGTTCGAGACTGGGAAGCTGCTAAAACTCATTTTTGCCTCTTCTATCCCCCTGGTCCGATTTTTGCCCCAGTTAAAGCCCACCTCTATTAGCTAGTCCATGAATCCAGCCCAAATAAAACCCTAGTGTGCCATCTGTCTACCCACCCCATTCTTACATTATAAAACATTGAAAAACCCTACAGTAGGGGGCACGTTTTTGAAGGAGACCCAACAGACACTAATCCCGATTTTTCATTCTCCCATTGTCATCCTTCGTTTCCCATTTTTGAAACTGAGACTAGGAACCCAGAAACATCGACTAACCATTCTCTTCTTCCTCTGAAATTCGAATTCGCAGGCCAGGAAACCCCAAAACGCCATCGATACCAGGAGCTTCTTCTACCCAAAGACCACCACCTTCATTTCAAATCGTCATCCTCTGTAATCTGCCGGAAGTTTGTCTGGTTTCCCCTTGCTTTGACTTCATTTTTTGCTTCGAGTACCAGCAGAGTAAGTTGTGTCTTATATTACTCATCTTCTCCCTCCCGAAAGCCCCGATCGAGCTTCTCGTTTCTCGCATTTGAACTTCTCAATTTTCATTTTCTGCTTCATTGGACCAAGGAACCCAACAAGAGGGGGATGGTCTCTTGAGCGACTTCGTCAGAAGTCATCTGATTGTAGTCCCGCCCTCTTATCCCTTTTTCCGGTAATGGTTATAAGAGTTTTTTAAGCAATTTTAACCAAATGAACCTCAACGGTGATGGTTCGAAAGGGAAGGAAAGTCATTCTCAAAGAATTTCTGAAGTTGGCGTCGATTTTTCCGTTCCTCTCTCTCAGTTTACTGCATAAACGCATCAAATGAGTTTGACCGGTAATGGTTATAAGAATTTATAACTCGATCTGGATCCTGTTCCTGAAGGTGGAGTTTATATTTCATTTTACTCTCATTTCTGTCTTCGCTCTATATTGCATATGAATTTGAAGCTGGGATTCCAGTCCCTCGTTGCGCATGTTGGTCACAGAGGAGTTGTGAGCCCTTTACACTAATCTGATTTTGTGATATGAGCCCTGAAGGCTCAGTTTGATTCAATGTTTTCTTTTGTTTATATACCTGTGTATACGTTCGTTTGAAATCGGAAAAAGCTAATCACTGAGCGAAGAGCCTGTTACTTCGAGTCGTCGTTTCCTTTCTCGGTTCTTACCTCCCTTGACTGGTTTTATGTTTCATTTCTTCTGCGTGGCTTGAACTTTAAATCCATCATGGATCTGCAGAGTTCAGAAGTCTACATAATACTAGAGTACCAGGTTGTGTTTCTGTTTATGAATTCACTGCTAAGTTTCTCTATGCTAGTGCACTCGCTGATTCCTCATACTTTTGTTGCAAGAATCACATCTGTTTTATCGCGTTGTCGGCATGTGACTTCAATATCCCTAGTTCGACAATTTGGTAATTAAACCGCCAAACTGTTCTGGGGTTACTAACTTAATCTGTGTTTGTTGAGTTCGAGAATCATCTCAGGCAGAATCTGATTCCGGGATCGCGTTGTATATTCCACATAGTGTACTCTACCTGCGGTTATTGTCTTTGTTGTAATATGTGGACGATGATCAGTGCGGTGGTAAAATGCAATCGTGACAACTTTTTCTTTCCTGGCTATTTATCCAATTACATTGTGGTTAACATTATCTGATGGTCATTTGATTTTTCTGAATAACCTTCTCGCAGGTGTTAGTATACACCCCCTTTTGTCTGGTACATAAACTCTAACCCTAATGACATGTTGATTTGCTGTGTAAATGGGTGTTATCCACTGACGACAGTCTTGTCTGTTTATCAATGCTACTTTGAATTCACTTCTGTTTGCTGATTCAAATTCATGTGGATAGACCTCACCCCTTGTTGTTTTGCTCAGATTAACCGATAACCTGATAAGTGGCACTTGGTCTCTGATTTTAGCTCTCTGCTAAACTTAGTTCATAGTATTTTGACTTCTTTCTCTGATTCCGTTTTGTACATGACATACCAAACTTGAATGACATAGGAACGGTTTAGTTGGATTCTGCACTACCTTGAAAATTCAATGGATAAAGATGAATGAAAGGCTGTTAACTGATAAACTGATTTGATTAGTTAGCTTAGGGTTATTTCTCATTCGGTTGGGTTTTAGCTTAGGATGTTTACCTGGTTTCAAATAATACTAAAAAACATGGGATCATTTCTGTTGAAGTTCAGTTTGCTTTCTTGGTTGCCCTCAACTTGTTATCTATCATGCGGTCTACCCTCTGATTATATTCTCTCTTTGTTATTATACGTAAGTATGCTTGGTGTGTTACGGTTCCTTGCAATCTTTTAATTCGTTTCTCTGTACGTATGTTTATTATTTAAACCCTAGATAGCCCCTTAGGTCACCCCTTTTTCCCTTTTGATCAAAGTCTTGGAAGGTACCCCACAACTAGCTCATTTCTATTTGCTTGGTGGGGAACAATACCATCTAAAACTTTGAAAACCTTTTATGCCTTTGAGGGTACCCCACAACTAGCTCATTTCTATTTGCTTGGTGGGGAACAATACCCTCCAAACTTTTAAAGCCTATCCCAAACCATCCTTAATTTCACTAAAAAACTTTACCCCAAAAAAATGGAAAAGAAAAGAAAGGAGTTCATAATAATGCCTATAGCTTAAGGTTCCTCATTCCAAATCCCTCTTTTTCAACTCCTCCCATTGAATTGTCTCTCATTTTTAATTGTTGTTTCATTTCAAAAGAAATCTCATTTTATTTTGAACACCATTTTCCCACTTGTAAATAAAAACCCAAAATTGACCCACTCTCTCGGCCCAAAAGCCCAAGTCCAGCCCAACACTCCATTCGGCCCAAAAGCCCAAGTCCAGCCCAACACTCCATTCGGCCCAAAAGCCCAAGTCCAGCCCAACACTCCATTCGGCCCAAAAGCCCAAGTCCAGCCCAACATCCTCTCGGCCCAAAAGCCCAAGTCCAGCCCAACACTCCATTCGGCCCCCCAAAGCCCAAGTCCAGCCCAACACTCCATTCGGCCCAAAAGCCCAAGTCCAGCCCAACACTCCATTCGGCCCAAAAGCCCAAGTCCAGCCCAACACTCCATTCGGCCCAAAAGCCCAAGTCCAGCCCAACACTCCATTCGGCCTAAAAGCCCAAGTCCAGCCCAAGACTCCATTCGGCCCACAAGCCCAAGTCCAGCCCAACATTCTACTTGGCCCAAAAGCCCAAGTGGCCCATTAGTCCGATCCGGCCCATTAACCCAAGGCCCAAAACCCGAATCCCAAATCCAAGGCCCAAACCCGAAGCCCAAACCCAAGGCCCAAACCCGAATCCCAAACCCAAGGCCCATACCCGAAGCGCAAACCTGAAGCCCAAACTCGAAGCCCAAACTCAAGGCCCAAAACCCGAAACCCAAACCCAAGGCCCAAAATGGCCTCAATCAGCCCAAACCCCCAAAAAAAAACTATAAAAATCAAGCCAAGTCCACAAAAATCAACCCAAATCCTAAAGGTCCACGAAATAATCCAAAAGTCCAAGGGTTGACCTGAGTTGCTGGCCATTTGACCTTGACCAAGCTTTGACCTTGACCAAGCTTTGACCTTGACCAAGCTTTGACCTTGACCAAAGTTTGACCTTGACCAAAGATTTGACCTTGACCAAGCTTTGACCTTGACCAAAGCTTTGACCTTGATCAGAAAACCAAATCAAGTCAAACCCGAACGTTGATCCGACTCGTCTTCCAATACAAATCAAGCCAAGTCGAGTCAACCCCAGCACCTTTTTCAAACCCGATTCCTTTCAATCCACTTTCACTTGTAATTCCTTTCAAAATCTAAAAACCCAAAAAGAATTTCAAAACCATCATTTCATTCAAGTCTCATCAAGTTTTCAAAGAAACCATTTTATGGAATTTAAAAAGGAAAAACTCTTCTCACATCACAGAAAACTCTTCTCCATTGCAGAAGATTCTTCTCACATATACAGAAAGTTTTCTCCTAAAAACATTTCTCAAAATCAGTGTTTCTTTACCGAGAATTCCGAACAACTTCGAAGTTTTTTTTCCAACTCAGTTTTTAACTCAAATAAACCGTTTTCGGGGAGCAAGTAATGTCTAACCCCTTCAAAACATTTCCTCCATGGTTAGGACATCACTTGTCTTCCTTCCCAAGAAAAAAAATCCGAGGTGGGGCACTGGGGTCATAACCTCCCTTGTCGCAGTCTGGATCTCTTTAGGCGGGGCATTAGGGTGACAAACCTCCCCTAATTGCAGCCTAGATTTTTACAAGGCGGGGTGCTAGGGAAGTAACGACCTTCCTAGTTGCAGCCGGGATTTCAGAATCATCTAACTCCTTTCCACTCGATTTCAATATTTTCGGTTTTTAATGTTTTAAAACCCAGGAGTTAGAGTCGTTATTAGGGTTTGACCGAGAACATCTCATTCATGGTGTTTCTCTCTAAATCCTATTTTCGACATAAATTCATTGCCCCATCTTTCGAGCCTTGACACTTACCATTAATTAAGTGTCGTGTTCGAGGGGGTACATAGAATAATCCCTCGGGATTATCCGCCCTTTTACAACAAAAATGATTTTTTGGTTTCAAAAACTTTAAGAGAGACAATCTTGACAATCATTCCTCCAAACAATTCTGTCTACCATCATCTCACTCTAAACTCGAAATATCCCAAAACCTCAACCCCTTTTGAATCTCAAATCTGAAAAACCCGGGATCTCTACTTAGACTTCAATTGCCTCACACATACTCAAATCATCTTCAAAACCCCAAAACACTTCATACTCAAATCACCATTCAAACTCCAAATTGCCTCAAACTCGAATCGTCTCCCTAATCCCAACTCCTCTCTAACTTCTAACGTCTCACATGCCCGAGCGCCTCACAGACTCGAACATCTCAATTTCTCCACCATTTTAAGATTCAAGCGTCTCACAGACCCGAGCGTCTCACAGGCCTTGACATCCCATCCCATCCCAACCGTCTCATAGACCCGAGCGTCTCACAGACTAATATGTCACACCCAAAACTTCAAACCCTTCAAAACTTCCAATACCCCAAAATCCGTGAACTACGTAAGGTCTGAGCTCAACAGAGAGTTGAGTACGTAGGCAACCCACACAGGGTGCGACCCCATTTCAAACAAAAAACCCTTTTTCCCCATCTAAGGTGGTTCTTATATCTCTCAAAACATTTAAACCTTCTTCGGTTCCCACAAGCTTCAAGCCATCAGACTCCAAGTCTTGTCTATTCACTCAACCTCAGACTTTTCCTCAATCTTTCATTCTATACCCATTCGAATTCATAAATTCTTTTTCTTGGCGTTAGCTTGGCAGAAAAGCTCGCCTCATCCACTCTCTTTCTGTCTTCCTGTCTCAATCCTATCCTTGGCTTTTTAAATGAATCTCTCTAATAAGGTTTTGAAAGAAGGCAATCCCGACAGTTGGAGACCGAGGTTTCCTCGGGCACCAATCCGAAGTCGTGGTCGTTGCCACTTCTAAGGGGTGTAACCCAGTGCGAACCCACACAGAATCTCTAGTTTGATCAGATAAGTCCCTATCCATAGGCAACACATTCAGAGTCCACCAATGGTTCTTAGAACCCTCCCTCTCTTCCTTCCTAGTTATCATAGGTCAAACTAGGTGGCGACTCTAGTCAAATCCGCCTTATAGAGGCATAAGTCCGCGTGGAGCCCATCGAGAGCGGGTGTAGTGCACACTTGCACTCCCCTTTATGCTTTCTGGGAAAGACGGACGATTTAGTAGGTACTTGAGGGCTGCCAGAATAACGGGTTTTCACCCTCCACAGAATGGCATTTTCTAGGATCTAGGCTTTTTAGTCAGACCATATTTAGATAGACCCCCCTCATACCAAAAAATCACCCTCCACACATACGACAAGAAACCAACAACTGGACCATCAATTCAAACCCAACATCCTGAGTGGCTTGGAGTAATGGTCAACTCAGTGTCACTGTCACTAGAACATCAGTCTAGTATACAGTTGACAAGCTTTTAATTACCTTCATGCCTTCTGTAGCAATGGTAGCACAGAGGCATAAGAATCATGATAATGCCAACATTGGCCTAGTCCACACTTGGACACTACGAGAAACCCAAGGGAAAGTACCCCTCGTTAGCCAAAGACCACCAATGTGGTGAAGATGTGAACCCTTAGAAAGGCTTTCATCTATTATAACAGCAAAGCCTACGCTTATAGATATTGCCAAGGGACGATGGAATAAGGAAAAGGAATTCCAAACCATTACGACTTAAAGGAGTAAGCATACTCCATACGCAACCAAGCACATGGTGAACCATTGTATAAATGGCGGAAGTACATAAACAAAGACTAACATAATAAACCTCGTCATGAGACCTATGAGTGGAGACAACCCCTCAACAATAATCTTCACTTGTTAGTGAGAGAATACCCTCCAATTGGAGAACGGGACCAGAAAACCCTCGAAGTTCTCGGGATGTCCCGGTAATGTACATGCAAAAGTAAAACGGCATAGCTAGAGCCTATGATCAACGCTCAGCACTATGGGGACAATAATTGTCAAAAACAATCAATGTGTGTGCACATTGCACACCATGATTGAGCTACGCTCAAGAGAGCTTGTAACCCGATAAACCACTTCGTCTTTGGTCAACCAAGTTATTTGGCAAACTATATAATGAATGAGGAAGTAATGTGAGGTAAGCTAACCTACACATGAAACCTAAATTGAAATAAAACATCCCCACAATGGGAAGATAATAGTATTGTGGTATGCTACGACAACCGTCATATACATGAACTAGGAACCTCCTAGTGTATTCACACCATAAGGAAATGGTGTCAATGACAATGGCAATGAGTAAAGAGAAACTACCATAGTAACGGAATCAGTAGAACGATGTTGTATAATGAGTGAGAATACGGTGCGCAACAAGCGACCGCTTTGAGGAAGTAGTTAGACAACGGTACGAGTAGGAGTAATAAGATGACAGGAAGAAATATTCATTTCTATCACATAAGTGATTTACTGTCAAGCGTTTACGCCTCTGTACTCTGTATGACTGAGTGTTTTGGTATTGCACTTGTTCAGTAATGATCTAGTGGGATAGCGAGGAATATAGGAAATGTAAATGGTAGTAACCCTTCTTTTCACCAACGAACATGGCACAAGCCAGTCAAGCAAGCTTAGCAACAACTGTGCGGCCTAAGGCCAAGGAAGCACGAAGAGTGTACAACAAACTAACAATCACAACATGTGAATTCCAGAGGAATAAAAGGGTGAAGGGAGACTTTAGAAAGTCACTAGGACCGATGCATGGAAAATGCAAGGTCATACAAGTAAAGAACACTTGTACTGAACCAGAAGAACTGGTATAATTTAGAAGCTATTGCCAACGGGGGAAGTACTACAACTAAGTAGTGACTTAACCTCGCCCGACAATAAGTCGGAGGAGCTT
The DNA here is from genome assembly GCA_023374045.1 of Limonium bicolor. Classification (NCBI taxonomy): domain Eukaryota; kingdom Viridiplantae; phylum Streptophyta; class Magnoliopsida; order Caryophyllales; family Plumbaginaceae; genus Limonium; species Limonium bicolor. The sequence continues at coordinate 249,523,522 of CM041778.1, read as the reverse complement.
AGCGAATGATCGTGGAAGTACAAATAGTATGTATACTAGATTGCCAGAGAGCTGGTTATAAACCTACAACTCATTGAGTTCAAACACGGTAAAAGAATACCGCATTTGTTTAGTAAACCTCATTCCCATAATAGACGGATAAAAGGTGATGTGTAGCACATTAAGGATAACACGAAGGGTAAGTAACCCAAGTTATCAAGGTCGCGCAGCAGAAGCTAGTGGGCCCTAGCTAGGAGATAATATACCTAGTAAGTATAGTAGAATGGCTATTAATGCCTTGAAGCCTAATAGGCTAGAACCGAATTAATTATGAGTTAAATAAACTCATATAGGAATTCTTGGTGCAAAGACTAAACCATTGGTATGGTTAAGACCCTTTGACCAGAGCATACTATATAGTATACCGTAGTGAAGCTAAACGCTTCAGATTTCCCAAATTGAGTAAACCAATGTTTAATAATAATAACATATGGTAGATTATGTGGGCGTAATCCCTTTTAAGGGGGGGTAGAGCAAAAACCGCACAATGTGAAATTCATGAATAAAACACATAAACTATAATGTGCATAGCACAAATGAGAATCAAATTAATGATTGGTACTTATGTTAAATAAACATATGTATTCATTCATATTGTAATTGTCGTAACCAGGCATGAGAGATGCAAATACCATAGCATGAGTCGGTATAAAACCGATGTATAACCTAGAGGAAATTGAGTTCCCTAGGTGATTGTAGTGATGAATTCAGAATGAGGAGTGGATGGAGTTCCACAAGTATTGTAGCCCTTAAAGAAGTAGTACGAACTGATTATGAGTAGTAGAGGAATATAGCCCATGAGTAGTGTATTCGTAGGTATGTTATTGGAAGTAAATTGAGGACGACCGAATTTCATAAGTACTGCATTCCCTAGTTAGAATATTTGAGATGAAGAAGAGTAGTGAATGGAAGTAGTAATAGTCGATGAAGTGAGCACTTAGGTATTGAATCTCGAAGCAAGTATTTGGAAGTAGAGTGAGGATGATTGATGGACGGGATTCCATCCTTTGGAGATGTGTGAAGTCGTAATCATAACTAGAAGAGTAAAAAGGTAGAAAATGGACATGATCAAAATTATTTGATTGTTTGAAACTGATGTGGGAGGTCGAACTTGATCCTGATCAGATCAAGGGAAACCGAACACCAATTGGGGTGGAAAGATAGTTCAACACTGATGCTGATCACATCAGGGTCGAACGATTCTTGAAGATCCCCTCAAGTGGTCACAAGAATCACACGTAGGATAGAAACAATGAATATAAATTGGAATTTGGAGTTGTGTGTTTTAGAAAATTTCTAATTAGTAGTTGTAAAAGAATTTCCCTTAGATTGGAGAGTGAGTATTGTTGGAAGCTTATACCGGGGAGTGACAGTAGGTATCATATGGTATTATTCCAAGGGCAACGGGACATAGAGGAGTCCTGTGTCTAGATGACATGAGTGCCTGCGGGATAGTAATGTGTATTGCATTGCTTTGGGGATAGCTTTGCACTGTTTGTATGTATAAACCTTGTAATGTAGAACCAGATGGTTGGATGTAATGCGGATTGGAGTAATAATGGTACATTTTTATGGTATAGAATGTAGAGACTTTGAGTAATGAACTTAGGAATTGTAAGGAGGAAGAATGTACGACTTTTGGCATAGACAAGTATGAATGAGCAAGTATCGTAATCCTATAACCTTGAGCAACTTTGACGACAATGTTGTTAAGGGGGGTAGATTGAAATACCCCAAACTTAAATATAGTGATTTAGATTATCCTAATCCTTATTTAAGAGCCTAATAATGCTTAAATAATATTGGTAAGGAAAAATAAATCCAAAAGAAATAAATAAACGCTTAAAAAGCGAAAAAACACTAAATAAGCGTTAAATAACCATAGGAGGTATGAGACCTCGGTTAGCGTATTCTATGGATTCTAAAGGTTTAATAAGACCTAAATGATATATGGGAATAACTCCTGAAGAAAACGGATCCAAATAATAAATTAAAACGCTAATAGAGCTTTAGAGCACGTTTTTCGAGAAAACCCGAAAACGTGACTTTAGGTGGTCAAACGGACCCGTAAAAATTATAAATCATTAAATAACAACTATTAAGCATTTATGGAAGCTTAATAGGCAATAAAAATAATTAAACGAAAAAATTCCGGAAAACGGGTTCCGGCTAGCAAAAACTTTAACAACCAGGAAGTTGAGGGGTGAGAATGTAATAAAGTCAAACTAATGTGTCCACTTTAGCAAATAAAAATCAAAAATCTGTATGGGTGCATATGGGGGGCCGGCTCACTTACTCCCTCCTCTCTTTATTTTCCCTCTTATGTGCTAAAGGACAAGGAAATAATTAAAAAACAAAAACAAACTCTCTCTCCTCACAACCCACTCCCTCATTCATGATTTCTCTCTCTCTCCCTCTCATTTTCTTTCTTCTTCCTAAGCCCTCTAATGGCGATAAGAGCAAACCACACCAGCCTCTCCTTCTCTCCCATTTTTTGAGGCTCAAAACTCCTCCAAGTCACATAAAAACTGTACCGTTGGAATCCCCTTGCAAAGGAGATCATCTTCCTCCTTTCAAAAATTGAAAACACCCACTTTCATCTCCATGGATATTATCCATTTGAAGGTTTGAGTCCACCATTAGAAGCCCCTCCTTCACCTTGGTGTTTTGAGGTAAAAAGAAGTTTAAAAATCCATCTTTTCCTAGCTCCTTTTGGCAAAACGAAAATTCAAACTCTAGCCTTGTTTTATGCCTTGTTCTCCAGCCGATTTTGGCTTCATTTTGGAGTTGGAATCTTGACATTGTTGCTGCCCAAAGCTTCATCTAGCCATTGGGAGGTAATGCTTCATTTTAAACATTAAATAAGTATGTAAACCCTAGACTAGTTTAAGGGTGAAATGCTAAGTTAGTATTGTGTATTGGTATGGGCTGTAGCATTTTAGTGTGGACTCCATTTGAAACCGAGAACAAGAAGGAAAGGAAGGAAAAGAAAGAAGAAAGGAAGAGAAGGAGAAGAAAGGAAGAAAAAAACTAGAAAACACAAGGTAATTGCTCTTACCTTGAGTTGGTTTATGTATTGAAGTGTAACAGATTTTGTGTAGTAAAAATGAGTAATGTATATGGTAATGAGTAATTGGTATGTTAGTATAATGAGGAAGGTAATGTAACAGTTTCGGAACTTTTAGAAGATGTTTAAAAGCTTGAGAGAACATTGGGTAATAAGTGTGTATGTGCAGGAAATTTATTGTGCTGTAGTGTATTGAATTGATATGGATGTTGGGTATGAGTTGTGGACTGAAATCATGTGAGGGCAATGTTAAAAATATAGGGGAACCTCTACCCAAATTTGTACGAAAATTAGAGGACTTAGATGTATAAGGAGAGGGAATAACATAGACAAAAACTAGGTGTGTTTTGGTAGCAGTTGTGAGTGATTAATCATGTTGAAAACTTAAATACCCCGAACTTAAATATAGGGATTAAGATTAATCTAATACATAATTAAAGGCCAATGACGCCTAAGTAATATTGGTAAGGAAAAAAAATCCAAAAGAAATGAAGAAATGCTTAAAAAGCGAAAAACGCTAAATAAGCGTTAAATAACCATAGGAGGTATGAGACCTCGGTTAGCGTATTATAAGGATTCTAAAGGCTTAATTAAGTCTAAATAAATATGAGGGAACAAATCCCGAAGAAAACGGATCCTTAAAATGGATTAAAATCACTAACGAACCTTAAAGCACGTTCTTCGAGGTAACCGGGAAAACGTGTCTTTAAGCGGGTCAAATAGACTCGTAACAATTTTGGTCAACTAAATAATCATTAATAAATATTAGTGAAGCTTTAGAACCAATAAAATCAAGAAAACGAGAGATTAGTAAAAACTGTCAAAAACGGGAAGTTGTGGGGTAGAAACATAAATAACCAAAACTTACGTGTCCACTTTGAAAATAAAAAGCAAAAGTAGTATGTGTGTGCTGTGTGTAACCGATGGGGACTCCCCCTCTCACACTCTCTCACACACTCACTCTCTATTTACAAAAGACAAAAATAATAAAACTACCTCACTCTCACTTTACACTCTCTCTCTCCTATTCTATTCCCTCTCTCACGTGAATACACCCCTCCTCACTCTCTCTTTTTCTTCTTCTTCAACCTCCAGCCGATTCCATGGAGAAATAAGAAGACCCTCACAAAACTCACTTCTCTCCTCTTGTTACTCTAGCAAACCTCTTCCAAAAATTATAAAAATACCACCATTGTAATCCTCTCACCAAGAGCTACGTTTCTATCTTTCCAAAAATTCGAAAACACACATTTTCGTTTTTATGGGTATACCCCATTTGGAGCCTCAAGACCACCATTAGAGCCACCTTGTTCTCCTTGTTCTTTTGAGGTAAAAATCTCTTCGAAACTCCATTGTTTTTCTAGCCTTAAAGGCAAAACGAATTTGAACTAAACCCTTGTTTGGTTCCTCTTGTACCCAGCCGGTTTTGGCTTCTTTGAAGGGGTGGAAACCTTGTTCTTAAACTCCTCTAAGTTTCATCTACTCCCTTGCAAGGTAATGAAACTCCTAAACCCTAGAATATACATTAAAAGCTTAAGTAATGTTTAAGGTTAGTTTTAGTATTGAAAATATGTATGTTGATGGGCTGTAGCATTGGAGGTTTGGTTTGAAAACCGGTAGAGAGAGAGAGAAGGAAGGAGAAAGAAGAAGAAAGAAAATCTAGAAGAAAAACAAGGTAAGAATGCCCCTTTTGTGTAACTTGGTATATGTATGTATGTAACAGTTTTTAGAGGATTGAAATGAGTAATGGAAATGGTAATGCACTAGTAGTATAATGTGTAAGGGAATGTAAGTGTTTTAAACCTTAAAGAACATTTTAAAAACTGTTACAAATAGATTGGGATTGAGTTGTTGAGTGCAGGAAATTTTAGTGTTGTTTTGGTATTGGTATTATGTATGGGAGCTTGTATCTGTTTATTGTTTATAAACAGGTGAGATGATAATAATGTGAGTAAAACAATGTGGTGAGTGTATAAAATTATAGGGGAGACTATGGCAAAATTTGCCTAGGATTAGAACACTTAGAGAATTTAAAACTAGGTGACTAATGTGAGTGTGTAGCAGATTTTGATAGAGAAAGATAAAGGAGTAGATTGGGAGAGATAGATAACGTATAGTGGTGTACTTGGAACTCTAGAAAGGACATTAGAAGAGGTGGTTAGAGAAGGGGAGAGTAGGTGTCAAAATCTGTAGCAAAGAGGTATTAGATTGCATTGTAGAACTAAGAAGAAATAGTGTGCAAGATTTGGTAAGAAGAGAGTTGGACTTGGGTATAGGTAGTGTAATGACTTGGAAATGTATTTTGGATGCTAGAAGTGACATTGGTAGAGGAAGTTAAGAATGGTAGAAGACAATTTAAAAATCTGTAGCATAAGTAAAACAAAAACTGTTACATTTGTGGGAAAAGAAGTGAGGAAATTGTGTAAGTTGATTGATGGATTTAGTAAGGGATTTGGTGGATGATCTAAGGCGATTTGGAGGGCCTAGGTAGTGTTTAAACATGTGAGATTACATGTAAGAAGATTGGAGAAACAATGGGTAAAGTATGGGACTGAAAACAGAAGTAAAAATGCAAGTACTGGGCCCGACCGGACTTGCGACCGGACTTGCAAGTTCGGTCGAGCCCAGATTTACAAAGACGGGAAAGCTTCTGGAATCGACCGGACTTGCGACCGGACATGCAAGTTCGGTCGGACCAGAAAAATTCTCCCGTCTGTAACCTACTGGAATCGACCGGACTTGCGACCGGACATGCAAGTTCGGTCGGCCAGAAAAATTTCCGTCGAGTAAGCTACTGGAATGGACCGAACTTGCGACCGGACTTGCAAGTTCGGTCGAGCCTGGAAATTTCCCGCACTGGTAGCTACTGGAATGGACCGGACTTGCAAGGTCGGTCGCAAGTCCGGTCCAGTCAAAAAAAAAATTATTATTTCAATTAAATAATAATTATATATATATATGTATACCCACATATATATATATAAATGTAAATGTATGGAAGCATGCTAATAGTAAGTAAGGAAATCAAACTTAAGGTAATGAAAATAAGTAAGTAATGTGTAAGTGTAGGAAGCATAAGGACTTAGTAAGTATGAATTAGTAAACATAGTAAGAGCAATTGAGTTAAGATAATGATAGTTAGACTTAATCATTCAATTGCATGAATATAATAGGAATTGATTTGTGAACACCGGAGGAACGTTGGGATACAAGTACAACGGTGAAAGGTATGATTTCTTCATGCCCTGTATCCTAATCTGGTTACCCCGATTTGTGTGCTTATTTGATCACCTAATAAGATAAATGCATGAATCGGACTATATTGCACCTACTTGTGCTTGTTTACATTGTTCTTGATATTTGTCTTGAACACTAGTTTGTATAATTCATGAAATATATGAATGATGATGAATGGTATTCGAACCTCGTATTGTACTTGTGTAGTGTATTGTACCTCGTATGTATGTGTATGAGTGTATTGTATTATTGTGGCTTGGATGTTGACTTGTGCTAATTCCTAACTATCTAACTCCTAACTTAAGTGAGTAAATTGGAATAAGTACAAGTCCGATATAGCTTCGGCCACACGTGAGGATGCGGAGTCACAAGAGGTTGGCTGCAATTCCTGACTCTTAAACTGGTCCGCGGCCCAAATCCCTTAAATGGGTAGCATCCCGGATTAGTGAGTCAAGTAAATCCCGGAGGTGGGACGGTGTAGTCCCTAGGGCCGGAGGTCCCGACGACTTAACTTGAGTAAGAGTAAGAATAATTAAGTATGGATCTGTGAGTATGAATATGAGTATGTATGCGTATGTATGAAGTAACGAGTAAAAGAGTAATCTCCACCCGATTAACCCGGGTGGACCAATGAAGCTAACAAGTATTGTATACTGTGTATGTAATGAGTATGTGTATTCGGAAAAGGTAAGTACGTATTGAATGGTTTATGTTGTACTCTTGTATGTAATGAAGTGTATGTATGTGTGTATGCCTTGCGTAATGTATTGTAATAATATGTATAAAAGCATGTATGCATGTATGTTTGAATGAAATCAACCGCATGTATACGACCAAGTGGTCGGCGTACCCTCACTAGTACGCGGGGTATGCGGTTATCATGCTCGGCGAAAGCTGACCCCTTCGGGGGACATTTTTTTTAGTGTGCAGGTACCCGAAGCGAATGTGGTCAAGGAAGAGACCGGAGGCACACCCTTGTAATTAGGAGTAAGTAGTTTGTGAGGAACGGGTAGTAAGTAGACTCGTAGTGAGTACGTATGAACTTTGAAGAGGTAGTATGTCTGTATAAGGATCTTAGTAAACTCGGTATGTAAATTATATTGTATAGCACTTGGAGTATTGTGTCGAATGAAGGCTCTAGTATTTGATTTGGTATTTGGAGTATGTATTGTAAGTGTGTAGTACTCGGATATTCCGGTCCATCAGACCGATGCTGTATATAGAAGTAGTAGCCTTGTTAGTCACGTGGGTGGCTAACGGCATAGTATCACCCAATGGATGTAAGTAGGTATCCACTGCGTGTATCTGATGAGTAAGGAGATTGGACGTTAATGACCGTATTAATAGTAGGGGTGTTACAAAAAGTGGTATCAGAGTGAAGTATCGCTCTGATGACTGGAAATACCGAGCTTAGGAATACCGAGTTAGGAATTAGAAGCTTAGGGCTAAGGGCTGAGTGTTAGCATTAGAGATATGCTAGTTAGGAACTACCGGTGAGTACCGGATACCTACAACGCCAGACCCGCCCTCCAAAATCCCTTGGTATAACTTGGGAAAATACACCAGAGAGAAGGAAAGTCCTCTCATATCGGGAAACCCGATTGGCAGTAATGAGTTTATTCCTACAAGAGGAAAGAACCTGACATACAGTAGATTCCAAGAACTGGAAGTCCCGGAGATGGACCCGGTGGTTTGAACACACCGCACGTAATGGCGGGATGGTCGGTTAGTTAGAGTTAGAATGAGCACTCCAACCACGAGGAGGCTATAACTTGCAACAGCATGGGCGACCTGCTTAGCAGTCGCGAAACCTAGCTAGTCAACCAACAGCAGGACAAAAGCACTAACCGTGCAACGGAATGAAAAAGGGAGCAGTAACGGAACCCGAGACACAAGTCTACGGGACAGTAATACTTGAATAATACCACCAACGGTATGCTAGCCGACTAAGGACATAGTCGGAAGCGATTAACTCCAAAACTACGATGCCATCAAGGTTGCAACACCTGGCCAATATAGCTCAGACAACTACAAGGACAACCATGAGATATAAACCAATGTGACTACAAGCGTAGTGCCTAAACAAGGAAGGCTCAGCAACCACCACAAATGTGTGGGAACGAGCCACAAGGAGCGACACTAAACCAAATAGAACGGGAACCTCCAAGGAGTGGAGGAGTACCCAGATCTACGACAGCCATGTCTAGACCACCAAGAAGCTACCTAAAGGAGCAAGTATATCAATTGTAGATCAATAAGATCGAGAGAATCACCAACAAGACTATAAACACAAGTGGAAATCATACCGTGATCGGTATAGAATTACTCAAAAACCACCAGTACCACGCACTTGCCACGGAAAGTGAAAGTGAGTAAAGACAGAGATATGTAAAGGGACACTAACACGTCACAAGTACATAGTAATGTACGGTGACTGTAACGAAACAACCACAGGATCACACATCCTAACAACCAGACGTATGGAACCTTGGAAAGGCCTAACGGCCCGACCGCTGAACTTAGTACATACCAGTCAGCGAGAAGCTAGACTTGGTCAAGACCTTAAACATGGCTATGCCATGGGAGATTCCTTTTAACACCGAGCCATTGTTTTAAAACCCAAAATTTTCTTTCCAAAACCACAACCCTCTTTTAAAAAAAAAAAACCTTGGATTTTAAAACCAGATCAACAGCATTATGGTGAGTATCATAGGATGATACGAGAGGAGTTGGCAACAGAATACTTCACCTAGGCGTGTGACGAACACTACGAGTATACCCGTTACGGGATGTGGGACAACCGCACTCCGAAGGAGCTTGTGGGCCCGACATATAGTTGGGTAAGTGGTAACGTATCACACATGGTACCCCACGTATGTATACATGTAGTGTACGACACACGGGAAGTAGTCAACTCCGTTCTACGGACCATCAGTAAGTTCAACCAAGACAGCTGGACACCTCAGAGGATCAAGCATAAAGGAACTCAGAGAATCCATCTGAAGATGAGGAATAAGAACTAGGAAGTGCAAAGAGCACATGCTAGTAAGTATAGACATTGGATATGTCTCAAATAATCCAAGCAATTACCTGACAGCTGGATAACGCCCAGCCTAAACACATTAAGGCGAATGCCTAACGTGAACCTAACAATGCTCAACAAACAGGACAGAATTCCCAAGAGCAACCCCAAGATTACCACAAGTATACTCCATCATTGAAGGGAATACCAAACCTAGTCTTAAACAGTAGGAACAAGCATAAACAGTCTACCCAAGGACGGGAGACGTCATGACCCAAAAAGGGACAACTCAAGAACGATACCACAAGATGGTACAGTGGACAAACATATCATAACCATCAGCCAGGAAGTAACGACATAATTTAACAACACCCAGGAGCAATCCTTGAGGGTGACTAGATGGACAACAGTCGAACAACAGCGCATGATAAAAGCACGAAAGTTAGAACGAACACTCGGTTGGGACCCGAAGGGATTTCACTTAACAGGAAATGCCCTAAGATATTGAGAGACACCTATTAACATCAGATTACCTAAAGGGTCTCCTATGAACGGAAGCGTGATGTCACGACTTACCATGGAGCCCAATAATACCTCCAACCTATGACGGTATACAAGGAGTGGAAACATGCATAAGCAGCTTGCAAAGAGCATAGCTCGCAGCAATACGGCTTAAAAGCCATCAACCAACTACGTGTGTAACCTTAAACGGTTGCAAAACCCACACCAATACTAACAAGACTTGCAAGAGGGATTGCCTCATACCAAAACCAACACTCTGAGTGGTTTGGAGTAATGGCCAACTCAATGTCACTGTCACTAGAGCATCAGCCTAGTATACAGTTGACGGAGTTCTTAATTACCGCCATGCCTTCTGTAGCAATGGTAGCACAGAGGCATCAGAATCATGGTAATGCCAACATTGGCCTAGTCCACACTTGGACACTACGAGAAACCCGAGGAAGGTACCCCTCGTTAACCAAAGACCACTAATGCGGTGATGATGCGAACCCTTAGAAAAGGGCTTCCATCTACTATAACAATAAAACCACGCAATAGATATTGCCAAGGGAAGATGGGATAAGGAAATGAGATTTCCAAACCATTACGACTTAAGGGAGTAAGCATACTCCATATACACCCAAACATATAGTGGACCATTGTGTAAACACCAAAACAACAAATCTTGTCATTAGACCTATGAGTGGAGACAAACCCCTCAACAAGAACCTTCACTTGTCAGTGATAGAATACCCTCCAATTGGAGAACAGGACCAGAAAACCCTTGAAGTGTCATGGGATGTCCTGGTAATATACATACAAGCAAAACTACACAGCCAGAGCCTATCATTAGTGCTCAGCACTGGGAAGACAGTAATTGTCAAAACAATCAATGTGAATACACATTGAAAACCATGAATGGCCAACACTCAAGAGAGCTAGTAACCCGATAAATTACTTCATCCATTGTCAACCAAGACATTTGGTAAATTGTATCACAAATGATGATAGAATGTGAGGCAAGCTAACCTACACATGAAACCTAATTGGGAACAGAACATCTCCACAATGGAAAGATGATAACGTGCAGTATTCTACGACAACCGTCATACACACGAACACTAGGAACCTCCTAGTGTATTTACACCATAAGGAAAGGGTGCCAACGACAATGGCAATGAGTAAAGAGGAACTACCACAGTAATAGAAACAGTAAAAGCAATGTTGTACAATGAGTAAGAATACGGTGTGCAACAGACGACCGCTATGAGGGAATAGTTAAGCAATAACACGGAGTATAAGTATGAGATGACACACAGAAATATTCCTTCCTATCACATAAGTGACTTACTGTCAAGCGTTTACGCCTCTGCACTCTGTATGACTGGTGTTTTGGTATTGCACTGGTGCGGCTAATGACCTAATGGGATGGTTAAGGATATGGAGAATGTAAACCGTAGTAAATCCTTTTTTCACCAACAGACATGGCAAGCCAATTAAGCAAGCTTAGCAACAACCGTGCGGCCTAAGGCCAAAGAAGCACGAAGAGTGCGAAACACACTAACAATCACAGATGTGAATTCCAATGGAATAAAAGGTGAAAAGGAGATACAGGAAAGTCACTAGGACCGACGCATAGAAATGCAAGGTCATACAAGTAAAGAACACTTGTACTGAACCAGAAGAACTGGTACGATTTAGAAGCTAGTGACAACAGAGGAAGCCCTACAACTAAGTAGTGACTTAACCTCGCCCGACAACAGGTCGGAAGAGCTTAATGAATAACCGCGGAAGCATAAATAGCATGTGTAGTAGATTACCAGAAAGCTGGTTATAATCTTAAACTCGTTGAGTTCAAACGCGGTAAAAGAATACCGCATTTGTGTAGTAAACCTTATTCCCATAATAGACGGATAAGAAGGTGACGTATAGCACATTAATGATAACACGAAGGGTAAGTAACCCAAGCTATCAGGGTCGCGCAGCAGAAGCTAGTGGGCCCTAGCTAAGAGACAATATACCTAGTGAGTATAATACAATGGCTATTAATGCAGTGAAGCCTAATAGGCTGGAACCAAATTAATTATGAGTTAGATAAACTCATATAGGAATTCTTGGTGCAAAGACTAAACCGTTGGTATGGTTAAGACCCTTTGACCAGAGCATGTTGTACAGTATACCGTAGTGAAGCTAAACGCTTCAGATTGCCCAAACTGATTAAACCAATGTTTAATAATAATAAAATATGGTAGATTACGTGGGCGTAATCCCTTTTAAGGGGGTAGAGCGAAAACCGCTTAATGTAAGTTTTTATGAATAAAACACTTAAACCGTAATGTGCATAGCACAAATGAGAATCAATGGATGATTGGTACTATGTTAAATAAACATAAGTACTCATTCATATTGTAATTATGGTAACTAGGCATTAAATATGCAAATACCATAGGAGGAACGTACCTATCTTGTAACACCAGTGTAAGAGTATTAGTAAAAGAAAAGTAATGAGTAGTGGACGGAGCTCCACAAGTATTGTAACCTTTGAAGAAGTAGTACGAAATGAATGAGGATAGTAGATGAATGAAGTTTATGGTAGTGGAATCGTAAGTAAAATATTTGAAACAATTGTAGTCAATTAAATCTTATAAAAGTAGTATTCCTTAGTTAGAATATAGGATATGATAGGGAAGTATAAATGGATGGAGAAGTAGTAGTGAGGTTGAGGAGAAATGAGCATTAGGATTGAACCATGGAGTAAAGCATTTGGGTGATAGAGTGGGGGTGATTGATGGACTGATTCCATCCTATGGAGATACATGAATGACTAGGAAGAGTAAAAAGATAGGAAACGAAAACAACAAAATTATTTGCTTGTTGAAACTGATGTGGAAAGTTGAACTTGATCCTGATCAGATCAAGGGAAACCGAACACAAATTGGGGTGGAAATGATAGTTCAACACTGATGCTGATCACATCAGGGCGAATGATTCTCGAAGCTCCCTTAAGTGGTCACAAGAATCACATAGGATAGAAGTAACGGAAATAATAAAAATTGGAATATGGAGTGTATGTTTTAGAAAATTTTTAATTGGTAGTAGTAAGTATTTCTTTAGACTGAAGGTTAAGAAATTGTGAGAAGCAGTCCGGAGAAGATAGCAATGTAGTATGTCGTGATTCCAAAGGCGGGGACATAGAGGAGTCCTGCGTCGAGATTACCGGAGTGCCTGCGGATTGATGTGTATTGAATTGCTTTGGGAATAGCCTGCATTGTATGTATGTATAATTTGGTTAATAAGGAAACCGGATGGTCGGTAGTTAGTGCGGATTGGAGTGATTATTGCATTAGTATGGTATGGTATGGTATATATGTAGGAACCTCGAGTAATGAATTGGGAATTGTAAGGAGGAGGAATGTATGGCTTCGGATTAGGCAAGTATAAATGAGTAAGTATAGAAATCCCATAACTGCGAACAACTTGAGGACAAAGTTCTTAAGGGGGGTAGATTGAAATACCCCGAACTTAAATATAGGGATTAAGATTAATCTAATACGTAATTAAAGGCCAATGTGCCTAAAGTATATGGTAAGGAAAAATACATCCAAAAGAAATGAAGAAATGCTTAAAAAGCGAAAAACGCTAAATAAGCGTTAAATAACCATAGGAGGTATGAGACCTCGGTTAGCGTATTATAAGGATTCTAAAGGCTTAATTAAGTCTAAATAAATATGAGGGAACAAATCCCGAAGAAAACGGATCCTTAAAATGGATTAAAATCACTAACGAACTTAAAGCACGTTTTCGAGGTAACCAGGAAAACGTGTCTTTAAGCGGGTCAAATAGACTCGTAACAATTTTGGTCAACTAAATAATCATTAATAAATATTAGTGAAGCTTTAGAACCAATAAAATCAAGAAAACGAGAGATAGATTAGTAAAAACTGTCAAAAACGGGAAGTTGTGGGGTAGAAACATAAATAACCAAAACTTATGTGTCCACTTTGAAAATAAAAAGCAAAAGTAGCATGTGTGTTGTGTGAACCGATGGGGACTCCCCCTCTCACACTCTCTCACACACTCACTCTCTATTTACAAAAGACAAAAATAATAAAACTACCTCACTCTCACTTTACACTCCCTCTCTCCTATTCTATTCCCTCTCTCACGTGAATACACCTCCTCACACTCTCTTTTTCTTCTTCTTCAACCTCCAGCCGATTCCATGGAGAAATAAGAAGACCCTCACAAAACTCACTTCTCTCCTCTTGTTACTCTAGCAAACCTCTTCTAAAAATTATAAAAATACCACCATTGTAATCCTCTCACCAAGAGCTACGTTTCTATCTTTCCAAAAATTCGAAAACACACATTTTCGTTTTTATGGGTATACCCCATTTGGAGCCTCAAGACCACCATTAGAGCCACCTTGTTCTCCTTGTTCTTTTGAGGTAAAAATCTCTTCGAAACTCCATTGTTTTTCTAGCCTTAAAGGCAAAACGAATTTGAACTAAACCCTTGTTTGGTTCCTCTTGTACCCAGCCGGTTTTGGCTTCTTTGAAGGGGTGGAAACCTTGTTCTTAAACTCCTCTAAGTTTCATCTACTCCCTTGCAAGGTAATGAAACTCCTAAACCCTAGAATATACATTAAAAGCTTAAGTAATGTTTAAGGTTAGTTTTAGTATTGAAAATATGTATGTTGATGGGCTGTAGCATTGGAGGTTTGGTTTGAAAACCGGTAGGTAGAGAGAGAGAGAAGGAAGGAGAAAGAAGAAGAAAGAAAATCTAGAAGAAAAACAAGGTAAGAATGCCCCTTTTGTGTAACTTGGTATATGTATGTATGTAACAGTTTTTAGAGGATTGAAATGAGTAATGGAAATGGTAATGCACTAGTAGTATAATGTGTAAGGGAATGTAAGTGTTCTAAACCTTAAAGAACATTTTAAAAACTGTTACAAATAGATTGGGATTGAGTTGTTGAGTGCAGGAAATTTAGTGTGTTTTGGTATTGGTATTATGTATAGGAGCTTGTATCTGTTTATTGTTTATAAACAGGTGAGATGAGATGATAATAATGTGAGTAAAACAATGTGGTGAGTGTATAAAATTATAGGGGAGACTATGGCAAAATTTGCCTAGGATTAGAGCACTTAGAGAATTTAAAACTAGGTGACTAATGTGAGTGTGTAGCAGATTTTGATAGAGAAAGATAAAGGAGTAGATTGGGAGAGATAGATAACGTATAGTGGTGTACTTGGAACTCTAGAAAGGACATTAGAAGAGGTGGTTAGAGAAGGGGAGAGTAGGTGTCAAAATCTGTAGCAAAGAGGTATTAGATTGCATTGTAGAACTAAGAAGAAATAGGGTGCAAGATTTGGTAAGAAGAGAGTTGGACTTGGGTATTGGTAGTGTAATGACTTGGAAATGTATTTTGGATGCTAGAAGTGACATTGGTAGAGGAAGTTAAGAATAGTAGAAGACAATTTAAAAATCTGTAGCATAAGTAAACCAAAAACTGTTACATTTGTGGGAAAAGAAGTGTGGAAATTGTGTAAGTTGATTGATGGATTTAGTAAGGGATTTGGTGGATGATCTAAGGCAATTTGGAGGGCCTAGGTAGTGTTTAAACATGTGAGATTACATGTAAGAAGATTGGAGAAACAATGGGTAAAGTATGGGACTGAAAACAGAAGTAAAAATGCAAATACTGGGCCCGACCGGACTTGCGACCGGACTTGCAAGTTCGGTCGAGCCCAGATTTACAAAGACGGGAAAGCTTCTGGAATCGACCGGACTTGCGACCGGACATGCAAGTTCGGTCGGACCAGAAAAATTCTCCCGTCTGTAACCTACTGGAATCGACCGGACTTGCGACCGGACATGCAAGTTCGATCGGACCAGAAAAATTCTCCCGTCTTAACCTACTGGAATCGACCGGACTTGCGACCGGACATGCAAGTTCGGTCGGCCAGAAAAATTTCCGTCGAGTAAGCTACTGGAATGGACCGAACTTGCAAGGTCGGTCGCAAGTCCGGTCCAGTCAAAAAAAAAATTATTATTTCAATTAAATAATATATTATTATATTATATATATATATATGTATACCCACATATATATATATATATATATATAAATGTACATGTATGAAAGCATGCTAATAGTAAGTAAGAAAATCAAACTTAAGGTAATGAAAATAAGTAAGTAATGTGTAAGTGTAGGAAGCATAAGGACTTAGTAAGTATGAATCAGTAAACATAGTAAGAGCAAATTGAGTTAAGATAATGATAGTTATACTTAATCATTCAATTGCATGAATATAATAGGAATTGATTTGTGAAGACCGGAGGAACGTTGGGATACAAGTACAACGGTGAAAGGTATGATTTCTTCATGCCCTGTATCCTAATCTGGTTACCCCGATTTGTGTGCTTATTTGATCACCTAATAAGATAAATGCATGAATCGGACTATATTGCACCTACTTGTGCTTGTTTACATTGTTCTTGATATTTGTCTTGAACACTAGTTTGTATAATTCATGAAATATATGAATGATGATGAATGGTATTCGAACCTCGTATTGTACTTGTGTAGTGTATTGTACCTCGTATGTATGTGTATGAGTGTATTGTATTATTGTGGCTTGGATGTTGACTTGTGCTAATTCCTAACTATCTAACTCCTAACTTAAGTGAGTAAATTGGAATGAGTACAAGTCCGATATAGCTTCGGCCACGCGTGAGGATGCAGAGTCATAAGAGGTTGGCTGCAATTCCTGACTCTTAAACTGGTCCGCGGCCCGAATCCCTTAAATGGGTAGCATCACGGATTAGTGAGTCAAGTAAATCCCGGAGGTGGGACGGTGTAGTCCCCAGGGCCAGAGGTCCCGACGACTTAACTTGAGTAAGAGTAAGAATAATTAAGTATGGATCTGTGAGTATGAATATGAGTATGTATGCGTATGTATGAAGTAACGAGTAAAAGAGTAATCTCCACCCGATTAACCCGGGTGGACCAATGAAGCTAACAAGTATTGTATACTGTGTATGTAATGAGTATGTGTATTCGGAAAAGGTAAGTACGTATTGAATGGTTTATGTTGTACTCTTGTATGTAATGAAGTGTATGTATGTGTGTATGCCTTGCGTAATGTATTGTAATAATATGTATAAAAGCATGTATGCATGTATGTTTGAATGAAATCAACCGCATGTATACGACCAAGTGGTCGGCGTACCCTCACTAGTATGCGGGGTATGAGGTTATCATGCTCGGCGAAAGCTGACCCCTTCGGGGGACATTTTTTTAGTGTGCAGGTACCCGAAGCGAATGTGGTCAAGGAAGAGACCGGAGGCACACCCTTGTAATTAGGAGTAAGTAGTTTGTGAGGAACGGGGTAGTAAGTAGACTCGTAGTGAGTACGTATGAACTCTGAAGAGGTAGTATGTTTGTATAAGGGTCTTAGTAAACTCGGTACGTAAATTATATTGTATAGCACTTGGAGTATTGTGTTGAATGAAGGCTCTAGTATTTGATTTGGTATTTGGAGTATGTATTGTAAGTGTGTAGTACTCGGATATTCCGGTCCATCAGACCGATGCTGTATATAGAAGTAGTAGCCTTGTTAGTCACGTGGGTGGCTAACGGCATTATATCACCCAATGGATGTAAGTAGGTATCCGCTGCGTGTATCTGATAAGTAAGGAGATTGGACGTTAATGACCGTATTAATAGTAGGGGTGTTACAAAAACATATTTGGAAAGAGAGTTGAGTAAGGGGAAAAACCAAGGTGTGTATTGGAGTTAGTAAGGATGCTTAGTAACCATGGATTGGTACTTGTAGTAAGAGGGTATAGGAGTGTAAAATTTGTAGCAACCAACTCATGAAGTGCATTGGAGAAACTGGGAAAAATTAGAGTATAAGATTTAGTGAAATGAATGTTGGACTTGGGTATAGACATTGTATTTGCTTGGAAATGTATCGGGATGCTAGGAGAAACATTGGTATAGGGAGTATTGAATGGTAAAGATTAAAATGAAAATCTGTAGCATAGGAGGAAAGAAAACTATTGTAAGTGTTGAGAGGAAGTGAGGAGAAATTGTGTATGTGGATTTAGAAATGAGTAAGGAATTTGGGGAATGAACTAAGGCAATTTGGAGGGCCTAGGTAGTGTCTAAACATGTGGGATTACATGTAGGAAGATTAGGGAAACAATGGGCAAATTTAGAACTGAAAACAGATTTTTAAAACTGAAATACTGGGCTGGACCGACCTTAGGACCGAACTTGCAAGGTCGGTCGAGTCCAGATTTACAAAGGACGGAAACTTTCTGGAATGGACCGACCTTGGGGACCGAACTTGCAAGGTCGGTCGGCCAGAAAAATTCCCGTCATAAAACCTTCTGGAATGGACCCACCTTGGGGACCGGACTTACAAGGTCGGTCGACCTAAAATTCGCCTGTAATGTAACTTACTGGAATGGACCGACCTTGGGACCGGACGTGCAAGGTCGGTCGACTTCAGAATTTCGAAACCAAAACTCACTGGAATGGACAGACCTTGGGACCGGACTTGGCAAGGTCGGTCGGCCCTGTAATTTCCAGTATTACGTAGTACTTCTGACTTCGACCGACCTTGGGTCCAACCCTGGGTAAGGTCGGTCGAGTCATACAAAAAAAAAATATATATATATAATAATAATTATAATAAACATGTATATATATATATATATATATATATATGTATACCCACATATACATATGTACATATATATATAAGAACACCATTGTTAAGTAAGGAAGTAAACTTAAAGTAATGAGTAGTAAGTAAATCATTTGTAAGTATAAGAATTGTAAGACTTAGTAAGTATGAGTTAGGAAA
The DNA here is from genome assembly GCA_023374045.1 of Limonium bicolor. Classification (NCBI taxonomy): domain Eukaryota; kingdom Viridiplantae; phylum Streptophyta; class Magnoliopsida; order Caryophyllales; family Plumbaginaceae; genus Limonium; species Limonium bicolor. The sequence goes on along the minus strand of CM041778.1, from coordinate 249,504,777 downwards.
TGTAAGAGTAATCGGGTTGAGTAAATGATAGTTAGATTAATCACTCGATTGTGTGTACATCATAGGATTTGATTTGTGAACATCGGAGGAACGTCGGATACAAGTACAACGGTGAACAGTATGATTTTTTCATGCCTTGTATCCTAATCTGGTTACCCCGATTTGTGTGCTTATTTGATCACCTAATAAAATAATGCATGAATCGGACTATAATGCACTTACTTGTGCTTGTTTACATGTTCTTGATATTGTCTTGAACAATAGTTGTATAATTCATGAAATATATGAATGATGATGAAGTGTAATGTATTTCGTAGTGTACTTGTATATGTATTGTACTTTGTATGGATGTGTATATGAACAATGTATTGTGTATGTGGCTTGAGTGAATGACTTCTACTAATTCCTAACTACCTAACTCCTAACATAAGTAATGGATAAATTGGAATGAGTAGAAGTCTGATATAGTTTCGGCCACGCGTGAGGATGAGGAGACACAAGAGGTTGGATCCGATTCCTGGTTCTTAAACTGGTCCACGGCCCAAATCCTTAAATGGGTAGCATCCTGGATTGGTGAACCAAGTAAATCCCGGTGGTGGGACAGAGTAGTCCCCGGGCCGGAGGTCCCGACGACTTGACTTGAGTAAGTAAGTAAGTAAGTATGAGTATGTATGCGTAAGTATTGTGTAATGAGCAAAAGAGTAATCTCCACCCGATTAACTCGGGTGGACAAATGAAGCTAACAAAGTATTGGGTATGTTTACATATTGTGTATGGATTGAGTATGTAATGAGTATGTATTGGGCATGTAATGTGAATGTGTATGTTGGAAGAAGGTAAGTAAGTATTGTTGGGCTTGTATAATCTCTTTGTATGTGTTGGAGTGTATATGTGTAATCTTTGCGTAAAGTATTATAGTATTGTGTATAAGAGCATGTATGCATGTATTTTGAATGAAATCAATTGCATGTATTCGACCAAGTGGTCGGCGTACCCTAACTAGTACGGGGGTATGCGGTTATCATATGCAGCGAAAGCTGACCCCCTAGGGGGAACGTTTTAGTGTGCAGGTACCCGAAGCAGACATGGTCGCAATAAGAGACCGGTGACAGTGTAGATTATAGAGAATAGTATTGAACGTTAGCCTTGAAGTAGTAGTGTACCTAGGGGTACACCTTGTGCATTGTAAGTATGTATATGTGAGGAATGGGTAGATGTAGACTCTTAATGAGTATGAATGAATTTGAAAGGGGTATTATATGGCGTAAGGAACTTAGTAAACTCGGTTTTGTATGTTGTGTATGGTATCATAAAAGAGTAAAGGGTTGAATGGAGCATTGTAATATTTAATTGGCAAACGGAGTATGTATTGTACATGTGTAGTACTCGGGATTCCGGTCCATCAGACTGATGTTGTATGTAGTAGTAGTAGCTTTGTTTGTCACGTGGGTGACTAACGGCATTGTATCACCCTCCGTATGCAAGTATGTACCCGCTGCGTGAATCTGGAAGCCGAGGAGATTGGACGGTAATGACAGTATTAGCGGTAGGGGTGTTACATTAGAAGTGTAACAAATAGATCTCCTAAATATGTATAAGGAGCTGAAAATTCTTCATCAAGATAACATTTGGAGAGCTTGGAATTCAAGGAGAAATTAAGTACAAGAATTGTCTTGATTTAAGGGTAAGTTTATATAAGTAAGGTTTATTAGTTTAAGTTTGGTTTAGGCTTAAAACTTGGTATAAAAATTTTGTATAACCTCTAAACAATTAAGGCCGAAAATACTATAGGTTATATTGTCAAGAAAATAATTATAACATATAAGGTGAGTTTATTACCTTAAGGTATAAATATGTGTCACAAAAATTAATTAAGATGCATATATATATATAAACCAAATATCTAAGAGTTATTTGTTCTATTTTGAGTTATAATCATTCTAAGTCATTAGTATAATTTTTAGAAGTGTTATATGGCTTATATACATTTATATGTATTTATTATAAGGTTTAAATCAAGTTTTAAAAAACTATATGGTAAAGGAATATTAAAACCGAGAGCAAAGTATTGCATTTGATTATTTTTGAGATATATAAGTGTATTAACTTATATATAAATTGGGAATATTAAAAATAGCTACAAGTATTTAAATGGCTAGTTTATAAAGTTATGTGGTTAAAATGTAAAATTTTGAAAAGTTTGGTGTATTAAATGGGATTGCCGAGAGTTAAGGAGTATATTGGTATATTTATGATATAATATAAGGCAAGAACTAATATTATGAATTTTGGTGAATTTAAATAAGTGTTAAAATAACATTTTATAAAGTTTTGGGACTATTTTGTGAATATTAGAAACTATGGTGTTTAACCGAGAGTTACTTATGATTTTATGGGTATTAAAATATTAATCATGAAATTAAGTCTTGGTCAAAGTGTTGGCCAAAAACTTTTGGGTTTAAAATGATTTATGACATAAAATATAAGTTTATAAAAGTTTTGGGGTGAATATGTAATTTATGGAAGTAATATATGAAAAATAGAATTTAGTATGGGGCGGAAATGTAAATTGAAGAAAGTTGTGGATTGTTTGGTTATTTTAGTGAATTAAATATTAAAACTATAATTTTAAGTTAATAGTAACTTATAAAAGTTTTGGGATTAAAATGTAAATATAATGAAAGTATATGTCAAGACCGAAAATTAATGAGGTCATTTGATAATTTATAAAATTAGAATATCCATTTTGGAATTACCGAAATATTAAGTGGCTAATAGTAAATTAAGAAGGTAGTATGGTTAATTAGTAATTACAAAGGTTAAGTGGGTAATTAGTGAATTAAAAAGTTATAAGGTTATTTGGCAATTATAGAAGTTAATATAATTGTTTTACCATTTCGAAAATTAATATGGGTATTTAGTAATTATAAAAGTATATGGTTGTTTGACAAGTTGTAAAAGTTAATGGGTTCAAATTATGATTACCGGAAAATATGCGTAGTTATTAGTAATTATTAGTTGTTGGGTAAATATATAAATACCGAATTATAAGGTTGGTTTTGTAATTTAATAAGGAAAGGAAGTAAACTAGGTAATATATTGTATTATAGTATTAAGGAGTATAATAAAAGTTTATAAAGTAATTGTGGTTATAATAAAATGACCAAGGGATATAATATAAAGAATAAGGAGGAGGAAACAATTATGAATATATAATTAAGGAAGTAGAAATATACTACAAGGTGAAAATTCATTATCACATGTGAATATCACATAAAATAACGAACTGTTTGAGCTATCTAGAGTCACTGTAAAATAACAGGGGGAAAATAAAGAACTTACAGGATTAGTATATTACAAGTAATAGTTTATAGTGACAGTAATGTAATGTTTAATGGATAGTTATATTAATATACCCGGTATTGCTTGTAAATATAACAGCGTACGGGGAAGGACGCTGTTAAAGCGTGAATAGTCAAGCTAGCTGTTATCACGGTGAACGGTATGTTAATGTGTGGTTTGAATGTCCTAAGGATTATCCTAAGGTCCAGACGTATGTGCTAATTGTTTAAGAGCGATATCTGTGATTTATGTGAATGATATTGTATACTGTATTGCTCAACTTTGTTGCGTTTATTTATACGCGAACGTCTTATGACTGGAAGTTTATACATCTAAGCTGGAACAAGACTAACTGACCTTTAGGTATTAATGAACCTAACTGATGGTCAACTGTTATAGTCTTAACTCAAAGATTGGTTATTATGTCACTGGCAAAAAGGGCTAACTTATAAAGAGAGGAATCCAGAATGTTTCGACTTTCTGGTTGCGCATTGTGATCACTACGAGAAACTTCAATGAAGAGTCACTCAAAGGAAATCCATCAGCCACATTCGGGGATGGCGGAAGGCACTGCCGTTGGTGCACAGGTTCGACCAGATCGGTCAATTAATCAGGGTCATAGGGTCAGCTGGTAAACAGTTCCAATGGAACACAGGGGACATTCGTCCATTAAAAAGTTATTAAGGTTTGACTTAACATGACACTTGAGGTGGAAATTAATTGGAGAAGGTTAAAAGATTGGTTTAAAGGATAAGGGTCAGGTGGCTAACTAACAAGTACAGTTTAATACACGTATCTTGTTTGGTGATCGTTACGGATTATTAATATGTGATTATTGGTTATTGTTATGGATTATTAATGTGTGACTATTGGCTATTTCTATGAGTTATTGTTGTGTGGTTATTGGTGTCGTGTACTATTGTACACTAGTGTTTACAGATGAATTGCTTTGTGATCGTTAAATGTTTACAGTTATTACTGTCATCATTGTAAACCGGTATTTTATGTAATGAATCTAATATCAAGATGGCTAAAACGACTTAAGGAATCCAAATGATTTAAGACTACATTTAGCATACCACCATTTCGATTGATGAGCCCTTCAATGGGCCAAACATTCCAGGTTATTGAAGAAGACTCAAGCCGGAGTGCGGGACACGGGGTAGCTGAAGTGTTTTCAACAAACAACCGTTGGTTTTATTATGTATTGTATTAAGAAGGTTGTTGTATTCAGTTAGTTGCTCATTTAGTTGGATTTGGGTTGTAATTAGAGTGCTCAGTATCTGTTCATCACAGCGTGAGGAGTTGTATTGTTGGAAAGAGTAAGGTTGCCTTGTTGCTCACAAGGGTGAGTGACGGCGTGTAATACCAAGATAGATAGTGTTATTTTTCGCTGCGATTTGTTATTCATTATGCTACGACTTGCGACGTTATTACAGGTTTAGGATTAGGGGTGTTACAGTAAGGGTCACGGGCCTTTCTGGAATTCTCACTTCCCAATTCTACCCCAGTTCCCCAGTTTTAAGTGCACCTATAATCTAAGTATTTCACTCGGCTTGTTTTCTCGGGTTCAGAGCGTAACTATGCTCTGATACCAATTTCTGTAACGCCCCTATTTAACATATTTATAGCGGAAATAAAATACTAAAGGCATACAGACCATCGGGTTCTGAACACCCGGCACCAAACCTCACCAATTTACAACTTAAAAGGTTACAACAGTCACAGCCTGAACCTCGAGAAAACTTAACAAAAATAAAACAGTAATAAAACACATAAACTCTCCACAAAACCTAATCCCATCCCAACCACTCATTCTCTTCGTGGCCACCTGTATAATAACTCGTACCTGCAAAATAAAACCAAGCAGCCCACCCCGAGAGGGGCGGGTCAGATCCCTGGAATGGAACTGGTACGATCCTGGAAACAAACTTATAATACAACTCTAAAATAAAATAGCTTGAATACAGCCACTTAAAACCACATAGAGGAACAAGGCACTTCAACAATCACCAAGTCAAGATTACAAGTTACGAAAGTAATACATAACAGAAAGTTAAAGTTAGTCACTCAGAAGAATCACACCATAAGTTAGTGTACATCCATTGTTTATGTTAAATTCAGTTCCAGTTAGGAATAGGAAGACCCAAGTAGTCACAAGGACTAGGAATGAACGAAGAAATCCAAGAACCCATAACTCAAGAGTGGAATCAAATCAACTGGGAGAGATGGCCCCCACCGCCAAATACGTCCTTTTAGGACAGAGGATACAGCCCTCACTGTTTACTACGTCCCTTTTGGGACAGAGGATATACAGCCCCTCACTATTACCATTGAAGACGCGCGCACGTCAAAACAACAAGACCTAGCTCATGGATGAAACGATATCCAGAGTCAAAGAAGAATTACCCAGATTGTCCTTCTCCATATTCCCACTAGATCACTAACTATCCAGAGCAATACCAAAACACTCAGTCCTACAGAGTGCAGAAGTGTAAACCCTAAGCAGTTAATGTCTAATGGAACAACCAATAGAAGGAACCAATACCCATGTAAGTTTCACGTTCAAGGCTCAGTTAGTCACACAAGCTGAGTTAGTCACACAACCATTTCCTTTTAGAAATCCACTTTAGCACAGTTAGTGTTTGTCACAAACATCCCTTAAGTCTTGTTAGCAAGGCATAAGAGTACGAGAAATCGTACCTGGTATGTGAAGAACAGTGATTAACTTTGAATGAGTGTTCCCCCAATAGTAACCTATAATTCATGTGTTCCAAGTGTTGATTATTTAAGGGACTTATAAACTAAACAACCTTCCATTCTTACGGATTTATAGTTCCAGGTTTACCATTATTCTCTCACAAGGTTTTGGGTTAGGTTTTGTTAATTAAATCTTTTGTTAGGCCCATTTCGTTTAAACTGGAACGATTTAGGATTTAACCCTGAGAGTGGCCCAACCTCTCCTTGAATTGTTTAAGTGGGCTTTTTTTGGAGTTCATAAACATGGGCTCAGTAGATTAGCCCAAGACCGTGTTACGTTTGCGTTGTTTAATTAAACCCTTAAGTTATCAATGACTATTTTATTACACTTCGATTAAAATCCTAAAGTTTAATATATATTTTTTTCCCCTTATTATATTCCCACAAGCAATTGATTTCCTTCATCTATTTTTAATGTATTTATATATATACATATATATATATATATATATATATATATATATATATATCTATCTTGCATTAAGATTTATCCAGAACATTTTTCAGAACTTTTATTGTATTTAATTATAGTTACTAACTTTTAGACATATCCACAACTGATATATATATATATGGTTTATAAATAAAGTATTTTCCTTTATTTAGTTAATATATGTATGCTTGTACCTGTATTAGAATTTATTTAAGTCATCCCTTATGTAGCTTATTGTATTTAAATTATCTTTATTAACTTCAACATTTATCTGTACTCCATGTATGTTTAATAAAGTATTTCTCTTGCTACATCTTAGAATATTAGCTTCTATAATGTTTAGTTAATATAAGTGTTGGTTTATTTAGCTCCTTGTTTTAACCTAAGTTACTATTTAATTCCCTTTTTATATATGTGTAAATATATATATAATTCCCTTAGTTTTTAAGAATGTTGACTTCCATATTACATAATAATTAAATGTAGATTAGCCTAGTTCCTTGATTTAACATCAGCTTCTATTTTTATTCCTCTCATATAAGTATATATATATAATTATATATATGTAAATAATATTTTCTTTTTTTTACTTCACTTAAAAGTTAATTCCCAAAATATTTATAAACATACTATTACTAAATGTTAGTTTAATCTTTTCATTATTTCCCAACCTAAAAAGTTTATTAATAAACTATACTTTAATTTTTGTTACATTAAAAACCATATATTATAGGTTATTCTTATGAAAATTTCATAAACACAATTTTTAAACCCATTTAACATTGTCCAAAAATTCCCAAATTAAATATATAGTAGCTATAACATTTTAGACATATTATAAAAAATTTATTTCATAAAAATATCTTTTTTATTTAACCAAATAATTCCATAATACCCGTAACTTGCAAAAATCATAACTTACATTTAAAAACTCCAAAACCATATTAATTTACATCAAATAAACTAGATTTTATAAGGAATCTATGGTTAAAATTTCAAGTCAAAATACATTCGGGAAGGTATTTAAATAAATTCAACAAGTTAGGGTTTAATTCGGGAAATATTATAAAACTTAACACAACTTAAACTCCCCAGATCTAATATCGGCCGCCCGTTTCTAAAATCTACGATCGGACGGCCGAAAATTATCGAGTTCATCAGCGAAAGAGGAATGAAGTTCGAGTACTAAATCCTTTATTCCTCTCAACTCACAGAACCAAATCGAGTGATTTTTGTTTCATTGAATTCGAAATCTTCTTGCGGTTCCATTGATACCAATTCTATGATCTAAGATGCACGAAATCGGAAATACAAATCTTGGTATTGAGTTTAGGGTTTATGTTTGTTTCGGTTTTCGATTTGACGAAATCTTCTAATATATTACGCAATAGACTAAATTAATACATGGGTTAGACCGGTAATGCAATGTAGATTAGCAACATCGGAAGAATTTGAAGAAAAACTCACCAGAATTGCACAAATCGAAGGGATTCGATTTCGGTTTTCTGGAAAATGTTCGAAGTTGACTGTTTCGAGGAGCTCACTTTGCGGATCTATAAGTTAAGTTCTAGATCGAATTAGAATGCGCATAAGGGCTTAATCGAAAGAGGAGATTTAGATCTACAAGTTGATAGCAAGAACTCAATCTGACTTGCATTATACGGAAAGAAATTCAACCCGAAAGTTACGAGTTTATACCTTTGCATTTTCTATGATTTTATGTGCAGTTCGAGTTGGCTACTTCACAGACCAACTCGCAACAGCCTGGAAAGATTCAATCCACCAAACCTACCACATTTTAAAGTAGGGATGTAACTCTAAACACTAGTGGAAGAATCATTGAATTTGATAGATTAGAGAGAAAGTTACAGATCTCACAAGATCTGAGTTTACCTATCGTTTTCTGGAAAATTCTGGGCAGAAAACTCACCGTGATCGACTAACGATCTTTAGATGCCTTTAACTTCTACTCGATTCAGAATCAGCCTTGGACAAAAAAAGGAAAGTTGTACAGGGATTAGAGATCTACAAAATAAGCTAAAGAGCACGAAATTTGGATGAGAGACGAAGAAGTTATGACGAGACGAAGTTACCAGATTAATCACGTTTTTTTGGAAATCTGGGTTGACTGTTTCAGGAAGGCAACTTTAGATCGAGTTTGCGGCGGATTTAGAAGGAGTTAGGGCATGTATGAGTAATGGTTGCAAAGAGGAGATTAAGGAGAAGGGAATGAAAGAAACGGCATGCAAAAATACCCTAGGATGGCTGAGATATTGGCGTCTGAAAATGGGGCAATAACAGATGGTGGCTGAGAAGAGTTAGCCAGAATTGAAGGAGTTCAGGCGCCCTGACGTGGCGTGATTCCCGAGGCGGGCGTGGCTGAGTCAGCAGGCCCTTGCCATGTCAGCATCCTTCAAAATTTTGGCTCTAAACTTCATTTTATCATAACTTTGGCTAGGATGATCCGTTTTTGACGTTCTTTTTATCAATCTTCTTGGTTTTCCATAACCTTTTTATTGGTATAGGTTTCATTGGCTGGTTTGACCATTCTCAAAAAGTCAACCCTAGCAAGGCTTAATAAGCTTTATGGTTTCAATGATTTTATATTGGCTTTTATGATTCAAATTAATGTTCCAACTCTTTCTAAAATCTTTATAATATACTTGGAGTGTTTAGAAATTTTTCCAAGATTTATTGACTTATAAATCTTATTATTAAATTCATAATACTATATAAATATGTATAGTAATCCAATATTTAATAGTATTCTTTAGGATTAAATGGAAGGAATCCCATGATTAAATTTTCATAATTCTATATAAGGATATAATAATTTATTATTCACAATCCTCCCACTATAATATAATTAATAGTATTTTTACGGTCTTAATAAAAGAAATCCCCTAAATTAATTTAAATAAATTTAGGGGTATTTCATATATATATATATATATATATATATATATATCTAATGAGCATTTATATGTAAATTATGCTATAAGTTTAAAGTGTGTAATAAGGTCATGTCATTAGGCTATTTTAATTTATGTTACTTAAGCTTTAACTTATATTTAAAGTTATTTATGCTAATATTATAAAGTTTAGGGTATAAAACATAATTAAACAAAAAATGGAGGGTTGTAGAAGAATAAAGCCCAAAGTTAGGCATTAAGATGAATTTAAATGGAAATTGTAAATTTTTATAAAGTTCGGGGCAAAAATGTAATTTCTAAGAAATTAAGGGCAAAATTGTAAATATTGGAAAGTAATGGTCAAAACAGAATTGAGGAAGTCAACATTGACCATATTAGAGACCTTGACCAAGTTATATAAATTATATAATTTATTAATGACTTAAAACTAAGTTTAGATGTTTATTGTAAAAATTGTGAAGTGAAGTAAAATATGGTTTAGATGTTTATTAGAGACCATGTTAGTGGCTTTGAAATACCCCAAACTTAGATATGGTGTTTAAGTGATAAACTAAGATATAAGAAGGCTAAATAATGCCTTTGAAACATTAAGAAACCATTTTAATCAAAGAAAACATAAGGAAACACCAAAAGAGCAGTTTAAGCAAAAACGTGCTCTAAGCTTGGAGAGACTTGGGTGAGCATCCAAATATCATTCTTAGACCTTAGTAATATCCTAATGGTCATTTTAAACCAATTACCAAAGAAAACCAAGCTTGAAAACAAGTTAAAACACAAAATGTGCTTTAAGGAGTCTTAAAGCACATTTTTGAAAAATTGTCTTGTAAATGGGTTTTGAGTGGCTAAATGTCCATCATTACTCTTTAATTAACATGTGTACTAATTAGTATCACATTAGGAAGTCTAAATCAATGGGAAATCAAAAATTTCACAATTATGTGCACTAGTTTGTGAATAGTAACCAATAGTGCCTAGTTTAGTCTTAAGTCAATTTAGTTTAGTTAGTTGGTCAAACAAGACCATGACTAGCTTAGTTAAAGGGGGTGGCCAGTTTTTAAGGTGATGATTCACCAACATGATCAAATAACAAAGTAAATAAGAAAAGTAAAAGTACGATTTGCTTTAACATAAATATCCCACCTTTACTTACCTCTCTCCTCACCTCTTCATTCTCTCTTGTTCCCACCGGTTAGTGCTGCTCCTCTCTTCTTCTCCAACGTGAAGAACAACCTCCATGCTAGCTTCATCTTCCTTTGATTACTACTTACTCATTTTAGCTCCAAAACCAAAAAAAAATTACATATTCTTCTTAGTTAGCTCAAGCTCTTCCTTTCTATCTTTCCAAAACTTCTAGAGCTCCATTTTGGTGCCAAGGCAAACCGCCATTAGAGGGGGAAACTCAAGCTTGGAGACTCCATTAGCTTCTCCATTCTCTTAAGGTAAGAATATGTAAGAAAATCTAGGTTTCCATCATTTTCTCTCTATAACCGAAAATGTAACTCATGGGGCTTCATTGTTATGCCTTTTTCTAGCTTGTTCCAATTCTCCAAGGACTAGAGGAGGTCCTTCTTGCTTCATATCCAAGCTTATTCTAAGACTCCAAGGTAAAACAATCAATTAATACCTTAAAACACATTTTAACCTAGGTTTTATTCCTTAAGGTTAGTGTGTTGTTTAGTACTCATTGGAGTCATTGAATATTGGTTAGAACATTGGCAAGGAGAGCTTGACTTGGTGACCGAGATTGAGCAAGGAAAAACCTAAGGAAGAATGTTTGTGAAGCTTGAAAAAGAACAAGGTAAATGTCTTACCTTAAGGTGTTTAATACATTAAGGGATGGGATTTAGGTATATGATGAGTGTAGCTTAAGGTTTACATTAGAAAAGGGCTATATATACCTGGGAGAAACAATTACTATGTTTGAGAACTTGTGACTAAGGAGCCAATGAGAAAAGAGATAGTTAAACAATGTTGAGATGAATTACAAGAAGCATTTTATTTCAGTGGGAGCCTTGTTGTGTGTATTCGCAGGTTAAAGGCAAATATGTGGAAATTCAGTGGTTGAGATTATTGTCATTTAAGGGCCTAAGTGCCAAGCATTTTAAGTTTATACACTATATGATGATGTGGTATAGTTTTGGTGTAAATTGTGTGTTAAGATGATGTAATGAGAATTTGGGTGATCTTGGTTGTTTGATGGTGAAAAACCAAGTGTCTAGGTGGAACAAATCAACTAGAGAACCCATGTCAAAATTTGATGGAGAAACTTAGGGTTTAAGATGTCCTAAGGAAATTTCATGACTAAGGTAGTACTAGGGAACTTTAGGGGTTGTTTTGATGAAAAAGAGTGAGTTTAAGGTGTCCTTGTGAGTTAGAATGACTTAGGCATCATTATGGAGGATTTAGGAATCAAAAGAACGTTTTGGTATACACCAAAGGCAGTTTGAGAATGTGTTTAGGAAATATGCAATCTTGTTAGGAGAAGAGTAAATGATGTGTTAGAGGAGAAGGAACAAACTTGTGTGAAGAGACTTCATGTAGTTACATAAAGGAACTTAGATGGGGAAAGATACTTGGGAGATGATGTTATGGTGGTGAGGAAACATTTTGGCATAGTGGTTATGATAGGAATGAAACACCACTTAGAACACCTAAGGAAAATATTACAAGTGTTGAGTGATTATGTAAGGAATTGGGTTATAAGGCTAGAGATGGAGATGGGCAAGTTTAGGATGTTATTTTGGTATTAGAATGTACCTAAGATCATGTGTGAAGTTTGGGTGATTTATGGATGAAGAGAACAAGTGTAACAACACTTAGAACAATGCAAAAGAAAGAAATCTGTAGCTGGTCCGGGACTTAAGTCCAGGGTGAAGTCCCGGACCAACCTAAAATTTCTGCCGAGAGTTGCTTCAACCATAGGGTTCGGGACTTAAGTTTTGTAAGAAGTTCTGGACCACCCCCTAATTTACCCCGAGGATTTTAGCTTGCATTGGTCCGGGACTTAAGTCCCATACAAAGTCCCGGACCACCACATTAAAATAGCTGAGAGTTTTAACTAAGTATAGGTCCGGGACTTAGGTTGAGGACAAGGTCCCGGACCACTCTAAAAATCATGTTTAAGCTGGGGAAATGTTAGGAAATGATGGGGGATTAGGTATTGATGTTATAAGGTTATTAAGGGCATGTTTGGTGGGTGTAATGGTTATTAAGTGGGTGAGTAACGTAATAGATAATGAGGAAATGATGCACTTAGAAGTTAAGTTAAAAACCATAAGGCTTAGTGAAAAACAATGGGTAAAAGTTGATGTCGGGGGAGGTTAAGTAATTGTATTAAGTTGAATTGAATAATAACCTAAAACTGAATGAATGTTTTAGGACTTGTGAATTGGGACTTGGAAGGAGATAAACCAAACGATCGTCGACGGTGAACGGTACAGTCTTTCTTGTGACCTGCTTGCTAACGAGGTGTCCCTCGGCTTGTGTGCTATCTGTTTAATTGCTATGACTAAGACAAGATAAAGCATGCAACCGGTCATACTTGTTCTCGTTGTGAATGTGTTTTCTTTACACTAACCCATGAGGCTTGAGATTGTTACTAACTAAGTTTAGTACTTATTGAGATAAGAAAAGGAGTTAAGTATAGGTATCTGTTGGTTAATACCCGTTAAGGTTTAACTAACACATGGTTTGTAAGATTTTCTCTAACTGGAACTTAAGGGGGGAGTGAGGAACCCGGGACTGACTCCGGTCATGCATGCTAAGGAAAGGGGGTCGGTATCTGAATCAGATCCGCCCCCGCTTAAGGACTTGTCTTCGGACTTGTTGCCTAGGGTCGATTGCCGGCTCAGCTACACTGGACTCCCGTCCAAGGTAGGTGGCATTAAGATGGTGCGGTAGGATCACCTAAATCCTAAGATTGAGTTAAGCTACAACCATTTCCATTTTAGGAACGGTTTGTATACTGAGGTTAAGATAAGATTGAGACTGAGGTAAGTTAAGGAGGACTAAGGATGAGAGGAATCAAATCTGGAGGAGGTTATTGCTAACCCGTTTGTTAAGGGAATGCTTGAGTCGTTCAATTGTGTGTGGACTATGTATGTTCATTTGTGGATGGTTGTTGTTGCACTTCATATTATGCTTGTGTATCTAATCAACTTCCATGCTATCGACAATGTAACACCCCAACCGCTAATCCTTCCATTGTCCTCTAATCATTCCCATAATTACCTTACTCGCAGCGGAATACTTACTTACTCCCGGCGGGTGATACAACGTCGTTAACCTTCCAAGGTTAACAAGGCTACTACTACTTACCGTTTCGGTCTGACGATTGGAATAAACCCAATACATACTAATTACTTTACAATACCAAATACTTAACTTACATTTGATTACCGAGTACCCAAGTTATACGAATTACATTCCATACTACTTCCCAAAAATGAAGAGTTTATACATCCTCTCCTTACTATTCAATTAAGCATTCATTATCCAAAAAGGTGTACCACATGGTACACCAGCTACTCAAAAAGGCCTTAGCCGTGTACAACTCGGTACACCATCCCAATCCTACAAACTACCAAAAAGAATCCCATTCCGTCCTTACTCTACCGTCACACCTCGCGGGTACCTGTGGAGTAAAAACATTCCCCCTAGGGGGTCAGCTTACGCTGCATATGATAACCGCATACCCCGCGTGCTAGCAAGGGTACGCCAACTAATTGGTCGAGTACATGCGGTTCGTTTCATTCATACATACATACATGCTTTATACAATACAATACAATACATTCCATACACAAGGCATACATACATATATACATACAAGGAAGACAATTCAAGTCAACCATTCATACTTACCCATACTCACCGCATTACGGAGATACAATTCTCCAATACATACAAAGATCTTGTTAGCCTCATTACACACCCGGGTTAATCGGGTGTTCAATACTCTTTTACTCCGGGTCAACGACTTACGATAGTCAAGACCAATACAAATACACTACTTACTTCTTACATACTTTACTTCCAGTTAAGTCGGTATGACCTCCAGGCAGGGATTACTACATCCCACCACCGGGCTTTAAGGGTAGCCCACTAATCCAGGATGCTACCCATTCAAGGGAATTGGTCCAAGGAAAAGATTATAGCCAGGATTCGGATCCAACCTCTTGTGTTTCCTTATCCTCACGCGTGGTCGAAACTATATCGGACTTCTACTCATTCCATTTTACTCATTACTCAAGTTAGGAGTTAGAATGTTAGGAATTAGTAGAAGTCATTACTACTTTTCCATACATACATACAATACACAACACAATACTTACACATACTTCTTATTTCCATTCATTCATTTCATGAATTATACAAACTAATTGTTCAAGAAGATACAACACGAACAAATAGTTCAAACACAGTTAAGTGCAATATAAATCCGATTCGTGCATTTATCTTATTGGTGATCACATAAGCACACAAATCGGGGTAACCAAGTTAGGATACAGGGCATGAAGAAATCATACCGTTCACCGTCGTATACGTACTACCGGGTTCCTTCGAGGATCAACTATTTGATTCCTATACATACATGAAGTAGTATGATCAATGATCTATTATTGACCTACTTACTCCTTCATTGATACTTTCAATATATACTTACTACTTTATTACCTTCTTACTTGGTTATAAACCACTCTTTTCCTTACTACTTCTTACACTTGCTTTCTTACACATTTACTTACTTCCTTCCCTTTACTACTTCATTTGTAATGTACTACCGCATATATGCATATATTTGTATAGGCATATATATACATATGATAACTATAATCATATAATAAAACATTTTTTTTTTTTTGACTCACCGACCGAACTTGCAAGTCCGGTCGCAAGTTCGGTCCAAGTCAGTAAGCTACATCGTGTGAAAATTTCAGGGCCGACCGACCTTGCAAGTCCGGTCCCAAGGTCGGTCCATTCCAGTAAGTTTCGTATGTGAAAATTTTAGCCCGACCGACCTTGCAAGTCCGGTCGCAAGGTCGGTCCATTCCAGTAGCTTGCATTACGGGAATTTTTCTGGCCGACCGAACTTGCATGTCCGGTCGCAAGTTCGGTCCATTCCAGAAGGTTTCTGACGGGAGAATTTTCTGGTCCGACCGAACTTGCAAGTCCGGTCGCAAGGTCGGTCGATTCCAGAAGGTTTCCCGTCTTTGTAAATCTGGGCTCGACCGACCTTGCAAGTTCGGTCCTAAGGTCGGTATGTCCCAATACTTCAGTTTTAAAATCGGTTTCTTAGTGTTTTACTTTCCCATTGCTTCCCCAATCTTTATCAATACTTCCCTACGTGTTTACCACTCATTTAGATGCTCTAAATCATCTCAATTCATCCTCCAAACTTGCTACTCAATTCCTACTCAACTTACACAAATTTTCCTCATTTCATTTCAGCACTTGCAACAGTTTTTACTCCTCTAATGCTACAGATTTTTAAACTCTCTTCTACTCTTATTACCTCCTCCAACTAATGCCATTCCTAGCATCCAAAATACATTAACTCACAACCTAATTCCATCCCATTTACAAACTCATATTCAAATCTGTTACAAGCTACTAAACACTCCTTTTAAACTCTTCAAATACTTCCTCATC
The DNA here is from genome assembly GCA_023374045.1 of Limonium bicolor. Lineage (NCBI taxonomy): Eukaryota > Viridiplantae > Streptophyta > Magnoliopsida > Caryophyllales > Plumbaginaceae > Limonium > Limonium bicolor. Next base: position 249,488,658 of record CM041778.1, on the reverse strand, counting down.
TTAAGCAACTTAAGTCCTCTCATCCCTACACAAAATTTGACATAGTCTCCCCTATATTTTTAGCTTTGCCCACATACTATTTCAGTTCCCAAATTGCTTATTCACAACCTCTTTATTCAATACACCATACACACAATTCAACTCCACTACACACATTAAAATTTCTGCACATATACACATACTACCCATGGTTTTCCCAAGCTTTTAAACTTCATTTAAAAACTTCAAAACTGTTACAACATCATTCCTCATTATACTACAATATACTTACTACTCATTACTCAATCCATTACTCATTTTACTACTCCAAAAACTGTTACACTACTACATACAAAACTAGCTCAAGGTAAATATAATTACCTTGTGTTTCTAGTTTTCTTTCTTCCTTTTTCCTTCTCTTTCCTTTCTTCTCCTTTGTTTTGGTCCCAATGAGATTCACACACACAAGTGCTACAGCCCATACCAAATACACAACACCATTCAAATTCTACCCTTAATCAGCCTAAAGCTTAAAGCATAGTTTTAGGGTTTAAGAAAAGCTATTACCTTCCAATGGATGAATGAAGTTCTTGACTAGCAATAGAACAAGATTCCTAGCCCAACAAGAGAGCCAAAATCGGCTGGAACAAAGAGGGCCAAGAGTTCAAAAACTGAACGTCCTTATAATGCTAATGAGAGCTAGAAACGATGGATTCTCGAAATTCTTTTTACCTCAAAGCAACAAGGAGGTGAAGGTGCTTCTAATGGTGGCCTCAAATATTCAAATGGAGAATACCCATAAAAACGAAAATGGAGTTTTTTTTTTTGAAAGGAGAAAGGTGTTCTCCTTTGCAAGGGGATTACAATGGTATACTTTTTGTTGAGTTTGGAGAAGATTTGAGTGTTCAAAGAGAGGAGAGAGGTGAGAGCTATAAGGGACTCACAAAATTGCCATTTGCAAGCTTGAGGAAGAAGAAGAGAAAAAGAGAGAGAGGGGCTACGTGAGGGGAAGAGGGGAGTGAGGAGAGAGAGTACTTTTTTTGCTTTTACTTATTTCTTTGTCCTTTAGCAAATAAGAAACATTAAGTGAGTGAGGAAGGGGGGGCTGGCCGGCCCACATGTGCACACACACACAGATTTTAAATTTCTATTTGCAAAGTGGACACACTTAGTTTGTTTATTTGCATTCTCACCCCACAACTTACCGGTTGTTACAGTTCTTACTACCCGGTACCCGTTTTCCGGAATTTTCTCGTTTAATTAATTTTTATTGGTCCTAAAGCTCCACTAATTTTATTAGTGACTATTCAGTTGACCAAAATTGTTACGAGTCTGTTTGACCCGCTTAAAGTCACGTTTTCCCGGTTTCCTCAAAAAACGCGCTTTAAGGTTCGTTTATGCTTTTAACCCATTTTAAAGGTCCGTTTTCTTCGGGATTTGTTCCCTTGTATTTATTTAAGTTTAATTAAGCCTTTAAAAATATAATTAGCCTAATTAATCACTGTTTTTAATTACAGGGTATTTCAATCTACCCCCCTTAAGAAACTTTGCCCTCAAAGTTGCTCAAGGTTACGGTTTACCATTTCTACTCATTTGCCAAGCCAATTGCCACAATACATTCTACTACCACTTTACAAGGTGTTCACAATTCTTACACTACCACAGCATACACAATTCAGATACCACGTACCATACTCAGTTCAATACCATACACAATACGCAATTCAATTCACAATACTCCATTCAATTCGCACGTTCCACAATACATTCACAATACATTCGCAATGTCATTCGTGTCATATACCGTACAACACAATTGCATTGCTCATTACACACATACCATACACATACCGCTCATTGTACTACATACTGAATACTACTAGCACTACTTTTGCCAATAAAATACAATTAGCACTACATGTGCCAACCCAAAATACAATTACAATACATACATACTATGCAATGCTAACCCGAAGCAATGCAAAAGCAAAAGGCTCTACCCCCCTTAAAAGGGGTACGCCCCGTACCCTCCGTGCTATACGGATACTAGACATCTAGTCTACAAATAGATTCGGGTACTTCACCTTCATGGCGTCCTCTAATTCCCAAGTTGCTTCCTCGACATCGTGATTAGACCACAAGACCTTCACCATTCGTACAGATTTATGGCGAGTGTCTCTTCTCTTTGTATCAAGGATTCGCAATGGAGTCTCGACATATCTCATCGTCGGCTCTAGGGATAGATGTTCGGGTTCTAATACATGAGAGGGATCGGTTTATTTCTTGAGTTGTGATACATGAAAGACATCATGAACACGCCCCAATTCTTCAGGCAATGCTAGCCTATAAGCTACGGTTCCAATCCTCTCGGTAATGGTATACAGGCCTACAAATTTCGGGCTCAGCTTGTCCTTCTGGCCAAATCGAAAGACGCCCTTCATAGGTGAGACACGCAAGAACACTTGGTCGCCCACGACGAACTCAAGGTCGCGTCATCGCACATCCGCATAGGATTTCTGTCTATCTTGGGTTGCTTTCATATTTGCTCGGATTTGTTGTACTTCAGCTTGTACTTGTTCTAGATACTCCGGTCCTATGATGACCGTTTCACTTGACTCATCCCAACACAACGGGGTACGGCAAGGTCTACCATACAAAGCTTGGAATGGCGACATCTTAATCGAAGCATGATAGCTATTGTTATACGAAACTCGATAAGATGAAGCTTATCAATCCAGCTCCCCTGAAAGTTAAGGCACATGCCCTAAGCATATCCTCTAGTGTTTGGATGGTCCTTTCTGTCTGACCGTCGGTCTGTGGATGGAAGGCGGTGCTAAGTTTCAATTCAGTACCAAGCACTTCCCGTGTTGCTCTCCAGTATCTCGAAAGAAATCTGGTGTCACGGTCAGATACAATGGTTTTCGGGACTTCGTGGTGTCGGATGATCTCCTTGTCGAATAGCTCCGCGAGCTTCGCCACCTTCCAGGTGTCCTTCATCGGTATGAATCGGGCAACCTTGGTGAGGCATCGACTACTACCCAGATCATGTTGAGTCCTCCCCTAGCAGGTGGGAGTCCAACAACAAAATCCATAGAGATATCGTGGAATTTCCACTCCGGAATGGGCATGGATTGCACCATTCCTCCTGGTCTTCGGTGCTCGAACTTCACTTCTGGCATGTGAGACACCTTAGAACATACTCCGTCACGTCGGATTTCATTCCTGACCACCAGAAGTACCTCTTCATGTCTTTGTACATTTTAGAGGCTCCCGGATGGACATGTAATGCGAACAATGTGACTCTCGCAGAATGCGACCCTTAGCTCAGCATTGCTTCGGGGGACGCATAATATGCCATTCAATCTGATCAGACCATCTTCATGCAATTTGAAGTCGTACTTTCGGTTCTCGAAGGTACCATCTGTGATTTTCTGTCTGATTCTGCGAAGTAAGGGTCGCTCAACTGAGCGTCTCGCACCTCATCAACCAAGCTAGAAGAAGCGAGTAGCGAATGGAGCGAGTGTGCTCGACGACTCAGGCGTCGGCTACAACGTTTGCCTTCCCTTCTTTATACTGGAGGTTGATGTCGTAATCCGAGAGGAACTCATCCACCTCCTCTGTCTTAGGTTCAGTTCTTTCTGGGTAAATACATACTGCAAACTTTTGTGGTCGGAGTAGATGGTGATGCTTACCCCATAGAGATAGTGTCGCCATATCTTCAAGGCGAAGACAATGGCTCCTAACTCTAGATCATGTGTCGGGTAATTCTCCTTATGCTTTTTCAGCTGGCGGGAGGCGTATGCTACTACCTTGCCATGCTGCATGAGTACGCATCCCATGCCCTTACCCGATGCATCAATACACCTCACACTCAATCCCTCTGTGCCCTCTGGAAGTGTGAGAACTGGCGCTGAGGTCAATGAGTCTTTTAGTCTCTAGAAGGATACCTCGCACTCACTTGTCCATACAAACGGTGCATCTTTCTTCATCAATGACGTCATGGGCTTAGCGACTTTCGAGAAGTCCTTTACAAACCTCCGGTAATAACCGGCTAAACCAAGAAAGCTCCGGATGTCGGTAACAGTCTTAGGTCTAGGCCATGATCGCACTGCTTCGATTTTGGATGGGTCTACTGAAATACCCGCGCTCGAGATGACATGTCCAAGGAATGATACCTGATCTAGCCAAAACTCACATTTGGAGAATTTCGCATACAGCTGATTCTCGCGCAGTGTCTCAAGTACTTTCTCAAGTGGTTTTCATGTTCTTCCACTGACTTCAATACACAAGAATGTCGTCGATGAATACTACTACTGAAGTGTCCAGCTGATCACTGAATAACCGATTCATTAGGTCCATGAATTTGGCTGGTGCATTAGACAAACCGAATGGCATCACTGTGAATTCGTAGTGGCCATATCTTGTTCGGAATGCTGTTTTCTCAATGTCTTGCTCTTTGATAGCAATTTGATGGTATCCGGATCGGAGATCAATCTTAGAAAAGACTGATGCTCCCTTCAACTGATCGAACAGGTCGTCGATGCGTGGCAATGGATATTTGTTCTTTACAGTGACCGCATTCAATTCGCGGTAGTTGATGCAGAGGCGGAGACTACCGTCCTTCTTCTTCACGAAGAGGACCGATGCTCCCCAGGGTGATACGCTCGGGCATATGAACCCTTTGTCGAGAAGATCACGTAGTTGCTCTTTGAGCTCTGTCATTTCTGCAGGTGCCATGCGGTATGGTGCCCTAGCAATGGGACCAGTACCAGGTACAAGGTCGATTTCAAACTCTACTGCTCTCTGTGGTGGCATACCAGGTAGCTCTTTCGGGAATACATCAGGGAATTCTGAGACTACTGTACATCATCACTGAATTCTGGATCTCTCTCCAGATCTTGCACATGGCATAAATACACTTCATGTCCTTTCTGAGCTCCCGATACATTGCCATAGCGGAGATGACTGTGGTTGAAGGCTCTCTTGGCCTGGCGGTATGAAACAGTGACCCCAGATGGACTCTTTAGCAGCAATCGGTGCTCGGCGCATAGGATCCGTCCCTTGTGCCGCTCCAACCAGTTCATTCCAATATCAAATCGAATCCCAATCCATGAATTCAATGAAGGAAATGGGAAACGCTTCACCTTTGATTTGAATGGTGGCGGTGTGGTAATACTTAGTGCATTTTACTCGCCCTTCGACGGGAGAGTAACCAAGAAATTTGGTAGCTCATCTGCGTCTAGCCCCAACCTTGTAGCGAATGATGGCGATACAAAGGTGTGAGAGGCGCCGAGTCGAATAATACTGAGGCTTCGATGCCGTTTACTGGGAATGTTCCCGTTAGAATGGTGCCGCTCTTGCCGGCTTGTTCTTCGGTGAGGATACTCAGGTTACCTTCGGTACCGAGTCCACAACTATTGATTCATGAGATTATAAGTAAAGATGGTGGAACACAAGTGGAATTTAATAACCAACACTGCTTTTATTGAATAACCAACCATCATACATACTGTGTCTCTAATACACGTTACTACTGGATTACATGCTACTACAAGATTAATACTTTCTAAAGGTAAGGTTCAGGCGTCCTGGTTTCATGTGTGTGGCATTGATTATTGCCGGTGGTGCCGTTCAACTTGATCTTCTAGATCCCGTGATACAGCAACCTTGATTTTCCACCCATGATTAGAACATCTCCTGATCTCAATACCACTTTCTCTGCGAGGTCCACACGCTTCTCTCTCGATATACAAGAATACGGCGTCATCACCAATGGACCAAGACACTACGGGCACTCCTAGTTCAAGAGATTCCGCTGTCTCGTCCTTGTCTTGGTGTAGGCCAAGTCGTCCTTCTTTCTCATAGAAGTTGACGATACATAAGTCTGCTTCAAGTGCAGGGATTGGTTCATCTTCATACTGTTGTGCAATTTCTACAGCTTGAGTGACAAGCGTTTGATATTCAGGGGGTATTGCTGAGGTGTTGCTCCATCTCCTGCTTGTGTCGTTTGGTATGTCTTGGTATAAGGGTTCCAATCCTTTCCCAAGCACATCATTTTCAGCTTCATTGTTACTCCACCGGGGAATTCGGGTGTATAAAATCCTCCTGGACCCATTCCTAACTCGTTGCATCGTCGATGATTGAAACTTGTGCTTCGGGTGTCAGGTACCTTTTAATAAGATTATACCTGGGCGGATGACCTGACACTGATTGTTGTCGAAGTGGTGAGTGGCGATGTCGTCTCTTCATGAGGTGAGTTCGAAGGTATTGTAACAGATAAGGAATTTCCCTAAGGTGGTAAATTATGTCTAGTGTGAGTTCTAGGCTTACTAATCATTTCATGCTCAATACATACTTCCATGTTACTTACTCATGCTTGATTTCATACTTCAAGTACTTACGCATTCATGCTCCCATTCATACAATTACTTTAATACTTAATCATGCTCTTCAAGGATTAAAGGTTACGGTAGTTACCTGGGCCGGACTTAGTCCCGGTCCCATCACGGTCAATGATGTGTAAGGCCGGCTGCCTCTGTGGTGCGCCCTTCTGCGGACCTCGGGATCCCTGTCCCTGTGAGGCATGCTGGGCATGAGCATCGCCAGATGCAACCTCCTTGCCTTCACGTTGCTTGTAGCCCTGGTAGTTGCCCTTGGGCTTAGAGTTTTCTGGGCATGCATTGGCACGGTGCCCCGCTTCTGGCAAGTGTAGCAGCGATCTCCCTTCCTTGGCAATCTGTGCCGGATGATCCTTGTTGCAGTTACGGCATATGTAGCTGCGGCCATCAGATTGGTTCTTGCCTTGGCCAAATCCAGAACCTATAGCTTCTAAGTTAGCGAGGTTCGGTATACTTACAATACTCCATATACATACAATTCACAAGTGTACTAATTCGGTTTCGGGTTCTTACCCTTGTAGGGCTGAGACCTCAGTGGCTTCGCTACCACTGGTGCGGTGTAGGCAATCTGTGGTTCAGCTGCTTGCCCTTCTCAGTATGGGCTCCGCCGTCTCCTGAAGTGTTCTTGTGGTGGGAATGCTTCCCCTTCTTCTTCTTCCAAGGTCTGGCTTGGTTTTGGTCATCGGAGGTGTTACCCTTGCCGCTCACCTTGCGCTTCAGCGCTTGCTCCTTGTCTCTTAGCTGGCAGGTGATCTCAACTCGAGATGCAGCGTGGTAACACTCCTGAATTACTTAGGCATTAGGTTACACTTACATACGGGAATACTAATTCACATTACTCATGGCTTTAAGGTTCAACTTGTTTACCTGAGAAAGGTAACCGTGTGAAGCCCATGCCATACGGAGTCGATGGCTCAATCCGTCTAGAAGCGGTCGACCAAGACTTGGCCGGTATACCCAAGGTCTGGTAGAAGTCGGAGAAGAGAGGTGAAGGTGCGGTAATATTCATCAACCGTCATCTCTCGGTCATTTTTAGTGCATCGAGCTCAAGCCTTTTCTTGGTCTTGACATGCTCGGGGTAGTACTTAGATCGGAGGAGAGAGGTGAATGCTTCCCAACCGAATGCGGGATCAGCTACATGCTCGGCCTTAACGAGCTTCCACCAGTCCATAGCCACGTCTTTGAGGTAGTACGCAGCTATCCTCACTCGAACTCCAGCGGGAGTCTCAAGTGTCTCGAAGGCCGTCTCCATCTCGGAGAGGTAAGCCTCGAGCTTGGCGGGGTCGCTCTCGCCTCTAAAGCATGGAGGTCAAAGGTCGGCGACTGCTTTTACCCAATTCGTTTCCCGGGGATGAGGTGGTCGGGCTGCTGCTGCTGTTGTTGCTGCTGCTGGTGTTGCTGTGTTGTTGTACAGCGGTGATTACATCCGGTAGCATCTGTGCTACCGTGGGGGTGACGATTTCAGCTATCGTCTGCGCGCTTGGTCCGTCATTAGTCCCTCCTCTGGGATGACCTGGACCTCGTCCTGACATCTAAACAAGTGTGGATTACATTAGATACGGTGAAACTATGACCTTATGGTCTTGATTCAACAATGGTATCGTCCTTGCAGACGTTAAGGGTATCCGTTGTTAACAACGGTAGTTCCTAGTTAGGTTTCTAAATATCCGTCTCGTTGAGGTTGAAATACTAACTCGGTAATCACTACACTTAAGAATCTAATCATCAGAGCGAGACTTCGCTCTGATACCACTTTTTGTAACACCCCAACCGCTAATCCTTCCATTGTCCTCTAATCATTCCCATAATTACCTTACTCGTAGCGGAATACTTACTTACTCCCGGGGGTGATACAACGCCATTAACCTTCCAAGGTTAACAAGGCTACTTCTACTTACCGTTTCGGTCTGACGATTAGAATAAACCCAATACATACTAATTACTTTACAATACCAAATACTTAACTTACATTTGATTACCGAGTATCCAAGTTATACGAATTACATTCCAATACTACTTCCCAAAAATGAAGAGTTTATACATCCTCTCCTTACTATTCAATTAAGCATTCATTATCCAAAAAGGTGTACCACATGGTACACCGACTACTCAAAAAGGCCTTAGTCGTGTACAACTCGGTACACCATCCCAATCCTACTAACTACCAAAAAGAATCCCATTCCGTCCTTACTCTACCGTCACACCTCGCGGGTACCTGTGGAGTAAAAACATTCCCCCTAGGGGGTCAGCTTACGTTGCATATGATAACCGCATACCCCGCGTGCTAGCGAGGGTACGCCAACTAATTGGTCGAGTACATGCGGTTCGTTTCATTCATACATAAATACATGCTTTATACAATACAATACATTTCATACACAAGGCATACATACATACAATACATACAAGGAAGACAATTCAAGTCAACCATTCATACTTACCCATACTCACCGCATTACAGAGATACAATTCTCCAATACATACAAAGGTCTTGTTAGCCTCATTACACACCCGGGTTAATCGGGTGTTCAATACTCTTTTACTCCGGGTCAACGACTTACGATAGTCAAGACCAATACAAATACAATACTTACTTCTTACATACTTTACTTCCAGTTAAGTTGGTATGACCTCCGGGCAGGGATTACTACATCCCACCACCGGGCTTTAAGGGTGGCCCACTAATCCAGGATGCTACCCATTCAAGGGAATTGGTCCAAGGAAAAGATTATAGCCAGGATTCGGATCCAACCTCTTGTGTTTCCTTATCCTCACGCGTGGCCGAAACTATATCGGACTTCTACTCATTCCATTTTACTCATTACTCAAGTTAGGAGTTAGAATGTTAGGAATTAGTAGAAGTCATTACTACTTTTCCATACATACATACAATACACAAGTACACAATACTTACACATACTTCTCATTTCCATTCATTCATTTCATGAATTATACAAACTAATTGTTCAAGAAGATACAACAAGAACAAATAGTTCAAACACAGTTAAGTGCAATATAAATCCGATTCGTGCATTTATCTTATTGGTGATCACATAAGCACGCAAATCGGGGTAACCAAGTTAGGATACAGGGCATGAAGAAATCATACCGTTCACCGTCGTATACGTACTACCGGGTTCCTTCGAGGATCAACTATTTGATTCCTATACATACATGAAGTAGTATGATCAATGATCTATTATTGATCTACTTACTCCTTCATTGATACTTTCAATATATACTTACTACTTTATTACCTTCTTACTTGGTTATAAAACCACTTTTTTCCTTACTACTTCTTACACTTGCTTTCTTACACATTTACTTACTTCCTTCCCTTTACTACTTCATTTGTAATGTACTACCACATATATATGCATATATTTGTATAGGCATATATATACATATGATAACTATAATCATATAATAAAACATTTTTTTTTATTTTGACTCGACCGAACTTGCAAGTCCGGTCGCAAGTTCGGTCCAAGTCAGTAAGCTACATCGTGTGAAAATTTTAGGGCCGACCGACCTTGCAAGTCCGGTCCCAAGGTTGGTCCATTCTAGTAAGTTTCGTATGTGAAAATTTTAGCCCGACCGACCTTGCAAGTCTGGTCGCAAGGTCAGTCCATTCTAGTAGCTTGCATTACGGGAATTTTTCTCGCCGACCGAACTTGCATGTCCGGTCGCAAGTTCGGTCCATTCCAGAAGGTTTCTGACGGGAGAATTTTCTGGTCCGACCGAACTTGCAAGTCCGGTCGCAAGGTCCGTCGATTCTAGAAGGTTTCCCGTCTTTGTAAATCTGGGCTAGACCGACTTGCAAGTTCGGTCCTAAGGTCGGTCCGGCCCAGTACTTTAGTTTTAAAATTTGTTTCTTAGTGTTTTACTTTCCCATTGCTTCCCCAATCCTTACCAATACTTCCCTACGTGTTTACCACACATTTAGATGCTCTAAATCATCTCAATTCATCCTCCAAACTTTCTACTCAATTCCTACTCAACTTACACAAATTTTCCTCATTTCATTTCAGCACTTGCAACAGTTTTTACTCCTCTAATGCTACAGATTTTTAAACTCTCTTCTACTCTTATTACCTTCACAACTAATGTCATTCCTAGCATCCAAAATACATTAACTCACAACCTAATTCTATCCCATTTACAAACTCATATTCAAATCTGTTACAAGCTACTAAACACTCCTTTTAAACTCTCCAAATACTTCCTCTTCTTAAGCAACTTAAGTCCTCTCATCCCTACACAAAATTTGACATAGTCTCCCCTATATTTTTAGCTTTGCCCACATACTATTTCAGTTCCCAAATTGCTCATTCACAACCTGTTTATTCAATACACCATACACACAATTCAACTCCACTACACACATTAAAATTCCTGCACATATACACATACTACCCATGGTTTTCCCAAGCTTTTAAACTTCATTTAAAAACTTCAAAACTGTTACAACATCATCCTCATTATACTAAATATACTTACTACTCATTACTCAATCTATTACTCATTTTACTACTCCAAAAACTGCTACACTACTACATACAAAACTAGCTCAAGGTAAAGATAATTACCTTGTGTTTCTAGTTTTCTTTCCTCCTTTTTCCTTCTCTTCCTTTCTTCTCCTTTGTTCTCGGTCCCAATGAGATTCACACACACAAGTGCTACAGCCCATACCAAATACACAACACCATTCAAATTCTACCCTTAATCAACCTAAAGCTTAAAGCATAGTTTTAGGGTTAAAGAAAGCTATTACCTTCCAATGGATGAATGGAGTTCTTGACTAGCAAGAGAACAAGATTCCTAGCCCAACAAGAGAGCCAAAATCGGCTGGAACAAAGAGGGCCAAGAGTTCAAAAACTGAAAATCCTTATAATGCTAATGAGAGCTAGAAATGATGGATTCTCGAAATTCTTTTTACCTCAAAGCAACAAGGAGGTGAGGGTGCTTCTAATGGTGGCCTCAAATATTCAAATGGAGAATACCCATAAAAACGAAAATGGAGTTTTTGGATTTTGAAAGGAGAAAGGTGTTCTCCTTTGCAAGGGGATTACAATGGTATACTTTTTGTTGAGTTTGGAGAAGATTTGAGTGTTCAAAGAGAGGAGAGAAGGTGAGAGCTATAGGGGACTCACAAAATCGCCATTTGCAAGCTTGAGGAAGAAGAAGAGAAAAAGAGAGAGAGGGGCTACGTGAGGGGAAGAGGGGAGTGAGGAGAGAGAGTAATTTTTTTGCTTTTACTTATTTCTTTGTCCTTTAGCAAATAAGAAACATTAAGTGAGTGAGGAAGGGGGGGCTGGCCGGCCCACATGTGCACACACACACAGATTTTAAATTTTTATTTGCAAAGTGGACACACTTAGTTTGTTTATTTGCATTCTCACCCCACAACTTACCGGTTGTTACAGTTCTTACTACCCGGTACCCGTTTTCTGGAATTTTCTCGTTTAATTAATTTTATTGGTCCTAAAGCTCCACTAATATTTATTAGTGACTATTTAGTTGACCAAAATTGTTACGAGTCTGTTTGACCCGCTTAAAGTCACGTTTTCCCGGTTTCCTCGAAAAACGCGCTTTAAGGTTCGTTTATGCTTTTAACCCATTTTAAAGGTCCGTTTTCTTCAGGATTTGTTCCCTTGTATTTATTTAAATGTAATTAAGCCTTTAAAAATATAATTAGCCTAATTAATCACTGTTTATAATGTTAAAATATAAGGGTTTATATTATAAGAGAATTATATAATACAATGTATTATAATGAATGTTATAAACTTTTATGCTTGGAATAAACTAACCAAGTTTACCAACACACACAAAATGAGAGTTCATGAGATAAAGACATTACATGTAACATGGTCATTAATAAAGTGTAAACATAAACTATATGTTATACACTTGAGTAAGTATATACATACACATGATATACAGTGAAGTATAGAAATATATACATATAATCAAAGCTACTAACCTATGCATGAACGTCATGGGTTATAAGGAATTAACCTAAGTAGTAGAAAATACTACGAGTTACGAGTATCGTAACGAGACCGAAGAAGCTAACTAAACCCGAGCATACGAAAACCCGAACCAACTCAACTATCAAGATAAGGGGGGTTAACTTTTGGGGTGTGACGTTTATCCGGAAATACCGAATTTGGTTAATCTTAGGGATTAACTTATAGTGATGTGTATATTCCAGATCGTAGAGCTACGAGGAACGCCGGACGAGCGTAAATATATACGCTAGCGTTTATTACGTTGTACTGTATGTTATTGGTGTGGTCTGACCATCTTGAGGGTTTCCTTGGGGTCAGACATTATGTGTTTAAATTGCCAAGAGCGATATGTGTGATTTTATGTATGCATGAAATATTACGTGATTTACTTACTCGTATTCTTTCCCATTATCTGTTTATGTGTGAACGTCCTTTGGACTAAAGCTATGTCGACTATAGATCGACTTATATAAATATACATACACGAGTATGAAGTGAAGTGGTCATTAATTACTAAGTACGACAAATATATTTATCACATTAACCTAAGTAAAACACTTAGGAACGAGACACGACTATACCGGTCTCTAGAGCATGGGTCTCGAACATGAAACGACCTAGATTACTTCTAGGTATTTGCGTAAGCCCTCGAAGGCAGCTATACTAAAATGAATTCTCCAACCTAAGATTATACTTTAGGTATTTGAATACATAATTAATCTTATGATGGAGAGTTGGTGTATGAGATGGAAATCCAGTGTAGTCCGGACTAACTGGTTGCGCATATTGATCACTTAAGTGTTTACCCGATCGGGTCCACTCTAGATAAATTTCAAACGAGCCTACATAGATCGTTGGTCAGATGGTACCTACTGTTGGTACATGACTCCGGCCTATTTTAAGGATGCCTTTATTAGGCACAGTGGAAGTCCCGGGGCCTCCGGACCCTTGGCAAAATAAGCACCTTTGTGTTTACGTTGGATGACTGTCCATCAAAAGTTAACTCAAGTTGTCCTAACATGACAACCAACTGATGATAACAATATAAGTGATGATGTACAATGGGGCCTGGGAGGCCGAATGTGATTATAAATACAAATAATGTTCGTTAAAGCGACTACGCATTTTATCGCACTCATTTATTACTTATTGTTTATGCAAATGTTGCTTGTGAGTTGTAGTGAATATTTTGGTGTTTACTTATGCTATTTATAGTATTTATTATAAACTATAAACCGGTACAGCATGAAATCAATCTCATGTTAAGACGGTTAAATGACCTTAGTGACCGAAAAGGTCTAGAATCATGCCTAGCATACTCAGCGTTTTGCTGAGCATACACCGCAACCATTTTCAGGATTGTGATCGCGTTAAAGTCGAAGTGCGGGATCTTGGGTAAAGAGATCTCTTGTTCTAATTACCGCACTTGAACTTTGGTTTGTATTATGTTATTATTGTGAGTATTTGGGATAAATAGTCCCTCATTTGTCTTGTATATTCGACTTTGGATTAATATGTTTAGTGGTTGTAAATATCTCGTACATTACTGCGGTTATAGCTTTAAGTAGGAAAAATTACATCCCCTACCCATGATGTTTGGTGAAATTACCCACCCCACCCACAAGTTTACAAAAATTACTTTGCCCACGTGTGAGCCTCGATTTTAAACCCTATCCTATGTTGATTAAATTGATTAGGATCTAACCGGGTTTTAGGTCCACTCATAACCTAAGGTTAATAATTATGTCGTATAACAATAATTATTAAAACCTAAGCTAGCTCACTGGAAGCTATTATGAGTCGCCACCGAATTTTAACCTAGAGTAAATTAGGAAAGGTAGAGTTCGGGTTTGGGGGCTTGGTATTTGACTTATTTAGGGTTCAATTACTTTCATTACTCCTAGAAGTTGTTTTTCCTCTACTTAGTTTATTTACGGCTTATTACGAAGTCGTTTTAACCTAAGTGTGTGGGCTTCTGTTTTTTTATTTTTTAAGCATTTTTTTGACTGAAAATAAAAGTAGAAACTGAAAATATCTAAACTAGGGTTTCGGAGGCAGAATTAGGTCAAATTTTGTTTATGTCCGTAGCCACGCACCCCAGGTCGAGACCACGGACCCCAGTTAACCTAATTATACAAAAAAGTCGAAATTAAGAAAAACGAAATTTTGAAAAGTCTGAGGCCACGGACAAGCTGTCCGTGGGCCCGGACATTATTTAAAAAAACCCAAATTTTGAAATTTTAAAATCCCGCCGCCGTCTGTGGGTGTCCGTGGCCACGGACAACCCGTCCATGGTCTCGGACCATATGTCCGAGGTCCCGGACCACCCACAGACAGGGGTTTTCAGGCGGTTCCCGACGGTGTTTTCGACTCAAATTTTATGGGTATGTAGCCTGAAAGATTATAAACACGTTAGTAATTGAAAGAACTCAATTTGAAATCAAAATTAACACGAAACTTAGCAAACAAGTAACAAGGCTGAAGCAAAAGCAATTAGCAATACAGAAGCGTAAAAAGGTTAGTTTGAGCCCAAAATTTGACTGAAGACTGACAAAGTTGTAAGGAGATAGGAAAGTGGAATTTCTACCTATTTTACCTTCGGAATTACAATGATTCTTCACACCGGGATTCGTCAAGTGCCCCGTTGATGGCAGACCCGAAAGATTTTTGAACCAAGCTTCTGGTTGTTGGTTGTTCTTGCTGTTCTTCACGTTTTGGTGGTGTTTATGTGGGGTTTTGATGATTATTGGTTCTTTAGGGATTGGAAAACGAGTTTAGATGGTGATTTCGGGGGATTTTCGGTATGATTTGGGTGCCCGGGTGTTGAAAAATGTGTGAGAGAGAGAGGAGGCTATGCTTTCTGACTTCCTAGGGTTCTTGAGCTTATGAGATTCTGATTTTATCAAAAGTCCTATCCCTTTATATAGACTTTCTTAAAGATAAAGAAAATCTAGTAAAAGTAAGATTTTTTGGCATTTTCATTAAATGACTTCCCAAAGGAATTTTGCTGTGAAATTTTAACCACGTGTCAAGGATGGCAATTATGATTTTTCTGAAGTGGAATCGAATTTTTTAAATGTTGGAATATTTTTAAATTCAATTTCTCGTCAGATTCAGTCAGAAATTGCTAGAAAATGATTGAAAATTCGAAAAATCAAAATTCCAACACAATTATGCTTAAAATGTCATCCTATATCATGGGTTAAAATTTCAAAGCATTTCAAGCTGATTTGGGCATCTTTTGAAGGAGAGAAAGCCTATAGGAGGTCTCGGGGGCCTTAAAAATTACGAAAATGCCCCTGACAGTGACGAAACTGCTCCCCATGCCCCGGAATGCGCCAATCGAGCCGGAATCTCTCATCACTTGATTGAAACGCCCCTCACAACACCAAAACCTCATAGACCCTAACTAGGGGGGGTATCAAAATTTTGGGTATAACACCACCCATGTGGTTTACTCTATTTTACATCCGACAACTTATCTAATGTTTGATCAACTTAAAAGATGCTTAAATGTTGTCCAAAATTGATGAAACTTTACATGAACGATGCCAAGGTGTTATTTTGGTCTAACGTGAAATCTATAGTTTTTTAAGCTCATATGTGATCCGTGAGACCCAATGAAACATGTGACATGTCAACGTGATTTCATTGGGTCCCACAGGTCATATATGAGCTTTAAAAACTTTGGATTTGACATTGGAAAAAATATAACACCTTAGCATCGTTCATGTAAAGTTTCATCAATTTTGGACAACATTTAAGCATCTTTTAAGTTGATCAAATATTAGAAAGGTTGTCGGATGTAAAATAGAGGAAACCACATGGGTGGGTGAAACAGTGCACTAATCCTAATGCGACCAAGCTCGATCCCAATGCAACAGTACATCTATCCTAGTACGACTCGATCTAATCTTCTATCCTACCTTACCTGGTTTCAGATACAGAGTTTCGCGAAAGTAGAGAGGGAGAGAGAGAGCTTCTATTAGAATTGAATGCGAGTTTGATTGCCAAATATCACGTGTCTTATTTCATGGGGGTACACCCTTATTTATAGTTTTTTGGGCCTGGTCCCTTTGGTGCCAGCCTGTATTTTACATGTTTAAGTACAGTTCTACCCCCTCTTTAGTATCTTTGACCGCCACAAGCGGCCGGTCGAGTAACGTTTTGCTTTGCCCAAGTCCCATTTTCATCCGGCTAAGGCGGTCGGATGCTCTACAAGCCCCTAATCCCATCCGGCCAAAGCGGCCGGATGCTCTACAAGCCCTAATCCCATCCGGCCAAAGCGGCCGGATGCTTTACGTGCCTTTAATCTCATCCGGCCAAAGCGGCCGGATGCTTTACGTGCTTTGGTCCGGCGCCATTTCTTCCCTTCTCATCAGTCCCACAAGTTCTATCTTTCTGAATTTCGGTGAAGAAAAATAGAACTTCTGTGTCTTGTGTTTTGGTGAAAAAATTTTGCGACTGTCTGTGGCCAGCTCTGGGGCCCTCTTCTTTGGTTTACTCCAGCTTCGTTGTCTCCTTATCTCAGTCCCACAAGTTCTTTTTCTTCCTACGGAGAAAAGGAACTTTTTGTTGGCCACGTGCGTAGCTCGTGTCCTGGTGTTTTCTCTTTTCGAATTTTCCACCCGTTACCGATGTACAATATGCAGGGCCTTCCTTTCGACTGGACGTCGGTAGCGTCTTTAGGAAGCGTGCAACCCTTTCTCTTCCCCTGTAAAAAAAAGACACTTTTGTTCGCACATATATATATTTTTATTTGAGCGGGAAAAAACTTCCCTTAAAGCCCAACTCTTGGAGTTCTCTCCTCTTTCCTCTTTCCTCTTTCCTCTACTGGCCCGTTACTTCGACCTCTCTTCTTCTCGCTTTCCTGTCGTTGTGCGCTACCCTTCCTTTCATCGCCGTCATCCCTCGATTCTTGCCTAACTTGACAATGGCTTCTTCTTCCACTAAACAGAGCAAACTTGCTGCTAAATTTCCGCCCGCCATCGGAGCGATTCAAGGCTCTCAGTCTCCTAACGGCTTTCGCCCTTCGTACCTGAAGCCGATAAGACCCTTCCGTTCTGGGCGTCAACCTTCTCCTTCTTCTCTCAACTACTCTTCCCTCTGTGACTGTCTCGGGGGGGTCGAAGCTCCACTTGGCACACAAATTTATTTGCCATCCTCTGATTCTCACCCCCACGACGATTTTGGTTGCGGGTACGTCGTCTATGCCGACTTCTTCCGGTCAGGTTTGACCATTCCCCCACACCCTTTCGTGCTAGGGTTCCTTCTCCGTCGCTGCTGCACCCTCGCCCATCTTCACCCTAAAGCCATTTCACACCTTCAGGCTTTTGCTTCCCTTTGTGACGACATCAAAATTCGGCCGGAGGGTACTGATTTCGTCCGATTCTTCACAGTTAGGAAGGATCCTGAGAGCCTAACCCTCATTGCGAAGAGTGGGTACTCTCTTTTTGACTATAAAAAGGCCCACGAGTGGGGGTCGCGGTGGTTCGTCGTCGTTCCCCCGCCCGGCCGAGTGTTGGGCATACCATACGCTGCTGAGGCCGGAAAAGGTCAGTTAATCAGCCCCGAGACTCCTCCGGCTGAAATTCCTATTTCGAAGGTTCTGCGGGCGGTAAACAAGAAATTGCCGACCGTCGAGGCGTTTTTTACAAAAGAACGCTTGTCTTCTCTGAAGACATATCACAGTAAGTGTTCTCTTTTGCTTAGTATGAATTCTGTCGTTTCTTTCGGTCTCCTTATCGTTTGGATGTATTGTCGCAGACTTTTTCCAGAAGGGGGACAAGATCGGTCCCTTCATAACTGGAACTTTGTCACCTTCAAGAATGGGGGCGAAAAAATTGACTACTACGACACGCTGGATGCGGCCACTGATGCGGCCGAGCAGCTTTTGGAGAACGCTGCTCCGGCAAAGCGTTCCAGACGAGAGGTTGGAGATGACCAAGCTGGTAATTTGAAGAAAAAGAAGCGGCTTGAATCTCCTGTTCATGCTGACGCCGGATTGTCAGGTACATGGCACGTGAGCCCCAAGTCTGGGCGCCGTGTCACCCTTCCCCTCACCCCTGGTTCAGGTTCTGACCTTGGTTCTCGCCCGGGGCGGGAGTCCGGTCATCCGACTCCTATTTGTGAGTTGTTTCCTGATTTGACGGGTTACTTTTCCTCAGATCCTGCTCAGGAAAACACCCTGGAGGCCGGAGACCTCTGTGCTGATCCTTCGGCTGGAGAAGGTTTTGTTTGCTTTGTCGTCTTCTCCTGTCTTTCAAGTTTCCTTCTTTTTTTTGGTATTCTTTTTTAGCTTCATTCTTCTGGTTCTAATTGTCTTTATCATTGCGGCAGCCACTGCTCCTGCCAAGAAAAAATCAAAAAAGAAAACAGCATCGAGGCCGAAGGCCGTAGAGCCACAAACCTCTGGTGATCCCGAAGCTTCAGGATCATTCTCCATTGACGTTGCTGCGGCCGTGGATGCGGCAAGGGATAGAGCAATGGAGTATCGGCAGGTGCCGGAGGACCCTGAGCTCCGAAGTAAGCAAAGAGAGGATCATGCGGCCTCCTCTTTGCCGGAGGGTCCTGAGTCCCAGGGTGAGCAGAGAGAAGGCTACATAGCTTCCTCCTCCTCTTCCCCTCCTCCTCCTGCTCAGGAGTCCTACACCGGTCCTTCCCAAAAGGAAGGGTGGTTTTATCATCGCGGGCACCCTCTTCCCTTGATATCCTGCGACGCTGCCAAGTACTCCTCTATTTGGAAGGAGGCAATTAAGAGATCCGGTCATCCGGACGGAATCTTTGCTCCTCCGGCGACCTTCACTGCTACCAAGAGAGGCTGCGGATCGGGGATGGGGGGCGGATGCCATCATGCGACATTCCATCCCAGCAAAAGAAGCGTTCGACATGATGTGGGGGGGAATCTTTCAGGTTGACATTTACGTTACTCGTACTCTTCTTCTTTTGTTTTGTTTTTGGGTTTCCTGAACTTATGCATTGTATTGTTTTTTTTTAGGTGATGTCCATGGCCCAAAGTGCTGAGGTTCACTTTGGCAACCTCCAATCCAGGCTTCGCTATGAGGAAAGCCGAGCCAATAGAGTTGAAGAGGAGCTGAAGCTGTCCCGCTCTTCTCATGACGCTTATATTGACCAGGTCGAGTATGAGATCGACCGCAAGGCAAAGGAGAGGACTGAGGCGATTAACAAAGACCTGCAGTTGTCCCGGCGTGAGTGCGAGCGTCAACGCGATGAGTATGAGGCGCAGCTGAAAAAACTTCGGGAAGAGAACTTCTCTCTGAGAGGCCGGATTAAGGAGCCGATAATACATTGATAGAGGTATGGAAATATCTCTCGTTTCTCCTTAAGGACAAGCTAACTTGGCTCTTTTTTAACCTGGTCATTATGCCGGATCAGGTACGTTCCATGCATCGGAACGAAGTGAACAATCTTCAGAGCGAGGTAAATAAACTTCAGGCTAAGAAGGCCTTTTTCTATCAAGAGGGGAACTCTTTTAAGCAGGAGACTGAAGCGCTTGGGCTGGAGAAGCAAGCTCTTCAACGAGAGAATGAAGCTCTCGTGAAAGAGAAAGAGAAACTTATGCAAGAACTTGACGGTCTGCTGGAAGAAAAGGCCGCGCTGGAAGAGCAGTCAAGGTCTTCCTTTGATCAAGAGAAGCAGTCTCTGCTCCGGGATTATTCCTTTTGGAAGAAGAGAAAAAACCCTTGCTGCGGATAAAGCCGTCCTGATAGAAGAGAGGGCGAGGCTGGAGGAGAAAGTTAGAGAGCTGGAGGAAGCTAAGTCTCGCTCTCAAGCCGAGAGTACCGAGCCATTAGGTCATGGTAAACTTTCAGGCCTTCAATTTTTTTTTTGGCCCTTTCTTCTTCTTATTCTTTTTTGTTCCGGCTAGGCATGAGTGCTGCCAATTTATTGAAGCACGTCACCCAGTTGAGTGGACGGATAGCCCGCGCTAAGGAGGAGCTGTCATCCGCCAATTCTGAACGTGACAAGTACCGTGCCCAAGTCCTGACTCTCGAATCTCAAGTGACCAGGCTCAAGTCATTCTCTCGGCAATCTCAGGAGGAGATACAGAAGCAAGGCACCATCAACGCTCATTTAAAGGAGTCCTTTGCTTCTCAATGCCGCCGGTTAGTCGACATTGCCAGCAGATCGTCTCGGATCATTCTCTCGAGAAAGGAGAGTTGCTGGATGATGACTTGTATAATAAGTTGGAATTCAAGGCTGTCGCCCAGAAATCCAACTTCTTCCTGGAACTTGAGAGATTCTGCCGCAGTCCCGGAGAGACATGCTTTGGTGCTGGTGAAGCCTCATTCCTTCCTGCCGGAAGCAACATCCTGCCGTCCGCCGGAGGGACGCAGCATCTTGCCAGGAGGTCCAAGTCTTCCGGGAGTGTAGTAGGTAGCGGCGATAGATTATTAACCGCCGGAGAAGAAGCTGCTGACAAAGAAACTGCAAAGGCAGTAGAATAGAGTAGAATAGAGGTTGTTTTTTTGTTACAACATGTATTTTCTGTTTCTGCCGAATGATCATATGTTGTAATTGTCTCCACCCTCATAGTTTTGGGAGAAATGGAGAAATATTTTATCATCTCTTGTTATTTGTCTGCCGGAGCAACTCTTTTTGAGCCGAGTTTTCTATTGTCGCGATATTTCTTTCTCCTGTCTTCTACCTCTCTTTTAAATAGTTATCTTATGCAAGTTATGCCGGCGGTTTGCAGCTTTGGATTTTTGTTCCGGCGGGCCCCTTTTTCCCTTTTGGAGCATGGTTATCTATGGTTCTAAGCTGGGTCTTTCCTGCAGCTTGTTGGTCAGTTTTGTTTTGATAATAATAATAATAAAAAAAAGGTCATGTAGCTTGCGGCACGTTGGCCGGATGCTTTTTTTCAAGGCGTGATAGCCTGCGGCTCGTTGGCCGATGCTTTCTTTTTCTTTCAAGGCATGATAGCCTGCGGCTCGTTGGCCGGTGCTTTCTTTTTCTTTCAAGGCATGATAGCCTGCGGCTCGTTGGCCGGTGCTTTCTTTTTCTTTCAAGGCATGATAGCCTGCGGCTCGTTGGCCGGTGCTTTCTTTTTCTTTCAAGGCATGATAGCCTGCGGCTCGTTGGCCGGTGCTTTCTTTTTCTTTCAAGGCATGATAGCCTGCGGCTCGTTGGCCGGTGCTTCTTTTCTTTCAAGGCATGATAGCCTGCGGCTCGTTGGCCGGTGCTTTCTTCTTTCAAGGCATGATAGCCTGCGGCTCGTTGGCCGGTGCTTCTTTCAAGGCATGATAGCCTGCGGCTCGTTGGCCGGTGCTTACTTTCAAGGCATGATAGCCTGCGGCTCGTTGGCCGGTGCTTACTTTCAAGGCATGATAGCCTGCGGCTCGTTGGCCGGTGCTTACTTTCAAGGCATGATAGCCTGCGGCTCGTTGGCCGGTGCTTACTTTTTCTTTCATATTCCAAAAAATAATACTTTTTATTGATGAGTTATAAATTTTACACATAGAATTTTTTCAAACATTCTCCATGCCAAGAATGCGGCAACTCATATCCCTCAGCATTTTTTAAGCGATATGAAGCCCGTCCTGTCTTTTGGTGTATGATGTATGGTCCTTCCCATTGGGGCTCCAGCTTCTTGGGTTGCTTAACTTCCCGGAGGACTAATTCCCCTGGGGCAAAACTTCGTTCTTTCACCCTCCTGTTGAAATACCTTTCTACCTTAGATTTATCTTTTGCCATCCTTACTGCGGCGGCTGTCCTGGTTTCCTCAAGGAGATCAAGGTGATCCTGTACTCCCTGATTGTTGGTCTCTTCGTCATATGATTCCCATCTTATAGACGGCACCACAATCTCTGCCGGAATGACGGCTTCTAAACCATACGTCAATCTGTAAGGCGTCTCTCCTGTCGGTCCTCTTTCTGTTGTTCGGTACGACCATAGGACCTGGGGTAGCAATTCTGCCCACTTTCCTTTTTTCTCATCGAGTTTCCTTTTTATCGCCTTTACTATTTGGCCATTTGCATTCTCAACCTGCCCATTCGCCTGAGGATGGGCTACTGATGCAAATCTCAAGTCGATCTTCCATTCTTCACAAAATTCTCGGAAGCCTTCGCAATTGAACTGTGTTCCATTATCAGTTATTATGGCTTTTGGTATGCCAAACCTGCATACCACATATTTCCAAATGAATTCTTGTGACTTCTTAGTGTGATGGAGATAGTAGGCATTGCTTCAATCCACTTTGTGAAGTAGTCGATAGCAACGTACATGAATTTGAACCTTCCTGGTGAAGCCTCCGGGAATGGACCCACGATGTCCAATCCCCACATAGCGAAGGGAATTGGGCATAGAACAGACTTTTGCTCAGCCGGAGGAGTGTGTATCTTATTTCCATGTTCTTGACACTTGCGACATCTTCGTATATATTCTTTGCAGTGCTCCATCATTTTTCGGCCAGAAATATCCGAGTCTTAAGATTTTGTGAGTTGTGGTCCTTTCCCCTGGTGATTTCCGCAGAGCCCATCATGTATCTCTCTTACCAACTCTGCCCCTTCAGCTATGGTGACACACTTCAGAGCAGGTCTTGCAAAAGATCGTCTATACAGCTGGTTATCCTCAATAAAGAATGATGCGGCCCGCCTCTTTACTATTCTGGCCTCCTTTTCTTCCTCCGGCAGTTTTCCATGCCGTATGTAATCTATAATCGGGGTCATCCAAGATTCTTCTTGATCATTTGTCTCTACCGCCAATACCTGAGCTCTTCTATACTTGGGGAGGTTCTGACTTCCAGCCATATCTCATTGGGTACTCTTTCGGCCATACTTGCCAATTTGGCCAAGGCATCAGCTTCGACATTTTCTTCTCGTGGAAGATGTTTTAGCTCGCATTTTTGGAAATTTGCCTTTAGTTCCTGGACCTTGAGCAAGTACCTCCATAGTTTCTCTTCTTTAACCTCGTAGATGTTGTCACTTTGTCTCGTCACTAACATAGAGTCTGAATACACCTCTAACTCTGTTAAAAATAGGTTATACTTTCATAAGTGTTATCCCAGATAGATTTTTATAAGTATGGAAATAAACAGGGAAGATATCTATTCTATGAAACCTGTCGCCCCCAGGGCTGTGGCCACTTCCAAACCCTGGATAAGAGCTTCGTATTCGGCTTCATTATTAGTGACGTCAAAGTCCAGCCGGAAGGCATAATTCAAGCTTTGCCCATCCGGCGCCTGCACCACTATTCCAGCTCCTGCCCCACTTTTGCATCGAGCCCCATCAACCAAGATGACATATGGATTCTGAGTTTGTTTCCTCTCTTTTGCGAAGCTTGTTTCTGTTATGAAGTCTGCTAAGGCCTGAGCTTTAATCGCCGTTCTGGGCATGAAGTGAATTTCATATTGTGTCAGCTCTACTGTCCAGCTTACCATCCGGCCGGAGGCATTCGGATTGTTCGCAATTTGCTTGAGCGGCCAATTGGTCCTGACAAAGATTCGGTGCGACTGGAAGTAGGGTCGTAGTTTTCTTGATGCCACTACCAGTGCAAACAAGACTTTTCTATATTAGTGTACCGTCCTTCTGTCGGACTCAGATTTTGCCTGTATAGTAAACTGGTATTTCCCTTTTCTCTTCCATGATTAAGACAGCTGCAACCGCCCAATCTGTTGCGGACAAGTAAAGGTACAGATCCTGTCCCGGAGCAGGTACACCTAATTTAGGCAAATCCCGGAGCATCTCCTTGATTTTCTCAAATGCTTCTATACACTCTTGTCCCCACTGGAATTTACTGTTCTTCCTTAGAATATTGAAGAACGGGATTGATTTTTCCTGAAGCTTAGAACAGAACCTACTTAATGCTGTGAGTCTTCCGTTCAAAGCTTGGACATCTTTGATATTTCTTGGTGGGGAAAGGTCGAGAATTGCCTGACTCTTTTCCGGATCAACCTCAATACCTCGTTGCCCAACAATGAAGCCAAGAAACCTCCCTTTGGTTACTCCAAACACACACTTCTCTGGATTGAGCTTAATTTGGTATTTATCCAGAGTGTCAAATGTTTCTTCCAAATCCTTCATGTGTTGTTCCTTTGACGGGCTTTTCACAACTATGTCATCAACATAAGCTTCCACATTTCGGGCAATTTGTTGACAAAACACTTTGTCAATCATTCGCTGAAAAGTGGCCCCTGCATTCTTTAGGCCGAAAGGCATTACTTTGTAACAGAATGTTCCAGCTGAAGTAATGAAGGAAGTTTTTTCCGAATCGTCCTCTTTCATTTTTATTTGATTATAGCCGGAGAAAGCATCCAGAAAACTTAACACAGAACTCTGGGCAGTCGAGACTACCAATCTATCTATTGATGGCAGGGGATAAAAATCCTTAGGACATGCCTTATTTAAATCTGTGAAATCCACACACATTCTCCATTTTCCATTTGTTTTTTTACCATAACAACATTAGCCAACCACGTGGATATGCAACCTCCCTGATGAATCCGGCTTTGAGGAGTTTTTGGACCTCGGTTCGTGCGGCCAAATCTCTTTCCTCCCCTATTACCCTTTTCCTTTGCCTGACCGCCGGATGTTTAGGGTCCACCCTGAGCTCATGCCGGATAACGCTTGGGTCTATACCAGGCATCTCGTCCGTGCTCCAAGCGAATGTTGCCCTTCTTTTTTCCAGGAACCTCATTAAGTGAGTCTGCTCTCCACTGTCAAACGCAGTTCCTATTTTAAAAAATTTAGAAGGGTCAGATTTTAAATGTACCTCTCTGGGGGGATCTTGGGCTGTTCGACATTCTTCCTCTCCTTGATCCGGCCCTGAGGAGGAAGGTAACCTTCCCTTGAACTCCTTGTCTGATCCCACAGTTTTGACCACCTCCTCACTAGGAAGGCTGTCCATGATACGGACTTCACACATTCGGGCCATCTTTTGGCTTCCTCTTATCGTGACTACCTTCCCACTTGAGGTTAAGTACTTCATTTTTAAGTGATGAGTGCTGTGGATGGCTTTGAAAGCATTGATCCCTGGCCTCCCGAGGTACATGTTATATCCAGAAAGACCTGGCACAATAAAAGCTGTGAGCCTCTCTGTTCTCCTCTCATCTCCTTGGCCCAGGGTCATTGTGAAGTCTATACTGCCGGAAGATGTGGTAGAGACACCTCCCACAAATCCTCCTAGGACCGCCGAATAAGGCTTGATCTGGTCCTCAGGCACCTCCAGCTTCTTAACTGCTTCGGCTGATATGACATTTGCTCCGGCCCCACTATCGATTAGAATTCCCTCCATCATCCGATCGTTTACTTGTGCACGAATGACAAGTGGATCGTTGTGTGGGTATAGGACTCCATCTTCATCTTCGTCGGAGAAGAAAATTGGAGGAAAGCCTTTTTTTTGGCAACCTTCCTTTCTGGGAGTTCCTGATGCACTTGGTGAATGTGCCTTTTCCTTTCGTTAGGAGTTAGTGGTCCTACCTCCGAAAACAGCCCTGTGAGTTTTCTTAAAGAAAGTTTTGTTAGCCTCCTTTCTCTTTTCCTTTTTAGAAAAGAGGGGGTTTTGCTGTAAACAGAATGCGGAGAAAATGTGCTGTAAACAAAATGCGAAAAATGAAGATTCTACTCTTTTTATTTCGTAGCAGGATTTTTGACAACTCATTCTTATATGCTTGATTTTTAAGAAAACAACCTATGACTATCCTTGCTTCCTGAGAAGTCCTTTTGTCTGAACCGAAAAGGGGAAGAACCTTTACTTTCCTTACAGACCTGTTATCATACCCACCGACTTGCCAGGGTTAAGCCTGGGATGAGCCTCTTCCTCCTGCCGCCCTTGCGATACATTCTGGGCGTTGCTCTGTTGACCGCCATACTGCCTTTGCATTCCGGCCTGTTGCTTTCCCTTCTTCTTATTCTCCTCAATGACTCGGAGCTCTTTGGCCAGGGTAGCACAGTTTACAGTCCGATGACTGCGATTTCCATGGAATTCGCAGAATGCAACCGGAATTTCTCCCTGCGGCGGCTTCCTTGGCGGAGGAAGGTAACCCTCTCTTACTGCAGCGGCATATTTCCCTGGGTCAATGTAGACAACAGTCTTTGCCCCCTGGTGCTGCGACCCCTGAGAGGAAGATCCGGCGGTTGACCTGCCATAATATGGCTTGTACCTTGACCCTCCTCTTCCGGCATTTCCCCCGAGTCCTTCCTTCTTCTCTGGTACCCCTGCGGCTTTGAAGCTATCGGCCAGCTCTCTAGCCTTGTTCTCGGCTATCTCAGATTTCAAAAAATCATGGATCATTTCAGCTAATTCTCCATGAGTCTTCGGCGCCTTTGTCGCAATTTTTCCAGCTAGCCGAGGCTGAGCCAGGCCATTCCCAAAGGCCTTAATCAAGATCTTTTCATCAACATCGTCGATCTCTGCGACCTTCTTATAGAAACGCTCGCTGTATTCCTTCACGGTTTCTCCTTTTCGCTGTTTAATGTCCATCAATTCTATTTCTCCTTTTTAACTCTTACTAGCAGCGAATATTGCTGAAATCTTCAGTCAACTGCTTGAAGCTCGTGATGGACTGCGGCGGTCTCGTGGAGATCCATCCCAATGCTCTCTTTGAAAGCGTTCCGGGGAACAGATTGCAGAGGGCGAGGGAGCTAATCCCCTGAGTGTTCATGGCAAACATGAACTTTTTGATATGCTGGGCGGGATCTCCAGTCCCGTCATATTTCTCAATTGCCGGGGCGACAAAGTGCGGCGGGAGTTTCGCCTTCCTTATCCGCTCTGAGAAGGGGTACAAGCTCATATCTATTTGATCATCTTCCTCCATCTCTTCTTCGTCGACAATTGAATTGCGCTTTCTATCCTTACTTTCCTCCCCATTGCTACCTTTGGAGTCTCTTTTCAATTGCTCAATTGCCTCCGTCATCTCGTCCCATTTCTTTGGTACTCCTCGTCCCTTTGCATCAATTCCTGCTGCAAAGTCTCATTTCCCTCTACGATTTTTTCGTCAATGGATCTGACCAATCCTTTCAGCATGTCTTCTAGATCTTTCTTGGAGATGGCCTCTGGCATCTCCGAACTCATCCTTTCCTCGGAGTGGTTGTTATCTTCAGCAGCGTTCCTTGATGCTTTCCTTGATCTTGGAGCCATCTTTCGTGTTTCAATCCTGCAAAAAACGTCATTAGTTACTTTAGGATTTCCACTATGAATCGCCGTAGATTACTTCCCTGCTTCTAGGTGGTCTCGTGGTTGCTTCTTGCTGTTCGTTTCCCACAGACGGCGCCAAATGAAACAGTGCACTAATCCTAATGCGACCAAGCTCGATCCCAATGCAACAGTACATCTATCCTAGTACGACTCGATCTAATCTTCTATCCTACCTTACCTGGTTTCAGACACAGAGTTTCGCGAAAGTAGAGAGGGAGAGAGAGAGCTTCTATTAGAATGAATGCGAGTTTGATTGCCAAATATCACGTGTCTTATTTCATGGGGGTACACCCTTATTTATTAGTTTTTTGGGCCTGGTCCCTTTGGTGCCAGCCTGTATTTTACATGTTTAAGTACAGTTCTACCCCCTCTTTAGTATCTTTGACCGACCACAAGCGGCCGGTCGAGTAACGTTTTGCTTTGCCCAAGTCCCATTTTCATCCGGCTAAGGCGGCCGGATGCTCTACAAGCCCCTAATCCCATCCGGCCAAAGCGGCTGGATGCTTTACGTGCCTTTAATCTCATCCGGCCAAAGCGGCCGGATGCTTTACGTGCCTGCTTCGGTCCGGCGCCATTTCTTCCCTTCTCAATAATGAATGTGTGTATGTATGATGTATTGTACCGTGACCGTTTATTATTGTGTTTGGACTTCTAACTTATTCCTAACAAGCTAACCATTCTAACTTAAATTGGTAATTAAATTGGAATGAGTAGAAGTCCGATATAGTTTCGGCCACGCGTGAGGATGCGGAGTCACGAGAGGTTGGCTCCAATTCCTGACTCTTAAACTGGTCCGCGGCCCAAATCCCTTAAGTGGGTAGCATCCCGGATTGGTGAGTCAAGTAAATCCCGGAGGTGGGACGGCGTAGTCCCCAGGGCCGGAGGTCCCGACGACTTAACTTGAGTATAAGTAAGTAAGAATGAGTAAGTAAAGTACATGGAAGTAAGTAAGTGGAAGTAAGAGTAAGTAATGAGTAAAAGAGTAAAAGCATTCCGATTAACCCGGATGCGTAATTTGGCTAACAATGTGAAGGTAAGTAATGTATGCACTATTGTATTGATGCCTTGAATTGTATGATGTATTGTAAATGCATGTATGTTGTATGGAAAGCATGTATGTATGAAATTAATGAATCGCATGTTTAGTGGACGTCAAATAGTCGGCGTGCCCTAGCAAGCACGCGGTATATGCGGAGTTTATACGCAGCGTTTGCTGAGCCCCTTGGGGCACCATTTTTACTACACGCAGGTACTCGCGAAGGATGAAGACTAGGAGAGTTGAAGTTTAATTTCCTTGTCTTCCTTTTTGGATTGTAAACAATGAATTTATGATTGGTGTACTGAGTAGTACATGGCTGTAGTTTTTGATTAGCCGGTGTACCATGGGGTACACCTTTTTGGATATAGAAAGGGATGGTGAATTGGCATAGATGAGTAGCCGGTAGAAACTCATTCTTTTGGTAAGTTTGAAAGGTTGTAATTGAATATACTTTAAATACTCGGTGATCCAAGAATTGTAAGCATGTTATGTTCCGGTAATGGTAAGTAATGTTTTAGTAGCTCGGTATATTATGTTCATCAGACCGTGACTGTAAGTAAGGTAAGCCTAGCTAGCCGTATGGGCGGTTAGCGGCGTTGTACCACCCGCCGTAGTAAGTAGTAATACTTCCGCTGCGAACTCGTAAGATTAACAGGACGATTAGACGGTAATAGTAGGATTAACGGTTGGGGTGTTACAAAAAGTGGTATCAGAGCGTAGGTACGCTCTGATGTCCATAGTACCGAGCATAGGGGATTACCGAGTTAGGATTTCAACCGTCTTAAGACGGATACTTAGAAACCTAACTAGGAACTACCGTTGTTAACAACGGATACCCTTGACGTTCTTAGGAACGATATCTTGCTTAAATTCCAAGACCTTTGAGTCATATCTTGCGGAGCCTAACGAAACTGTTAAATATTCAGATGTCAGGAAGAGGTCCAGGTCGCCCTAGAGGAGGGGGCAATGACGGACCCGGCGCGTAGACGATAGCTGAGATCGTCGCCGCCACGGTAGCACAGATGCTACCACAAGTAATCCAAGCCGTGCAACAAACCCAACAGAACCAACAAACTCAAGCGGGGCCAATCCCTCCCCCGCCACCCAGAGAAGCGAACTGGGTAAAAGCTGTAGCGGAACTCCGCCCTCCCTGCTTTAGGGGCGAGAGTGACCCGGCTAAGCTCGAAGCCTACATCTCCGAGATGGAGACGGCGTTCGAAACCCTCGAAGCTCCTGCTGGAGTTCGAGTCAGAGTTGCTGCTTATTATCTGAAGGATGCTGCGATGGATTGGTGGAAGCTAATCAAGCATGAGCACGTCGGCGACCCCACATTCGATTGGGAGTCCTTTGCATCACTCCTCCGTTCCAAGTACTACCCAAAGCACGTAAAGACCAAGAAGAGGCTAGAGCTAGACGCCTTGAAAATGACAGAGAAGATGTCTGTCGACGAGTACTACCGCACCTTTACCTCCATCCTCCGTCTCCTCCTTGATCTAGGATACACCGGCCAGGTGTTGGTCGATCGCTTCTATGGCGGTCTGAGCCATCGCCTTCGGTACGGTATGGGCTACACGAGATTTACCTCCCTTCAGGTAAATATCGGTTAACCCTTAGTATCACTTCAATTCCTTAAATTCCTTGAATTCTTTGAATCCTTCCTTATCCTTTCATAAATGAGAATCCCGGCTAATACCTGAGATTTCAGGAGTGTTATCACGCGGCTTCTCGCGTTGAAATCACTTGCCAACTAAGGGATGAAGAGACCGCGCTGAAGCGCAAAGCCAAAAACAAAAACACCAGTACTGAGGAGCAGAACCAGGGGAAGAGTTGGAAAAAGAAGAAGGGGAATTTCTTCCAGCAATCCCAAAAGAAATCCCCAGGTGAGAGCAGTGCCCATGCTGAGCAGGGCAAACCAGTTGAGCTTCTTCAGCTTGGTTATTCTGCACCGGTGGCAGCAAAGCCACTGAGATCACACCCACCTAAGGGTAAACTTCTATTCCTAAATCATAATCGTACAAGTAATGTATCTAGTATATCCACGCACACATGTGCTAACCCTCTAACCTCAGGTTCTAGCTCCGGTGTCGCCAAAACCTTCTCCGATGGCCGCACCTATGTGTGCAGGAAATGCAACCAGGACCATCCTGGTAAGGACTGTTATGGGAGGGAAATCAAGTGCTATAGCTGCCAAAAACCCGGTCACACAGCCAATAGATGCCCAGAGAGCACCAAATCAAAGGGGAACTTCCAAAGCTACAAGCAAAGGGAAGGCAAGGAGGTTGCATCTGGCGATGCACCGACCCAGCAGGCACCACAGGGACAGGGATCCCGGGGACCTCCGTGGGGTGCACCTCAGAGGCAGCCTGTCCTTCATGTGATTGACCGTGATGGGTCCGGTTCGAAGTCCGGCCCAGGTAATAATCTGAACCTTTAATCCTTGAAGTAGCATGTCTAAGTAGTAGAGTAACTGTTTGAATGAATGCATGAGTAAATAAAATGAAGTGTGTATTAAGCATGAAATGAAGTAGTTGAAACTAGTACTCACCGTAGACGAAATTTGTAACCATAGGAAGCTTTAGTATCTGTTACCCGATACCGGTAAATTTGAATCAAGAAGAGATCGACATCACCACCCACGACTACACCAACGAACAGTGTCAGGTCATCAGACCAGGTATGATCTTATTAAAGGGATACCTGACACCCGAAGCACAAATCTCAATCATCCGACGATGCAACGAGCTAGGAACGGGTCAAGGTGGATTTTATACACCCGAATTCCCCGGTGGAGCGAAGATGAAGCTGAAAATGATGTGTTTGGGAAAGGACTGGGATCCTTATACCAAGACATACCAGGAGACACGAACACAAGATGGAGCGACGCCACCGGCAATCCCTCCAGAGTTTCAGACACTCATCACACAAGCAGTAGAACTTGCACAACAATGCGAACAAGATCCAATCCCCGCACTTGAAGCGGACCTTTGTATCGTCAACTTCTATGAGAAAGAAGGACGACTTGGGTTACACCAAGACAAGGACGAGACAGCGGAATCTCTTGAACAAGGAGTGCCCGTAGTGTCTTGGTCCATTGGTGATGACGCCGTATTCCTGTATAGCGAGCAGAAGCGTGTGGACCTCGCACAGAAACTGGTATTGAGATCAGGAGATGTCCTAATCATGGGTGGAAACTCTAGGATGCTGTATCACGGGATCAACAAGATCAAGTTGAATACGGCACCGCCGGCAATAATCAATGCCACACACATGAAACCTGGACGCCTGAACCTTACCTTTAGAAAGTATTGAATTCATAGTATCATGTAATCTATTAGTAACGTGTATTAGAGTCACGGTATGTATGATGGTTGGTTTATCAATAAAGAGCAGTGTTGACTTAATTCCACTTGTGTCCACCATCAATACTTATCCAATTATGAATCCAATAGGTTGTGGACTCGGTACCGAAGGTAACCTGAGCATCCTCACCGAAGCACAAGCCGGCAGAAGCGGCACCATCTTAACGGGAACATTCCCAGTAAATGGCATTGATGCCAATATGTTATTCGACTCCGGTGCCTCTCACACTTTCGTATCGCCATCCTTTGTGAAGAGGTTGAAGCTAGATGCGGATGAGCAACCGAACTTCATGGTTACTCTCCCATCGAAGGAGCGAGTAAAGTGCACCAGATATTATCAATCAGCCACCATCGAAATCAAAAACGAAGCGTTTCCCATTTCCTTCATCGAATTCAATGGATTGGGATTCGACTTAATCATAGGAATGAATTGGTTGGAGCGGCACAAGGGTAGAATCCTCTGCGCCGAGCATCGTTTGCTGCTCAAGAGTCCTTCTGGGGTTACAGTATCTTACCGCCAGAGACCGAGAGAGCCTTCGACCACACTTATATCTGCTATGGCTATGTACCGGGAGCTCAGAAAAGGCCAAGAGGTGTATCTATGTTATGTACAAGACCTGGAGCGAGATCCAGAGTTCAGTGATGATGTACCCATTGTATCCGAATTTCCCGACGTATTCCCTAAGGAGCTACCCGGCATGCCACCACCGAGAGCAGTGGAATTTGAAATTGATCTATTGCCAGGTACCGGTCCCATTGCCAGGGCACTGTACCGCATGGCACCTACAGAAATGACCGAACTAAAAGAGCAGTTAAGAGACCTTCTAGACAAAGGGTTTATACGCCCGAGCGTATCACCCTGGGGAGCACCAGTTCTCTTCGTGAAGAAGAAGGACGGTAGTCTCCGACTTTGCATTGACTACCGCGAGTTGAATGCGGTCACAGTCTAAAATAAATACCCACTACCACGTATCGACGACCTATTCGACCAGTTGAAAGGAGCCTCAGTCTTCTCCAAGATCGACCTCCGTTCAAGGTATCATCAGATTGCAATCAAAGAACAAGACATTGAGAAAACGGCATTCCGTACCAGATATGGCCACTACGAATTCACGGTGATGCCATTCGGTTTGTCAAACGCACCAGCTAAATTCATGGACCTCATGAATCGTTTATTCAGTGAGCAGTTGGACACTTCAGTGGTTGTTCATCGACGACATACTTGTATACTCAAAATCAGCAGAGGAACATGAAACTCACTTGAGGAAAGTGCTTGAGACACTGTGCGAGAACCAACTGTATGCGAAGTTCTCCAAATGCGAGTTTTGGCTTGATCAGGTATCATTCCTTGGACATGTCATCTCGAGCGCAGGTATCTCAGTTGACCCTTCTAAAATAGAAGCTGTACGATCATGGCCTAGACCCAAGACTGTTACCGATATTAGGAGCTTTCTTGGTCTAGCCGGTTACTACCGGAGATTTGTAAGGGACTTCTCGAAGGTCGCTAAGCCCTTGACTACATTGATGAAGAAAGATGCACCGTTTGTATGGACACACGAGTGCGAGTTATCATTTCAGAAACTAAAAGACTCATTGACCTCAGCCCGTCCTTACTCTTCCAGAGGGCACGGAGGGATTTGAGGTATATTGTGATGCATCAGGCAAAGGAATGGGATGCGTACTCATGCAGCATGGCAAGGTTGTTGCTTATGCCTCCGCCAGCTGAAAAAGCATGAGGAGAATTACCCGACTCACGACTTAGAGTTAGGAGCCATTGTCTTCGCCTTGAAGATATGGCGACACTATCTCTATGGGGTAAGCATCACCATCTACTCCGACCATAAGAGATTACAGTATGTATTCACACAGAAAGAACTGAATTTGAGACAGAGAAGATGGATGGAATTTCTTTCAGATTATGACATCAACTTGCAGTACAAGGAAGGGAAGGCAAACATTGTAGCCGACGCCCTGAGCCGTCGAGCACACTCGCTCCATTCGCTACTCGCTTCTTCTAGCTTGGTTGACGAGGTGCGAGACGCTCAGTTGAGCGACCCTTACCTAACCGAAATCAGACACAAGATCGAGAATGGTACATTTGAGAAGAAGAAGTATGACTTCAAGCTACATGAAGATGGTTTGATTCGGTTGAATGGCAGGCTATGCGTCCCCCGAAGCATGCTGAGCTAAGGGATCGCATCCTGCGAGAGTCACACTGTTCCACATTGTCAGTCCATCCGGGAGCCTCCAAGATGTACAAAGACATGAAGAGGTACTTCTGGTGGTCTGGAATGAAATCGGACGTGACGGAATTTGTATTGAGGTGCTTAACATGCCAAAAGGTGAAATTTGAACATCATAGACCGGGCGGAATGGTACAATCTATGCCAGTTCCGGAGTGGAAATTTCATGATATCTCCATGGATTTTGGGTGTAGGACTCCCACCTGCCAGGGGAGGACTCAACATGATCTGGGTTGTAGTCGATCGCCTTACCAAGGTTACCAGATTCATACCGATGAAGGACACCTGGAAGGTAGAAAGCTAGCTGAGCTATTCGACAAGGAGATTATCAGACATCACGGAGTCCCTAAGACTATAGTATCTGACCGCGACACCAGATTTCTTTCGAGATACTGAGAGCTACAAGGGAAGCGTTGGGTACAGAATGAAGTTGAGTACCGCCTTCCATCCTCAGATCGACGGTCAGACAGAAAGGACCATCAGACACTGGAGGACATGCTTCGGGCATGTGCCTTGGACTTTCAGGGGAGTGGTTAGATAAGCTTCATCTTATCGAGTTCTCGTATAATAATAGTTATCACGCCTCGATTAAGATGTCGCCTTTCCAAGCTCTATACGGTAGACCTTGCCGTACACCCTTGTGTTGGATGAGTCAAGTGAAGCGGTCATAATAGGACCGGAGTATCTTGAGCAAGTGCAAAGCTGAAGTGCAGCAGATTAGAGCTACATGAAGGCAGCCCAAGATAGACAGAAATCCTATGCGGATGTGAGACGACACGACCTTGAGTTCGCCGTGGGTGACCAAGTGTTTTGCGCGTTTCACCATGAAGGGTTTGTCTTCAGATTTGGCCAGAAGGGCAAGCTTAGTCCCAAAATTTGTAGGGCCGTACATATCACCGAAAGAGGTTGGATCCGTAGCCTACAGGTTAGCATTACCTGAGGACTTGGGGCGTTGTCCATGATGTATTTCATGTGTAAAACTCAGAAGTACATTGCTGATCCTTCTCACATTTAGAGCTGAGAGACTATCCATTGAGCCGACTATGCGATATGTTGAAACCCCAGTGAGAATCCTGGATAGGAAGACCAGAGACACTCGCCATAAGTCTATACGAATGGTGAAGGTCCTATGGTCAAACCATGATGTAGAAGAAGCGACAGGGAGCTGGAAGATGCCATGAAGGCTAAGTACCCGCAGTTTTCATAGACTAGATAGTCTAGTATAGCAATACGGGTACGGGTCGTACCCCCTTTTAAGGGGGTAGACCCTTTTGCTTTTGCATTGCTTCGGGGTAAGCATTGCTTAGTGTGTAGGTATTGTAATAGATTTTTGTATGGCACATGTAGGTAAGTGAATTTGGTATGTGTATGTATGTGTAATGTGTGGGCGTATGAATGTATTTGTATGATGGATGATGTTGTGTAATGTGTATTGTGGATTGGAATGGTATGTATGAAAATGTTGAATTGTGTATGGGAATTGTGTATGATGCTTGAAATGTATATGTTTGCAATGTGGAATGGGAGTAAAACACCTATAGGTGGTAGTAAGACACATTAGCGCAATCGGTTTGCCTAATGAGTAGAATTACTAAACTATTAACCTTGAACTTTGAGGGAAAGTTTCTTAAGGGGGGTAGATTGAATACCCCGTAATTAAAATAGTGATTAATTAGGATAATGAATAATTTAGAAGCTTAATTAAGTATAAATAATCACAAGGGAACAAATCCTGAAGAAACGGATCTTTAAAACGGTTTTTAAAAACATTACCGAACCTTAAAGCGGGTTTTTCGAGGTAACCGGGAAAACGTGTCTTTAAACGGTCAAATAGACTCGTAACAGTTTTGGTCAACTAACTAATCATAATAAATATTAGTGAAGCTCTAGAACCAATAAAATCAAGAAAACGAGAAATTAGTAAAAATGTCAAAAACGGGAAGTTGTGGGGTAGAAATATAAATAACACAAACTTATGTGTCCAACTTTGTAAATAAAATTTTAAAACCCTTATGGGTCTGTGTGTGTGTCCGATCCCACACCCCTCTCTCACACTCTCTTAAATTCCCCTTACTCACAAAACAACAAAATAATAAAGTAACCTCACACACTCACTTTTACCACTCTCTCTCCAATTCCCTCATTCTCCTCACAACACTCACGTACACACCCATCTCCCTCACTCTCTATTTCTCCTTCCTCCATGCGACATCAATGGAGATTTAGCAACCTCCACAAAATCTCTACTTCTCTCCTCTTGTAACCCCCTCAAATCTCTTCCAAAAATTACAAAAATTACACCATTGTCTTCCTCTCCTCAAGAGCAACACTTCCCTCTTTTCAAAATCCGGAAAAGAGCATTTTCATTTTCATGGGTATACCCCATTTGGAGCTTCAAGACTACCATTAGAACCACCTCCTTCTCCTTGTCATTTTGAGGTAAAAATCTTCATGAAGCTCCATCTTTTTCTAGCCCTTGTGGGCAAAACGAAATTTAGAAACTAAGCTCTTGTTACTCCTTGTGTTCTAGCCGATTTTGGCCTCATTGGTGGAGTTGGAATCTTGTTTTTGAGCCACTCCAAGCTTTGTTTACACCCTTGGAAGGAAGGTAAAGTAAATTCTAAACCCTAAAACCTACTTAAAACTTAATAATAGTTAGGGTTAGTT
This sequence comes from Limonium bicolor, assembly GCA_023374045.1. Classification (NCBI taxonomy): domain Eukaryota; kingdom Viridiplantae; phylum Streptophyta; class Magnoliopsida; order Caryophyllales; family Plumbaginaceae; genus Limonium; species Limonium bicolor. The sequence goes on along the minus strand of CM041778.1, from coordinate 249,451,806 downwards.
TTTAGTGTATTGAAATGTGTATGTATATGGGTTGTAGAGTAGAGAATTTGTGTTTGTTGAACCGGTGGAGAAAGAGAGGAAGGAAGAAGCAAGAAGAGGAGGAAACTAGAAGAAGAAAACAAGGTAATTAAGCTCATCTTTGTATAGCTTTGTGAATGAGTATGTAACAGATTTTAAGAAGTAAAAACATGTATTGTAAAAATGGTAATGTATTGGTAGTGTAATGTGTAGGAGAAATAAGTATTTTGAATCCTTAAAAGACATTTTAAAAACTGTTAAAACATAGTTGGGATTGGAATGTTGAGTGCAGGAATTTTGATGTTGTTTTAGTATTGGTGTTGTATATGGGAGCTTGGATATGGTTGTTGTATAAACAGGTGGAATAGATCATTTACATGAGTGAAACAATGTAGTGAGAATATAAGATTTCAGGGGAGGTTATGGCAAAATTTGTCTAGGATTAGAACACTTAATGAGTTAGAAACTAGGTGAATAATGAAGGTTGTAACAGATTTTGATTGAGGAAGATAGAGGGTAAGTTGAGAGAGATAGTTAATGTAGTTATAATGTATTAGAGGTGCTAGAAATGCCAATAGAAGAGGGAGATGTAGAAGAGGAGTGTGAGTGTTAAAATCTGTAGCATAATGCAACTAGAGAAGAAACTAGGTGAGTGTTGAAAAGAAACTTGGAAAATTATGTGAGTGAATTAGCATAGAATTGTGTAAGGAGTTAAGGAGTGAACTAGGGTGGTTGGGTTAAGATAGAATGTGTAAGGAGTTAAGGAGTGAACTAGGGTGTGTTAAGAGGTTTAATTAGTGTTAAAACATGTGGGATTAAGTGTAAGAACAATGGGGAAGTAATGGGTAAAAGAGAGGACTGAAAACAGAAATAAAAATGCAAATATGGGCCGGACCGAACTTGCGACCAGACTTGCAAGTTCGGTCGAGCCCAGATTACATGACGGGAAAGCTTCTGGAATCGACCGGACTTGCGACCGGACTTGCAAGTTCGGTCGGAGCAGAAAATTTTCCCGTCTGAAACCTACTGGAATCGACCGGACTTGCAAGTTCGGTCGAGCCAGAAAAATTCACCGATGAAACCTTCTGGAATGGACCAAACTTGCGACCGGACATGCAAGTTCGGTCGGCCAGAAAAATTCCCGTAATGCAAGCTACTGGAATGGACCGAACTTGCGACCGGACTTGCAAGTTCGGTCGGGTCAGGAAAATTCGGTAATGTGAGCTACTGGAATGGACCGGACTTGCAAGGTCGGTCGCAAGTCCGGTCCAGTCAAAAAAAAAGAAAAAAAATTATTTAAATTAAATAATATATATACCTATATATATATAATGTACATGTATGTAAGCATGCCAATATTGAGTAAGGAAGTAAAACTTAAGTAATGAAAAATAAGTAAGTAAAGTGTAAGTGTAAGAAGTATAAGGACATAGTAAGTAGGAGTTAAGTTGATGATAGTTATATTAATCATTCAATTGTATATATAATAGGATTTGATTTGTGACACCGAAGGACGTTTGGAAACACGTACAACGGTGAACGGTATGGATTCCTCATGCCCCGTATGCTATCTTGGTTACTCTGATTTGTGTGTTGTGTGCTAATTGATCACCAAATAAGATAAATGCACGAATCGGGGTTAATATGCATACTTGTGAATATGTAGTGTTGTATGTTGTGAATACTTTCTTAAATCTTAGTTTGTATAATTCATGAAATGTATGGATGATAATGAATGTGTGTATGTATGATGTATTGTACCGTGACCGTTTATTATTGTGTTTGGACTTCTAACTTATTCCTAACAAGCTAACCATTCTAACTTAAATTGGTAATTAAATTGGAATGAGTAGAAGTCCGATATAGTTTCGGCCACGCGTGAGGATGCGGAGTCACGAGAGGTTGGCTCCAATTCCTGACTCTTAAACTGGTCCGCGGCCCAAATCCCTTAAGTGGGTAGCATCCCGTATTGGTGAGTCAAGTAAATCCCGGAGGTGGGACGGCGTAGTCCCCAGGGCCGGAGGTCCCGACGACTTAACTTGAGTATAAGTAAGTAAGTAAGAATGAGTAAGTAAAGTACATGGAAGTAAGTACGTGGAAGTAAGAGTAAGTAATGAGTAAAAGAGTAAAAGCATTCCGATTAACCCGGATGCGTAATTTGGCTAACAATGTGAATGTAAGTAATGTATGCACTATTGTATTGATGCCTTGAATTGTATGATGTATTGTAAATGCATGTATGTTGTATGGAAAGCATGTATGTATGAAATTAATGAATCGCATGTTTAGAGGACGTCAAATAGTCGGCGTGCCCTAGCTAGCACGCGGTATATGTGGAGTTTATACGCAGCGTTTGCTGAGCCCCTTGGGGCACCATTTTTACTACACGCAGGTACTCGCGAAGGATGAAGACTAGAGAGTTGAAGTTTAATTTCCTTGTCTTCCTTTTTGGATTGTAAACAATGAATTTATGATTGGTGTACTGAGTAGTACATGGCTGTAGTTTTGATTAGCCGGTGTACCATGGGGTACACCTTTTTGGATATAGAAAGGGATGGTGAATTGGCATAGATGAGTAGCCGGTAGAAACTCATTCTTTTGGTAAGTTTGAAAGGTTGTAATTGAATATACTTTAAATACTCGGTGATCCAAGAATTGTAAGCATGTTATCCGGTAATGGTAAGTAATGTTTTAGTAGCTCGGTATATTATGTTCATCAGACCGTGACTGTAAGTAAGGTAAGCCTAGCTAGCCGTATGGGCGGTTAGCGGCGTTGTACCACCCGCCGTAGTAAGTAGTAATACTTCCGCTGCGAACTCGTAAGATTAACAGGACGATTAGACGGTAATAGTAGGATTAACGGTTGGGGTGTTACAACAATACTGTAATATATATGCATAAATATACATAATCATCCATCCAAACATTCATAAACACTTAACCATCCATCCAATCCAAACATTCATTTAATATCACAAATAACAACTGTATATCGAACGTATCGAATAATAATACTGAATAAACGCCGTAGCGAACTCCATCCTTTGTTAATTTAATTTGGCCTTCAAGGCCCCATCCGTCCAAACCATGTTTAATTAATAGCAGTTGGGCGTCATGTTAAGACAACCCGATAACCTCACCATGGACAGTAGTCCTCCCGTACACACAAAGGTGCTCATTTCGCCAGAGGTCCGGAGGCCCCTAACTATTCTCTTTTGTCTCGTAAGACGTCCATATAAAAGGCCGTAGCCACCTGACCCACGATCCAAATAGGGCTCGTTGGGTATAAACCTGGAGCGGAACCCGATCGGGAACCCCTCAGTGATCACAAATGCGCAACCAAGTAGTTCGTAAACTACCGGGATTCCTCACCTCAACTCATACCATCTCTCTCTCATAATGTTTAAGATATGCTCTTAGTCTTATGGAGAATATAATTTATTAATTAGCTGCCCAATGGGTCTCACGCATACCTAGAAGTAATCTAGGTAATATTCATGTTCGAGATCCATGCTCTATAGACCGACAATGTCGTGACTCGTTCCTAAGTGTTTTACTTAGGTTACCATATACTTAATATTAATACTATGGTATTATATCAAGTAACCGTCTTGTCATCACAATAACGTATATGTATGTTATATAAGCCGATCTATAGTCGACGTAGTGTTAGTCCCGTAGGACGCTCGTGCATAAATAATTAATGCAGTAGCACACAATCACATACATGTATCCAAAACACTTAACACACAAGTGATATCAACCAAATCCGAGCCCAAGGAGTTTCCTTAGGACAACTCGGATCAAACCCCTTTACATACCGTTCACTAAGACCTAGGATGCGCAGTGTAGACCACTAGCTCGTCAAGCGTCCTCGTCTGAAGTATGATCTAAATGGTAATAAACTATAAGTTAGTCTCCATGACTAACTACATCCGGTATTTCCGAATAACAAGTAACCCCGACAGTTCATCCCCGGATTTCTACAGTTATTTGTTACGGGTTTCTCTAAATCGGTCGACTTTGTTACTAAAACTCGTATGTCAAAATATTTCGACTGTTAAGTTTAATTCGTTATTTTTCTCTAATCTTATCCACCATTAAATTTAGGTATATAACCTATAGTTGCATGTATGCATGCATGATTATATTGTATTATTTTCCACCATCCATTATAATACATTGTATTATATAATCCATTATTTTAGTAAACTATATTTTTGCATTCCAAAAACTTATAACTTATAGTTTGTAACTATTTTCATGTAATAACCACCACCATTATATATAGGTTTCCAACCATAATATATATCCATCCTTATATACATTATTCTTGTATATGTATACATTTACCATATAGGTAAGTTTCATGAGTTATAAAACTCTTATATTATATGTTACATTTTTATCATCTTATATTAGATGATTATTCCCATTGGTTGTATTATATTATACAACTTATATTAAGATTATTATCCTAATATCATGTAACATTTTATGTTGTATATTTACAACTCCTAAGGTTTATTCAATATATACCTTAGCTTATAAATCTTATTTATTTATAGTTTGTCACATTATTTAATGTGAATATCTTACTTATTTTAATTCCATCTAAACCATATAATTGTTATAACATTTATAACATTGTAAACCATAGTTTAAAATTCATATTTCCAACTCTTATAATTCGGTACAGCCCTCTAATTTATTTAAATTCTATTTTGACCACATAACATTATGTAATGATATACCATATACTAATATCATATAATATGATATTTTATTTCCTTTAATTTATAACCTATAGTTTTTATACAAAACTACATTATATTGGTGCATAGGCATATACATTTATACCTTATTCTTTTCCAAAACCCATAGCTTCCTTTATTTACAAAATCACCCCATTATTTATACCATGTTATATATACCATATAATATAACATTTTTAACTTATAAAAGGGTATAACCTATGGTTTTATTTTGTAAAATTTCCAAACAGACCCTTGTGCTGTTCTAAATTATTTTTCTAACCCACCAAGTTTCTATAATTGCCATTTGGCCCAATTTATAACATATATTTTTATAAAACTATATATTATACACATATCTTAATAAATACTCTTATATTATTCTAAAAATCACTAAATTTCACCAAAGGGTTATAATTAATATTACTAACCCATATATTCTTGCTTATTACTATTCCACCCCATCTACTATTCTAAAATGTCATAATGACATAATAACTATATATTATACATATATAGTTTATTTTAATTCCAAAATCAACCCAATAAATTCCTAAAAATTCCTAATAGCCCATGGGTGTTTATAATACCATTTTACACCCCTTTATTTTCGGTAATAACATATATACCACATATGTTATAAAATTGTTACAATTAAATACTTATCTTATAATAAAACCTTAAATAAGTTATTTAACTTATCTAATTTGGTCAAAACCTACCATATGGTCAAGGTTGACCACCTTAATATTGCCTTGACCATTAATCTCCATATATTACGGTTTATACCCCTACTTTTTAGAAATTACCATTTAACCCCAAAACTTTATAAAATCTTGTAATTTTTATTTAAACCCCTTTAAATCTAATTTTTGGTTGTATTATTATATAGCCCCCAAATTTAATTTAATTACACTTTAACCCCTTATAATATGCGGTAATGCATATATACCACCTAAACTTAAATGAAACCTTATAAATGCATAAATAAAATTGCCTAAAGTACATGGCCATATTACAAACATTAGCTTATAAAATGAATTACACATAAATGCCCAAAAATGCATTAAACTCTCGGCCTTACACATATCTTTTCCATTTTACCAATTTTCCACATAATGTCTTAAATTTGACAATTATGTTAATTAATTATATAAATTTACTAAACCATTCCTTAATCACCTAAGGTCAAAATAAGGCCTAAAAACCTTGTTCACCCACGGCACAAATTATACACATATGTATAATTACATATTAATATACCAAGTGAAGGTTTAAGTGATTTATACCTTGTTTTTGCCAAGTATAGGCCTTGTTTGGCCACGGCTGCTTAGGAATAATTTTTCCACAGCTTAGTTTACATGTTTTCAAACAGCAATTAAGGCATGGTTAGTCTCCAAGCAAGATCTGACCATAAGAAGTGTTTAATGTATATTTTCAAGGTAAATTTACCTTAGAATACCAAGGCAAGTATAAGTTGTCTTTGGCCTGTTTTTACAGTAGAACAAGAGCATCAAAAGAGCTACTAAAACCAAGCTTTAAACTGGTATAACTCAGATTAGAAGATGGCTAATTTTTACCTTGTTTAAAATGCCAAAAATGGTGTTTTTGGCTTGGATCTGGCTATACCTTGAAGCTATTGATATACCAACTGAATAAGTATGTTAATAAGAAGATTATAAGCCTAGGAAACAAGGCTTTACAACCGGAATTGAAGAAAATCAAAGGATAAGTGCTTAAAGCACATTTTTATACCTTAAGAACAAGAGTAGATTTCTCCACCTTCTTCCTTGTTACAGCCGAGATTTGCCCTATTTTTAACCTCCAAAACAACCTAGAAACATTGATGGAAATGGTTAATGCTTTGCTCCATGTAAAGAGGAAAGAATTGTGAAGAGAATGAACATAAAATGGCTTAATAAGCTTACCTATGTCAATTGGTGTTCTCCTCTGTACTTGGCATGTTCTCCATGGTTTAGAGAAGCAAAAGATAGGTTGAAGAGGCCTTGTGTCGGCTGGGAAGCAAGGCAAATGAGAAAGGTAGGTCAAATTTGTCTTAAAACACATTTTTTGCTTTGTTTATTGTATTTAGTGTTTGATGACTCACCACGTATTATTGGCATCAGTTATTGGAGGGGAAAGGAGCCTATCACACGTTTTTTTGGAGACTTAATCAATCAAGGAGCCAAAAGTGTGATATTTAGACTATAATATAAGAAAGGTAAAAGTAGTTCCTTAAATCATGGGATGTGTTGGAAACTTGTGTCTTGTGCTTGCAAGTGGCAAAATTAGGCTCCCCCTGCCTTGTGGCTGCCGATTCCATGGGATCCAAGGGGTCAACTTTGACCTCTGGACCATTCTTAGTCAACGTTGACTCAAATGGGCCCCCTTTTAGGGTTTTATTATTATTTTAATATAAAATTTGTAAAAATTTGTAAATTTCTGGAATTAAATTCCTAATATGATATAATAGGATATATTAGCATATTTAAAGGTAATTATAACCTTTAAGCCCATTAAAAACCAATTTAGAAGACAATTACACAAAAACGTGCTTTAAGGTGTTTTAGTGCACATTTTGTGTCGCAAGGTGTTTCTGAGCTTGGTTTTCTTTGAGAACTGTTTCATTGTGTTCCTTACATGATAAGTGATCTTAGGAATACAATTTTATATAAAATAGAGGTCATTAGACCTTTAAGGTTTTCTTATAGCACATTTTTGCCCTTCTTGACCTTGAAGCATGTAAATGCTTGTTATTTGTGTTGGAGTGTTGTTCAACAATTGTAATATGTTTAGTTATGTGCTATACTGCTTAGGACAAAGTTTTAGGTCCTAAGAAGTTCATTTGGGTATTTATTTACCCTAAACAGTCAAAGGGTGCAATATCTTGCTTTATGTTGACCACTGTTGTTCTCAATTGACTTTTAAGGCATGTTTAGGCCTTAATCAATGTGATTAGATGTTTAATCCATGTTTAATTAGTTTGGGGTATTTCAGTCTACCCCCCTTAAAAAGACTTCGTCCCGAAGTCGCTTAATCAAATAGGTAAGTATTAAATATATGACTACCCATTTTTCCCATAATGTATATCTATGTGATATATCATTTACACACATCTTATTGCGCTTATACAGCACATAGCCATCACTTTGTGGCGTTAGTTCAATCATATATGGATATAGGTGATCCATCAGCACCATTATTTCCTATGAATTCTACAAACCCTGACAACCTCCCCGAGGTGTCCATAACATACCATCGTTCCACATTCCATATCTAATGATTCATTTCGTATCTAGGCGATACCATATGTAATCATTCTACAAGGCAATATAAATATATATATCACAAGTAGCATAAGAAAGGTACTACACACATGGGTGTAAATACACATTCAAGCAAGTATCTCATAAGATACATACATACAAGTGCACATCACACACAAACAAACCAAACAACGTACGCCCCGCGTACCAAACATAACCAACAAAACCTCGTATGCCCCGCATACCACCTTTTCATTGTATGCCATGCATACGAAACAACAAAACTTAGTGCACACACGTGCACAGCCAAGAGGCTCTACCCCCCTTAAAAAGGGTTACACCCCCGTACCCCACAAGTATACAACAGCCGCTCAACAAGGAGCGCTGGATACTTGGCTCTCATAGAGTTCACCAACTCGTGGATTATCCTCATATCAGAGAGACTGGTATGACTCTAGCCCTACTGGGCCCCACAATACCTAAAGGGTGAGGCACTAAACTATTTGTGCTCTCTCCCAAGTTCGTTCTTATGGGCCCACTCGCTCCGTACTGAGGTGCAGACCCATGAACATAGGCTCAGTTTGCCTCTTTCCATTGCCGTGAATCCTCTGGTCTAGATCACTAGCATACATGCGTGTGTCTTCTCTCACTGATATTCAGTTTAAGGTATAATATGACATTGGCTATTGTTAGTACTTAGTGCTCTTTGCACTTGTCTTAGTAATACTAAGACGTACCAGCCTACATGTCCACGGAGATAAAACTTGTCATCCGTGTCTCCTGGTGGTTTTGTTCCGGAGTAACACACTGTTGTAGTTCTTGATACCCACTCGTGTTGATATCCATTACATCTTCCAGTATCCCCACTAGATTAATAACTGCCCAAGTGTAATACCAAAACACTCAGTCCTACAGAGTGGAGAGGCGTAAACGCTCAACAGCTAATATCTAATGAGTCAAACAGATAAGATGAGCGAATTATCATGTGAGTGGCACATTCCAAAGTCCATTGTTCCTTAAGCAAGGTATCTGCTAGTATATTAGCTTGTCTCTCATCATTGCGTAGTCACGCATTTATGTCCACAACATCTGGTAGATTTCCTCTAGATTTCAAGAATTTCTCGATCCTTATGAGGGTTCTACATATTATTCCGTCCATAATGGGTTTCCATGTTTCTATCCTTAGTGTTCACATCCCTGAAAGGTTTCCTTGTCTCCACTGCATACTGGCTACTGCTCTCTGTGTTGAAAGTTCCTGATTTCTCTAGCCCGTTGGTTTAACTGCGGCTCTTCTCGTCCATCTTTGAGGTAATTTGTATCATTGTCCTTAGTATGGAGTTGACTACTTCTCGTGTTCCTAACACTACTTGTCTACATGCATGGGGTACCGTACTGATACATTACTACTTACCCGACTAACTCATAAATAAGTCTGTCAGGCCCACATGCTCCTATCAGAGTGCGGTCGTCCCATGTCTCGTTTAGCAAACTGGTAATGTCTGTCACACGGTTATTGTGAAGTATTTGTTGTCAATCTTTGATGGATATCCTTTTTCCTTTTTTCTTTTTTTTTTTTGTTATCGGTTATCTTGTTGTATGTGCTATTGCCTTAGTGGCATCAATGGTAATTCGTGCCATATGCCGGCGTTATTCAGCTCGGTGTAAGTAAAATTCGTGCTATATTTAGCAAACTCGGTTCTCCTATCTCGATCTCATTGAGTACAACACATGTTCCCTTTCTCCCTGTTTATCTTGATCATATCTCATTCATAGTTCATATTCATTCCCTCATCCGTTTAATTGGATGTATTGCAGATTGCATAATAGCTTGAGAAACTTGACTCTTCACTTCCCAACCATCCTCACTGACGGTGGTGCATCTACAAAGGGTATGCTTGTCCATAAGGACTAAACATTCATCACTAGTAGTGATTAGCATTAAATGCGGGTATACACTGGTGGTATTTGGCTAATAAGCCATGTCTGACAATTCTCGAATGATTAAACTGGTGTGGTTTACAGTCACAGTGGTTGTATAATTTCTTCAGTTGCATAGGTTGAACTAACGGTCTTCCCGAGGTTTCATAGGTTTCTAATCTTAAAGGTTTGTATGAAAAAGGTATGAATTTTTTTTTGGTATAAAATAAGAGATTAAAAATTAGTAGTAGTAGTTGTAGTTGCAGCTGCAGCACTTGCTCTGTCAAGTGCGCAAAGCAGATGGAAATTTTAGTGGTTTACTTGTCATAGCGCTTGCAATAGCAAGTGCGCCATGCAGGTGGAAATTCTGGTTCACTAATTACCGGTCTCATTGACTCTGCGTCGTCGAGTATGGGCTACATGATAATGTAAGCGTTAACATCCTGTTCATATATGTATGATCCGTCATGGTTCCAAGGTTACTCGTATCGAGTCCACATAACTAGTCTCAAAAGTCATACACAAAAGGCGAGTGGTTAATGACACGCTCCCACATACTTATAACATAGCTCTGTCTAACATCCAAGGTAAGTACATAACAAAGGAAACAAAATTCTTCCACCAGCGGTCTCTCGGAGTTCAGGGTACTCATGCCCTATCGACTCCCTTGCCCTTCGGCTCCAGCATCAGTAGATGTCTGGCCATCCTGACCGCCTCGTGGTACTCCAGATCCTCCAACTGAGGTATTCTGAGTATTCCTTGGTGGCTGTAGTTACGGCTCTCAGGATTCATCAGCACTCAAACTCCCGGTGGCCCTCTTTCTTGCAGCACCGACACTCAACTTTGTGGCCATTGTAGTCGACCCCAGGATGGTCCTTCCCACAACGCTTACAATAGAAATGGCGCTGGGGCTGTCCGGTGCCTGATGATATTATTTAGTTTAAGTTAAAATCTGATGATATAAAGGTTAAGGTCGCAATTGAATTTAAGAGGTAGGTATTCTCACCCTTAGGAGGTGCAGATCTCAAAGGCTGAGCATCTATAACTGGGCCGGTCAACCGAAGGACAGGCTCTTTCCCCTTCTCTCCCTGGTGACCCTGCTGCCCTTTCTTCTGAAAGAATTTCCTGTTTAAGGTTTCGGGTCAGCATTCATAAGGTATTTAATATGGTAAACAATTTAGAATGGGATAAGTCCTTACTTTCCCTTCTTCTGGCTATCGCCTGGAGATGCTCCTCCACCCTCAGACTCTCCCTCAGGGTTCTTTCTCTTCTTTGCCCCGAGAGTCTCTTCCCGAGTCTGGAGCATTAGCTCCGTCCTCGAGGCAGCGTCATAATACTCCTAGAATCTCATTGGTAAGTTCTCACAAAGTTAATCGGTAATGTAGTAAGTAAAGAATTTATGGCTTTCACGTTTATACCTGGATGGTAGTGTAGAGGGTAGCACCCATCGCCATCTGGATGTGAAACAACAATCCCCCCCGGAACTTCTCGACCTTCACGGTCTCTGAGTAATCCACACCGGGGATAAAGTCCAGTAGACCAATGAATCGAGCGTAGTACTCATCCACGGTCAGACCTCCCTGGGATAATGTCTCGAACTCATGGCGCTTCTTCTGCTTGAGATGCGCTGGGTTGTACTTCCCCCTCGGCAACTCGATAAAGGCAGCCCATGAAAAGTCAGGTATAGCCAGGTGATGGTCCTTGACCAACCTCCACCAAGTGCTGGTTGCATCCTTCAGGTGGAAAGCAGCAATGACGACCTTCTTGTCGGCAGGTACTTGCAAAGCCTCGTAGGCCTTCTCATGTTCAACAATGTAACGCTCTAGGGCTACGGGGTCTGGCTCCCCTGAGTATGTAGGTGGTCGAGTCTCGGTAACTGACTTCAGCCAGTTCGTTTCCTTGGGCTGTGGCGGGTGGGCTGGTGCTCCTATAATTTGAGTACCAAGCTATGCGAGAACGGCAGCAATCGTCTCAGCAACTCCCGGAATCACGGGGTCACCGCCTCCACCTCTACCAGTACCACGCCCTCTAGTTCCCCCAAACATCTGTTGAAATACCCCAAACCTTGATATGTCGTTAAACATTTAAACTATGGTATTTAAAGGCTAAAAAGTGCCTTAGAAACATCAGTGAACAATTTAAACCATAGTAATATGCAATAAAGCACTAAGATACAGTTTGAGCAAAAACATGCTCTAAGCTTGGAGTGAACTTGGTTAGGACCCAAAGAGCCTACCAAGACTTAATAATATTCAATTATGATTTAATAAGGCTAATTAAGTCCTTAGGAAACCTTGGTAGACAATTAAACCAAACAAAACACAAATAAATACCTTAAAGTCAATATGGGCAAAATGTGCTCTAAGCTTGGGATAAATTTGTATAAGACCTAAAGGTCATACCTATACCTTATAAAGGTGTTAATGAACATATAAAACCAATTACCAAAGAAAACCAAGCTTGAAAACAAGTTAAAACACAAAATGTGCTTTAAGGAGCCTTAAAGCACATTCTTGAAATATTATCTTGTAAATGAGTTTTGAATGGCTAAATGTCCATCATTACTCTTTAATTAATATGTGTACTACTTATTATCACATTTGGAAGTCTAGATCAATGAGAAATAAAAAATTTCACATCTACGTGCCTTGTTTTAGTGAATAGTAACTATTATAAGCTAGTTTGTAACATATGTTATTATAAGTTATGTTATTGGTCAACAAAGACCAAAACACCCCTTAGTATTAAATGGGGGCCGGTTTTTGCAAGGGATGAGTCATCCCCCTTGTTAGTTTAATAAGAAAAGTAAAACTTATAAAGTAAAGTACTATTTTGCTTTATACATAAATATCTTAACAAAGTAAACTCTCTCACCTCATTCTCTTCTTCCCTTTCCATTTCCCACGGTTAGCCATCTTCTTCCTCCTCTCTCCATTGGTTTTCTACAGCCAATACCATTCTCCATCTTTGAATGCTTGTAACTTCTAGCTCCATGCACCAAATCAAATTCCAAGACCATATTTGTCTTAGTTAGGTCAAGCTCTACACTTCTCTCTTTTCAAATCTTCAAGAACTCCATTTTGGTGCCATGAAGATTCTCCATTGAAGGAGCTTGAGCTCACCTTTTCATGCCTTGACATTCTCCTCTGCTTCAAGGTAAGGAAAATCAAAGAAAAACCATGTTTCCTCTCATTTTGGTACATGTCCGAAAATTCACCTCACAATGGTGTTTTGTCTTGCTCTCCTCTTAGCTTAATTCAAACTTCAAAGGACAAGGAGGAGTCCTCTCTTGTTACATCTCAAGTTCTCTTTCAAATTCAAAGGTAAACATCATTTTAGTGTATTAAAACACTTATGTTAAACTAGGGTTTGTATATGAGTTTAAGTGTGAATTCTTAAGCTCATTACCCTTATATGTATATGAATAGAAAGTTGACAAGTGATCAAACTCCTTGCTGATTTTCGGTACAAGGAAACAAGAAAGAAGTTTGAGATGAAAAGAGGTAAACAAACTATCTCAATGTAGTTTAAATGCCTTAGGAAAAATGAGCTTGATTTGCTCAATAAAATACCTAAGGAGCCAATGGCAAATGAGCTAGTAAAATGCTCTCAAGGAGTTTTATTAAGGGCATATGTATTCTTGGGTGTATTTGCAGGTCAAAGGCATTATTTATGTGGGAAATTCAGTGTTTAAGGTTTATGCAATTTAAGGGCCTAAGAGCCATGTTAATTAAGGGCCTAAGTGCCAAGCAATTTAAGTTTGTACACTATATTGTGATGTAGTGTAAATTTGGTGAAGTTTTGTGTGTGAGAAAGTTCTTGGTGGATTTAGGTATTTTTGAATGAAATAAGGTAAAAACCTAAGTGTTTGGATGTGAGAATATACAAGAGAAGCTATGGTAAAATTTGGAAAATGTATATGAAGTTCTAAGTGTTTTAAATAAGTTTTGGTGAACTAGGAAGTGTTAAAGGTGAACAAGTGTTTTACTAGGGAAGAAAGCATGTATTAAGGTGATTTAGAGTGGTACAAGGATTTAGGTATTACCTTGGAAGTTCTAGGAATTCAATGTGTTTTTGAGAATGTATTAAAGTCTTGGAGAAGTTTGTTTAAGGTTTAGGAATGTTGATGTACAAGGAAGAAATGATGTTTAGGCAAGATGTGAAAAAGGAGATTTAGTTAGTAAGAAAAGAAGTTTGAGAGATGATGTTAAGGTGTAGAGGAAACACCTTGGTATAGTGGTCATTAACACCACTTAGAAATCTTAAGGAGAAAACATTCCAAGTGCTAGGAATTTTGTAAGAAATTTGTGAATTAAGATGGTTTTGGTGTGTGATTTAAAGAGTTTAGTACATGGCTAAAGGTGTGTATGATGTGCCAAATGATGTTAGAACACATTAGGAGGCTTGAGGAAAAGTTTGGAGAAAGTTTGACAAGTTTTGGACAAATTCTGGTGTTGTCCGACCCAGGGTGGGTCGGACAGCTCTGTTAATGCAACCGTTGGAGTTTCTGGAATGGTCCGACCCAGAGGTCTTGGGTCGGACATGGGTCGGACAGGTGTATTTAAAACGGGAAAAGTTTCTGGAACGGTCCGACCTAGTTGTGGGTCGGACGGTGGGTCGGACGGCCCAAATATGTAAAAAAAAAAACAAAACATTGTTTAAGGTTATAGGATGATGAGGATTATTAAGTAATGATGTTATAAGATTGTTAAGGACATGTTGAGTGAGTAATAATGACAATTTAGTGGGGGAAAAGTTGTATTAAAATGTAAAGGTAAAATAAGTTAAAATGTGAAGTTATTTAACTAAGTTAACGGGGATAAGTTATAAGCATTAGACTTTAAACAACCATGTTACCCCGATGTTAATAAAAGTACATGTAATGTTATCAGTTGTTCGAGAATTGCTCAGGAACATAAGTGGACATGATAAAGTGGACTCCGGTGACAGGTATGGTTTTCTTGCAACTTGTGTCCTACCGGATTACCGGCTTGTATGCCAATGTGTTTTTCTGTATGTTTGCCACGTTGTAAGATAAAACATGTAATGATTTTACAGTAATTCATATATGTGACGTGTCTAGTTCCGATACCATTTAACCTCGGAAGTGTTAACCTTAGTTTACTGAGTCTAGGATCACATGAGAGTTCGGTATTCGGATTAAACGACCCTTACCATGGGACGTTCTAACCACGGCTATGCGTGTGTTAATTATGTGATATTTGTGTGTGTATGTAAGGACCTCTCTCGTATGTTTAACCCAGTAGTAATGTTGTATAATGTGTGTATGAGATAGACTCCATAGTGGGGCTCTAACTATTTATCTACAAGTAAATATGTACTAACAGTGGTGAGGAATCCGGTTAGGCCGGTCGCGCGTTGTTTGGGAGTGGGTATCCTTTTTAGCCTTACCCTCCTCTCTGTTATGTTATGGTTTTCTGAAGAGGGCAAAAATATGACGAGACAGAAGAACCAAGGTGGCCCAGACCCCAGGTCCCGACTCAGACCCCAGGCTTCTTCAAGACCCTATTCAGGCTCCAGCTTGGGCGCCAGGCACCAGTCCGGGCCCTGTCCGACCCTTGCTTGGAAGCTAGATCTCAAAACCGGGCGCTGCATCCCGCACCTCGCGCTCGTGACCGGGCATTCAGTGACCGGGCGCTGAAGAGGGGAAAACATGGTCAAGTACCAAAAGGTGTGAAGAGGCTGAGGTAGCACCGAAAGCCCACACCAAGAAGAGGGAATAAAGAAAGAGCGTTGTAGCGACCGGTCGGCCGCGACTGGTCGCAAAGTATGGAGCAAGTGTAAGGGAACGCCGGTCCGCCTGTGACCGGTCGCCGAAACTGTAAAATAAGCCAAGATAGTGACCGGTCGTCTCCGACCAGTCAGGTAACTAAGAAAAAGAAGTAGATGGCGACCGGGCGCCTGTGCCCGGTCGGATAGCTGGGAAGGAATGTAGAAATCAGGATAAGATATTTATAGTGACAGCCTGGTAAGATATGACAGGTTGGCAAGCCTAGGAACCCTAAAAAAAAGGTCTATAAATAGAAATAGAGGCTCATTTGAAGGGGGCACAACATCAGAAGAGAGAGAAACCTCTAGAAAAGCTCTCTAGTGCTGTAACGCTAAAGAAATGAATAAAGAGATTGTCTAGAAGTGGATGTAGGCCAGATTATTGGCTGAACCACTATAATCCTCGGTGTTCTATTCATTCGTGAGATGTGAGAGACAAATTATTTCTATTCATTGCGAGAGACTAATTATACGTTTTCAGTTTCCCTCACAGGTTATGATCTCCCATTAGCTTACTCCAAAGCTTAGCTATTCTGACTTATGATCGGTTTAGGGGGAACATGTGTTTGTGTGGTGTGTTCGGGCCACCAAACCCGAACCATCTTAACTTAAGTTACTCGTCCGACTATTAGGACGGTAATGAGTGTTGTATAACGAGCTTATCATGCGGGTGACATCATTCTCTAGGCTCACCAGTGAATTAACAATGTTTGGGTCGGCTCCTAAGAGAACCGCTCCCGTTATGTTATGTGTTGTTGATGTAATGCAATTCTATTGTGATGTTATTATGTGCACGTTGAAACGTGAAAAGTGTTGTTATGTGATGTATGTTATATGTTGTAAAGTGTGGAGTATGTGGATCATGGATATGAATCCCAGTTTGTGATAAGAGGCGTTTAAGGATAACCCGACTAATGGGTAAGTGCCGTCTATTAAGGAAGTAGCTCCATTAGAGGAGAAACACTCTAGGGGTAATGAATACCATGAGTGACTTATCAAGTAAGGAGGTGTATCTGTTTTTGAGCCCATTGAGGCGGAATGATATGTGTTGTGTGTTTATAGTTGCATGCATGATTTAAATATAATCAACCGCATGCTAAGACGACAATTAGTTGTGTGTGGCCCGGTAGCATGTGGGCTGCGGGATTACCATACCAGCAAAGGTGTTGAGCCCCTCGGGGCCACCCTTTCTTTTCTTTTCTATTTCAGGTACAAGAACTGGAAGCCGTTCGAGAGTAGGACGGGGTAGTCGTTGTACTGGGCAATCATTTAAGTTGTATGTATACAGTAGGTGTAGTAAGACAGAAATTGTTATCGGCATTAGTTGTGAATACTCGGTACTCGGTACAGTTGGAAGTGTATGTTGTTTCTATTGTTAATGGAAGGGTCTAATGTGTAGTCGCTCGGGAATCTAGTCCATCAGACCGGTACAATGTATATGTGATAGCCTTGTTAGCCATGTGGGTGTGTTAACGGCGTGTAACACCAACGAGTTAAGTATGTGATGAAGTTTGTTTTTTCCACTGCAGTTTATTGTAAGTGTGTTTTAGATGGGGTGTTACAAAAAGTGGTATCAGAGCGAAGTATCGCTCTGATGACTGAATTACCGAGCTTAGGAAGTACGAGTTAGGATTTTAGGGGGCGTTCACTTTGGGGTAATCAACAAAGGGAAACGGAATCATTCCCTTTGTTGTTGTTTGTTTTGTATTTTTAATGATTCTGTTTCCCCCACTTCAGGTTTCAAAAACCCCAATTTCCTTTTGGTGATTCCCCCCAATATCCCAGGGAAAGGTATTCCCTTTCCTCCCTCTTACCCCTATCATCATCTTTAGCAAAACAAATATTAATATATAATATATAATTTATATAAATACTAATATATGATACATAATTTTTATAAATATTAATATACAATATTTTTATCTAATAGAAATACAAATATTATTTATACTTTATAAAATATAAATACATATACATATCAATATGAATATGAATATAATATATATTATATAAATGTTAATATATAACATTTAAAATTTTTAAAAATAATAATATCTACTATATAATAATGGTAGTATATATTATTTATATTGAAAAAAATGACAAATAATATATATATAATATAATTTAATTACAATAAAATTCTGAAATAATAAAATATATATTATTTAAATAAATATTAATATATATAATCATTTATACACATTAGTTATAATTTAAATAAATATGAACAATATTATAATAATATATTAATTAATAAATATTATTTATACTTTAAATGATATAAAATAAATGTATATATATATTTATAAATTTAAATAAATATTATATAAAAATTTATATATATTATTTACCATTTTATTAAATATTATTAAATAATATTATTTAATAATTTAAATACTATAACTAAAAATAATAATAATATATAGTCTATAGTATTATAATTTATAAATATTTATTTATCTTGTTTACAGTTGAAATAAATATTCTAATATATATTAATAATATTTTTTTTAACTTAAATACTATAAAATTAAAAAATTATATCTAGATAATTTAAAAATATTATCATATATAAACTATATAATATTAATATATGTCATTTATAATTTAAAAACTATTTATATATGCTATGTAATTTATATAAATATTCGTATATGTTGCATACAAATTAGATAAATATTAATATATATTATTTATAGTGTAAATATGTATTAACACTTCTCTGTTTGGAACCAAACAACAAAGACACTCATTGAGAATTCTATTCTGTTTCCATGTAGAATCAAACAGACTTCTTGATTCGGGGGAATCCCTTTCCTTTCCTTTCCATTCCCTTTCCTGATTCCATTCCGTTTCCTCGCCTTGAAGCGAACACACCCTTAGTACTTTGGGTTAAGGGTTGAGTGATAGCGTGAGAGATACGCTAGTTAGGAGTAACCAGTGTGTACTGGAAACCTACTATATCCTTCCCGCCCTCCACAATCCCTGTTTTATAACTTGGGAACAACGCCGGAGAGATGAAAGTCCTCTCATACTCGGGAACCCGATCTAGCTGTTATTAAGTACCTCTAAAGGTATGGAGAACCTGTCATACGGTAGATCCCGAAGACTGGGAATCCCGGAGACGGTTCCCATCTAAACAATGTTAACCGCATTTCATAGCGAAGAATGAAGAATTTTGTGTATAAGAGAATAGAATTTCCGGCAACCTGGGTCGACATGCCGAGCAGTCGAGAACAACCAGCTTGCAACGCACTGAACGTGCAACAGGCAAGAAGTGAAGTAATGAAACCCGAGACGAGTGTCTACGGGACCACGATTATTAAATATGTCACCAACGGTATACCAACCGACTAAGGAACTACAACGTAGTGCCCAAACAAGAGACAAGTCTCAGTGACCACAACAAATGCGTGGAACGGGCTACGAAGAGGATACAGTACTAAGTAAGAAAAGGGGGTCTCCCAGAATGGGAAACACCCTAGTTAATGATTATCATGTGAAGACAGTGAGAAGTTGAAGTTACCCAGAGGGTTATTGTCAAGACTGTAAGGTCGAGTAAGGGCCAACAAGGCCACTGATAATAGTACGGGTAAGAACAATACCGCAACCGGTGTGTGTGATTAACCGATGGCCAGTTAGCATGGCGCACTCGCCATGGCAAGTGCTGCTATAACAGGGCTATTCGGGGAAGTTTTAACAAATACAAAGTACTTAGTAAAGTACCATGAAGTTAAATGAGATCATTATGACCATGGAAGGGCTTGATAGCCTAACCTCTGTAATTGGAAGTACACCAGTCAGCAGGAAGCTAGACTTGGTTAAGGCAAGAAAACGTTGTGAAACCATGAAAAATTTTCTTTCGAACTTCGAACTCTTTTCTTTCAAAACCAGATTTTCTTTCAAACCAATACTTCTTTCTAACCTTCTTCTAAACCAAACCAGTAAAACCAAGGGCAGTTGATAAAGATACAACAGTGGATAAACTTTCCCTCGATTAAGTTCGGGAAGCACGGAATAAATATTGTCACGGGACAATATAAGGGAGTTGACAACAGAATACTTCACCTAGGCGTGTGACGAACACTACGAGTGTACCAACTGTAATGTGGGACGACCGCACTCCGATAGGAGCTTGTGGGCCTGACAGACCTGTTTATGGGTTAGTTGGGTAAGTAGTAATGTATCAGTAGGGTACCCCACATACGTATACAAGTAGAGTCCGAAACACGGGAAGTAGTCGACTCCGTACTACGGTCAGCAGTATAAGTCAAACAAGAGCTAAGGATTACAAGGAATGGTTGAAGTTAAAGGAACTCAGTTAAGTTAACGAGACTAAAGGAATTAGTGAATTCCTTTCAAGGAAATGTTTAAGAGTCAAGAGGTGCGAAGTGCACTAACTGTAATGTAAAGACATCGTATATGTCTTAAGGATCCTCAGGGATAAACATGATAGCTGGAACGGAGACCCAGCCTGTGCATGGCAAGGCAGATGCCTAATGTGGACACATTAATGTGCAATGAACGGGATGAAACCCCCAGAATGAGTACCTACACTACCAGGAAGTGTTGATCTTCACAGAAGAAGATAATAAACCAGTTAAGAACGCAAACGGCGTGGCTAACTGAATATACCAATAAGTGCGAGCCGGATGTAATGGCATAACTTAACAACACCCAAGAGCAATCCTTGAAGGGTGTTCGCATCAACAATTGTTGCACGAAATGACATGACAGAAACACAAGGGTTGAAACTAACACCCGGTTTAGACATAAGTTGTCAGGAGACGGACTGACAATCCTAAGGGGTATCCCATGAAAGGAAACGTGATGCAACGACCTTGTCATGGAGCCCAATACAACCTCTAACCATGTAATGTTGTATAGAGAAGTACATGTGTGTGGACAGCCTACAATGAGCGCAGCTCAAGGCAAATAAGGCTTATAAGCCATAAGCAAGATATGATATAAATTAGATTGATTGCAGAAGTTTATGTTGTATAAGTGAATAGAGTGGTAAACGAACCACTGCATTAAGAGTGGGGATACCTCTCGATATTGTGAGACCGTAGGAGCGGTAGTTATGTGAATAAGTCCAAGAAATATGTTAAGGATGGACGATATTATTATTGAAAGAGAGCAGTTAGCTTAGTAGTATGTGTGTATAAAGTGAAACACCGAGATGAATAATGCCGCTTGTGACTCGAATGATCAATGCTCAAGGAGCATTCAGTAGTCATCCAAATGAGTGATGAACCATAATACGAATGATGTAAGTATATGTGTGGAAGTTAATGTGACAGTAAATACCATGTAAGTTAGTGTTATACAATAAGCACGGTGCGCAGTAAGCGACCGTTGTATAAGTGTTGTTGAATAATAATGTGGCAGATAAGACCAGTTATGAGTTAACTTAGTGGAGATGCATAGTAAGTGATACCAAACAAACTAGGTAGTAAGCCAGTGGCCAGTATTACGAGATCAGAATCTCAATGAAACACAGTGTGAATTCCGTTGCGAATAATCGAGTGGGATAGCTAGGAAATGGAAACATGTTAATTGTGGAGGAATAATGTCATAATGGTCGATGCATAGAAGATGCAAGGCCGCACCAATGAAAGAATACATGTACAAAACTAAATGTGAAGACATAATTAACAGTAAGTGACTACAGCAGCACTAAATACCAAATATCGGTATGGAATATACCTCAAGTGTGGGAAATAACCGAGAGAGCACTACACATTAGATGGTAGTTCAATCTCAACCGACAATAAGTCGGAAGAATCAAGTCAACCATTGTGAAATATGTAACAGTATATACAGTCAATTATTGGAAGTGGATAGAAAGTTTATAACTCACCGAATTCGCTCACGGTAAGAGATACCACGCGTCGGTTGAGAAACCATTATTACCAAGATAAAGGTGATATATGGGAGATGTACAATACGGTGAGAACAATGAATGGGGCAAACTAAGCGCTACAGTTATCAGAGTTGCGCAGCAGATGCTAGTGAACCAGTGATTCAAATGTACAACGTGAATAACGAATATGAGTAAATGGCTAATTATTAACGCCTAGAAGCCTCACAGGCCAGAACCGAAACTAGTTAAGAGTTTAAGCAAACTCCAATGAGAATTCTTGGTTTAGGGACTAAGCCGCCAATATGGTTAAGATCCTCTAATCAGATGCATTGTATAATAGACCGCGTGGAAGTTAAAACACTTCACGATGGCAGAACATTTTAAGCCAATGTTTAGTGATTGATTACGTGGGCGTAATCCCTTTTAAGGGGGGTAGAGCGCAAAACCACTTAGTGTGTATACCGTACAAGTGTACGTGACTTATGTTGTGCATAGCACAAAATAATTTATTTTGATGATTGGTGTGTGTGTTACGTAAAATACGCATTCATTCATGGTTTAATTATGGTAATTGCGCACAGAAGATGCGAATACCATTGTGATAAGTGTGTGTATTTGTTAACAATTGTGTGTGATAGTACAAGTGTGGGGGAGTAGAGAAACTCCCGGGGAACTAAAACCCCGACATTATATGTTTATATGACACTAAATGTGAAACTGTATGTTGTATATTGATAAAATATATGTGTATATATATACTATATAGTGATTCATGAAAGGGTATGAAACCGACATAGAACCTAGTGAGAATAAGATTCCCTAGGTAACAGTATAAAGTGAATGGAGATAACTGATAGACAGAGTTCTATCCCTTGGAGATGTATGATTATCACTAGAATGACTTAAAAGATAGAAAATTGGAAATGAGTGATTTACCGGATGCTTGAAATTAAAGTGGGAGGTGAAACTTGATTTTCATGAGATCAAGGGAAGCCGAACACAAATTGGGGTGGAAGGATAGTTCAACACTGATGCTGATCACATTAGGGTTGGATGATTCTTGAAGCTCCCTATAAGTGGTCACAAATAACCACGCTAAGAAAAGAAGCGAAGAGCATAAGTTGGACTTGGAGTTGTGTTGTGTTTTCAAAAGGATTTTCAATTGGTGTTTTCAAAACAATCGATTAATATTTTGAATAAAGGATTCTCTTATACTTAACCTAGTAAAGAATATTTTTGTAGTACTTGCTCACGAGCTGAGGACGTATGAGCCTTTGTCTTCGGACCGGCGACATGAGAAGTACATATGTTAAAAATTAAGTGAATGTTTTGATCTCCCAAAGGAACGGGGACGGAAGGTGTCCATCGCGACCGGGTTTGCGGGATCACAGTGTATATCAAAGATATTTTTGATTGTTATACATGCTATGACATGTTGTGTGGTATGTGTAATAAATGTTTTTTGACCTTGATTTCCAAAAGTGTATGTTATCAAGACCTATGAGTCTAAATGTTGTTGTGTTACATAGACCTATGTGTCTAAAGGCTGTTATGTTATCAAGACCTATGGGTCTAAATGTTGTTATGGTACCCAGACCTAAGAGTCTAAGGGTTGTTATGTTTGTGCAAACGTTGTTAAGATACCCGGACCATTGAGTCCGAGGTTATCATGTAAGTATGTTATGTTATGTTATATGTATGCATGTGAATATGTTACCCGGACCATTAAGTCCGAGGTTGTGATGTAAAGTACGTTTGGTTATGGGAGTTCTATTTTGTGAGTTATTCCCGTGTTCTAATCTAATGATGTGTGGGAAGTGTGAACTTCGAGGACGAAGTTCTTTTAAGGGGGTAGATTGAAATACCCCAAACCTTGATATGTCGTTAAACATTTAAACTATGGTATGTAAAGGCTAAAAAGTGCCTTAGAAACATCAGTGAACAATTTAAACCATAGTAATATGCAATAAAGCACTAAGATACAGTTTGAGCAAAAACATGCTCTAAGCTTGGAGTGAACTTGGTTAGGACCCAAAGAGCCTACCAAGACTTAATAATATTCAATTATGATTTAATAAGGCTAATTAAGTCCTTAGGAAACCTTGGTAGACAATTAAACCAAACAAAACACAAATAAATACCTAAAGTCAATATGGGCAAAATGTGCTCTAAGCTTGGGATAAATTTGTATAAGACCTAAAGGTCATACCTATACCTTATAAAGGTGTTAATGAACATATAAAACCAATTATCAAAGAAAACCAAGCTTGAAAACAAGTTAAAACACAAAATGTGCTTTAAGGAGCCTTAAAGCACATTTTTGAAAAATTGTCTTGTAAATGAGTTTTGAATGGCTAAATGTCCATCATTACTCTTTAATTAATATGTGTACTACTTAGTATCACATTTGGAAGTCTAGATCAATGAGAAATCAAAAATTTCACATCTACGTGCCTTGTTTTAGTGAATAGTAACTATTATAAGCTAGTTTGTAACATATGTTATTATAAGTTATGTTACTGGTCAACAAAGACCAAAACACCCCTTAGTATTAAATGGGGGCCGGTTTTTGCAAGGGATGAGTCATCCCCCTTGTTAGTTTAATAAGAAAAGTAAAACTTATAAAGTAAAGTACTATTTTGCTTTATACATAAATATCTTAACAAAGTAAACTCTCTCACCTCATTCTCTTCTTCCCTTTCCATTTCCAACGGTTAGCCATCTTCTTCCTCCTCTCTCCATCGGTTTGCTACAGCCATATACCATTCTCCATCTTTGAATGCTTGTAACTTCTAGCTCCATGCACCAAATCAAATTCCAAGACCATATTTGTCTTAGTTAGGTCAAGCTCTACACTTCTCTCTTTTCAAATCTTCAAGAACTCCATTTTGGTGCCATGAAGATTCTCCATTGAAGGAGCTTGAGCTCACCTTTTCATGCCTTGACATTCTCCTCTGCTTCAAGGTAAGGAAAATCAAAGAAAAACCATGTTTCCTCTCATTTTGGTACATGTCCGAAAATTCACCTCACAATGGTGTTTTGTCTTGCTCTCCTCTTAGCTTAATTCAAACTTCAAAGGACAAGGAGGAGTCCTCTCTTGTTACATCTTCAAGTTCTCTTTCAAATTCAAAGGTAAACATCATTTTAGTGTATTAAAACACTTATGTTAAACTAGGGTTTGTATATGAGTTTAAGTGTGAATTCTTAAGCTCATTACCCTTATATGTATATTGAATAGAAAGTTGACAAGTGATCAAACTCCTTGCTGATTTTCGGTACAAGGAAACAAGAAAGAAGTTTGAGATGAAAAGAGGTAAACAAACTATCTCAATGTAGTTTAAATGCCTTAGGAAAAATGAGCTTGATTTGCTCAATAAAATACCTGAGGAGCCAATGGCAAATGAGCTAGTAAAATGCTCTCAAGGAGTTTATTAAGGGCATATGTATTCTTGGGTGTATTTGCAGGTCAAAGGCATTATTTATGTGGGAAATTCAGTGTTTAAGGTTTATGCAATTTAAGGGCCTAAGAGCCATGTTATTTAAGGGCCTAAGTGCCAAGCAATTTAAGTTTATACACTATATTGTGATGTAGTGTAAATTTGGTGAAGTTTTGTGTGTGAGAAAGTTCTTGGTGGATTTAGGTGTTTTTGAATGAAATAAGGTAAAAACCTAAGTGTTTGGATGTGAGAATATACAAGAGAAGCTATGGCAAAATTTGGAAAATGTATATGAAGTTCTAAGTGTTTTAAATAAGTTTTGGTGAACTAGGAAGTGTTAAAGGTGAACAAGTGTTTTACTAGGGAAGAAAGCATGTATTAAGGTGATTTAGAGTGGTACAAGGATTTAGGTATTGCCTTGGAAGTTCTAGGAATTCAATGTGAGTTTTTGAGAATGTATTAAAGTCGTGGAGAAGTTTGTTTAAGGTTTAGGAATGTTGATGTACAAGGAAGAAATTATGTTTAGGTAAGATGTGAAAAAGGAGATTTAGTTAGTAAGAAAAGAAGTTTGAGAGATGATGTTAAGGTGTAGAGGAAACACCTTGGTATAGTGGTCATTATAGGTGAAACACCACTTAGAAATCTTAAGGAGAAAACATTCCAAGTGCTAGGAATTTTGTAAGAAATTTGTGAATTATAAGATGGTTTTGGTGTGTGATTTAAAGAGTTTAGTACATGGCTAAAGGTGTGTATGATGTGCCAAATGATGTTAGAACACATTAGGAGGCTTGAGGAAAAGTTTGGAGAAAGTTTGACAAGTTTTGGACAAATTCTGGTGTTGTCCGACCCAGGGTGGGTCGGACAGCTCTGTTAATGCAACCGTTGGAGTTTCTGGAATGGTCCGACCCAGAGGTCTTGGGTCGGACATGGGCCGGACAGGTGTATTTAAAAGACGGGAAAAGTTTCTGGAACGGTCCGACCCAGTTGTGGGTCGGACGGTGGGTCGGACGGCCCAAAATATGTAAAAAAAAACAAAACATTATTTAAGGTTATAGGATGATGAGGATTATTAAGTAATGATGTTATAAGATTGTTAAGGACATGTTGAGTGAGTAATAATGACAATTTAGTGGGGGAAAAGTTGTATTAAAATGTAAAGGTAAAATAAGTTAAAATGTGAAGTTATTTAACTAAGTTAACGGGGATAAGTTATAAGCATTAGACTTTAAACAACCATGTTACCCCGATGTTAATAAAAGTACATGTAATGTTATCAGTTGTTCGAGAATTGCTCGAGGAACATAAGTGGACATGATAAAGTGGACTCCGGTGACAGGTATGGTTTTCTTGCAACCTGTGTCCTACCGGATTACACCGGCTTGTATGCCAATGTGTTTTTCTGTATGTTTGCCACGTTGTAAGATAAAACATGTAATGATTTTACAGTAATTCATATATGTGACGTGTCTAGTTCCGATACCATTTAACCTCGGAAGTGTTAACCTTAGTTAACTGAGTCTAGGATCACATGAGAGTTCGGTATTCGGATTAAACGACCCGAACCATGGGACGTTCTAACCACGGCTATGCGTGTGTTAATTATGTGATATTTGTGTGTGTGTATGTAAGGACCTCTCTCGTATGTTTAACCCAGTAGTAATGTTGTATAATGTGTGTATGTGATAGACTCCATAGTGGGGCTCTAACTATTTATCTACAAGTAAATATGTACTAACAGTGGTGAGGAATCCGGTTAGGCCGGTCGCGCGTTGTTTGGGAGTGGGTATCCTTTTTAGCCTTACCCTCCTCTCTGTTATGTTATGGTTGTTTCCCTCACGGGTTATGATCTCCCATTAGCTTACTCCAAAGCTTAGCTATTCTGACTTATGATCGGTTTAGGGGGAACATATGTTTGTGTGGTGTGTTCGGGCCACCAAACCCGAACCATCTTAACTTAAGTTACTCGTCAGACTATTAGGACGGTAATGAGTGTTGTATAACAAGCTTATCATGAGGGTGACATCATTCTCTAGGCTCACCAGTGAATTAACAATGTTTGGGTCGGCTCCTAAGAGAACCGCTCCCGTTATGTTATGTGTTGTTGATGTAATGCAATTTCTATTGTGATGTTATTATGTGCACGTTGAAACGTGAAAAGTGTTGTTATGTGATGTATGTTATATGTTGTAAAGTGTGGAGTATGTGGATCATGGATATGAATCCCAGTTTGTGATAAGAGGCGTTTAAGGATAACCCGACTAATGGGTAAGTGCCGTCTATTAAGGAAGTAGCTCCATTAGAGGAGAAACACTCTAGGGGTAATGAATACCATGAGTGACTTATCAAGTAAGGAGGTGTTATCTGTTTGTTGAGCCCATTGAGGTGGAATGATATGTGTTGTGTGTTTATAGTTGCATGCATGATTTAAATATAATCAACCGCATGCTAAGACAACAATTAGTTGTGCGTGGCCCGGTAGCATGTGGGCTGTGGGATTACCATACCAGCAAAGGTGCTGAGCCCCTCGGGGGCCACCCTTTCTTTTCTTTTCCTATTTCAGGTACAAGAACTGGAAGCCGTTCGAGAGTAGGACGGGGTAGTCGTTGTACATGGGCAATCATTTAAGTTGTATGTATACAGTAGGTGTAGTAAGACCGAAATTGTTATCGGCATTAGTTTGTGAATACTCGGTACATTTGGAAGGTGTATGTTGTTTCTATTGTTAATGGAAGGGTCAGTAATGTGTAGTCGCTCGAGAATCTAGTCCATCAGACCGGTACAATGTATATGTGATAGCCTTGTTAGCCACGTGGGTGGTTAACGGCGTGTAACACCAACGAGTTAAGTAATGTGATGAAGTTTGTTTTTCCGCTGCAGTTTATTGTAAGTGTGTTAATGTTAGATGGGGTGTTACATCTGTAGTACAGTATGTCACATAAATACTCGGTAATTTACCGTATAAAACCAGTAGATATTGAATTGCCTTTAAGGCTAATATATCACGCAATTTGTGTTACTAAACACAATATCTTTTAAGACGAGTCGTCTCGTACCTCACAAATGTATCCCGTAATTTCCCAAGTCCTAAGCTCACTGTCTTAACCAATTTTCTCGTCATCAGAGCGGTACTCCACTCTGATACCACTTTTGTAACACCCCTCTCCATAATCGCGTAATAATCTCTCACGTAGCAATAAATAAAATGTCTTACAGCGGAAGAATTAATAACAGTAACCATACTCACTCGGGTGTCACCGGCCATTACTCGCCCATGCAAGTAACGAAGCCAAACTATATCCAACTTCCAACATAAACAAACTGTTAACCGCTGTGATAACGAGATAACTCCTATACATCATACTAAATCCGTAAACCATAAACGTCGACAAGTGAGCGTCTACCCAAATCCCAAATATACATAACTGTACCATAATACATTTACCATTCTGTCCTCGTTATACAAATAAACTCTAATTACCCTATTCCCGCACTTCAGCTTCGACAATAATCAACAACCTGCATAATGGTGTAGTATCAGCGATAAACGCTGAGTATGCCGGGCCTGGACCCTAATGGTCACTTAGTCATTTTTAACCATCTTATTATTAGATTGGTTTCATGCTTTTCCAGTTACAGTTATAAACAATACTGTAATATATATGCATAAATATACATAATCATCCATCCAAACATTCATAAACACTTAACCATCCATCCAATCCAAACATTCATTTAATATCACAAATAACAACTGTATATCGAACGTATCGAATAATAATACTGAATAAACGCCGTAGCGAACTCCATCCTTTGTTAATTTAATTTGGCCTTCAAGGCCCCATCCGTCCAAACCATGTTTAATTAATAGCAGTTGGGAGTCATGCTAAGACAACCCGATAACCTCACCATGGACAGTAGTCCTCCCGTACACACAAAGGTGCTCATTTCGCCAGAGGTCCGGAGGCCCCTGACTATTCTCTTTTGTCTCGTAAGACGTCCATATAAAAGGCCGTAGCCACCTGACCCACGATCCAAATAGGACTCGTTGGGTATAAACCTGGAGCGGAACCCGATCGGGAACCCCTCAGTGATCACAAATGCGCAACCAAGTAGTTCGTAAACTACCGGGATTCCTCACCTCAACTCATACCATCTCTCTCTCATAATGTTTAAGATATGCTCTTAGTCTTATGGAGAATATAATTTATTAATTAGCTGCCCAATGGGTCTCACGCATACCTAGAAGTAATCTAGGTAATATTCATGTTCGAGATCCATGCTCTAGAGACCGACAATGTCATGACTCGTTCCTAAGTGTTTTACTTAGGTTACCATATACTTAATATTAATACTATGGTATTATATCAAGTAACCGTCTTGTCATCACAATAATGTATATGTATGTTTAATAAGCCGATCTATAGTCGACGTAGTGTTAGTCCCGTAGGACGCTCGTGCATAAATAATTAATGCAGTAGCACACAATCACATACATGTATCCAAAACACTTAACACACAAGTGATATCAACCAAATCCGAGCCCAAGGAGTTTCCTTAGGACAACTCGGATCAAACCCCTTTACATACCGTTCACCAAGACCTAGGATGCGCAGTGTAGACCACTAGCTCGTCAAGCGCCTCCGTCTAAAGTATAATCTAAACGGTAATAAAACTATAAGTCAGTCTCCATGACTAACTACATCCGGTATTTCCGAATAACAAGTAACCCCGACAGTTCATCCCCGGATTTCTACAGTTATTTGTTACGGGTTTCTCTAAACCGGTCGGCTTTGTTACTAAAACTCGTATGTCAAAATATTTCGATTGTTAAGTTTAATTCGTTATTTTTCTCTAATCTTATCCACCATTAAATTTAGGTATATAACCTATAGTTGCATGTATGCATGCATGATTATATTGTATTATTTTCCACCATCCATTATAATACATTGTATTATATAATCCATTATTTTTAGTAAACTATATTTTTGCATTCCAAAAACTTATAACTTATAGTTTGTAACTATTTTCATGTAATAACCACCACCATTATATTATATGGTTTCCAACCATAATATATATCCATCCTTATATACATTATTCTTGTATATGTATACATTTACCATATAGGTAAGTTTCATGAGTTATAAAACTCTTATATTATATGTTACATTTTTATCATCTTATATGAGATAATTACCCATTGGTTGTATTATATTATACAACTTATATTAAGATTATTATCCTAATATCATGTAACATTTTATGTTGTAATTTACAACTCCTAAGGTTTATTCAATATATACCTTAGCTTATAAATCTTATTTATTTATAGTTTGTCACATTATTTAATGTGAATATCCTTACTTATTTTAATTCCATCTAAACCATATAATTGTTATAACATTTATAACATTGTAAACCATATTTTAAAATTCATATTTACAACTCTTATAATTCGGTACAGCCCTCTAATTTATTTAAATTCTATTTTGACCACATAACATTATGTAATGATATACCATATACTAATATCATATAATATGATATTTTATTTCCTTTAATTTATAACCTATAGTTTTTATACAAAACTATATTATATTGGCGCATAGGCATATACATTTATACCTTATTCTTTTCCAAAACCCATAGTTTCCTTTATTTACAAAATCACCCCATTATTTATACCATGTTATATATACCATATAATATAACATTTTTAACTTATAAAAGGGTATAACCTATGGTTTTATTTTGTAAAATTTCCGAACAGACCCTTGTGCTGTTCTAAATTGTTTTTCTAACCACCAAGTCTCTATAATTGCCATTTGGCCCAATTTATAACATATAGTTTTATAATATCATTAAAACTATATATTATACACATATCTTAATAAATACTCTTATATTTCTAAAAATCACTAAATTTCACCAAAGGGTTATAATTAATATAACCCATATATTCTCGCTTATTACTATTCCACCCCATCTACTATTCCAAAATGTCATAATGACATAATAACTATATATTATACATATATAGTTTTTTTAATTCCAAAATCAACCCAATAAATTCCTAAAAATTCCTAATAGCCCATGGTGTTTATAATACCATTTTACACCCCTTTATTTTCGGTAATAACATATATACCACATATGTTATAAAATTGTTACAATTAAATACTTATCTTATAATAAAACCTTAAATAAGTTATTTAACTTATCTAATTTGGTCACAACCTACCATATGGTCAAGGTTGACCACCTTAATATTGCCTTGACCATTAATCTCCATATATTACGGTTTATACCCCTACTTTTCAGAAATTACCATTTAACCCCAAAACTTTATAAAATCTTATAATTTTTATTTAAACCCCTTTAAACCTCTAATTTTCGGCTGTATTATTATATAGCCCCCAAATTTAATTTAATTACACTTTAACCCCTTATAATATGCGGTAATGCATATATACCACCTAAACTTAAATGAAACCTTATAAATGCATAAATAAAATGGCCTAAAGTACATGGCCTTATTACAAACATTAGCTTATAAAATGAATTACACATAAATGCCCAAAAATGCATTAAACTCTCGGCCTTACACATATCTTTTCCATATTTACCAATTTTCCATATAATGTCTTAAATTTGACAATTATGTTAATTAATTACTTATATAAATTTACTAAACCATTCCTTAATCACCTAAGGTCAAAATAAGACCTATAAACCTTGTTCACCCATGGCACAAATTATACACATATGTATAATTACATATTAATATACCAAGTGAAGGTTTAAGTGATTTATACCTTGTTTTTGCCAAGTATAGGCCTTGTTTGGCCACGGCTGCTTAGGAATAATTTTTCCAAAGCTTAGTTTACATGCTTTCAAACAGAAATTAAGGCATGGTTAGTCTCCAAGCAAGATCTAACCATAAGAAGTGTTTAATGTATATTTTCAAGGTAAATTTACCTTAGAATTCCAAGGCAAGTATAAGTTTTCTTCGGCCTGTTTTTACAGTAGAACAAGAGCATCAAAAGAGCTACTAAAACCAAGCTTTAAACTGGAATAACTCAGATTAGAAGATGGCTAATTTTTACCTTGTTTAAAATGCCAAAAATGGTGTTTTTGGCTTGGATCTGGCTATACCTTGAAGCTCTTGATATACCAACTGAATAAGTATGTTAAGAAAGATTATAAGCCTAGGAAACAAGGCTTTACAACCGGAATTGAAGAAAATCAAAGGATAAGTGCTTAAAGCACATTTTTATACCTTAAGAACAAGAGTAGATTTCTCCACCTTCTTCCCTTGTTACAGCTGAGATTTGCCCTATTTTTAACCTCCAAAACAACCTAGAAACATTGATGGAAATGGTTGATGCTTTGCTCCATGGAAAGAGGAAAGAATTGTGAAGAGAATGAACATAAAATGGCTTAATAAGCTTACCTATGTCAATTGGTGTTCTCCTCTGTACTTGGCATGTTCTCCACGGTTTAGAGAAGCAAAAGAGAGGTTGAAGAGGCCTTGTGTCGGCTGGGAAGCAAGGCAAATGAGAAAGGTAGGTCAAATTTGTCTTAAAACACATTTTTTGCTTTGTTTATTGTATTTAGTGTTTGATGACTCACCATGTATTATTGGCATCGGTTATTGGAGGGGAAAGGAGCCTCTCACATGTTTTTTTGGAGACTTAATCAATCAAGGAGCCAAAAGTGTGATATTTAGACTATAATAAGAAAGGTAAAAGTAGTTCCTTAAATCATGGGATGTGTTGGAAACTTGTCTCTTGTGCTTGCAAGTGGCGAAATTAGGCTCCCCCTGCCTTGTGGATGCC
Organism: Limonium bicolor; assembly: GCA_023374045.1. Taxonomy (NCBI): domain Eukaryota; kingdom Viridiplantae; phylum Streptophyta; class Magnoliopsida; order Caryophyllales; family Plumbaginaceae; genus Limonium; species Limonium bicolor. The sequence continues at coordinate 249,418,914 of CM041778.1, read as the reverse complement.
GACTCCATGGGATCCAAGGGGTCAAATTTGACCTCTTGACCATTCTTAGTCAACGTTGACTCAAACGGGCCCCCTTTTAGGATTTTATTATTATTTTAATATAAAATTTGTAAAAATTTGTAAATTTCTGGAATTAAATTCCTAATATGATAATAGGATATATTAGCATATTTAAAGGTAATTATAACCTTTAAGCCCATTAAAAACCAATTTAGAAGACAATTACACAAAAACGTGCTTTAAGGTGTTTTAATGCACATTTTGTGTCGCAAGGTGTTTCTGAGCTTGGTTTTCTTTGAGAACTGTTTAATGTGTTCCTTACATGATAAGTGATCTTAGGAATCCAATTTTATATAAAAGAGGTCATTAGACCTTTAAGGTTTTCTTAGGGCACATTTTTGCCCTTCTTGACCTTGAAGCATGTAAATGCTTGTTCTTTGTGTTGGAGTGTTGTCCAACGATTTTAGAATGTTTAGTTATGTGTTATACTGCTTAGTACAAAGTTTTAGGTCCTAAGAAGTTCATTTGGGTATTTATTTACCCTAAACAGTCAAAGGGTGCAATATATTGCTTTATGTTGACCACTGTTGTTATCAATTGACTTTTAAGGCATGTTTACGCCTTAATCAATGTGATTATATGTTTAATCCATGTTTAATTAGTTTGGGGTATTTCATGCAAGGTCGGTCGGGGTAAAATTTTCAAACGGTAATATGTTCTGGAATAGACCGACCTTAGGTAAGGTCGGTCGGTAAGGTCGGTCGAGCCAAAACATATAAAAAACTTTATGAAATACCCCAAATCTAATTAATATTATTAAACCATTATTTAATGGAAAATAATCCTATTATAAATCATTTCACGTACGCATGCAAACCCATGCATGAGGACGTTACGTAAAAACAGTCGTTTCTCCATAAACGCTAAAACGCCTTAGAAGCATATGGTCAAACATGACCTTGTATGACCCTCTAACATTCAAACCAAATGGTCATACAATTATTATATGAATATATAAACATATTTCCTAAGCTATATTCAGTCAAAAACGCAAAACGCTCGGGAGTGCTCACGCACGCCCCTTAAAGCACGAAAAGTCCGGAGGAGTGCCGAGGTGGCACGAACTCCTATAAAATTAATTCCTTGAGTTCCTAACATCAATATTAACCATAATAAAGAGAACCCAGGAAGTGGTTTCTCAAAAATTCAGCAAAAACAACAGAGGATTTCTTAGCGCTCCTTTTTGCTCGGGTGTGTCCCGATGGCCCGTAAATTATGTCATGGTTGATGTAACCCCATATAACTCAATGTAATATCTTAATATATGTTTATTTACTATAATAAGTGTTTCCAAACACTTGGAACTCATAAAATCAATTGGTTTCCCAAAATTTCCTTAGAGCACAAAAACACACCTTCGGGTGTCACGAAAATGCGTTTTACGCAATTACCTTGTAGTTTTGGACATGCCACGAATTGGTAATCTTAAATAGGGTTAAAATGACCTTCTAAATCAGTTGGTGTGACTAGTCAACAAGACTCTCTATAGGGGCCGATTTTGAGAGCAAAAACTAGTATAAAAATTGCATTAAAAGTTTATAAAAGGCATAGAACATGGTGACTCACCTTCCCATGTGTTATATTACTTAATGTCAAAGTATGTAGGTCTCATTTGACCATCAAGCTGTCGAAATTAGGCCATGGAATAAGCCATGTGAGCTAGAACAAAAAAAATGGGAAAAGGCAAAAAAGTAGATCTAGAATTCACTTTTCTTGATTCCTTCTTTCCATGTGACCTAACATGCTTGTCCTTGGCTCTTCAATGTCGATTAAGACACCCCATTTGACCCTTGAATTCGTGAGTCTCCAAGGGAGGAAGAAGACAAGCCTAACATAGAAAAATCAAAAGAACAAACTTACCTAAATTTCCTTGTCTTCTAGCTCACATTATTTTCTTTCCAACTCTTGCTTAGTCACACCACATGGCCGGTTTCATGCTGGAAGGAGGCATTCATTGAGCCAATATCAATGTAATAAACTAAGGAAAAAGAATTGTCATTTGACATTAAAAATTTAACAAAACAAAATCAAATTCCAAATGCCTCTTGCATTTACGTGAGCTAGGTCTCACTTTCCTTCCTTGCACTCTTCACTCACGAATTGGTAAGCTCCCTCCTCTCTCTTCTAGCTTCATCTTCTTCCTTTGAAGCTCTTAAGTCCATTAATGGAGTTTTAACTTCTATCTTCATCTTTAAGGTAATTTCCTAGCATTTCTTGTCAAACCTTGAAGCAAAACTCTTCCTAGCATATCAACAAGGGTTCGGCACCAATTAGTTCTCCAAGGAGGTTGTCCAAACCAACATTTATCCAAGGAGCATCTCAAGGTGATCTTAAGGTAGTTTTAATGCTTGAAAATCCTTAAAGCACATTTTTATGTGTAACCAAGTTCTACTTCTTCTAAGTCTCTTTTCTTCTTCATTTTGATGAAGGAAAACTTGTTCTTCATCTACCTTAGGAGTGCCGAAATTGTAAGGAGGAAAAGTCTAAGGTAAATTCTTGTAAAACTACTTACAAATCTACTTAAGATCTTTATTGAAGATCTAACTCCTAAACACCTTCACCACTTGCATATAACCGAAGTGGAGCATCAAAATTCCCTTGAAGAAAGCTTGGAGATTCAAGAGGGGTTCAAGCACTTAACCACCTTTGTTAAGAAGTAAGTTTACTAAGTAAATCCTTATGATATAAGCTTTGTTAAGCTTCTAAAAATTATACAAAAATTATGTACATCTCCTAGGTTTATTAAAACTGAAACCATATGGTGTTATATGCCAAAAATACAATCTATAACTTATATAGAAAATATTACCTTAAGACACATTTTTGTGTCACAAAATTTAGTTATGTTACATATTAATTCAAGCCGAATTACCAAGGGCAAAAATACTTATTTTTGAGCTAAGAATTTATATAAGACATACAATAATTTTTACATGAGTTATATAACTCCTATGAATTTATGTATAAATATTATGACATATAAATCCACTTCTATATACTATATGGTCACCAAATAAATATGGTTTAATTGATAAATAGGTATTAATGACCTACTTAGGTATAAACTTATATCACAAAGTTTGGTGAGTTAAAAATATTTTATGAGAGCTTAAATGGCTAATTAATTAAGTTATGTGGCTTAAATGTAATTTTCACAAAGTTTAGTGTGTTTATTATAAAAACCGAGAGTTAAGGGTATTCTTGGGATATATATGATATAATATAAGGTTAGGAATTAAGTTTATGAATTTTAGATAATTTAAACAAGTGTTAAAGTAACACTTTATAAAGTTTTGGGCTATTATGTAATTTATAAAAGTTGTTATGAAAGTTTAGAACATAAAGAGGGGCGAATTCATAATTAAGAGATTTATTAGGTTCACCTTTGAAATTTTGAGGAATTATATATTTAGACTTTAGTTTATAAGTTATTAAGAAACTATTATAAAGTTTTGGGATGAAAATGTAATTAAGGAAGAATAAATGACAAAGCCGAATTACTTTGGGGTTAGTTTGGTAATTTAAGAATTTATATATATATATATTCGGCATTTATGGAGAATTAAGATTAAAACTATAGTTTATAAGGCATTATGTAAAGATTATAAGATTTTGTGGCTAAATTGCAATTATAAGGAATATATATATATAGGCCGAGATTTAAGAGGGGCTAAGTTGTAATTTTCAAAAGTTACAATATTTAAAAGTATATACCAAAATATTAATAGTAGTTTTGTGATTTAATTAAATAAGGAATTAAAACTATGATATATAAAGAGATTAGAATTTAAATGTAAAGTTTATGAATTAATATGGTTGATTTATAAATAACCGAATATAAGGGTATAATTTAGATTTAAATAAGTATAGGTCCTATATGGATATTTGGAGGAATTAGAAGAAAGAATTTTAATTAAAGGAATTATGGAATTAGAACTATGGCTTATATAGTTATAAGGAAGTTAAAGGAAAACAATAAATATTATTTATGACTAAAAGGAGAATAATGAGATTATAAGAATACTATGTCATTGTAGGACATTTAAATATAGTTAAGAAAATTATAAGTTGTTATGTCACTTAGACAATTAAAATAAACAACAAATATAGTACATGAATATATGAATACATATATGTACATTAAAGGATTTATAAATAAATCAAAAGGAATAACAAATAAGTTATATATTAAATCATGAGGTAATTAAAAGAAATAAACCTCACATGAAAAAACAAATACGAGATTTGTTAAAAGATCCAATAGAATTATTATATAAGGGTAACGTAAATTAACCCTCTCAGTTAATCCTATTCTAGGACTTTGTTTGACCAGACGTTGACCGGGAATTAAACAAGTACAGTCTACGGTGAACGGTATGGGATTCTTGCAACCTGTTTTCTACCGGATTACACCGGCTTGTGTGCTATCTGTTGTTTGAAATAACGACCAAGATAATTAATGAAAAATGTTGTTTACTCTTGTGCGCTGTTGTATTATTTTATGTGCGCGAATGATGCTGACTACTACGTGTATGTCCCACGCATACAAACACTACTATACCAGTGGATTAAATACCTGCGCTTCAGTATACCGAGGACTTGTACTCGAGTCTCTCACTAACTTCACTTTATAACAAACGTCATTATCCTAAACGTGATAATTGACAATACACATTGTGCTCTTGTTTAACGTCTTTATATGACATTAACAATTCTGTACTACGAGAACGAGGAGCCCAGTTGGATCTGGCCATGCATGACAGGAGCTGTACCTGTCTCAGGTCGTCTCCTATCTACGTCGCGACGGAACTTTCAGTTGGGAGGAGACTCTATTCCTTCCGGGTTTCTAATGCCCTTCAGTTTGAGGAAGACTTCATTCCTCTAGTGGGATTCTATTTCCCACGCCTCTCAGTTCAGGGTTTAACTACGTTATCTCCTGGGGTTTTTATACCCAACCTTTCAATCTTAACGAGGTCACTATACCTCCACTATTTAAGATATTCAGTTATACCTGTCAGTCCCATTGTGCGGACCGACTATCATTAAAGAATTTCAGTTCAGCTAACACGACCTTCCGTGTCTTGTTCTATGTGACATTATTGTCCTTGTATGGATACTTGTTATTATCCTACTATGTTTGTTTACAGCTTTATAAAAATGAACTGCATGTATTCGACAAAGTAGTTGGTGTGGCCCGGTAGACGATGGGCTGCACGTTTTCCATACCAGCATTGTTTGCTGAGCCCCTTTGGGGGCACCCCCATTTTTCAGGTACCTGAAGTTGAGAAGATTACCACACCGAGTGTAGGTGGGGTAGATTCAAGCTATGGGAGTCTTCTTCTAGACATTTTTTTATTTAAGTATTTTACATTTGAGTTTGATTCCTAGTATCTCGGGTTGTATTCGTATTCAGACCGTGACTTTTGGAGTTTGTATTTGGAGTTAGCCTTGTTGGTCACAAGGGTGGCCGACGGCATTGTAATACCGCCCGGTTGTTGTACTTATTTCCGTTGTAGTTGTATTTTATTTGGGTGTGATCGCCGTTCAGATTATTGGATTTCGGGTTGGGGTGTGTACACTTTAAGAATCAAAAGATGTTAATTGGAGTTAGGGTATACCATTAAGAGGGCAATGATGATTAGAAACAAAAAGACCAAAGGGATTAAGTAAGGTAAAGACTTAATGTTTAAGGTTAAGTTTGTAAGATTAAGTAAAACTTAAGAGGTGTTAGGTGGGGATCATTAAGGGTTAAGTAAGTTAAGAGATTAGGTAATGTGTAAGTAATTAATGATCTAAGTTGGGTGAATATTTTAGGATTTGAAAGTTTGGAACCGGAGAATAATTAAACAACCGGGACAATCGACGGTGAACGGTACAGTCTTTCTTGTGACCTGCTTGCTAACGAGGTGTCCCTCGGCTTGTGTGCTATCTGTTTATTTGCTATGACTAAGACAAGATAAAGCATGCAACTGGTTATACTTGTTCTCGTTGTGAATGTGTTTTCTTTACACTAACCCTCGAGACTTGAGATTTGCTACTAACTAAGCTTAGTACTCTTTGAGTTAAGGAGAGGAATTATATATCGGTATCTGTTGGTTAATACCCGTTAAGGTTTAACTAACACATGGTTTGTAAGATTTTCACTAACTGGAACTTAAGGGGGGAAGTGAGGAACCCGGGACTGACTCCGGTCATGCATGCTAAGGAAAAGGGGGTCGGTATCTGAATCAGATCTGTCCTCCGCTTAAGGACTTGTCTTCGGACTTGTTGCCTAGGGTCGGTTGCCTGCTCAGCTACACTGGACTTTCCGTCTAAGGTAGGAGGCATTAAGATGGTGCGGTAGGATCACCTAAATCCTAAGACTAAGATAAGTTGTTTATTCAACCAATGGAGTTAATAGCTCATTGGCTAGGGTTGCTTTTGACCCGACACAAATAAACATTGAGGTAAAATACATCCATTCTAATTAAAGAACGGTTAGTATACTGAGATTAAGATAAGGATAAGACTAAGGAAAGATAAGGTGAACTGAGGATAAGTGGAATCAGATCTGGAGGAGGTTATTACTAACCCACTTGTTAAGGGAACGCTTGAGTCGTTCATTTGTGTGTGAACTATGTATGTTCATTTGTGGATTGTTTTTTATTGCACTTCATATTATGATTGTGATTCTAATCAACTTCCATGCTATCGACAATTAGTCGTCGTAGCCCCGTTAGCTTGGGGGCCACGAGAGGGTCGTACCAGCATTCGTGCTGACCCCCTTTGGGGGCTGTTTTTACTTTTGCAGGTAAGCGGCCCATGAAGAGTCACCACGAGAGTAGGAGTGGGTAGACTTAGGAGGGACTTTTATTTTGAATACGGGTTACGCTTGTGCTCCCATCTGTTGATATTAAACTAATAGTAGTTATGTTGTTAACAGAGATACTAAGAACTCGGTTGGCGGATATTTTGCATATTCGGTATGTTCCTGTTGGATAAGCGTTTGTAAGTAAGTAAGTTCGGTATATTCTATTGATCAGACCGTGGCAAGGTCCCGGTGTTAGTTTATTCTGCTGTGATGTTTATGATTAAGCTGTTAAGTTTGCGATAACCACGATTGGCTTAGGACGGGGTGTTACATGGACTCAGTAAGACTTTTGGCTTTGTCGAGCTCCTTTTGAAGGGAGTCAACTAAGACCTGAGAGTCTTGCAAATCCAATCGAAGTGGGCAAGAAATAGTCTTGTGTTCCTCAGTTTCATCTCTTAAAGCATGCATAATAATCCTTAAATCTTTGAGTTCTTCAGTCAACTTGAAGATTTTTCTATTGAGATTAGCCTTAAGAGAGTTAGTCTTATAAACCATTTTAGCTATCAAAGTTAAAAAAAAAACCTTTTGAAGATATACGATAAAGATCTATTTCAAGATGATATCGTGTTACCTCGTTGTCAGGGATCATGGAATGAGTCGGATCATGTGCCATGTGGCAAATCAATACACTTGACTCTACGTCTGGAACATCAGAGTCTGATCACCCCATCCTACTGAGGCCATTAACGATCTTCCTTGAGGTTTTCCAAACTGACTTTTGAGGTGGGAACAGTCCTTTTTGAAGTGATCAAGCTTGTTGCAATTGAATCAAGTGACATAGTTGAAGATTTGTTTGGAAGGGTTAGAGAATGATCGACTCTGTCAATTTCGCTGATTTCACATGAATTTGTGGAAGTTCTTCACTATGAAGACAAAATCTTTCATAGTTGCAACCTACTTTCATCAACTATAATGTACACCAGTTCCGCCTTTGGTTGTCGGATCTGATTATCAGCAACATAAGAACCTTCTTGACCATGTTGGGGTGTCTTGACCTACAAAGCTTGACCATTAATTATTGTAATTTGGCTATAAGAAGATGTATTACCACACTTCTTTCTGACGTTCTTCTTGTACTTATCTACCGATTGTAGATAAGAGCCCAAGTCCTGACAGCTCCACTTAGATAGATATTTGCAAGCTTTAGTGGAAATTACAGTCTCTGCCCACTCTTCTCTGAGACTATCGAGCAGCTTGTGCAAGACACTCTCTCTATCCGGTAGAATATTGATTTCCTGTATGGTAGTTGTTACTAAGTAAAATCGATCAAGCACATCTTCTAAAGACTCGCCTGGTTTTTGGAGAAAATTCTCGTAATCCATTCTAAGCTCTTGAGCCTTATATTTTTTAAGCTTAGTGACTCCTTCATGAGTTGCCCATATAAGAGTCCAAATTTCATTTGTCGTCTTGCAATAATTGACTATTCTTTGCTCTGGAATGGACAGGCAACTGTAGATGGCTCGAGATGCTTGTCGATTCAACTCGTACCTTTTGCGCTCATTCACAGTCCATGTAGATCGATCTAAATTGACTGGGAGGTCTCCTCCAATGACGACCTCCCATAATTCAGAGTTGATTGACTTAATGTTGCTCGATTTCGTTCTTCCAAATATTGTAATTTGTGGAAGTGAGTCTTGAATGATCGAAGTGCATTTTGTTGTTTTGGTTGGCGAAAAGATCTTCCATTTCTTCTAGATGGCATGCCAGCTAAACGAGGCTCTGATACCACGTGTAGGATCGGACAACTGACTCAAACCAACTCAAGGTGTGAGTATGTGAGATGATTTGACTCAATCTAACTAAAGGTTTAGAGGCAGTAAAAGTGTGGAAACACTCAATCGAACTAATTGGAAAATGTACTCAAAAGATGGAAGGACTTAAACGAACTCAGCATGATACACAATATAAGTTATTTTATTTCCTGGTCAAACAAAAAACTTACACCGCCACTAAGTAGAAGAGATCTACACAGTGGCTCTCACTCACCTATTCAGCATAATTTCTAATCAGCTCAATGATAAGTGTGATGAGACTAAGACCTACCTAAAATGAGTCTATCGATGTGAACAACTGAAACTAGTACTTTTCTCTTTCTAATACAAACACAACTCTCTAGAACATTTCCCTTAGTTAAATCTCCCTCAAAGCATAAAGAAAAAATGTAGTTACAACCCTATTTATATAGAAGCTATACATGACCATTGTAAAGAGTTAGTTCCTAAATTTCAGGAACTAACTCGTTCAAAGCGTGAATTTTGGAAGCACGAGCCCAGTCTTCAGATTACTTCAATGTTGAGAGAGTTTTGATCCAAGTATGATCATTTGGATTGTTGGAAGGTCGATGTTGTTTCTCCTTAATTTTCGTAACTAATCGACAGACTCTCTCGATCTTTCAAGGTTGGCTGACTCTATCTTGTTTTGAGAGGTGTGATTGACTCTGTTGATGTGGTTGACTATCTGAGCAACATCTTAATGCTCCAACAAGAGTAGTACAGGAACAAGAATGCCTACGGGGTTCTTGGTCGTGTGTATGGTGCATCGAGTGGATGCCGACTAACTGGTCCACTCAATATTGATATGAATCAAGATGGAATGTTCTTCAACGGGGTCGATATGCTCGTTGACTTGGTAAGGGCCACTGCCCAGGTTAGCCCACCTCATAATAGGGTACGTGTCACTTCCTAATACGTGACATGGGTGAAATTATGTGAGGACACACACGATGGTAAATTGGAGGATCTCTAACTCAAGCTAACAACTACCAGATGGCACTAACAACGACTGACTTGTATTGAACTTTATGTGTAGAATTTGAATACTATGATTATGTTTGCATAAGTTATGCCTTGTTATGATTTATGACTTGTTTTGTGTAATATGTTTGATTTATTAGGTTAAGCATGATTTTGTATATCAATAAATCGAGTATGCATAAAATGAACCTTCATGCTCATGTGGCAAAAACCTGAGTTAATTTTGAGGGTTCCGGAAGATTGCATGATGGCATACTCAGTAGCTTGGATGACCCCTCCAGCAATAATTTTTTCAAGTGTGTAGACTAATGACAAGGATCAAGAGCGGGCCGGATAGATTAATGTTTTTAGGCTTTTGGGTGACAGTTGGGTTATTACCCTGTGTAGTTTGGTTTTTCCCACAGATGTAGTTAGAGATGGATATGGTTGGTTAGGTATTATCCCTGTCATCACACCGTTTGGTCGGTTCTATTGGTTTTTGGTTTTGGATGCCTTGTCACGTGCGTTGGGTGCATGACACTGGTAACATCTCTTTTGGTTACATCTGTGTACATTAGACTTCCGCTCTAACTACTCAAATGTCTGTAAATATTATATGAAGGTAATGCAGTAATCTGGTTTTTAGCAAAGGGATGTTACACGGATTGTCCAGGTCCTTGTCCAAGTCATCATTCTCTATGCATACATTGAACTTCTCCTCTCTTGATTGTTCACTGAAGGTGTCTTGAGTGTTTTCATTGTCATCAGTTTCATCTCATGCAGCAACAAGAGCCTCCTTCTTCTATTTTCTCGTGAACTAAGGTCTAGCTGACTTTTTGAACCTGTCGATAACATCTCGTGGTCATTGCCGACAATCTCTGATGTGATGTCCTTGCTTGTTGTAGCCAAAACACTTATATTTTCCCTTTCTCTATTGATCAACTAGTTCCCTCAACTCATTCTTCTTCTTAAAGTAAATAGCTTTTCGAAATGCTTCTTGGCTTACTTAACCATTTCATCTTCATCCCAGTCTGATTCAGACTCACTCTCCTCAGTGGCATGAAGATCTAGTCCTTTTCTCTTATCCTTCTTGACAGTCTTGGTGTTCCTTTGTTGCAGCTTCATCCCGAAAGCCATTAATGACCCAACATATCAGCAAGTGAAACTAACTGATGCTCCTAATGTGTCCCCGATCGATCGTGAATGTATTGTTGTCCTAAGTGAACTACTTGATAGTTGAGGAAAAGCACTAGATAAACTCAAACTAGAAACTCCATTTCGATTGAGAATTTACACACATAAATTCACTCAATCTCCCTCGCCCTACTCACAGACTTCGGGACAGTTTGAGACTTTACCCCAAAGTCCTCTACCCTCTCCTGACAGTCGGCCTACAGTTCCCCAACCATTTTCCGACTGATCGGTCTATCAAATAAACAAAGTATTGACACTTAAATCCAATCCTATCCAGCTCACCAACTCTCTAGCTCTTACACACACTTTAGTCTGACTTACACTTGCTCAGGTCATCTCTACCTTTTTCTCTCTATTGTCAAGCTTACTTACATAGGACATAAATGCACGTATTTATACATGTTAGTTAAAATATAACTAACGGCCTATGATCACCTAGACTCTAGGAGTTGATTAGTGCTTTACCCTTTAGCATAACATCCAACTCGATTGTAGATTGATCTTCAACTTGATATGGAGCCGTCAGAACATGTGTCGCCTTGTCAATGAACACGGCGGTGGCAGTTCTCTCGATTTGTCGAACACCACTTGTATACTCAACTTGTCTGATCTTGTCTAGCTCATTAATGCTCATAAATGCTCTCTTTATACTTCATTATGGCTACGTAATAATGTGTATTAATAGCCCTTGACTTATCTCGTTATCTTGCACATTAATGTGCTATGCTTTTGTCCTGAGCTGGTTGCTTATGTGGATGTGACGGTCTGCGTAGGTTTGTCAATCTTCTTGTAATGTTTTGTCCTTGTTTTACTTCTGATGCATGCGAGATGTAGTCGTATGATGCTTGACTTATGGTGTGTACTCGACGATTTATCGTGAGCTTTCCTAGACAGGTGCCCAACTGGTTGGGCACATGTCACGAACTGAGTGAGCTTGCAACCTTGCGTGCAAAGCCACTCCTTTACCTGTTTATCTGAATCCCAAAGTTTAACAAACGTATCAAACATACAGCACAAGGTTTGCTATCATCAAAACTAAAGGATCTTGACTTAACAATTTCCCCCTTTTTGATGATGGCAACCAATACAAAATCATATGTACTTGGCAACTTCAAAATTAGAGAGATTCCCCCTAAGAATGATTCCCCCTGAGTTTGTTAAAGGCTAGAAAATTAATTCTAACAACAAAAGAATAACAGCTTTATACCATGACCATAGTAGAGAGTTTTTCCACTAATATAATAACATAACACAAGGAAAATAGTCATTAAGTTCATAAGTACATATCTTTCTTTCCCCCTTTGCCATACAGCAAAAATAGGGAGCAACTACACGACTTAATTTATTGAAAAGGCCATAACTTTCCACAGATTACAAACTACAAGTTTGATCGATACAAGCTAGATAGAGTGGCAGTCTTGGGTATCCCATTTGGTGACATCTAAGCCATAGGTTTCATCCTCCGAAAAGGCTTTGAACAGTGGAGATTCAGTTGTGGTGGAGGTATCTGACTCATCAGAATCTACCGTGAACTCCATATAGTGGGGAGTTCTACTCTGAGATGGAGTACCACTTGAGGTTCTAGACAAAGCTGTGAGAGAGTCAGAGTCAGGGTGGACATAGCTTTGTGCGACATATTTCTTGAGGTGTCGTGTGAACATGAGCTTGTGAATAGTTGAATGAACTATATGCTCATTTGAGTTGTACGAACTTTGTGGAGTTTGTGCCATTTTGTGAGATGTGGAGCAATGTTCGTGAGTGGTAAGTGAAGTGATCAAGGATTTATAAGCACTTGGGGATATGCTCAACGACTGATTGGTGAGGGGTAATAAATGAGGTGCAGCGTCTTGTGGGCTATGTTTGTAGGATTTTTAGGTGTCAAGTTAGGAGTTTGGATTAGTGGTATGGATGGGACTGAATATCTCTGATCATTTGTAATTTTTAATCAAGGAAGAAGCAACCAATGCAATAAATTATTTCGTAAACAAAATTATCATCCAAGGAGACAAAGTAACAGTTGAATTTCCATTAATATCAAAAGATTGACTTTGAAACAAATGGGCAATGGTAGTAAAAATTAACGGAAGAAAGAAAAATCTAACTTAAAACTAATTTTCTCACGGACTTCACTTGTGTCTTTAAGAGACAAAGAATGCTCAAGATAAAGGTGGGAATATATGAAATCTATGGCTCCTTGAACCATGTGATGAACACTTGGTTCTTGGGAGACAGCCTGCACAGCAGTAAGAGTAACTCTTACACGCTAAAGAACGTCCCGAGCTGTAGTATCCAGACTAGTCCCCGACCTGTTGTGGACTGATGAGAGACTACGCTTCCTCTTGAGAGCGGATGTCCTGGTGAGTGGTCGAGGATCTAACCGTTACTCCTCGCTCTTGGTGGGCTTCTGAGGGACCATGAACTTATCTCCTCTAGTCTTGATCCCAATCTTGGACAACATCTCTGAGCAGATGCAATCCTGAGTGGTGCGCGTGCACTCGTGGAAGCAGTTGGTGTCCACTCCATTTTGCTGTAGTGTCGAGGTTACCACTCCCCCGGGTACCAGACCTTGGTTCACATAACGACTCTCCTCAATGGTGAGAAGAATCATCGCTGGAAGGTCTATCTTCTCCTTGGTCTTGAGGGCGTACAGCAGTCTCACATCTCTCACATTGACGATGTGAGTACGTTGATTTCTCAGGGTAATGTTGTGGATGACCAGGCTAAAGAGGACTCTGTCAGGGATGGACATCTCCACAGTGTGGAAGTTCTTCATTGTAGCCCCTTTATTGAGCATGTTGACCATTTCCCCTCCTTGATGTCCTAAGTCATTCCAAGTTGTGTCATTTGGAATGACCAATCCCTCTGGCTCCAGGTTGAAAGTCTTGCAGATCCAAGACTTCGTGATGTTGATGTGGACTCCTTGGACTATGGAGATGAGGTAGCCTTCATCATCGTCGCTCTGGAGCGGGCCAAGATGTCGCATGTGCTCCTTGAACAGCTCGGTGTAGACGGCGACAGGCTCCTGAAAGAAATCTACCCATCCTTGTAACTCCAGCAGCTCCTAGATCTTTCCAAGACCCATCTTCTCCATCCAATCCATGTCCAACGTCTTGGGTAAGACGGGACAGGACTTGTCATTGACATTTTCAGCCTTGATCATGGCTGACTCTAACTCCTTGAGCTTCTTCAGGCGCTTGAGAGATTGCGGGGGCTGTGGCTTCGTAACCGCCTTTTTGGATTGGAAGAGCTCCTCGAGCTCTTGAGCATGCGGTGAAGGAGCAATCTTTTGTTTGCCTTTGGCCTTCTTCAATTGCTCACGCTCCTTGAGCGTTTGGATGACCGGTGAGAGTGACTATGTATCACTATCTCCTTCACGACTCGATTGACGAGGTGTTGGAGACCGGTCAATGACTGGTACCGTGGTCTGGGTGAGGAGTTCTATTTCCTCCTCTGAGTCAGGATTTGTCACACCTTCTTCTTGTCCTTTCTTCTCTGTTGAAGCTTCTTTTTATGACTTCTCGTCACTCTGAACCTCTTCTTCTTCCAGTTGGTGAACAATAGCTTCGACGACTGCTGAGGGAGTAACTTCCTCATCATCGGTGAAGTGCAACTAGGGAGTTGCTCTCTCAGGTATTGAGTGGGCTTTTTGTGGAGTTTCTTGCCTGGTTTGACTACGCTTGGAGGCATGAGTTCCGTGACTCGTTGTAGCGGTAGAATGGCTTTTGCCTTTTGGAATCTTGGGATTTTTAGCTTTTGACTATTTTGTGGTGATTTTGGGTGATGGAGCGGGAGAAGACATGGATGGTTTTTCTGTGGGGGTTGGAGTAGGTAGGATTGCGGGTTTGAGAATTCTGATTGAATGAGGTGGTGAACTTTAGGTAAATGAGAGTTTATATAGTCTACCTCTTCTTGCAGTAGTTCTCCCTCGTCCATGACCCTCCGAACAAGTTGGTCTTCCTCTTGTTTGGACAGACGAGGTGGCGGTGACACTCTGATGAGATCTGTTGGCTGTATGTTGGCCCATTTTTCTGGAGAAACGTCCCTAAGGATGGCTTTTGTTTTTGAATGAAGAGTAGACTTGGGTGCCATTTTTGCTCAGGGGATTCGCTGGAATTTACTAACTGTTCGATAAAGAGTTCTTGAGCGGTTGTGAGGCAAGGGACTTTTCGCACAAGGCTCACTAGATTGTTGTAAGAGAGAAAAGAAATTTCTTGATTGCTTGGAGATTTAGAGAAGGTGAGGGCAAATAGCGTGATGAGAGTAAAAATCTCAACCCTTTTATAGGCATCGAGTAACGGTCGGCGACCGTTCCTCATCCACACTCTGACATGTCCAAATGATACTATTCACAATGGGCAGCGGTCGTGACGGTTTGCCATCGATCCATTGAAGGTTTCCCGTTTTTATCCGTTGTACTCTCCCTAATTGATAAGTGTAAAATATATATATTATTAGGTCTTTAATTCTTTCTATTTTTATAACAGTTCATGTCATATTTTACACTTATCATGTGCTTTTTCTAAGATTTTTGTTTAGATTAGAGTTGATATAATGTATGTGTTAAATGCAGGAAAATGTCTTAGAATCACATTTTTCATCTCATAAGGATTACAACACAACAAACGGTGATATATATCACACTTACGGGTGTTGCACACCACTTTGATACATGATTAATCAATGAATAATCAATGATTACTTAATATATATCATTCATCACGTCATCATTATTCACGTGATGTCATGGAAGTTACAATGACTTGATTAACATCAATTCATTATCACACTCACGACGAATATTGCTGGGATGTGCAATTTTGTTTGTCGGCAATTAACAGAAAGAGGCACGAGTTTGGTGGAGATAAAAATATTTTATCTATCTGATCGCTGCAAGTTCTATAAAAGGAGATTAGGTCAACGAGACCGGACACCAACATTCACGCCTGCGCACGCTCAAAACAGAGAGGCTTCGGCCTCTCCCTCTCATGCCTTCCACACACACAACTCCATCATTGTTGATACACCACACTTTCTGACAGAGGATTAATACAGAGACATGTGACAACAGAGGGTGGAGCAGGATCTTCTAACAGAGTTTCTTTTTCCCTTTTATCTAATATGTCATTGTGTTATTCCTTTGTTGTTTTTGTTATTTTTATAGTCATGTTTGAGTAGTTAGACTAGCTCCCCGGGTTGGGGTAGCAAACTGAATCTTTATTTTTATTTTGTAATCTCTTTACTAATTCATTAATGCAGTAGTTTAATTCCAGTTTTTCATGCGCTTTAATTCTCTGATCAATTATTAAAGCTATATTTGTAGTTTTCTAATCAACACGTGAGAGGTGAGATAGATAACAAGACATAAGAATTAAACCTGATTAACGACTAGAAGCGTGATCCCGCCTATAGGTTAATCAGTCTCAAATAGAAATGTTCTTATGCGATTAGTGTGTCCGGATTAGAGCATTAGTCTGCTGCTAGTTCTAGCAACTGGTTAGGATTCATTAGACTTAGTCGTTGACGAATTAATTATAGTTTCTGAGTTTATTGCAGAATTAGGGAATAGTTTATTAATAGATTTTAAAGTGAAGGTTTGTAGAACAATCCGGGGTGCTTCCTTTTATTTAGAGTTTTACTCTTTAGTGATTTGTTTAGTTAATTTTCTATTTTATTATTTTATGTTAGTTTGTTGAGTCTTTGTTTTTATTAAATTAAGCAAAACCCGAAAAAGTGACGTTTCCGGTTTTCATAGTTTAGTTTCTCAGTTAGTAAATAAATTGTCAATTAATTGAATGAGGTCCCTGAGATCGACAACCCTCACTTAATTCACTATTCCGCAAAACGATAGGTACACTGTCTAGGTAGAGATAGTCACATATTTCTACTAACACTAATCTAGCCTTACTTTTGTGGAAATCTGACATATCTGTTTTAAGTAGTCGTTTGACATAATTTCCATGCATTAAATTGAACGTTGACTATTGAACGACATACTTGATGTGTTACTCATGTGTCGGTGACCGATTGTGGGAATCAAAAGATAGCCTAATCATGATTAATGAATATCATTCCAAGATCCAATGAAATTCTCTACTTAGTGGTTTGGTAAAAATGTCTACTAGTTGGTTTTCGGTAGATATATACTTTAAACCAACTAATTCTTTTTCACAACAATCTCTAAGAAAGTGATGTCTAATGTCAATATGATTGGTACGATAATGATGTACAGGATTTTTTGAAATAGATATGGAACTAGTATTATCACACATAATTGGGAACGTACCCGTTTTGACACCATAGTCACCGATTTGTTGTTTGAGCCACAAAAGTTGAGCACGACAGCTTGTTGCAGCTATGGATTCAGATTAAGCAGTTGAGATTGCTACACTTTGTTGTTTCTTTGATCCCCATACGATCAAACATGATCCAACAAAGAATGTTATCCCTAACGTACTCTTTCGATCGGTGATAGATCGCCCATAGTCTACATCTGAAAATCCTACAATATTACAGTTAATGAATTTTGGATAAAAAGACCAAGATTCATGGACCCTTATAGGTAACGCAGGATTCTTTTCACGGCTGTGAGATGACTCTCTCTTGGATCTGCTTGAAACCTGGCACATAAGCATACACTATACATAATGTCATGTCTACTAGCAGTTAGATATAGTAGAGAACCAATTATCTCTATGTACGATCGTTGGTCAACCGGTTGGTCACCAGTCGTGATACCCATTTTTGTGCCACTGCCATAGACGTGTCAAAAGGTTTACATGCCTCCATTTCAAATCTCTTCAGTAAATCTTTTACGTACTTTTGCTGGGATATGATGGTCCCTTCATTATCCTGCTTGACTTGAACTCCTAAGAAGAACTTCAATGCTCCTAGATCACTCATCTCAAATTCCTTTTTCATCAATGCCTCAAATTTCTTGCAATACTTCTTATTAGAAGCTCCAAAGATTATATCATCAACATATACTTGCACAATTAAGAAGTCCTTAATGTTGTTGTAAACAAACAAGGTTTTGTCTACCTTACCTCTTTTGAAGTGATTTTCTAATAGTTAGGAGGACAGGCGGTCATACCGTAATCTTGGAGCTTGTTTGAGCCCATAGACAGCTTTGTCAAGCATGAGCACCATGTCTTTTCCTTCTTGTGTCTCAAAACCTGGAGGTTGTTCAACATACACTCTTCTTTGATGTACCCATTGAGGAAGGCACTCTTCATGTCAAGTTGAAAGAGTTTGATTCCTTTATGTGCAGCAAACGCAATCAATAATCGGATAGACTTCATCCTTGCTACTGGAGCAAAGGTTTCTTGGAAGTCTATCCCTTCTTGTTGACAATATCCTTGTGCTACCAGATGAGCTTTGTTCCTAACGACTTCTCCCAACTCATTTAGCTTGTTTCTGAAGACCCATTTTGTGTCAAGTACTCCTTGATATGTGGGACGAGGCACAAGATGCCAAACTTTGCATCTTTCAAACTGATTTAATTCTTCTTGCATTGCTTTAATCCAGTCTGATTCTTGAAGAGCTTGTTGATGTTCTTAGGTTCGATGGGTGAAACTGTTGTTGAGAAGGCTAAGAGATCACGAGTTTGTGCTCTAGTTTGAATTCCCTTGGAGAAATATGATATGATGTTCTCCAATGGGTGATCTTTATAAAGAATACGAGATTGATGAATGGTTGTTGGTGATAGAGGATCTTCGACATCATTATTTTCTTCGTCGACTTGTTGTTGACCTGTCGCTGACCTATCGGGCAAGTTTTCTTTGGTTGGTGATTCATCCTTGGGATTGTCTGTGTGATCTTGTTCAGCTAGATCAAATCCAAATTCTTCATCTCCTTCAGATTCTTTGATCTTATGGACTTCAGCCTCATCAAAGATTACATGCACGCTCTCTTCTAGTTTCAATGTTCTCTTGTTGTAGATTTTGTATGCCCGGCTTCTTTCTGAGTACCCGAGGATGATGGCCACATCACTCCTGGCATCAAATTTTCCTAAGGAATTCTTTTCATTGTTGTGGACATAACACTTACAACCAAAGATTCTGAAGTGACTTATGTTTGGTTTTCTCCCCTTGATTAACTCATAGGGTGTTTTGTTGAGGATTGGTCGTATGAGTGTTCTATTTGTGATGTAGCATGAAGTCGCCACAGCTTCTACCCAGAAGACCTGAAGAAGACTGCTCCCCAACAGCATGGCTCTAGCTACCTCTTGTAATGTTCTATTCTTACGCTCGACTACCCTATTTTGTTGAGGTGTCCCTGGTGTTGAATATGTGTGATTGATTCCATGTTGTTTACACATCTCCATGAATTGTTGATTTTCAAATTCTGACCCATGATCAGACCAAAGTGCCTTGATCTTGTGGTTAAGTTGTACTTGGACTTTTCCTACAAAGGCTTGAAATTTCTCAAAGACTTCGTCTTTGGAAGCAATAAAAATTGTCCAAACAAATTGTGAGTAGTCATCAACAATTACAAATACATACCAATTTCCTCCAAAACTTCTAATTCTCATAGGCCCACATAAATCCATGTGCAGTAATTCAAGTGGCTTGGATGTACTTACCATGTTCTTTTATTTGAAAGAAGTCTTAGTTTGTTTGCTTCTAACACACGCATCACAAAGATTAGTCTCAGATTTCTTAATCTCAGGGAGACCTCTTACCAACCATTTCTTGACAAGTTTTCTTAACAAGGATATGCTAACATGCCCAAGTCTTTTGTGCCATAGTGTGGAGTTATCTATTGATGCAGTCAAACATGGAAGGTTTGGACTGTTAATATCCTTCAAACTAGTTACATAAACCATTTTCCATCTTTTTCCCTTTAACAACTCCTTACCATTACTTTGACTTACTATGCTACAATGTGTAGAATAGAAGTGAACTGAGTTGCCTTTGTCACATATTTGAGAAACACTGAGCAAATTGAATTTTAAACCATTAACTAAATTGACATTATCAATAACATAATCTGAAGTAAAACCAACCTTACCTACACCGATGATTTTTCCCTTCTTGTTGTCGCCAAACGAAACGATTCCTTGGCTTCCTGGTTCAAGTGAGAACAACTTCATTTTGTCTCATGTCATGTGTTTAGAGCACCCACTGTCGATGTACCACCAGGGGTCCCTTCTCACTCGATTCTGCGCTTAACAAGTTAGTAGTATGGGGTTAGGGTCCTCGGAATGTTTGGACCCATTTCCACCAACAATCATTGTTCTAGGATCATCTTTGACTACCCATTTTAGTCCTATTTTCTTGAGTTGCCAATGCCTCATGAATCGTGTCCTATAGCATTTGGCTTCATGATGACCGGGTTGTCTACATAGGAGGCAGATACCTCTACGACTGGTTTCTGATTGATACTAGACCGGTCATTTGTTTTTCCACATGGATGTCCTAGTATTAGCTTCTAGCTTTGCATGTTTTTCTTTTATTAATGCTATTTTGCTTTCTTTCACGTTAAGAGCAGCAATCAACTCATCGATTTCAGGTTGTTTTCCTAGCCTCATCTTTTTATGAACAGCAAAAATTTCACTATAGTCAGTTTACAATTTCTTGAGTGCATTCATAAGATTTACTACCTTATCCTTGTCAGAATTTTCCTCCAATTTTTCATTTTCCTCTAAGATTTCTTTGTTTTCATTTTTCAATGCCTCTAGTTGATCAACTAGTATGAGAGAAAACTTTCTGAGTCCTTGAAGTTCAGCCTTTAGAATATTCTTTCTAAGTTTAGAGTAGTTTACCTTTTTTTGTTCTTTTTCCTTTGATTCTGACGTGTCCTTGTCTTGTGCCATCAAGCAAACTTCCTCAAGGCATATGTGAGCCTTCTCATCTTCCGAGAGATCGCTATCTGAGGTTTGATTGTTGTCGCTTAGTTCTGAGTCTCCCCATGCAGCAACAAAGGCTTCTTTCCTTGAACCTTTGTTGAACGATCTTTAGACAGGTTTCCTGACCCTGTTGTTGTCCTCTCGGGATAGTTGAGGATAGTATTTGATGTGGTGCCCATGGTTTGAACACCCGAACACTTGTCATTGTTCTTCTTCTGATGATCGTCAGTCTCCTTGGGCTCTTTACCTTTCCTTATGTTGTTTCTTATGAACTTTTGAAAGTACCTCTTAGCATAGAGGACTATCACATCATTGTATTCTCCTGTCTTGGACTTTTCATTTTTAGCTACCTGAAGGGCTATGCCTTTTCCTCCTTCTCTTGTTGAACTTTCTGAGTTTCTTTGTTGTAATTTTAACTCAAACGCCATTAGGGAACCTAACATGTCTGCCAAAGACATATTAGAGAGATCATGAACTTCTTGCATGGCATTGACCTTGCTATCGAAGGAGGCAGGAAGAGATCTGAGGAACTTCCGAATTTGATCCTCATTTGAGATAGTTCTTCCAAGCACAAGCATTTCGTTGAACAGCTTGGTGAACCTTGTGCGCATTTCAGATATGCTCTCTTTTTCTTCCTTCTTGAATAGCTCCCAATGAGTGAGTAGTAGCTCAATACGAGTCTTTTTGATCTCATCATTGCCTTCATACGTGATTTCAAGAGTTTTCCAAATCTCTTGAGCTGTTTCAGCTGAGGCTACTTTGGAGTATTGCTCAGGTAGTAGTGCACAGTGTAGAATTCTTACTGCTCGTGCATTGAATATCAACTTCTTGATTTGATCATCCGTCATGTTGTCGACTGATATGTCTTGTCCTTGGGCATCTTGGAAGGTGTATTCACCGTGTGATATAACCCTCCACATCCTTGGATCACCAGACTTGATGTGAAACTCCATTTTGTTTTTCTAGTGAGTGTCGTTATCTCCATTGAAGAGTGGTGGTCGATTTGGTGCAGAACCTTCTCCTGACGCTAGTAGGCTTGCATGAGACATTGCGATCATCTTCCAAAGCAGTTAGCTTTCTAGAAGAGACCTGCTCTTATACCAATTGAAACTAACTGATGCTCCTGATGTGTCCCCGATCGATCGTGGACATATCGTTGTCCAAAGTGAACTACTTGATAGTTGAGGAAAAGCACTAGATAAACTCAAACAGGAAACTCCATTTCGATTGAGAATTTACACACAAAAATTCACTCAATCTCCCTCGCCCTACCCACGGACTCCGGGACAGTTTGGGACTTTACCTCAAAGTCCTCTACCATCTCGTGACAGACGGCCTACAGTTCCCTAACTGTTTCCCGACTGATCAGTCTATCAAATACACAAAGTATTGACACTTAACTCCAGTCCTATCTAGCTCACCAACTCTCTAGCTCTTACACACACTTTAGTCTGACTCACACTTGCTCAAGTTATCTCTACCTTTTTCTCTCTATTGTCTAGCTTACTTACATAGGACATAGATGCACGTATTTATACATGTTAGTTAAGATATAACTAACGTCTTATGATCACCTAGACTCTAGAAGTTGATTACTGCTTTACGTTTTAGCATAACAACCAACTCGATTATAGATTGATCTTCAACTTGATATGGAGCCTTCAGAACACGTGTTGCCTTGTGATTGAACACGTCGGCGGCAGTTCTCTCGATTGGTCGAACACTACTTGTATACTCAACTTGACTGATCTTGTCTGGCTCATTAATGCTCATAAATGCTCTCTTTAGACTTCATTATGGCTACGTAATAATGTGTATTAATAGCCCTTGAATTATCTTGTTATCTTGCACATTAATGAGTTATGCTTTTGCCGTGAGCTGGTTGCTTATGTGGATGTGAAGGTCTGCATAGGTTTGTCGATCTTCTTGCAGTGTTTTGTCCTTGTTTTACTTCTGATACATGAGAGATGTGGTCATGTGATGCTTGACTTCTGGTGTGTACGACGATTTATCGTGAGCTTTCTTAGACAGGTGCCCGACTGGTTGGACACATGTCACGAACTGAGTGCGCTTGCAACCTTGTGTGATAAGCCACTCCTTTACCTGTTTATCTAAATTCCAAAGCTTAAAAAACATATCAAACATACAACACAAGGTTTGCTATCATCAAAACTAAAGGATCTTGACTTAACAGCAAGCGACATCTTGGACAGATCACTGCATTGCATTAAGTTTGTTGTCAAAAGAAGCTGGAAGTAATCTTAGGAACTTTCGGATTTGATCTTCTTTAGATTTGGTTCCCAAGCACAACATCTCGTTTCTAAGTTTGGTGAACCGAGTATGCATCTCGGAGATGGATTCCTTCTCCTCCTTCTTGAAGAGCTCCAGATGTGTACGAAGAAGCTCAATGCGTGTCTTCTTAATCTCGGAATTTCCTTCATATGTTACCTTGAGAGTTTCTCATATTTCCTTTGCATTTTTAAGGGAGAAAGTCTTGGAGTATTACTTAGGAAGTAATGCGCAGTGGAGAAGCTTGACTGCTTGAAGAAGACTAGCTTCTTTACTTGATCTTCATTCATGATGTCCACGGACAGGGGATTTCCAATAGTTGTTCTGAAAGTGTAGTTGTCAACGCTTATGACTCTCCAAATCCTGGGATCTTCTACTTTATGTGGAACTCCATATTGTTCTTTCAGTGTGTGTAGTTTTCTATGTTGAATAGTGGTGGTCGATTAAGAGTTGCGTCTTCCTCAAAAGCTAACATGCTAGCGTAAGCCATTGATCCTCTTCTATAGTTGTTAACTCCTTAGAAGAGTCCTACTCTGATACCACTTGTAGCTATCGTATTCCTCACTACACGTCCCCGATTGGTCGTGGACGTGTCTCGTAGCGGTCGCTTGATAGTAACATGGAAATAACTTTAGGAGGTAGAAGAGTGTAAGTGATTTTAAACTGGAATCTCTTATTTGATTGAGTATTACACCTTGTAATCCCTCAATCTCCCTCTGCCCAACCTACGAACTCTAGACAGTTTAGGACTTACCGTAAGCCCTTCTATCCAGACTAAACCTATTAAGTCTACAGCCCCTCAACAGTCCCCAGACTGCTCCCCAATAGTCCTAGCTACACCCGTTGTAGGATCAGACAACTAACTCAAACCAACTTAAGGTGTGAGTTTGTGAGATGGTTTGACTCAATCGGACTAAGTATACGGAAGCAGTTACTTGCATTCGAAATGTGAAAAGACTCAAGTGAAATACTTGAGAATATACTCAAAAGATGGAAAGACTTAAACGAACTCAGCAGGATACACAGTATAAAATATTTTATTTCCTGGTCAAACAAAACAACTTACACTGCCACTAAGTAGAAGAGATCTACTTAGCGGTTCTCACTCACATATCCAATACAATTTCTAATCAGCTCAATGACAAGTGTTACTTTCCAAAGGTGGAATCTTCTAGTTCTTCCTATTTGACCATGAGACTAGGACCTACCTAGAATGAGTTTGTTGATGTGTGCTAAATGAAACTAGTACTTCTCTCTCTCTCTCTCTAATATAGACACAACTCTCTACAATGTTTCTCTCAGAAAGCGTAAGGACAATGGAAGTTACAGCCTTATATATACAAAAGCTAGACATAACCATTGTAGAGAGGTAGTTCCTAAATTTTAGCAACTAACAGGTTGAAAGCACGAGTTTCGGCAGCATGAGCCCAGTCTTTAGGTGACTTCAACGTTGATATAATTTTGGCTCAAGTCTGACTATTAGGAACGTTGAAAGGTCGACGTTTGTTGCTCCTTAATTTTCACAACTGACTAACGGGGTCTCTCGAGCTTTCAAGGCTGACTAACTTTGTCTTGTTTTGAGACGAGTGATTGACTATATTGAAGTGTTTGACTATCTCAACAACATCTTCATGCTCAAACAGTTCCTCCCTTGTTGCTGATGATAGCAAAACCTTCGACGTGAATCCCGAATGAGTCAATCCTTCGAAACAAGACAAAAACAAAAACACTAGGGGAATCGACCCTGTCTAAGTTCCCCCTTAATCGAAGTGTGAAAAGATCGAGAGACTCTTTTGGAGTTCCCCCTGAATCAGTGAGTGTACTTCAGGCAAGGTACAACTAAGTGGGCTCAAATCAGAAGTAAGCAGGCTAAGCAACATAAACTTTTAAATGACATAGCAGATAACAGAAACACTTAAACCACAGCAAAGTAAGAAGCAATTCAAAAAAATAGTTAGAGTAACCCGTACACTAGACAGGATTCACCGCTTCCTCCTTTTTGCTGTCATCAGAGGGAAGCTCGTAGAGTCAAAAGAGTTATAACAGTATCCAAAATATCCACAGACAGTGTTTAGAAACTTACAACAAACCTAAGTTCTAACACCACACACACACGTCAGACTAGGGTTAGTTGGCTTTAAGGTTGGCAGACACATCCAGTAGCTCAACCTGCTTCACTAAAACTGTCGTCTCCAGATCACCGATTATGTCCATTACCCACTTGTCACTTTCTGCTAAATCACCCGCTAGATGGATGAGTCGGTCCATCTTTTCTTCAAGTCGTAGCAATCTGTCCTGGTCGGCAAACGAGGTTGATGGAGCGACTTGTGGAGTTGCAGCTGGAATTGGTGGGGGGAGCAACTGAGTCTTGTCAATTGATGTGAGTCGGTTGAGGTATTGCTATTGATCGTGTCGATTTCTTTGATAGACTCAGTCTCTGATTATCGCAGCAGAACCTAAAAATACTTAAAAATACGTGGAAGCTAGAAAATGTAACCCAGAGAGTGTCTCGTGGTTTCCACAGAATGAGCCATGTGATTTAGGATTAAGGCACCGTTTGGATCAAGGGGAAACCCACAGGAAGGAAATCAATTTAAAGAAATGTGTCCTGTCCACATGTTTGGTAGAATGGGAAAAGTGAATTTGGAAATAAAAATATTCCCCCACCAATTCCCCCGTATGTTGATATTTATTCCCCTCCTATTTAGTACGTATGGGAATAAATTCCCCGCTGTTGTTATCATTTTAATTATCTTTTTCATATTACACAAAAATATTTGTGCATAGAATGACCATCCAATTATAGTAATAATGTTTCATATTATGTGTGAATATCATTAAATAAATAAATAACAAGTTTATAATATATTTTTACCTATTCAATATATGATTCCCTTTAAAGTTGAGAATTTTATTAAAAAATAATTTTTTTCACATTTTGTATTCATCTTTTAACTTTTTTCATTTTACTATTTTCCAATTATTATATTAATTTTACTGCACCTTTTGTTATCCTTATAAGTTGTACTTATTTTTTCTTTTTTCTCACATATCAAAGTAAGGACACACTAGTCATGTTACACTATTTTTTGAATTACTTATATTTTGAAAATTACAATAATTATTATTATTTATATCATTATTAATTAATGATGTCTAATTTAATATTTTTTGCCTAAAGCGATTAGACGGGCATTCTTAAGTATCTTTAAGATTAACTATATTATAGTATATATCTTTTTACAAAGTTCGGACTTCTAATTGAAATGAAATGGATTTCAACAAATTAAGTCAAAATGTCCGCTGATAAACTAATCGATATTTAACATTAGTTTATTTAAAGTCAAAGCATAAAAATACTTTTTCTTCAAAAAAATTCTTAAGAACATATTTATATGAGTAATATTTTACAATGTTAATGCTATGATAATTATTCCTATCATTACTATGAAGGTTTTATTTAGATCGTTGTTATTAAGATTTTATCATACATAATAGATTCTGAAGTATTTAACTCGTCCTACAGAGAACAACACTTGTCAGCGAAACAGTAAGATCCTTTTAAGAGAGTCAATCTGAGTAAGGGACTCTTCTTGTTCTCTTTGATTGGACTCAGTAAGACTTTTGGCTTTGTCAAGCTCCTTTTGAAGGGAGTCAACACAGCGCCGAGAGTCTTGCAGATCCAATCGAAGTGGGCAAGAAATAGTTTTGTGTTCCTTAGTTTCATCTCTTAGAGCATGCATAATAATCATGGATTCTTGAGTTCTTCAGTCAACTCAGAGATTATTTTATTAAGATTAGCCTTCAAAGAGCTAGTCTCAGAAACCATTTTAGCAATCAAAGTTAAAAAAAAAACCTTTAAGAGATATACGATAAAGATCTGTTTCAAGATGAGATCGTGTTACCTCATTGTCAGGGATCATGGACTGAGTTGGATCATGTGCCATGAGGCAAATCAGTCCACTTGACTCTGCATCTAGATCATCAGAGTATGAATCACCCCATCCTACTGAGGCCATTAACGATCTTACTTGAGGTTTTCAAACTGATTTTTGAGGAGGGGACAATCCTTTTTGAAGTGACCAGACTTGTTGCAATTGAAGCAAGTGAAAGAGTTGAAAATTTGTTTGAAAGGGTTAGAGAATGATCAACTCTGTCGATTTGGTTTATTTCGCATGAATTTGCTAAAGTTCTTCACAATGAAGATTAAGTCTTCCATAGTTTCAGCCTCACTTTCTTCAACTATAATGTCCACCAGTTCAGCTTTTGCTTGTTGGATCTGATTATCAGCAATATAGGTTCCTTCTTGATGAAATTGGGGTGTCTTGACCAACAAAGCTTGATCATTAATTGCAGTAATTTGGCTAGAAGAAGAAGATGTATTACCACACTTCTTTCTGACGTTCTTCTTGTACTTATCTACTGACTATAGATAAGAGCCCAAGTCTTGACAGCTCTACTTGGATAGATCTTTGCAAGCTTTAGTGGAGATCACAGTTTCGGCCCACTCTTCTCTGAGACTGTTGAGCAGCTTATGCAAGACACTCTCTCTATCCTGTAGGATATTCATTTCCTGCATGGTAGTTGTTAGTAAGTAAAATCGATCAAGCACATCTTCTAAAGACTCACCAGGTTTTTGAAGAAAATTCTTATAATCCATTCTGAGCTCTTGAGCCTTACATTTTTTGAGCTCAATGACTCCTTCGTGAGTTGCCTGGAGAAGAGTTCAAATTTAATTCGCCGTCTTACAATGATTGACTTTTCTCTGCTCTAGAATAGACAAACAAGTGTAGATTTCTCTAGATGCTTCTCAACTCAACTCATACATTTTACGCTCATTAGCAGTCCATGTAGATCTATCTGGATTAATTGGGAGGTCTCCTCCAACGGCGATCTCCCATAACTCAGAATTAACTTACTCGATATGTTGCTCAACTTCATTCTTCCAATGATCATAATTCGTGGAAGTGCGTCTTGGATGCTTGAAGTGCATTTTGTTGTTTTGGTTGGTGAAAAGATCTGTCATTTCTTTTAGATGGAATGTCAGCTAAACGAGGCTCTGATACCATGTGTAGGATCGGACAGCTGATTTAAACCAACTCAAGGTGTGTGAGATAGTTTGACTCAATCAAACTAAGTATACAGAAGTAGTTACTTGAATTCAAAACATGAAAAGACTCAAGCAACCAAATGAAAATATACTCAAAAAATGGAAATACTTAAACGCACTCAGCAGTTTACACAATATAAGTTATTTTATTTCCTAGTCAAACAAAATAACTTACACTGCCACTAATTAGAAGAGATCTACTTAATGGTTCTCACTCACCTATCCAACACAATTTCTAATCATCTTAATGACAAGTGTGATGAGACTAGGACCTACCTAGAATGGGTTTATCGATGTGCGCTAACTGAAACTAGTACTTCTCTCTCTCTAATACAGACACAACTCTCTACAATGTTTCTCTCAGTAAAATCTCTTAGAAAACATAAGGACAAATGGAAGTTACAGCCCTATTTATACAAAAGATAGACATGAGCGTTGTAGAGAGTCAGTTCCTAAATTTTAGGAACTAACTGGTTGAAAGTGTGTGTTTCGGTAGCATGAGCCCAATCTTCAGATGACTTCAACGTTGAGATAATTTTGGCTCAAGTCTGATCGTTGGGAACGTTGAAAGGTCGACGTTTGTTGTTCCTTAATTTTAGCAACTAACCAGCGAAGTCTCTGAGCTTTCAAGGCTGATTAACTTTGTCTTGTTTTGAGACGTGTGATTGACTCTATTGAAGTGGTTGACTATCTCAGCAACTTCTTCGTGCTCCAACACTGGTGTTGTCAACTGTATGAGTCACACCGCACCACTCGCGCACACTATTTCTTTATTACAAGATCTCACTCGCTCTATGAAAACTGAAACTTTCTCAATATAAGCTCTTACAGACCTAAACTCTCTATTACAATATTTTCGGTTTCACCAACGCTTCTCAAATGAAGGTCGGATGTCTTTTATAGAAGACTTGCTCTTCCTCTATTAGTGGAATCCAAATACTTCTTCTATTTAACCTCCAAAGTCCACACTTGCAATTGGATGGTTTGTGCAGCCTCTTCATCTTGTTGGTTTCCTTCTGCTAGACCAAAAAGCATACTATACTTATGCAAGTACAAAAGCAACTTGTGGTACTATGCCTTTGTACTTCTCTGGCTGTCCGCATACTCTCCAAGATGGGACGTCAAAGTTGACTTCTTGAAGCTTTCTTATCAATGTCGCAGCTCACTGATTGATCTTTTGTATTGGTTCAGTAAGCGACAAAGTGAGTCTTTGTAGAGTTTCGCCCTGAGCGATCGTTGACAGGTGCCCGACTGTTGGGCACCGGTAAATGGAAGGATCTGCTTGTTTGTCAAGCGATCCTGATAATCCTTATTTCTGAAACACTTGTAAGGACAACAGTACAACTCTGGACAGTTGCTATCATCAAAATCTCAAAGGGACTTGTCCTAATAGGTTGGATCCACAAAGTCGGGGCCAATGGTATCCTAGAATGATTTACTAAAAGTCTCGTTATTACCATCCAGACCTGGAGCCTTGTTTAGGTGCATATCCTTAAGGGATGTCATGACTTCATCCTGAGTATAGGGTCTGCCCATAAGAGCTTTATGGTCGCTCAGGACACAGTTTTCCACACACGCTAGAAGATGTGGATTTGGTTAGGGTTTGTGAATTGGCATAAGTCACCAAACTAGAGTCTAGCAACCTCTTCCGCACCATCCCATCTTGTAACACGCTATCCTTGGTTATTAACAAGCCCATGAAGTTCTTCATTTTCCTAGCCTGGACTCTACCGAAAAAAGAAGGTTGTATTTTTCTCCCCTTATGTCAGCGACTTGTGATAGGCGCATTAAGCCGAACGGAATTTCTCACGGATCAGGAGGGCGTCAAGGTCTCGATTGAGAACTCTCCAAAGAGCAAGGTTGGTTGGGGAGGGGGCTGCTGAACCTCACGGTTAATTTCTGCTTTTATATTTGAGATACTCAAGGTTTCTGCTCTAGTTAACCTGCCGCCCCAAGCCTGAAGGGCACGGTCACATCTGGTCAACTTGTCAACATAGCTACTACCTCTTTTGCAGGAAGCCAGGCTCTCACTACAATATCATGGCAGGCTGCCTCATTCAACCAGCTATTGGAAAACTTGATTGGCCTTCTTCTTCTATCGTGGCTAGGATGAAGGATGAGCTTGATGGGTGTTCCTAGCATTCGGAAACAGGTGGAGCCAGCCTGTGGAAGCCACAAATCAGTCAAATCTGGAGCGGGTGTTAAGTGTGTCAAACTGCTTGTTGTAGGGATGAATCTTCGCTCTAAAGACCACATCCTCAAGGTCACAAGAGCAAAGGCAATTACGTAATTCTCTCATCTGCTTTCTGTCATTGCGTCCTTCTCATGATCTCCAGCGGTGCTTGTGGCCAACCGTAGAAACCTGTACAACGTCAATCCCTACCCAGGCCACTTTTGATCCAACAGTCAATGTGATGATTTGTAAAGGAGCGAACATGCATGATAATATTATCTCTCTAGAAGATAGCAATACCACCACTTTTACCAATGCAATTGACAACAAAGATGTAGAAACCTCTAAGGCGTCACACAAAGGTCACCAATTCACATCTTGGTTTCTTAGTTTCTGTAATTGCCAGAATTTCTGTGCGAATAACATCCAGAATCCATCTGAAGTTGGTTGGCTCACCCAAGCCTCTGTAGTTGATTGATAAGATACTCATAGCAAATTGGTAAATAGGACAATGAACAAATCGAGCTCCAAGTCATAAGAGAAAATCTAAATCGATCTTTTAAATGATGGATACTCAGGAACCGAATTGCTAAAGAATGAGAGCAATCTAAGCAAATGGGTAAAATCAACCAGAGGAAAAACAGGGTAGCACATACCAGTAAAACACCAGGGAACAACAGATCCAAGCCACTACCAATAGCAAGAGAAGACAAAAAAACTGAATAGGGTCGGAAAGCAACACTACCACAGGAGGAAGCCGAAGTGAAAATGTCTACCAAAACACACAATGGAAGTCGCTATGCCTTAAGAAGATGAAATAGAGACCGAATAGGGGGAAGCGAGAGCCTTGATTAGGCCGAGCAAATCATAGATGTCCGAGCGGCCGGCGAAGTAGGATTTTTCTTGTAACACGCAAACACATTGCAATTTGATTACATTTATAGTGGAGTTTCAAGCCACAATATAAGAAGAACGAGTTTGGGCAGCATGCTTTGATATGAAAAATTAACTTGGTTGACGACATGAGAAATTCTGGGTTAATCTTTGCATTATGGAATAACACATAGAGACAAAATGAGAATATCTTATAAATGAAGGAAAACGAGCTAGGATTGCTCTTTCCCTTGGCAACCAGCATAGGAAAACATTATAGACCCTTTAAAAAGAGGACCCGAACTGGTTAGATTCAAGAAGTGGATATCAGTTTCCACGGTTGTTCGGATTAAAATAGAAACTGCTTATACTTTCAATAGACACACCAGGACAATATCGTACGGGATTAGACTTTCATGCCACCAGATTGAAATCTCACTGAAAAAGCCAAAGCACCACTCCAATTGATAATACTAAGCTACAGAACCAGCTTAAAGTCAATCCAGCAACGCCAGCAACAAGCAGGCACTGGCTCATAGCATCTCCATATCTGTAGTCTGAAGTCAGGAACAGCCAAGCAAAGATGCGAATCTACCATAATAGGCAAGAATCTGAAAATTACAATAAAGACTTGAGAAACACATCTCCTGTGAAGCTTTTTAACGTGGTTAATAAACCATAATCAGATTTCCTCCTTTTTTTTTCTTTTATAAAGAGCATACTTTTAAAAAAACTTTTCTCCCCCTCTGGTGAAATTTAGACAAAGATATAAAGAGAATCAGTACGAACCTTAGAGAGAGGAAGCCTCCTTATCTTGTTGAATGCATGCCTTTATAAAACTGACTACAACGGGTGCCAGTTCTTCTTGATGTCTGGTATAGCAATGATCAGCTCCTTCTATAATGTGCAGTTTGTGATTAGGGATGATCTTAGCAAATTCGTGCGCGTCTTCCACCGGGATTATTTCATCGGATGAACCATGTACTGTCAAAACCCTGTGCATTTATGTATACACAAGGGTCGGGCTCTAAAGTTCATTAAAAGAAAACTAGCAGAATGTGATTTTAATATTAAATGGTATCATGCCTGCACTCTTTATCAATTTTCTGGCATGCCTCGTGCATGTCTGTATTCAGGCGTTCCATTAGACTCTCCTTGGTCACACGGTAAAGAACGTTCCCTGAGAAAATAAAGCAAGTTGAGCAAGTAAAAAAAGGATACATGGTCTAACTACCAACTTTATCCAGAGTCAGAATTGCCCCGACCAGGCATAACTTGTGTTGGGAGATATTAAAGTCAGAGTTGAATCAGATACAAAGCCTACACGCAAACAGCTGATAGATACAAATTTGCGAGACATGTGAACAGAACTGCAAAATAGCTTGCAATACCCTGTCTGAAACAATCTAGGTAAATTGTAGTCCATTAAACATTATGAAAAAATAATTAATTTAAAAAAGATGGACAACAGTGGACTGTAGTATATCTGTCAAGTAAGCCTGAAATTCACAGCAGGCATAATATGGTCGTTAGCATACCAAGTTGTACAAACAAACATAGTGGAAGTCCAATACATATTCTAGATATAGGATAATAATAGTCACCTTCTTTATTCTTGACATCAATGTAACCTTCCTTCTCAATTCTTTCCATGATGTCCTCACCCAGCCGTTCTTTTATGCCTCTTTCCATCTTATAGCGACCAGAAAGATTCACAACCGCTCGTACATCACTATACTTTGAGGTGTACAGTAACACAACACCTCCTCCTGCAAAACTCACGAACAACTTACCATGCAAATTTTCACACAAAGGGGAGTGAAAGTTCATCATATATGAGAGTTCATCATACCACACTGATTTTACTTATCTGCAAAGATGAGAATCCTGTCCCGTGTTGTTGAAACATTAAATTCAGACAAAATGAAACTTGTAGAATGGCCAAAGGTTACAAAGCACAATAGCTTTTAGGGAAAATTCACGAGATACCCCTGTTTTCTTTCGTAATTCACAATATACCCCTGTGATTTTAGTAATTCAACTTTAAACATGCTTAAATGTTGTCCAAAATTGATAAAACTTTACATGGACGATGCTAAAGTGTTATATTTTGGTCCAATATCAAATTTAAAGTTTTTTAAGCTCATATGTGACCTGTGGGACCCAATGAACAGTCACATATTCATTGGGTCCCACAGGTCACATGTGAGCTTAAAAAGCTTCAACTGTGATATTGGACCAAAATATAACACTTTAACATCGTCCATGTAAAGTTTCATCAATTTTGGACAACATTTAAGCATGTTTAAAGTTGAATTACTAAAATCACAGGGGTATATTATGAATTACGAAAAAAAACAGGGGTATCTCGTGAATTTTCCCTAGCTTTTACCCAACCACCATGTCTACTCAAGGTTTACTATATCCCACAAAATATTAATGCTGCTAACACAATGTATCACAAAGTTCAGGGTATTTGGGTTTTTTTTCAAAAAACTATTGAAGAGATATAGCAGACAAGCTGTCAAGAAACAAAAGGCAGAAAACATGATGGCTCTGTTTCTAGCCCACTTAGGTGTTCTGCTGTAGGTAATGAGCTGTTGATTTTGTGCTGTTAGAGTGGTTTTGAGGTTTGGTGTTTCTGAAGTGTGCTGTCAGAGTTAGTTAGGTATCATTGTTAGTTACTTATGAGCTGTGGATTGTGCTGAGAAGTAACCAAATAAGTAGGCTAGAAATGGACCCTATATATGTGTCACCTGCACAACATTAATTCTATTTGACATCACATATTCTAATTGACCCGGAATCCTCAACATATGGTTCAGCACACAATGCTTAAAAAAGTACCTTTGCTGTGCCCAACAATGGCACTCACGACACGGTTTGCAGCATTGAAGTGCTTTACTACAGCACTTAAATCATCTGCCTCTTTCGTATAATTCCCATATTCAAAGTTCCCTTCACTTTCCCTGTATTTTTAAAAAAACATGACATGAAGAAGTAAATGTAAGTTCAAAGCTGAAATAAGTCTCAAGATTGATGGAACCCTTAGCAGATAACTCCACAAAGATTGACAAAGTCTTGATCATTCTCTAGGTTTGAAACATCTTGCGTATGACCAGGAATGTTGTATTACTATGGCGTCTGCCAATATCTATAAAAAAAAAGAAAAATAAAAAGAAAGATAACTCCGGACAGCTTGTTCATATGTAATGATAACTGTGGCTAAATTCATTACAACACTACATAAGTGATTAAACAGTGAACGAAAAAAGAGTGAGGCAGAAAATTAAAGAAAAGCCTAGCCAATCCCAAGAGTGACCAAAATGGGGAACAATTCCCAATATCCTCCCCTATAGGCCCACCATTTCCTTATATAGCTATGCAAAAAAGAACCAGCCAAAAAGGGATAAGGTCCACCACACGCTAAAAAGACATACTGCATCATCAGCCACTACTTCTAGCACGATCTACATCAGCTTAATTGGCATGCTCCTACTGCTGCCCCCTCCCACCTTGGTGCCACCTTGTCCAAGGTTAGCATCAAGAATCACTCAAGATTATCAAGAATCACTCAAGATTATCAGGTCAACACTGGAAAGTTACCTAAAACGACAAGTACTACAAATCAACTACAGCGTGAGCCATATAGTTTATCATGTGTAGGATCATTGAGTTGACTCAAAGTACTTCAAGGTGTGAATCTGCGAAGCACTTTGACTTAATCAAGACTAAATAGTGGAAGCAGTTAATCGATACGAACAAGTACACAATATAAGCTCTTTTATCACTTAGTAGAACCTCACTCACTTGTCCTACAAAATCTCTAATCAGTACGGTGACAAACGTAGTGAGTCTAGGAACTCTCTAGAATGACTCTATCGATAAAGCACAAACAAAACTTGAGCTAACATTTTCTCTCTCAATTACAATAAAAAGCTTTCTCGCTCTAATATCCAAAATTGATCTGTGCACAGCGTGAATGGCTTAATGAAAGTGGCGTCTTTTTATAGTACCTCCAATTTGAGACGTTGTGGAAGTTGGTTTCCACAATTTTAGGTACCAACGTTCTTCTCCTTGAATTTCGGTCCTGACAGGTTGAGTTTATTGATCGATCTTATGGTTATAAAAATTACAGCCCAAGAATGTTGACTAATGGTCGTTGTTGCCTGATGACTAACGTTCCTTTATTTTCGCAACATCCAGATCGACTCAATCATCACATCATTCATGTTTGACTCCTTCTGTGACCATCTACATCATTGCACTCTTTTGTTCACCGGATAGACTTGATTTGCTGATAGACTCTATCTTCAGCAACACTCAATGTTACAACATTTCCCCCCTTGTTGATAATAGCAAAACCTTCAAGTGAATCCCGATTGAGTCTATCTGCAAACCAAATACAAAGACAAGTTGGGAAACTGACTCTGTCCAACTTCCCCCTTAATCAAAGCAACAAAAATCTATGTGACTCTTTCTTTTAGAGTTCTCCCTAAATGCATGAGCACACTAGGTAAGGCACAAGCTGATGAGCCAAATCAAAAGAAAGATATAAGAAATTTTGCGGAAATTAAAAGAACTAAAACATGACTTAGAGCCAACAAAATAACAAAAATGCAAATATCCACAACAAAAAGACCCAGTCGCAGCAGATAAAGTCAATCCAAAAACAGAAACCAAAGTAACCCTTTCATAGCAGGACGGGGTTCACCGCTTCCCCTTTTTGCAATCATCAGTAGGGGGAGCTTGCAAAATAGTCTAAGTCGTACCAAATCCATAAAATAAACAAACAGTGTCCATAACACACACACCCCCTAGCTTGCTAACACACACAATCCACACACAACAGTGGCAATGAGAAGGCTTGACGTGCTCAGAGAGGTCGAGAACTTCTACATGCACTGATGAAACCACACCATCTAAGTCCTTGAGCATGTCTAGTACCATCTTATCTCCTTCAGTCAATTCACCTAATACAACAATGATGCGATCAACTTTCTCATCAAGACGGGTATGTCTGTCGAAGTCAGCAGGAGTGGACGATGATAGAGCAATGGCTGGTACCGCTAGAGCTGGTGGTGCGAGCAAGTGACTCTTGTCAAGTGAGTACTTCTGGTTGATTGTGTCAATTTCTTCAAGGACTCTATCTCAGATTTGGTAAGTGGTACTTTAGCTTTTGTGAAGATACAAGGAAGCCAAAAAGGATAATCCAAGGAGTGTCTAGAGATGTCAACAGAGTGTGCCAAATGATTCCAAATAAGGAAAGCAAGGTTGACTCTGTGACGATTGAGCAAGCAATACATGATAGACAGATCAAGTGAGTAGGCAGTTTGGTTCCCTTCCTTTCGGGGTACAAGACACTTAATGACAAGTATGCAAAGCAGTTGTTGGAGGGATAAATCAGCTCTTGGAATGAGAGATCCTACCTTTCTTTCGAACAAAAAGAATTTATAAACTTTAGTAGGATTGACTCCAACAATTTAAAGAGTAACACCTTCGTCATAAAAGACAAGACCATCATTTAGAACAGACAATGAGTCATACAAATAATTAGTGTAAAAAAACATAGGTGTGGAATTAACAATAGATCGTGCGATTCCATTTCTAATGACCAGATTTTGATAGAACTCGACTGACTCCTTTAAGTACCACTCAGTAATTTCATAAAATAAGTGAGTCCATATTTGGTAATCAACAACAGCAATGAGTTCATCTAGACAAGAAGCCCTAGCCCAAGCAAGATCTAGAAACTTTCCCTTGACTATGTTACGCTCAGAAGCGGAGTCAGATATCATGTACCTCTGTTCGTAGACTCAACTTTGGCGGTTCTCCTTGAGTTGGTGGCAGGAGAGCGTCGACGAGATTTAGTGTGCGTCAATATAGCCCCATTAGATGTGTCATGACTGAAAACTTTTATCAAGGGTTTCGTTTGAACTAATGGTACCGATGATGACTCATTGGTCTCAGATGACACAGCCTCAGCAGATGCGGGAGTGGATTTTTGGCGAGAGTGGAGCACACGCTTGGCGAAGGGTTAAGATTTTGGAGATGGTTGTCTCTTGCGAGATTTGGGCTTGGGCGAATGCTTGGAGATGGAGTGGCGGATTTTTCAGGTTCTTGGCTTTCGAGAGGGATGACTTCTTGAGTTGAGTTTTCGAAGTTAGGGTTTACGGAGATGGAAGGTGGTTTGGTGTGGGTGATTTGTTGTCGGGGGATGGATCATGAGGCGTGGAGGGCTTGAGTGGGGTTGCTTCGACATCTGTAACAATGATTTCAGTATCCACAATAGATGAAGGTGTAGGAAGTGATTATGGTGGCGTGACGGTGGCGCATGTGGGGGACGGTGGTGAAGTGAACATGAGAGAGATGGAGGGTGCTGATAGGGATTTGGAAAATGGCTTGAAGACACAGTGGGTCGTGGAAAATTTCAGCCAAGATTTGAATTCCGTTGAAGACGATATCACCAGTTGGAAAGTCTATTTTCGAAAAGGAAGAAGGTGAGCAGGTTGTGGCAAAGATGGTGGAGCGGGTTGTACAAGGGGTTGAGTGTGTTAGTAGCTAAGAGATAGACATGAAAATCGATTTCGAATTGGAGCTGGATTGCTGACATGTGTGAACGACGCAAAAATAAAGCAAGAATAGATGTACCGGACACAATCTATCTACAAGTAACACGGATTGACTCAAACTAAATGCAAGAATAGATGATCACATCCAAAAGAAAGGAGATATGACCATCTCATGTGGATTGGGTCATTCCAATCGCTGATTAGAGTGCTTCAAATTTGGCGGTAAGCAGAGCTTTGGTGAAAATGTCTGCAAGCTGGTCTTCTATGGGAACAAAATCACCTGGATTGGGTCTGATTTTTCTTAGGGCTTCGAATCCAACAAGAGGAGGATGACATCAAGATTCATCAGCATAAGTAAATCAAGGAACTCCTTGCCAAATACAATCTTTAAAAATGCCAAAAGCATGACAACCCCCAACTACACTACCACCAGACTCGATCTAGATGCAAATGGTGTTGGAGTCAATACTACTGAATATCGTGGTATGATAGGCTCTCTGCTCTACCCTACAGCAGGCTGACCAGACATCTTACATGCAGTCTATCTCTGTGCTCTCTTCCAAGCAGCACCCAAACAGTCACATCTTAGGGCGGTCAAAAGTCTTTCAATACCTCAAGGGCACCAGTCATCTTCATTTTTGGTATCCTCATTCCCCTGTCTTTACTTTAATGGGATTTAGTGACCCTGACTTCGCAGGCTCTCTGCAAGATCGAAAGAGTACCTCTGGTAATGCACAGTTCCTTGGCTTATGCCTTGTCTCATGGTCCTCCAAAAAGCAAAATCCAGTCACCTTATCCACAGATGAGGCAGAGTATGGTTCAGCAGTAGCTTGTTGTGCACAACTACTCTGGATGAGACAGCAAACAGAGGATTACCACATTGACTAAGACCAAATTGTCATTTATTGTGATAACAAGAGCACCATCAAAATATCCAAAAATCTAGTCCAACACTTGAGAACTAAACACATTGAACTCAGATATCATTTCTTAGAAGACTGTTAAAAAGAAACTAATACAACTTGATTTTGTTCCCACAGAAGACCAGCTTGCACACATCTTCACCAAACCCTTGTCTACCGCCAGATTTGAAGCACTCCGGTCAGCGATCGAAATGACCCAATCCACATGAGGCGGTCGAATCTCCTTTTCTCTTGGCTATGATCATCAGTAGGTAATGTTTGCAGTTAGTTTGAGTCAATTTGTGTTTGCTTGAAGATAGACTGTGTCCAGTATATGCTACTCTTGCTTTATTTTTACATCATTCACACACATCAGCAATCCAACTCTATGCCAAACTAATCCTAGTCGTCAAATTCGAAATTGTCCTTCTTGTGCACTCGAAATTGTCCTCGTTCACTCGAAATTGTCTTCCTTGTTCACTCGAAATTGTCCTTCTCGTTCACCCAAAATTGATTTTCACACCTATCTCTTAGCTACTGCCACACTCAACACCAGTGGCGGAGCCACATATGTTATTAGGGGGGCTTGGCCCCCCCAACATTTTGAGAAAAAAATTGAAAGTATATATGTTAAATTACTCATGTGAATGACAATAAATAGTGACACTTTAGATAATAAAATATAATTATCATGTAAAGTAAATATATTAGGTCGTCATTAACAATATATACTCAATCATATTTTATGTTATTTATAATCTAATCACTGTCAATCAAATGACACCTTACTAAGTGTAAATCCTTAATTTTTGGTTTCTTCTGATTGCCTTACAACTAGTTTGTTTGAGGACTTTCATATCAATGGTTGATTTCATTTATCAAATTCTTTTTGGGCTATCTTCTTGATGATTGTATTTCTGTTTTTTTAATATAATTTTTTACAGTATATTAGTAACTTATACAAAATAGGTCATGTGGCCTAATAGAACTTCTTTTGTAGTATCTTATTTTCATTGTTTCCACTTGACTCCTTAATAATTTGATAACTACCATAAATGCTTGTTTACTAATTTGAAAAATATATTGAATTTCTTATCAATTAGAGAGCCACTTTAAGTATATGTTATATTATTTAGGGTGTTTATTACTCCCTTCTATTCTCAATAGATAGGTCTTTACATTATCTTCAAAATGATAGATGTTTCTACATGTTTAAATCCTATAATTTCCATCTCTACCCCATATCTTTTCTATCACATTCTACTTTTTAATATATTTCAATTTATAATGCAAAAAGTAAGAGTGAACTTGTCTACGACTAAAAAAAGCTATATTTAAAACAAGATGAAGTATTTTTCTTGGATTAGTGTATATGTTTTGAAGACTTGCTAAGTTATTAGTACCATCATTTCATGGTTTACTTCGTTATTCTTGTTTGACATTTATGTTATATAATAGTGATTTTTTATTTCTTAATATACTATTCTTTCTATATGATACCGAATATCTTAGACAATTTGCATAGTTTACATATAAATCAAAATGCATATTTAAAACTACATACCATTAATATATATAGCTAAAAATAATGTTTATTAATATATTTTTAGCCCCCTAACAATTAATTTCTGGCTCCGCCCCTGCTCAACACCCTACACATCCATCATCATCCCCAACTTTGCCAAAGTTTGCTCACCTTCAACGCTTCCCCCTTTTCAAACATGGTTTCTCCAATTGATGATATCGTATTCAACGGAATCAAAATCCTGGCCGAAATTTTCTACGATCCACCTCGTCTTCAAGCTTTTCTCAAATCTCAATCAGCACCCTCCATCACTCCCATGTCCACTCCACCACCGTCCCCCACCGCCATCACCGTCGAACCACCATAACCAATTCTCACACCTTCATCTGTTACGGATACTGAAATCATCGTAACAGATGTCGAATCCACCCCACTCCAACCCCTAACACCTCGCAATCCATTCCCTGACAACAAATCCCACGCACCAGACCACCCTCCATCTTCTGGCCATGACACCAATGCAAACCCTAACTTCGAAAACCTTACTCAAGAAGCCATCATCGGTTAAAGCCAAGAGCCTACCAAATCCGCCACTTCATCTCATTCACCTTCACCCAAGCCTTAATCTCACAAGACACCCACCTCCCAAAACCCAACCCATCGCCAAGCGTGTGCTTCGCTCTTGCCACAAATCCACTCCCGCACCTGCTAAGGTTGTGTCTTATGAGACCAATGAGTCATCACCGGTACTATCTGTTCCAACGAAGCCCTTGGCAAAGTTTCCAGTCATGACACATCTACTGGGGCTACCTCGACACACACGAAATCTCGTCGCCGCTCTCATGCCACCAACTCACGGAGCACTGCCAAGGTTGATATCTTCGAACACAGGTACATGATATTTGACTCTGCTTCTGAGCGTAACATAGTCAAAGAAAGTTTCTGGATCTTGCTTGGGCTAAAGACTCTCGTTTAGATGAACTCGTTGCCATCCTTAATTATCAAGAATGGACTCACTTATTCTCTGAAATTACAGAGTAGTACCCAAAGGAGTATGTCGAGTTCTATCAAAACCTGGTCATAAGAAATGGCACCGCACAATCTATTGTCAATTGCACACCGGTTTTCTTTGACACCAATTCATTATGTGACTTATTGTCTGTTCCAAATGATGGTCTTGCCTTTTACGACAAAAGAAGTTACCCCAGAAATTGCTGGAGTCAATCCTACCAAAGTCTACAAATTCTTTTCTTCCAAAAGAAAGGTAGGATCTCCCATTCCACGAGCTGACTTATCCCTCCTTCAGCCACTACTCCACATCCTTGTCATTAAGTGTCTTGTACCCCGAAAAGAAGGGAACCAAACTGCTAACTCCCTTGATTCGTCTATGATGTACTGTTTGCTCAATCGTCACAGAGTCAATCTTGTTTTTCTTATTTTGAATCATAAGTCACAGTTTGTTGACACCTTTAGACACTCCTTTTTGGCTTTCTTGCATTTCCACTAAAGTAAAGGTACCACTTAGTAATTCAGAGACAGAGTCATTGGAAGAAATTGACACCATCAACCAGAAATACTTGATCCGTCTTACACCAATTGAGAAGACACACTTGCTCCCACCACCAGCTCCAACGGCACCAGCCACTGCTCCATCATCCTCCACACCTGCTGACTTCAACATACTCACCCGTCTTGAGGAGAAAGTCGATTGCATCCTTGTTATGCTAGGTGCATTGACTGCAGGCGACGGGATGGTACTGGATCGGCTCAACGACTTGGAAGTCGCGATCTCAACAATGCATGCGGAAGTTGTAGATCTCTTTGAGCACGTCAAGCCTTCCACCTGAGTCTGAGCCCTTCTTCATGCCGCTGTTGTGTGTGGACTGTGTGTGTTAGCAAGCTAGTGTGCGTGTACATTTTGGAATCTGTCTCTTTATTTTGTGAATTTTGTATGACTTAGACTACTCTGCATGCTCCCCCCCCCCCCCTTCTGATGATTGCAAAAAGAAGGAATTGGTGAATCTTGTCCTGCTGCAAACGGGTTATCTGGTTAGCTGATTTCTGTTTTTTGGATTGTTTTTATCTGTCGCGATTATGTTTTAAGGGTTTTGCTAAGGATATTTTGCACTGTTTTATTTTGTTAGCCCTAAGTCATGCGGTTTTAGTTATCTTAATTTGCGCCAAAATTCTATCTTCCCTCTGATTTGGCTCATCAATTTGTGCTTTACCAAGTGTGCTCATAGATCCAGGGGGAACTCTGAAAGAAAGAATCACACAATTCTCTTGTTGCTTTGATTAAGGGGGAACTTGGACAGAGTCAGTTCCCAAACTCTTGTTTTTGTTTTGCAAATAGACTCCATCGGGAGTCACTTAAAAGTTTTGCTATCATCAGCAATAATGGGAAAATTGTT
Source organism: Limonium bicolor (assembly GCA_023374045.1). NCBI lineage: Eukaryota > Viridiplantae > Streptophyta > Magnoliopsida > Caryophyllales > Plumbaginaceae > Limonium > Limonium bicolor. The sequence continues at coordinate 249,376,376 of CM041778.1, read as the reverse complement.
GGCACATGAAGTCTATTTACAAACTAAGTATCTGGTGAACATATGAGTACAACGATGAAGATAGTCACTGAAGGAGTCAAACATGAACGATGTGACTATTGAGTCGATCGCGTTGTTGCGAAAACAAAGGAGCGTCAGTCATCCGGCAACAACGGGCATCAATACACATTCTTGGGCCACAAAACTCATAGTCCTAAGAACAATCAATGAACTCAACACGTCTAGACCAAAATTTAAGGAGATAAACATTTGTGCCCAAAATTCTAGAAACCAACTTCCACAACATCTCAAATTGAAGTCACTATAAAAGACAACCTCTTCCATTAAGGCAATCACGCTTTCCTGAGATTAGTTTTTGGACATAAGAAAGAAAAAACTTTGCATTATAATTTTGAGAGAAAATACTAGTTGTTATCTTAAGTTAGGTAGCGCTTTATCGACAGAGTCATTCTAGGGAGTTCCTAGACTCATCGCATTTATCATCGTACTGATTAGAGATTCTGTAGGATAAGTGAGTGAGGTTCCACTAAGTAGATCCCTTCTACATGTCGATTGACTGCTTCCGATTCTTCATGTCGATTGACTGCTTCCGTTTCTTAGTCCCGATTAAGTCAAAGTACTTCACAGACTCGCACCTTGAAGGACTTTGAGTCAACTTTACGATCCTACATAAAGTAAGAAAGCCTTTGGGCGATATGCGATAAAGATCAGTTTCTAGATGAGATCTCGTTACCTCATTGTCTGGGATCATGGAGTCATTCTGATTATGCACCATGACACAGATTAGACCAGTTGATTATGTGTCTGGATCGTGAGAGTCTGAGTCTCCCCATCCAACTGAGGCCATTAATGATCTCCCTTGGGGCCTTCAAGACTGGTTTTTAAGAAGTGGGCAATCCTTTGAAATTTGCAGGCTTGTTGCAGTTGAAGAAAGTGACAAAATTCAGTACTTGTTTGGTAGAGTAGTTGAACGAATGACTCTGACTATTAGATTGATTCCTCATGAACTTTCGGAAGTTTTTTACTATGAAGACAAAGTCTTCTAAAGTTTCAGCAACACTCTCTTCAACTATGATATCAACCAACTCGGCTTATGCTTGGCAAATTAGGTTGTCAGCAAGACAAGCTCCATCTTGATTGCTACTAGATGACTTAACTTATAAAGCCTGATCATTGAAGAGGATATGTTAACACACTTCTTTTTGGCATTCTTCTTGTACTTATCCACTGATTGTAGATAAGATTCTAGATCCTGACAACTCCATTTAGATAGGCCTTTGGACGCTTTGGTGAAGATCACAGTTTCTACCCATTCTTCTATAAGACTATCAAGCAGCTTATGTAGGACACGCTCTTGTATGGTATGATACTGATTTCCAGCATGGTGGTAGTTAGTAAATAAAAGCGATCAAGTACGTCTTCTAACAATTCACCTGGTTTTGGAGAAAGTTCTCGTAATCCATTTTGAGCTCATGTCTTACACTTTTTTAGCTTAGTGACTCCTTCATGAGTAGCTTTTAGAAGGGTCCAAATCTCGTTGGCCGTTTTACAATGATTGACTCTCTTTTATTATGGAATCGAGAGACATGTGTAGGGAGCTTGAGATGCTGGTCGATTTAGCCCGTAGTGCTCCACTCAGAACGATTAGGTGGTACATACACATCTCCAAAATCGATTATCTGCCATAATTCGGAGTTGATAGACTCTATGTACCCTTCAATTTCATTCTTCCAGAGATCGCAGTTGGTGGAAGAGAGCCTAGGATGCTCAAAGTGCATTTTATTATTCTGGTTTGTGAAACAATCTACCATCTCGATGTGATTGACTTATCAACAACCTGACTTTGATACTACGTGTAGGATCATTGAACTGACCCAAAGTACTTCAAGGTATGAGTCTGTGAAGTACTTTGACTCAGTTGAGACTAAGTAGCAGAAGCAGTTAATTGATACAAACAAGTACACAATATGAGCTCTTTTATTACTCTTCAAAAACCAAAAGAACTTACATTGCCCACTAAGTATAAGGGATCCACTTGGTGGAACCTCACACACTTATCCTACAGAATCTCTAATCAGTATGGTGACAAATGTAGTGAGTCTAGAAATTCCCTAGAATGACTATATCAATAAAGCACAAACAAAACTTAAACTAACTAATACTTTTTCTCTCTCAATTACAATGCAAAGCTTTCTCTCTCTGATATCCAAAACCGGTTTGTAGAAAGCGTGAATGGCTTAATGAAAGTGGTTGCTTTTTATAGTAACTCCAATTTGAGACGTTGTGGAAGCTGGTTTCCACAATTTTAAGACACCAACATTCATCTCCTTGAATTTCAGTCCTGACATGTTGAGTTTATTGATCGATCTTTTGGCTGCGAAAATTATGGCCCAAGAATGTTGACTAATAGCCATTGTTGCTTGATGACTAACATTCCTTTATTTTGGCAACAACCAGATCGGCTTAATCGTCACATCATTCATGATTGACTCATCCTGTGACCATCTACATTGTTACACTCATTTGTTCACCTGATAGACTTGATTTGCCGATAGACTATCTTCAACAACACTCCATGTTCCAACACAAGTAGTACAAGTCCAGCATTTGTGAAACAATTAAGTTTAGGCTCTAACTAAAGGCAACAAGAGAAATTCACAATAGATTCAAGGCAAGTAGGTTCTTGTCAGTGAGGCTTGAATTGTAGGAAGGGATTTGTCACGCAGAAGCTTTTCAACTCATTAAAACGTACCTAGAAGTATCTGACAATTCATTATCACACCCCAACATAAAAGATTATACATACACATGAATAAGGCATAAATATTAGAAGATACCATGTCAATAATCAGGTAACTAAATCTCAAACTCTTTAGAAAATTCAGTTCATACCCGTTTCCAGAAAAGTCAAATCGAAAAGCACTAATGCCTTCTGTCTCCAATGCTGAAGCAAGATTGACCATAGTTTTCTCATTCTGCCAACAAAAACAGCAAATAAGGCATGAAAGTGTACACTAACAAGTACTGGACATGTTAAGTTAACAAAGGCAATACACGTGTTTATGCATAAAAATGATGATGAGCCTCGTACTGAAACAATCCCAATAAATAAGGAAAGTGCTAGCTTTTTTGACATGATTATGCAGCAAGCGGAGAAGAATATCACATTAAGTGACTTGTTTTACAAAAATAGATGCTCTGCGATGCTCAAATATTGTTTGCATATATATATATATTTCTTATAGTTTTCTTATGGGCCTTGTTAATCTATTTAGTCATTGTATTTTATTATGTTAGATTGCTTATTATTCAAGCATACTAGGTCTTAGATATCTATAAATAGGGTTGTACCCTCTCTTCTATTGTTTTTGAGATAATACAAATATATTCACCTCATGGTATCAGAGCTAGGTTTTTCCAAAGCCTAGCCTTCTACACTCTAAACTCAATCCCTAACTAGTTCCAGACTGGCGACCCTGGCCTGATGACGCCGGCCTGACAACCTCCTTTTCGGTGCCTCCCTGCAGCATTGCCCGATTCTCTCAAAGGCTGCTCTTTTCACCTTCTTCTGCACCACTTTACTCTTTCACAGGCTCCTTTTGTGCAGCCTTCCTTTTTTGGTTGTGCCCTGCTCACGCCAACCTTTTACCCCTGTTGTCTGTCGCTACCATACTCATTAAAAATGGCTTCAACAGACGGCTCCGTCAACAACAACACCAATATTGATGGCTCAGCTCTTGTGGCTGCTGTTGCCGCTGCTGCGGTGGCGTTGAAAAACCCTTTGAAAATTGATCTTCCTGTTATTCATGCCTCTTATCGTTTGAATGGCCAAAACTACATCAGTTGGTCTATGATGATTCAGACACAACTGGAGGGCAGAGACCTCAAAAATCATATTCAGACTACTCTTCCCGCTGATAATTCCACTTGGAAGAAAGCTGATGCAGTTATACGCTGCTGGCTTTGGGATTCAATGGAACCTAGAGTCAGTAGCACATGTTTCTCTCTTAATACTGCACAGAAGGTCTGGAATTTTGTCAAGGAGTCGTAAGACTCAGCCAAGGATGATTATTATGTCTACAACCAATGGATTGACTCCAATACTACCAAACAAGGAGAACAGTCTGTATCTGATTACACTGATGATCTACAACGGAAGTGGTCTGCCGTAGATCAATATGATGAGGAAGATTAGTCATGTTCAGTTGATGCTGCCCATCATAAGAGAAGCATTGATAAACAACGAATGTATTCTCTCTTGACTGGACTGAATCTAGAATTTGACCAAGTCAGAACACAAATCCTTGGAATAAAGTGATAGAAACCCAGATATATGAGAGCCCACAGCAAGAACCCAACCTTTTATACTACTGTATATTGAGAGAAACAGAGAGCAAAGCTCATGAACTTACAAGTGAAATATAGAAATGAATGGACAAGGAAGAGGGTGAGATAGTGAAGGTAGAATCAGGAATAAATCCTGCCAAAATCAGAGCAAGGCTCTGCCTAAATCGGGAAAACCCGCCTATCCACTAGAGTGGCCAAAAGAGGAATACAATTCGATGGTTACAGCCTAGTCATTAGTTTCCTTAAATAGACAACAGCAGGAGGCAAATGCCTAGGGCAAGGGGCAACACCAGTTAATTCCCAAATTACCCCCTAGCTTAAATATTTCTTGCTGTCTATTGGCCCTAACTACCTTTCAGCCCAAAGGCCCTAAACCCACGGTCTCATCACATTCCCTACCAATGGATAGCATGAGCCAACCGTCGGTAAGTGCGGTATGCACCAGAATTCCCCTCGCCCGGGGTGAAGTGGAATTCCAGAAGGAGTTGGGGAATCCAGGTAGAAGAAATAGGTAAGTGCACCTGTTTTTCCAGAATAGTCTTCCTTGAATCAACTGATAAGGTGGGTGGGAGTTAGGGTCTTGTTGCAGATCCTTAATGAGACTTTGACACTCTGGGTCACCCTCCACTTCTTTATGAATCGATCAATATTATAATTTTTCCGGTTGCAATGACTATACTATCGGCTTGGTTTAGCTCCTGGAGGAGGTTCTCTTGCAGCCAGAGCTAGAGTTGGTGAGGAAGTGGGATTGACCGTAGCATCAGCAGGAAGTACAGTGCTAGAGATAGGTTTGATCTCTAGCAACACTACCTCTGCTCTCTTCTCCTCGAAAGGTAGCAATGGCAGAATTCAGCGCCAGAAGAGGCTTTATGATAGAAACCCAGATATATGAGAGCCCACAGCAAGAACCCAACCTTTTATACTACTGTATATTGAGAGAAACAGAGAGCAAAGCTCATGAACTTACAAGTGAAATATAGAAATGAATGGACAAGGAAGAGGGTGAGATAGTGAAGGTAGAATCAGGAATAAATCCTGCCAAAATCAGAGCAAGGTTCTACCTAAATCGGGAAAACCTGCCTATCCACTAGAGTGGCCAAAAGAGGAATACAATTCGATGGTTACAGCCTAGTCATCAGTTTCCTTAAATAGACAACAGCAGGAGGCAAATGCCTTGGGCAAGGGGCAACACCAGTTAATTCCCAAATTACCCCCTAGCTTAAATATTTCTTGCTGTCTATTGGCCCTAACTACCTTTCAGCCCAAAGGCCCTAAACCCACGGTCTCATCATTCCTCCCCGGTTAACAACCACCTTGTCCTCAAGGTGGTGAATTAAATAAAGTTATGATGGTGTTGAAGATGCTGCCTCCACACTGCTGATACCATGAATGTCGGATCTCAACGAACTCCTGTCTGGTTGTAGCGCCATGACAGTGGTGTCTTCCCTCCCCAGTAGGCAGCCACCTTGTCCTCAAGGTGGTGGTGGCATGGTGATTGTTGAGTAAAAAAAAAAAAATCTGGGTCCAACGACGTCCAAGTTAGCATTATTGTTCTGCTGGTTATGAGATCTGGGATGGAGGACCACACCACCAAATACATCCTTTCCTGAAGATATGTCTGTCTGAGTAGTTGAAGAGCTTCCGCCATATGAAAGGTTTCCACCTGGGAGCAGAATTCTCCGGGACAGGAAAGGGTATGGTGGCTGGGGAAGATGCTGGGGAATTTGGCATCCTTACCTGTTGGTATTTCCGGTGCCGCACAGAGCCAACAACCATGACCCCATCCGTAATATAAGCAATATTTCGTCCTAGGTGGGGCTGCAAATCCGTGTTTGTAATTTTAATAGACCCACCTTCCAAGTGAAAAGATGTGGGCCACCGTATTCTTAATAAGTGAATAGGCCCAATTGCTTTTAAATAGTCTTCACTGACTTTTCCACCTGCTACCCAATTAAATAATATTAACTTGTCTGGCCCACTTACTTCTTCCTTCACGTGAGAAAAACAAACAACCCTGATCGAGCTTTTGCACACCTCCTCTGCCGCCGCCTCACCAGTTGCCATAGGTATCCATTCTTCTTTGTTTTCTTTTTCCTTTTCTTCCTCCTCCTTCTTCTCTTTTTTCTCTTCTTCTGATTGATTTTATTCTGCCAAACCCTCTTTTCTGAGTTAGCATCTCCTTTCCGATCGACCAGCCCCCTATACTTCCTTGATTCCACAATTTTCTTAATCAGAGAAGTGGGTCGAACGTACCTCTTTTTCTGCCTGTTCTGTTTTTCCCAGTTTCTCTGAGTTGATGTTTTATTTTGAACTGGTCTCACCTTTGTCCATATCTTCATTCTTTTTCCTCTTCTTGTCAATCCTTGGTCGCTGTTGGTGAACGGAGCTACCCTCTCATTAGTTTCCTTTTCCCGGTATGGGCCTGTAGGTACCTCTGTTCCTTCTATCATCAAGTTCAGCCTCTGGCCATTCATAGCGCCCGTAAGCTTCTTGGATTCCTTCCTCATGTCCCTATCATCAGTCTCCCCTGGCCTAGCTTCAACTGCTGATGTTGCCACAATAATCCCTTTGGATTTCCAGCGTGCAGTGAGCTCCTGGAGCTCTCTCACTCTTCTCTCCAACTTTAGGAAAACTTCTCTAAGCTCCTGATAATTCAACGCCATTTCCAACCCCACTTAACAAGATCTAGGCTCTGATACCAATTGATAGAAACCCAGATATATGAGAGCCCACAGCAAGAACCCAACCTTTTATACTACTGTATATTGAGAGAAACAGAGAGCAAAGCTCATGAACTTACAAGTGAATGATAGAAAGAATGGACAAGGAAGAGGGTGAGATAGTGAAGGTAGAATCAGGAATAAATCCTGCCAAAATCAGAGCAAGGCTCTGCCTAAATCGGGAAAACCCGCCTATCCACTAGAGTGGCCAAAAGAGGAATACAATTCGATGGTTACAGCCTAGTCATCAGTTTCCTTAAATAGACAACAGCAGGAGGCAAATGCCTTGGGCAAGGGGCAACACCAGTTAATTCCCAAATTACCCCCTAGCTTAAATATTTCTTGCTGTCTATTGGCCCTAACTACCTTTCAGCCCAAAGGCCCTAAACCCACGGTCTCATCAGAATGATGACCTGTTGTCTCACTTGCCAAAGGCAGAAATATGACTCTATCACCGACAGGGCTGTTACAACCATTACTAGTGCCGGATGAAGTCTGGACAGACATATCCATGGATTTCATCATTGGCCTGCCATGCTTCGGAGGTTTTGATTGCATCTTCGTGGTGGTTGACAGATTGCGCAAATATGGGCACTTGATGGCACTTAAACACCCTTATTATGCGCGCACAGTGGCTGATACTTTTGCTTGCAAAGTAGCACGCTTACTTGGGGTTCCCCGATCCATAATCAGTGATAGAGCCATTATTCTTGAGCTGTTTCTAGTAAATTTTTCAGGCGCAAGGGACAACCCTATGTATGAGCAGCGCGTATCATCCGTAGACCGACAGGCAAACCGAGGTGGTCAACAGATGCCTTGAGACCTACCTGCGCTGTTTTGCCTCCTATCAGCCCAAGTTTTGGCACAAATAGCTTCACAAGACCGAGTTCGGGTATAATACAACCTTTCAGGTGTCTGTTGGGCGCACCCCATTTGAGATAGTCTATGGCTGTCCCCCTCCAACCTTGGTACAACACCTCCCCAGAGAGTTCAAAATTGAAGCAGTAGCAGAAGTGGTTGCTGATCGCACAGAGGCACTTCGCCAACTCAAGTTTCACTTAGAATGCGCCCAGCAGCGGATGGCTAATGCTGCTAACACGCACCGTCGTGATGTGGAGTTTACCCCAGGGACCGTGTTCTCCTTAAGCTTAGATTGCACAGACAACACTCTGTGGCCAAGAGGATTTCACAGAAGTTAGCAGCCAAGTTCTACGGGCCATTCAAGGTGATGGAAAGAATTGGGGCAGTGGCATGCCGCCTTGCCCTCCCAGAGTCCTCTGGCATTCTCCCAGTATTTCATGTCTCTCAGCTTGAAAGAGTAACAGGAGAACATGCTGCTACTGCTGACCTTCCTCAGGATTTGTCCAGTGAAGAATCGGAGTTCTGGCCAGAAAACATCCTAGCAATGCGTCCCCGTGTGAGGGCAGAAGAACCTTGTCACAAGCTGTTAATTCAGTGGAAGGGAAATCCCTAGATGAAGCATTGGATGAGCTGCGAGGACTTCAGGGGGCAGTTTCCCACCTCTAGCCTTGTGGACAAGGCTTGTCTTGAAGGGGGTGGGAGTGTTAGAATGCCTATCTCTGGTCACAAGGAATGGAGGGTATACGAGCGCAAGAAGGGCCCACACGGCCAGCTAGCAGATACACCCAAATAGAAGGGGCGGAATGGGTAGAGTAAGAAGGTTTTTATCATGAGCACAGCATGTGCCTCCTAGAATCCTATTAGGGATTGATGTAAGGGGGGATTATAAATAGAATAAGGAATGCGCAGTTAAGGGTATGCTTTTGGTGAATCATATTTTGACGACTGTAGAAAGGAAAAGAGAAATATATTTGCATCGGGGTGTTAGGGAGTTATCCTGGCCTGCTCTTTCCCTTATCTCTCTGTGTGATGTTACCTCTAAGAATCACCAAGGCCCCACACACAATAAGGCAATTGATAGAGGATGATGGTTGTACAATGTAGTCAAGACCAGGCCCAAGAAACTAGTAAAAGGCATCAAAATGATTATGCACTATAACAGCTTAGGACCAGGAGAATAGTGCAACAGACTGCAATTACTTAACAAACTATGTCCACAAATAAGTAGGGGAACATCTATAGAGCTGGTTTAGACTTGGGGCAAAAATTTCTCATGTGAGGCTCCTGGGTTTCAGAGTGGACCAGTGTTCCATCCAATTGTTAATCCAGCCATACATTCTCTCTTGTGAACATATATCATCTCAATCCACAAAAAGTTTCATTCAGTTCTTACAGAAAAACACATCTCAGATTCCCAACTCTCCAATGAACAGGCAAGAACTCAGTTGGATTTTTAGCAAGGAACTAGGAGGACAGATTATGAATTTCGCACAGTGACGGAAATATGGGATCAGCCGACTCCAATGATCAGAAAGTCTAGACTAGAACTGCAGCGAAATTATTCCTTTTCTCTTGGATGGGGGAGGGGGGGGGGGATTTTCACAGGCATATTGCAACAAACTTCAGTGTCAGTATTCATTGTCTGACAGAAATGTGAGGGAAGATATGTAATTTTCATGGCAGTTTCTCAGATTGATTTACTGGTCACAGATACTTTGATGACTGTAAGATCTATTTGGGAGATTTAACAGAGCGTAGGCACCATACAACGATCTCAGGATAGACATTGAATGGTAAGATGGGTTGTATTCCTATAGCTCTTGGCAGTAGAAAAAGTAATGCACTAAAAAGTGGGGAAAGATGAAAAATAAAACAGAACTCATAATAGGTTACTTACCAATTTGTTTTAAAAACATCCTATATATTCTGATGCAAAATAATACCCATCTGCCATCCATACATTCTCCGTATTTGCAATTGAAGTATTCATTTCCACTCGATAAAAAACAGGGTAAGAAATTAATGGCACCCACTCACAATTGCTAACCTTATTGGATGTGAAACCATGACATATGATAATAATCTCCTTGGATCCTGTATCATGTAAAAGTCCAACCAGCTTCTCACCATATTTGTTTGGGACAATCACTCTTGCCTGCTCAACCACTGTTGCAGTACATATCCAAATTAATTAGCCAAACATTATATTGAATAGGACAACAAATTCAAGTTAACCAATTAATTCTGGATAGATAAATGTTTGCAAAATAAAAAAAAAATATTGATTATCCAGCTATCAATTTCCAGTGCATATTGAGCTTTTACTGTTTATAAGGTGGCACTAACTCAAGCTTTTCAAGAACACAAGAATGAATTGATTGGAGCTCCAATTCGTAATTGCAGGATAAATGAAGAACGACACTCTAGTTTTCCAGAATACCAATCGATCCATGAGTATAAGAATGACTTTAAAAGTAATCCATGTCCGTAACGAGAACAATTCATCCCAGAATTCGTATATACAACCGATACAGAGATGTTTCTGAGAAAAGAGAATAGTACTCGATAGCAAAAAACATTCCATGGGGCCAAGCAGGCAACGAGTTGAAGTCGTATGAACAAGCAACAGAAAGCTCTATATAAGAATTCTGTTGAATTTCATTCAAAACCCTGAAATATCAAACTGAAGCTTCCGTGCCCCGGTTAGAACATAACTTGGGAACGACCGCTTAAGCGTTTTAGCATTTTTTTGTTTACCTTAGATGCAAATTACAGCCCTTAGGCTGATCCCAAAGGTCGCAACTTATTGCATTCTTCGACTAGGAATGCTCACTCCAGATACTTACTTCAGTTGTTTTTACAACTAACATAGGCTAAAATAAAAATTAGCTACTTTACTACAATCTCCATTCTTCTTCCGAAGGGATTCTATGCATTTTTAATAGTTTGGCAGTTAAACAGCTAAGTAGCAAAAATACCAAAACCAACATTGACCGAGCTAACCATCAAGAGAAACGTAAAACTCTATCTTACACATTCCGCAATCCTCCTGGTTCTCATAAAGTAAAAACCACATATGAGGCCACGCAGAGAATCATACCCATCCCTACATGCTGCGCGAGTTTCTATGTATAGTACACAGCTCGCCTATTGAATGGTTTATTGCGCTCGAGAGTCAAGATACCCTAAGATCCGGATAAAACTTTGAGTTGGTTAGTATGCTTCGTACCTTAGTGCTACGTTAAACAGTTAACAAATTTATTTCATTTTAGTGCTGCGCCTGCACTAAGGTGTATCTCCCGGTGCATTGACTGGACCGTTGCTAATTTCCCGGTGCAGTTAATGATGTGTACTTTTAAATTTAAAATGTATGTAACAGTTATAGTTTTAAGGAAAAATTACATCGCCCACCCATGATGTTTGGCGAAATTACACAGTCCACTCACGAGGTTTCAAAATTTTTTTTGCCCACCCATGTGGTTTCTACAATTTTACATCCAGCAACTTTTCTAATATTTGATCAACTTAAAAGATGGTTAAATGATATCCAAATTTGATGAAACTTTACATGGACGATATTAAAGTGTTATATTTTGGTAAAACGTGAATCCAACGTTTTTTAAGCTCATATATGATCCGTGGGACCCAATGAACGTGTCTCATGTTTCATTGGGTCCCACAGGTCATATATGACCTTAAAAAACTTTGGATTTGGCATTGAACAAAAATATAACACCTTAGCATCGTCCATGTAAAGTTTCATCAAATTTGGATATCATTTAACCATCTTTTAAGTTGATCAAATATTAGAAAAGTTGCTGGATGTAAAATTGTGGAAACCTCATGGGTGGGCAAAGTAATTTTTGAAACCTCGTGGGTGGGCCGTGTAATTTCGCCAAACGTCATGGGTGGATGATGTAATTTTCCCTAGTTTTAATAATACTGATTGATACAATAGGATTTGTATGTGACTATGTGCTGTTGTGGTTATTATTTGATTTTGATTAGACCTTGTATCACGATTCTACATATACACATTCATGACAAAAAACCAACGTTATTCTTGAATATATTTGCAAATATTAATTTAATTTATTGTACATAATCAAGCTTGTTTGTTAGGGTTGTTAATTTCTGATTTTGGATTGGGTTAGACTTCAACCTGATGTGCTCATGTTTCACCTTAACCCGAAATCGACCCGAATTCAAAACGGGTTATGATTTATCAATCTAAATCGACTTGACGATCTGAAATCAACCCGAAACTGACCTGATGATCCGAAATCAACCCAAAATAGACCCGAAATCAACCCAAAATTAAAAATATTATACTATCAATACAAATTATACACAAAATCACAAAGATAATATAACATAACATATAAAACCATCAAACATAAATGATTACATGATTGATATATTTAGGATTATGTCGCATAACTATAAGAATATATATTTTTTTCTTTTTAAAAATATTTTCATGTTGCGGTTTGAAATCGGGTTACCAGGTCAAACCTAAAATTGACCTGTGTTTTTAGCAACCAACACGAACCGGACAAAAAATATTTTTAGGTTGAAAATTGTGACCCAAACCCACATTTTAACATGTCGATTTTAAATTGGATTTCATATTCGTGGCAAAGATTGACAGAGCCCTGATATATGTACTCTCCGCTTATTTGAGTAGTTGCAAATGTTCCTCAAAATAGAGAAAAGAGCTGTTGCAAATGGCTTCGGTTATTTGTCACACGTCGCCGAGCTACCTGAGAGCACTTGGGGAACCGGATGCAGTGACTCACAATTTATTTCGTTCCGGACTTTCACCTCTCCGCCATCGTCACTGGGTGCATTTTTCTCGCTCGTCTATTCGCAGCTTCGCGACAGTGCCTCTCAGGGTTGCTATGGCACTAAACCCAGGTCCCAACTCCCTCTTTCTCTCTCTCTCTCTCTGCAGTTTCGTGAATCGCAATTGAATTAGGCCCGTTCGATGGTGGCGAGAAAAAACAGTGAGTGTAAATGTCAACATTAATCTATTATTTAGTACCTAGCTTAATGTAGACATTAAGCGTCCCCTTTTTTTGATGTCGTTCGTTAGGCGCATTTAGTGATTACATCTGGGAAACACGGAAAGTCTATTATACCCTCATAATATGAATAAACCACAACAACAATTTCTTTCTTCTCCTCTACTTTTCAGTTCTTCGCATCCTTATTCCGAAGCTCCCAAGCAACAGTAGCGCATCAAATCTTTAATGGCTTCCGGCGCAAAAATTCTTTCATCCAGCACATCAAATTTAGTACCTTGTAGTTGCAAATCGATGAGAAACCATAACGAGAGTAGAAAAATTGTTTACAAATTGACATCCACACATCAATAGAGAGGCATCGATGTGAGCCGCTAGTACCAGTCTGTTCGAGCTTCTCGACCAGAATACAAGGTCAATGCGGTGGAGGTATTGATTGAGTTAATAAACAACAAAGAAAAGAGGTAGGTTGGAAAAATATAAGAAGGGGGTAAAAATGTAAATCGAGAAGACAGATAAATCCAATTACCACGATATGAGTCTGAACGCAGGTAATTCGACATCTATGATAGATGTCGAAAAATCAAACGCGCACCTTAAGCGCAGAAACTTCCTAAAATAAGGTCACGCTTTGTTAGATTAATGTGGGCCTTTTTTCAAAAACCACGAATTGCACTCATCGAACGGGCGATGTAGCTCTAAAAGGCGAATCAAATTTGTCAACTCGCTTATATAGCATAAATGCATAATAGCAACATGTAAATTAAAAAAATAAAGCAAATTTGTCAACTTTTTAATTAACACAGTCCTAAACTAGCAAATCTAACTCTCTATCATTGTTTTCCAAGCAAAAAAAAAACTCTCTATCTTCTATTGAACTCCTACTTTCCTCCCACGGTTCTATTGATGCATTCATTCGTAGATTTCATTCCTTTTGTGTGTGTGTTTTTTTTAACAAATTTAGCTAAATAAACCATTAACCAAATTGATAGATAGACTTTGTTGTTTGATAATCTCTTTTACTTTTTCCTTTCAATATCTTTCTTACAAACGATCATGATGTTTTCAAAATATTTGGTTTAAATCAATCGTTAGTGTTCCTACTACCAGTGAAAGGTGTTGATGTTATTTTGATCGGCAAACTCAGCTCTATACTGACGACTACAAAAAGAGAAATACCAGGGACGCACGTCAGTCCAAAACCGAGGAAACAAGGAAGAAGATAGAATATCTCAAATAGGATTTTATATATTAGTTAAAGATAAATAAAATCTCCGCAAATGAACTATATTCTAATATTCGATATCTCTATATATATATATATGAGGATGTAATCCTAGGGTTTGAGGTAACGTTTTTAGGAGGTAAATAGAAAGGGAAACACGGGAACTAGAGAGGGAGGATTCCATGTGAATAAGTTCACGATATAGTTGCATTAGATTAGGTCTCTACTATCGGAAGTTATACACGGGGTAGAACTTCACATATTAGCAGTCGAGAGAGAGATATCTTCTTCACGTGAGTTGAGCTATTATGCTCGTTGGATTGTAGAGAAGTGATAGCTCTACGTGTAATACGTGTATCAAGTGTGATACGTGATTATATAAAAGTCGACTAAGTTCTTCTTACATCTATATTAGTTCGTTGTTCTTCGTCAGTATTATACTCACGCGGTAGGATTCAACAATTGGTATCAGAGCAAGGTTACCCTTTATTTCGAAGAAACTTCTTCATGGTAGGTCGTGATGAATTCCTACAGTGTTAAACATCCGAAGTTGACAAATTTCAACTACACCAGCTGGTGCGAACAGATGGAAGATCAACTGATTTCTTATCAATCTCCAATTGTGGGACGTGGTGACTGAAGGTGACCTGAAGCCGAAGTTTGAGCAGGACGGAGTTACCAAGGAGAAACCTAGGGCTAGCTGGAGTGAAAACGACAATAAGCTGATAAGTAAGAACAGGCAAGCTCGGAGGATCATTATGTCGTCGTTATCAGACTCAGACCAACAAAAAGTGTTGGGGTTGCGCACTGCTAAGGAGGTTTGGGAATTTCTCAAAACCGCATATGCTGGAACGAACTCCGTTAAAAAGGCTAAAGGGAAGCAGCTTAAAAGACAGCTTGATAACTTCAAGATGTCAGACGGTGAGACTATATCTGAGACACTTGAGAGGTTTGACAAGATTTTACGCGAGCTCAAGGCTGTTGGGGTAGTTCTTGATAATGATGTGGTGAACGAGAGATTTCTTGATAGTCTTGGAAAAGACTGGCTAAACTTCACCACATTGTTGGAGTCTATAAAGAACTTGTCAAAATTGTCCTTTGAAGAGCTGGGTTCAGAACTGACAGTTTACGAGGGGAAGATGAGAGGGGAACTAGTTAATCTGAGTGTGAACAAGGACTTGGCACTGAAGGCCAAGAAAGTCTCTAATGAAAAAGAGAAGGAAAGTGAAGATACGGATGAGGATGAGGAGATTACCATGATAGCCAACGGGATTAGAAAAATATTTGGAGGAAGGCGAGGGTCAGGATCTAGGTTTGATAAAACCAAATCCAAGAAAGACCAGATTATATGCTTTCGATGTAATAAACCAGGGCATGTGGTCAAGGATTGCACACTAAAGCCGAAGGAAAGCTTCCATGACAAAGTCAAGAAATTTACAGAAGCTGCGGCAACAGCATGGGGACAAGACGTCTCAGACACAGACTCAGAAACAGAAGAAACAGCACAGGTGTGTATGATGGCGGTGGTCGAGGAAGATGAAGACGTAAGTGCAGCATCAGACAAAGACTTTTGCATGATGGCTAGTGAAGACTGGAAGAAGTTTCTTGAGGCTGATGAGGTAAGTCCTGAACTCGTTGAAAGTGCTTTCAATTCCTTGTCTAAGAAAGAGATTTTTAATTTGCTAACTTCTGCTGTTGTTAAAATTAAATTGCTTGAGTCAAAGTTATCTGAATTAGAGGTGTCTAAGAAACCTATCATAGAAACCCAAGTTAAAGAAATTCCTCAGATAAAGTTCATAAAACCCTTGTTAGAAAGAATCGAGTGTCTGCCTGAGTGGGCACAAACTGAGTTTAGATCTCTTCAGGAACGCTGTGAGAATTTGAGAAGAGAAAATGAGACTTTGACAAACAAGTTGTCAGGAATATTTAGAGAAAAAGAAATATCTTCCCAACAGAATCCAGTCTAGTACACAGGAAAAGCCAATCTAACACAAATGTTGGTTGGAAAGAAAAAATAGAAACATCAGGTCAAGCAACCATATGCAAAACTTATAATCCTAGAAACACTAAGACTAAATACTTTTGTCAGTTTTGTCATAAACATGGTCATAGCATAGGTTTCTGTAGAGCTTTGAATTCCATAAGTACTACTCGCATACCCAGAACCTTTCCTCAGTCCAGAACTGACCAAAACAGAAACAACTCCTCGTATCCGAAAAAAACCGTGATCAGACAGGTTTGGGTACCTAAGACTAACAAGTAATTGTTGATCATAGGCACTAGCAGCCACACAATATGAGAATCGGTGGTTAATGGATAGTGGCTGCTCAAGACATATGAGTGGCGATAGAGGAAAGTTCAACACTCTTGTTGAACAACGAGGAGGAAAAGTAACCTTTGGTAACAGCGGGAAAGGTAGAATAATCAAAATTGGCACGATAGGAAAAGAACACTACATTGATAAAGTTAGTCTTGTGGAAGGTCTAAGTCATGATCTACTTAGTGTCTCACAAGTTTGTGATAAGGGTCCATCCGAAGTTGTGTTTGACTCTAACGGTTTTCAAATACGTAATAAGACAACACAGGAAGTCTTGCTACAAGGTTGTAGAGTAGGTAATATCTACATGGTAGATGTCACTGATCAGAATGATCTATCATGTCTCACGGTCAATGAAGAGGATGTGTGACTGTGGCATCGAAGGTTGGGACATGCACATCATTGATTAATCAACAAGCTCAGGGTAAAAGGCTTAGTAGATGGACTGCGAGAGAAGAGACTCAATCGCAATACGATCTGTCAAGATTGCGCTTTAAGCAAGCTTGCCCATATTTCTCATAACTCTAAAAGTGTGGTCAGTAGCACAAAGATTCTAGTGTTGGCATGGTTGACACCAAGTGAGAAGTTTTTTTTCTTTTCTTTTAGTATGGTTAGTTCCTTAGCTTAGTTATTTTGACATCGTCAGTTTAGACCTAATGTCTTTATTTTTATTTTTTTCTTTCTTTTCTTTCTTTTCTCTCCTTTGCTTTTAGTGTTGGGAATGGTCACACCTGTTTCATAACACCTTTATCACCGTTCTTAACGGGTCTTTACATAATCAAATACCAGGATTTGTGTTAATAAGTTTTGTGTTTGTCCAAGTAGTTATTACTGTCCTGAGATCTTAACTGAAATAAAACTGAATGCTTTGGGAACTTAACCTACACTCCGGAAGTTAAGATGGGTCATAAGTATGTATCCAGTGACACGTTTGTATTAAAGAAATGAACTGGTCTTGAAGGATAGAATGGTGGCATGAACAAGGCAAGAGATTCCGCTACTCACAGTTTGGTACACAACATTTTAATAAGAACAAAATAAAAAAAATAGAATTGGCCTCCTTTATCTGGTTATTAAGTCTCTGAGGGTGCCTTATCACCTAACTTCCTAAGGGTAACTACTCTGGGCAAGTTGACCCAACACCGCTACAAAGATGAGGAGTAAAAGTCAAGTCCCTGTTTGCAATATATTATAATACCAAAAGCGGAAATTCTTGTGACAAATAACCAGATTGTTAGTATGAATCTGTGGCGATGAAAGGTTCAGTGGAATAAGACTGTACTTCTTGCCTCTTGTCGATTCAATGGAAGTGAAAGAAAGGAGGAAATCATTCTATAATACAAGCGTGCCATTCTATATATGCTTATCTCTTCTAAACACGGAGGGTGGAATGTCTCAATTTACTCAAACACATTGTTTGATCTCCTTGGATAAAACACTCAACTCCTTAACTTATCGTGGAACATTTGCATTGTGTAAAGCTCAGTTTGAACTGAGATACTGTGTTAAGCAACGGTTTGCTTTGTTCACTTGGTTTTTTTAAAAAAAAAAGATAAACAAGATATTAAAAACAAAACAACAGAGAGTGTTTTTTATATTCTTCACTGTCAAAAACGTTTAGTATGCCTTACATCCTCACTTCCTACTGTCTTTGATTTTCAAATGATTCTCTTCCTGGTGTCACTCCTTCCCATCTCGAACCAACTAAGAACTCACATAGGCGAAAGAATACAATCTTGAACGGTTGTAGAATCCAAGTCGGTCTTACCCTCAAAAACCTGTTTTCGGTCGTGCATTACTAGAATCTGACATTATTCCTGGTAAGCTGGTAGATTGTGATTGGCTAGCGAGTAATTCTTTAGAGTCTCTAGCAGATATCTTGCGTTTTCAAGGGTGGGACAAATTGTTCAAGTCTGAAACCGTATATTACCCAAAATTCCTATTTCCATTTATCCAAAACATGGAATTTGTTGGTATCAATAGTTCAAAGCCATCTATACCTTACCCGTTTTGGTTAACCAAGTTGCTTAAGCATCATTACATTTCCCTGGTAGATGCTTACTCTATCTCAGCTCAACCAACAAGCTATCTTGCTCTGCCTACTCTCTCCAAGATGGGACTGAAACTCTCAGAGTTTGGCTGGCAACTTAAACAGATGGGTCCACACGACACAAAGACACCCCAGCCGTCTACTCAAGATCCAGCGCTGCATCTTCTAGTTCAGTCAGTTCTAGACTCTGTCATATCTCTGGAAAAACGCTTAATGGCACGTCTGGATAGATTAGAGGGCAAGCTGGATGTTCTAATGCCCGTGCTGAATTCAAGTTCTGAATCTTCTGAGAAAATGTAGTGGTAATCACACCCCTTCCCCTGTGAACAATTGTAATGGATTGTTTCTTTTGGTTTTTCTTGGTTTGTTCTTTTTGATGTGGCAAAAGGGGGAAGTGTCGTATTTCAGTTTTAGACTAATGGTTTGAACAGTTGGTGCATAATTAGACTAGCAGCTCTCTTATGGCTAGTATGTGATCTTTTGATTTGAGCTACACTGTCTTTCTATTAATACTCTAGTTCAATTTCGATTCAACTCTACTATTAGATATGATGCAAATTGCTTATGTTGAGTTTCTAGACTGTCGTTTTCTTACTATTTTTATTTATTGTCATGTCACATTTAATGCGCAAAGGGTTGTGAGTTTTACACTGAGTACAGGATAAACTAAAGGCTACGTGAGATTAAGGGGGAACAACCGACAATTGCTTGAACTTTCATGCGGAGTTACCATAATACAAGACTCAGGGGGAATCAATTCAAGGTGTACAAGACTTCAACAGTTTGCCGCGTCAAAAAGGGGGAAACTGTTGATGTTATTTTGATCAGCAAACTCAGCTCTATACTGACGACTACAAAAAGAGAAATACCAGGGACGCACGTCAGTCCAAAACCGAGGAAACAAGGAAGAAGATATAATATCTCAAATAGGATTTTATATATCAGTTAAAGATAAATAAAATCTCCGCAAATGAACTATATTCTAATATTCGATATCTATATATGAGGATGTAATCCTAGGGTTTGAGGTAACGTTTTTAGGAGGTAAACAGAAAGGGAAACACGGGAACTAGAGAGGGAGGATTCCATGTGAAGAAGTTCACGATATAGTTGCATCAGATTAGGTCTCTACTATCGGAAGTTATACACGGGGTAGAACTTCAGATATTAGCAGTCGAGAGAGAGATATCTTCTTGACTTGAGTTGAGCTATTATGCTCGTTAGATTGTAGAGAAGTGATAGCTCTACGTGTAATACTTGTATCAAGTGTGATACGTGATTATATAAAAGTCGACTGAGTTCTTCTTACATCTATATTAGTTTGTTGTTCTTCGTCAGTATTATACTCACGCGGTAGGATTCAACAAAAGGCATGGTGAAGGAGCTCAAGTGTAGTCCAACTCGGCAGGATCCATGTGCATTGATCCTTTAAATGTTGACGTTAATGAAGTTGCATTAACTGTTGAGGGGCATGTTTTAATTGGTACAGGTATAAGATTTCAACGCTTGGTACAATTTCATCATTTTCTATGTATTTGTAGTAGGCTTAATTGCTAGATTATATTTAAGTTGAAAAATCTAACACCTTTTTGTTCTACTTTTTGGCTCTTGAGATTATTAATTGTGACGTTGCTGGACATAATCAAGTCCAATGCTAGGGAAAACTTAATTTTTCACTTATGGAGTCATAACACCAGTTTTTTTTTTTGCAGCAGTGTATGTACCATTTGTTAAATATATTCTTTGTTGATGCCTCACATCTTTACGATTGCAATTTGCTCTGTAATTGAGTGGCATGTTTCAACTTGTACAAGTCTACAATGACTAAGAGGTAAGTAGACATGTGGGAAGCCTTAAGCCAGCAACTTTATCAAAGTTTGAGATTAAGGTTAAGGTAAATATTTGGACAAGATCACCAATTTTCTTTGTAATAATCTTTGTCCATCAATATTCTTCTCATAACAATTTCTTCAATCTTATGCACTATTGCCTGCTTAACTCCAAATTATTCCGAAGTTAAAAATCTAGCATCCTTCTCTTGTTGTATGGATGGATCATACATCTAATTAAAGAGAACGCAAATTCGATCGGGCAACGGGTCCATACGTGAGATAGGAGTGGGAGGCTGATTTGGCAGTTCCAGTCAGCAGCTGACTAGACTGTTTTGCTGACTGGATTGCCTTTTTATTATATTAACTTTAAATGTTTGTAACTTTTAATATATATAAGTCCAAAGTAAAAAAAAATTATACCACTGTTCATCTAAATTCAAGTTTTTCAAAACAAGACCAGTCGTGGATATGTTTTGATAACTTTGACAAAAATCTATTTTTACATGTGTATGATGATACACTAAAATGATAATATGATTCATTAATTTTAATATTATGATTCATTAAAATTGATATTATCATTCATTAACTAATAAGTAGTGAATTAGATTACAAATTTCGGAACCAATAAAAATCATTATTATTTTGTAGTGTATTATTATTGTTGTATGGTGTATTTTAAACCTTATACGATGAATCATATATTTTTCATACAAGCAAAATATTGTTTTGTGTTGTATTATTGTGTAAAATTTTTTATTTTATATGTTTGTGATGATACACTAAAATGAAGATATGATTCATTAATATTGATATTATGATTCATTAAAATTGATATTATGATTAATTAGCTAATAAGTGACGAATTAAATAACAAACTCCGGAACCGATAAAAAATCATTATGGTTTTTAGTGTATTATTATTGTATTGTAATGTATTTTAAACCTTATATGGTGAACCATTTTTTTTCTTACATATCAAATATTTTTTTGTGTTGTATTATTGTTTAAAATTTTTATTTTTATATGTTACTGATGATACACTAAAATTATGGTATGATTCATTAAATTTGATATTATGATTCATTGAAATTGGTATTATGATTCACTAACTAATAAGTGGTGGATTAGATAACAAACTTTGAAACAGATACTGAATCATTATTGTTTTGTGGTGTATTATTAATGTTATATGGTGTATTTTAAACTGTATGTGGTGAATCATAAGTGTCGTTGATATATGTTGATATGTACATGTAACTAACATAAATTTTTAAACTTATCAAAATATACCCATGACTGGTCTTGTTTTGAAGAGCTTGAATTTAGATAAACAATTGAGCAAATATTTTTTATTTTGGACTTATGGTTTAAAAGTTATAATCATTTATGGCAATAAAATGTTGTTTGTTTTTTTTATTTAAGGAAATCAACAAGTGTTGGTTTGTTCTGCCTCTCTCCTTTAATATAATATTTAAAATCCTTAAAAAGTGCTGACACGTACTTTCTTTTCCAGGGTGGCATGTGTCTACACCGAGTATAGAGTGGACGTCCCGCACATTCGCTAGTCTGTAAAGAGAAATTTATCGGTAGTTGAGATTCTTTTTTTTACAGATACTGTCAAGGTTTAAATTATGACATTACTGAATTAGGAAGAATCCACTTGTTAGCCTCCTTTCTCCCGTTATTTTTCATCCCCTTTTTGTACCCATTTAAATTCTAATGCTAAATCAATTTTGTACTTGCTAAAAACTTTATCTCTATTTGGTTTTAGGTTTTGATGATAATTGGAATGAAAACCTGCTGCTTGAATTGAGGTGAGATGGTATAGCGTGGTTTGTAATCTATATTTTACGTTGGTGAATTGAACTTTATTATATTTTTGGATTTAATGGTTGCATGATCGTATCCTTGCCCTTTGTTTTGTAGTGAGTGAAATCATGCGGTACATGAATTGCGGCAATCAATTGGTAACCGGTTGGACCATAGTTGGAGTACACATGTGCAACTGATATGTATTGTAGAATCAATTCTGCTAAGAAGTGAACAATCTATACTGTTGTCTGTCAATTCTGCTAAGACGTGATTCAAGCTAGAAACTTACATTACCTTAAATTCTGAAGATATGGTGCTGATATTAAATTTATCACTAGAGTCAATGCAATGCATAGGAATTTTGGAAACATATCTAGAACCAAAGAGGAAGTTACCGCGAAGGTAACTGATAAATATTTATCCATCTGCTCTCTCTCTTATGTGATATAACCTAATAGGTTAAAAAAAGTTTGAAATGTTCATTCAAGTTCTTAGTAGTGCTATGCTTGGAAGTTTGAAGCAAGTAACTAACAACTAGCTTGATGTGCACAGGGGCTACTAACTAGAAAGTCTTGATTGATGAAACTATTGAGGTTAAGAAAGAATTTCTAAATGCCGGTACAATACATTTCTATTGTTAAAATTGCAGGAAGAGGTAATCTTAGATTCTCAGCTGCATTTTCCCCTGCCTATGTTATAAAGGTACTGTGTTGTGAATTAACTAATGCAACACTAGCTTATTTCTCTTATTTTTATTCCCACAGCTTCCAACCCCTAGATAATATGAGAACATGTCTTTTTAAAGTGATAGACTTCTTCGGAATTGTAAGTGAATCATTCATATGATAGCAACTCTCAACACAACCTCATTCGTGAGCAGTTTTTTGAAATGTATTGATATCCCATGTCAAGATTGTTACATCTTTCTAAAGTCTCTATTTTTTTATATACGTAGACATGCTTTCTAAAGTCTCTGTTTTTTTAGGAAAACTTGTTTGTCCATTTCATGGTTTTGTTTTCCTGAAGTAATACTGTCAGGTGCAAGACTAGTTATGATGCAAGAAGAAGCATTATGAGAGGGCTGAATGTAAGAGAAAACTCTGTTAGAATAAAAATCGTGTTAGTTTCAGATTTGATCAAACTCATGGTTGCAACATCAATTGATGTTTAATAGCAGTGTAGTACCAAATTCAGTGATATTGTGTTGGGAATTATGGATTTTGTAATGCAGCTTATATAAATGTTATAATGTAGAAAATAGAGTAGTACCACCGTGTATTGATATATCTGAATTGTTCCTATTGTTTTTGTTTTGTATTTTTTTAAAAGAGAAATTAAACTTTTCGACGCGATTAAGATTCATTTCGGCGCGATAATTGCGTCGAAATATGTTAAATTTTTGACGCAACAGTTGCGTCGAAATGTACAAGCCACCTACGCCGAATTTTTTTTTGACGGTCAGGTAGACGACGCAAACTGGTCATGTGGATATCTTATTTTTCGACAAGAACCTTGTGTCAAAAAATAAATTTTTTTTTTCGTCGAAAACATCATGCGTTTACTGTAGTGTATAAGGTCTGTCAAATGAGGTGGCCCAAGTTGTAAATAAAGAAGAGTTAGAGATTAAGGGAAACAAAACTGTAACAGCAAGGGGGCTGTTCTATTTCTATAATATATGATTGGAAACCATAGGTTAAAATGGGTTAAGAGTATGAATATTATAACATATGATATAAGGAGTTAAATTGTAACATTAGAAAACTAAGGTGGGAGATTTGTAATTAACAAAATTATAAAGGGTTGTTGCGTAATTACATTAGGTTGGGAGGTAAGATTTAATATATGGTTGGAGATAATATGAGTGTTACATTAATTACAAGTACTAACATTCATTAAGGTAAGAATGAACATAAGGTGAGGAGTTATATAATTCACATAAAATAATGTGAATATTTTGGGAAATAGAAATTATAAGGTTAGTTGGGAAACTAAACAAAGTTTAGAAAACTAAATATAGTGTATGAGATGACATTATATAACATTAAGGATATGGTCTTGGTGTTCAAGTATAAAACACAACACAATAAAAGAATTAAGGGATTCACATAAAATGATAAGAGGTATAATTTAGATAAGGGTATTATAATTTATGTACACTTATATGAGTGTATGGCATGTGAGGGATTATATAATATGATATAATAGTCATATGAAGGAGAATCAAGTATGGTACATAAATGGAGGACCTAATTATATAACATTAGGTGTGATAACTAATATCAAGTTGTAAGGATTTGAACAAACAAATGAACCATATAATTTGAAGATTACAATAAAAAGGATTATATATGTTCATGAACTTGAATACATTGACCAAGTCAACTCAATGGACCAAAAAGAACCAAGTTGACCAACTCACAAACCAAAGGAGAGTTTAGAGTCCAACAACTATATGGTCAATTATAACATATAATAACGAACTATATTGTCAAACATATACGAGTGTATACATAAGAATGATAACCTATGATTAAAGGGGGATGGTGTATGAGCTAAACATCACGCGTAACGACTAATACCAAGTGCATCTGTAATGTAACTAAAGTGCAGTTAAACTAATGCCGAATATACTTAAAAAGCCCAAGAAACAATGATAACCGACTAAGGGTTAATCACGAGAATAATACCGAGGGGATTAGGAGTATTTGGAACACTGAATTGGTTTAGATTGCATAAATTAATACCTAGTGATATGTTCTTGAGATATGCACTAGGAGTTACGAGCGGTACAAGCATAGAAGATAAGCATGATACGTCACACTAGCATTGTTCAGCGGTGAACGGTATGTTATTGCATGTTCTGATTGTGCCTGAGGATTTCCTCAGGTTTTGGATGTGTGAAATATTTGTCAAGAGGATATGTATGCTTGAATGTAAATGTGTTATTTTATTTATCTGTCGAATCTATGTGCCATTATTATGTACGCGATAGTAATACGAACAGGGACAGATACCGAACACACATGTATTTATATATCTTAAAAGTAATGATAGAGAAACATCACTCATGGAAGGATAATGACATAAATGATTTATCCTAAGATGACTTAAGAAGAGACGGGCACACCGCTCTCAAGTAGGAATGAACTCGAATGCGAATATACACTAGATGACTTCTAGGTATACATCAAAGACCTAAAAGGTCCACTACATTCGAGAAGTTAATCACTGGATAATCTAAGATTGAATCTTAGGCATTTGGATTAAGAGAACTTAATCAATTCAGTGAGAGGTTGGTTATGGTAAGAAGTATGAAATGTGGTGAGAAATCTAGGACCGCCTGGTTGTGCATTGTGATCACGAGGGGATGACCGACAACAGGTCCGCTCAAGGAAATTCCAAGTATCGTATGATTACTTGGTCAGAGACACTGCTGTTGGTGGAACGGGCAATTGGGCCCGAGTAACATCATATCCTACAACCTTAAGTTGTGGATTTCCAATAAATGCAAACTTTGTTAGACGGAGGCACCGCCGCTGGTGTAAGGGCATTTGGGCCCAGAATTTGTAAACTGAGTGAGAATGTGATGGCAAAGTAAAAAGTTAAGAAGCAAAATAAGAAGTGGATTAAGTTAGGAATTCGATCGCATAAGAAACGAATAACGGCCCTTGAGGCCCTAACACGAGAAATATAAACTCTAACTCTCGTTGTGATATTTTACCTTCTTACACGTTGAACGGTTGTATGTTTATTGTTGTGTGGATTGAACTGTGTGAATATTGGATGATAAGTTGTTTGATTTAATATCGTATTTTACAGTTTGTTATATTGTAAAACGGAATAACATGAAACCTGTAACACCCCCGAATAACAACCAACAATTAAACGATGCGCCTAACGGTAACATGAGATGTCTACGCAGCGGTTTCTAACTCTATTCGGGTGCTACAGATGCCAACCACCCACGTGGTTGACAAACCACATTACTAACACCAAGTTACGGTCTGCATGACTGGAAGCAGCCCTTAACCAAAACTCATATACAATATAAGATACAATTCCAAATACCGAGTGCCTACAATATAATTACTAAATCATAAATCGAAAAGTACAACCCGGGTTTAGTAACAACCCATACATTAACATACTATTCCAAACTCAAAAGTTATGTCTAGATAGACTACCCCCATGATAGCCATCCCGCCTACGCTCCGTTATCATCCAGCTCAATACCTGTAAAAATTGGGTTGTAAAGGACTCAACAAACTACGCTGAGTATGAACGTGTGTAGCCCGTATGTTGCCGGGCTACACGACTACTTGGTCGAATATTATAAGTCAATTTACATGCTATAATAAAGCAGTAAAGCAGGCCACAATACATCATGGTTTCATACACACTCAAAGGTAGCAAAGCATTAACAACAAGCAACCAAACATAACATGTTGGCGTCATAGCAACATCAAACACGCAACCAAGCACAAGCAGCTGCTAGTATCGCAACAACAATCATGTACATAATAAAACGTGTGCATAGGTATGTTATACTCCTGATCCTCACTTTGGGATCATTCGAGCGTTGTGTATTTTTATTTCTTTTCTCTTGTTCCCATAATGTGTATTTTCTTGCTCTTTCCTTGCACCAGGTCTGGGATATAGTTTAGATCCCGTGACCAAATCATGTAGGTGCCAATCTTTCCTTGTTTCTTTAAGGATTATTTGTGAATTCTCTTATGGGGATATAATTAGATCCCGTAACCATATCATGTAGGTGCCAATCTTTCCTTGTTTCTTTAAGGATTATTTGTGAATTCTTTTATCACCGCACGTTGGAGGGCGTCTCCTCCATTCCCGGCGTCATACGTCGAGAAAGAGGGGTCATCTTTAGACCCCAGGTTATGCTCCCCAAATAGCTGATCCTCCAATCCCGGCGTCATGTCGAGAAAGAGGGGTCATCTCTAGACCCCAGGTCATGCTTCTCAAATTGCCAATCTTCCAGTCCCGGCGTCGTACGTCGAGAAAGAGGGGTCACCTCTAGACCCCAAGATGTGCTCCACAATAGTCGGTCGAAGGATCTGATGCAGATACCAACTCCCGAGCATTCCATACCGCGCGGCCCGAGATGTTGTCTTCCCGGGTTATTCTCATGTTTTCACCAATTGATATTTGCTCTTCATTATCATTAATGGATAGACACCATAGGGGGTGTCATGGTACGTCCTCTATGGTTAGAGATAATTTTCCCTTTATGGAGTTTTCTTTGTTTACATAGTTCGTTGTGTTTTATCTCAAAGTTCCATAAACGAGAAAGGGACTAAACTACTGTGTGCGCGCAAATAATGTGCACAATGATATAGCAATCATATAAGCAAGATACGCAAGCAATCCAATTTCATGCTTTAATCTTATGGTCATTTTCACACAAGGCACACAGCAAACAAGCCGTGTAACACGGCAACATACGAACCACACATGTCCATACCTGGATCAGAAGTAAGGGTTATCTCACACACACGGGGTCCCGGTTGGCGTTCATTACGGCCCTAACTATAATAAAAACAACTTGTCAGTTTTTATGATTTCATGTACGAACGTTGTGACATTTCCCCTAGCTTATTCTATGCTAGTGTGTGAAGTTCCCTAGATGAACCTTTAAATGTAGTTCATATTAACCCTTAGCACTTCCCAAATATTATCCTTAGACTTAATCTAACTCCTAGAACATTTACATGTCGTTATACACGTTAACTTAGTCCTTTCCTCTAGCTAATGCTTTAGAGTATTCGAGGCACCAACATGCAACAAGTCTAACCTAAGATTTGATTTTGGTCCACCTAAGATGTATTCCCTCCTTAGCTAAGTAAGTTAGCCATGTTTTTAATCCCTTTATTAAGACACACAACTCCTCAAATACTTTATGGAACTCAAGTATACCGAAGCTCAAAGGTTTCATAACCTGAAATGAAGTCCTTCTATGTAACCTTATTTAATCCCACTCTTAATATATCTAATGGTGCCTAACCTTCTCATGATGTTCCTTTAATACCCCGGATCTAAAAATGGTGATTAAATTACTCTAATATGATTATTAATGGCCTAATGGTGCCTAGAGAGTATTGGTAAAAAGAATAAAACCAAAAGAAAAGAGAAAATGCGTAAAATACGAAAAACGCTAAAACGCGCATTAAATGAGTATAAGAGATATATGGTCTCGATAGGGTCTGAGATGGATTCCTAAGGCTTAGTTAGGCCTAATTAGTGTACGGGAATGATTCCCGAAGAAAACGGATCCAAAAAAATGGATTAAAACGCTAACGGAGTTTTAAAGCACATTTTTCGAGGAAACCCGAAAACATGACTTTAAGTGGTCAAATAGACCCGTAAAAATTATAGTTGACTATATAACTATAATTAAGTATTAATGGAAGCTTAATAACCATTAAAAAATAAAGAAACAAGAAAAAAATCCGAAAAACGGGCCCGGTTAGTGAATAGTACCAAACCGGGTAAAATAACGAGCGTTTTCTGTAAAAAAACGAAAAATGCTCCAGCATGTGTACTTAGTGGGGGCCAGTTTTATTAGTCAAATCAGCCTTCCCCCTTGCTAACTAGCTAGTAAAGAAAGCAAGAAAAGAAAGTAAAAGTAAAAGGGAATAGTAAATAAGACTTTACTACTCTCTCACCTCCTTCCTTATTCTTTCACGATTATTTCCCCCCCGCCCCCTCCAAACTGATTTTCTTCTTCCTCCTCTGTAAAATGGTGATTCCGCAAGTGAGCACACAGCCAACACCCTCTTTCTCCATTAACTTACTCATCTCTTCACCAAATCACACAAAAATACTACCGTTAGGTTCGTATCGGCGAGGGCTACGTTTTCCACCCTTCAAAAGCTTGGAACCTCCATCTTCACCTCCATGGCAGTTTGGCCTCTTGAAGCTTGAAGGGGTGCTTTGGACTTCCCATCATCTCCTTAAGGCTTTAAGGTAAAAATAATACAAGAGTTCCATCCATTCCTAGCTTATTCTTGCAAAATAAAAAAAAACCCACGTTGGAATTTTTCTCCATTTCAGCCGATTTATTCATGCCTTTGTGGAGTGAGGGAAATTCCATCATTTGATTGCAAAGCTCTCCTTTTAGACACTCTAAGGTAATACCTAAACTAAAGCCTTGAAACCAGCTCCTAAAATACTAGTTTGTGAGGAAAGCTTGAACTACATTGACTCGTTTTGTGTGGTGTGGGGATATGATTGTAGTTAGCAATCTATGCCCCTTTGTTTGGTGTGGAAACAAGAAGAGATAGAGGAAACAAGAGAAAGAGGAAGAAGAGAAAGAAAACCGGAAATAAACAAGGTAAAAAGCTCACCTTGAGTTAGTTTTATTTGACTTGTAAAACAGATTTTAGAGTTGATTTAATGTTCTTGAATTGGTGTAGTCATGGTACTACAATATTGAGTGGGAATGAGAATGTTTTAATGTGGTTTGAGTGTGCAAGAAACCTAGAAGCTAAGCTAGTGTATATGTGTGAACAAGTGGGAATTTGATGTATTGTAGTTGTTGGTGCTTCATTAAACAGGGGTGAAGAAGTGTTGTGAGCATATTTGGTGTGGTGTGAATGCATAGAAAGTAGCCAAGTGCTGTCAAAATTTGTTTAGGAGAGTGTGGGCTTGAGTGTTTTATTAAAGGAAGAAACTAGGTGAGTTAAGGGATTTAAGTGGTTGGTTAATGGTTTGAAAACCAAACTAAGAAGAAGAGTGTGTTAGGAATGGAAATAATGTCATTTGAGTGCTAGGAATGGCATTAGTGTGTGAAGTTTGAATGGTAAGAGGAGGGTACCAAAATCTGTTACAAAAGCTAGAAGAACAAGAGAACTAGTCATGATATATAAGTGATTTTGAGTAAGAATTTGGGTAAGGGTTTAACCCAAGATTTGAAGAGTTTTAGAGCATGTTTTAAGGTGATTAATCATGTATGAATCTTGTGGAAAGATTAGGGAAAGATTAAGGGTGGTTTAAGGTGTGCTTAGGGGCTGAAAAATAATGCATGTTGCAGGTTTTAGCAGGGTCCGAGACTTGGTCCTTGGACAAAGTCCCGGACCACCCATAAATTAAGGCCGAGAGTTGAAGTCTGTACCGGGTCCGGGACTTAGGATGGGGACAAGGTCCCGGACCATAGTGAAATTCATGCCGAGAGTATAAGTACTGGTTTGGTCTGGGACTTAAGAGTTGTATAAGGTCCCGGACCACTTCATTAAAATGGCCGAGAGTAGCATGCTCACCTTGGTCCAGGACTTAAGATAAGTGCAAGGTCCCGGACCACCATCAAATATTGGCCGAGAGTTAGGAAAACAATTGGTCCGGGACTTAAGGTAGGGACCAAGTCCCGGACCACCCCTAGAAATGCCCCGTGAGTGTTTTAAAGGTTTCTAATGATGGGGGTTTGAATGTTAATGATGTTATAAGATGTTTAAGCCTTGTTTGGTGATATGTAAAGGCCCTAAGAAGTGTAAGAAAGTGTTAGAAGTGATTGAGAAGTGAGAACTCAAATTAACAAGAGTAAAACCGAGATAACGGGATAATGGGGTAAGTACGGGAGTAGCATTTAATTATGTTCCATATGAGCTTAGTATTAATAATAATGTTTGAAACATTATCAGAGAATCGTGTGTGACCCGAGCATGGGAGATGTCACGGTAAAAGTAAAAACCCCGGTGAAAGGTATGATTTTCTCATGCCCCGTATGCTAACCGAGTTACTCTAATATGTGTGTTTGTGTGCCGGCTTAATCAAGATTAAAGCATGAAAATAATCCCTTGTTTGATTATGTATGCCTTGTTGTATGTGTATGAGCTAACATACTTGTATGCCGGTGTGGTCTAACATAATGCATAGACCGACTCATAGTGAGTATTGATTGACTAGAAATCCGTAGATCGGGTAGTCTCATAAACAATGGAAATATGCAAACACACACAAGCTATCGATTAAAGTATAACGATAACGTAAACATATGAACTCCCTAGAATGTGAGGAGAAGTACGGGTTGAGTAAATACCCGATAACGGTTAGAAAACCATATCGAAACAATCCATGAAATAAATAAGAGTGGAGAGATAAGTGAACCTCCATCGAGAGGATTGAAGTTGGTCCAATGATGTGAACTTATAAGAAAGGTAAAAGAGACCTAAGGGACTGAGTAACTCCCTTGAGACATGGTCGACCTCCTATAGGAGGATTTTACCCGGTATAAGAAAATAATTGTAAGTGTATGTATTTGAAATGTATGGGTAACCCTTGAAACTAAGATTACCCGAATATAAGTAATGTTCCCTAATCATTAGGAGCATCGAGAGAGATGCTCCTAGACTAATATACATAATTATATTACAACTCCGAGAGAGGGGTGCATGGGAATGTGAGTAGTCCGAGAGTAGTCAGACCTATGTGTAAGTAGTAGGAACTAAGAGAGAGTTCCGGGAGCTAGTTGAAGAGAAACAAGCGTGGCGTAGGAGACCTGTAGTGTCTCGAGAATCTACAGGAGCTTGAGTAGTAGTAACCTATGAGAATGGGTGAGATAAGTATAAGTAACCCAAGAGAGTGGGTGAGTTATTGAATGAGCAACCAAGGCATAGCGAGGTATAACCTTCAAGGCCTAAGAGTAATTTGATACAACTAACAACCTTGTTATGTTAGTCAAGGATTGTCTTCCATAAATGAATGTGAATCCTTGTGTAGTGTACATATATAATGTATTGCTATGTTGCATGTTGATTGAATTAAAATGAATCTCCATGCTCTCGACCAAAAGTAGTCGGCGTACCGCGGTTAGCACGCGGTATATGCGAATTTCATATGCAGCTTTAAGCTGAGCCCCTAGGGGCATCGTTTTTATTCGCAGGTACACCGAAGACGATACCGTTCAAGTGTAGGACGGGGTCGGTGGATAGCATGGGTAGCTAGACTTAGTTACTTATGTATTGAATGAGGTGTAAGACCGAATATGTCATCGGCATCCGTATATTGTAGACTCGGTATAGTAAAGTAATGAGTTGAGTTTGTATTTATGTTGAGTACTCGGTTGTTCCAGTTCATCAGACCGTTACGGTATGTAAGAAAGGCCTGGTTAGTCACATGGGTGGCTAACGGCGTTGTTTCACCCCTCGTTGTAATTAGAGTTCCGCTGTGTGAGTAAGAGTAATTAGTGACGGCTTAAGAGGTAACGACAAGATTAATGGTTAGGGTGTTACAGTTCCATAAATTTAGTTAGATGCATTAGGAGGGTTTTGGGTTGATTATCAATCTGTCATCACCCTCATAACACCCATGAACAACAGTTATACAGAAGCTACAGCTTTACCGAAACTGAAAACATAATCTACATATTACTTCTTGGCTCTTGTCTCTAGTTAGTTCAGCTGATGTTCCCTTCTTTCCCACAGTACTTACTCAGTTAGCTATGGGTGTTAGCAATGTCTTAAACTCGAGACTAACCTAATACATCACTCACATAGCTTCTGTGATCGGTCACACAGAAACACATACAAAAGATAATCAAACCCAAACCAAACTGATGCATTATCTTTCCTTCTGTTTTCCTTTCTGCTCTTTAATCTGGTTTCTAATTTGCCCAATGTATATATATCTTACTAAGGTACGTTAGAGGTGTTTTAGATTCATTGGAAACCCAATACAACACTCTTCAAATCATTCTGTACAGAGTTATACAGAAGACAAAGTTTCAGAAACCATAAAAGCTGAAACATTCAATTCAGTTATCTTTTCCTTTATCCCTTTCTGTTATTCACTAACTGTCTTTAAATTTTACCCCACTGGCTATAGGTGTGTTTAGGTTCAATTATTTCTCAATTCAATCCTTATGGAACCCCCTGTAATAGGGTTATACAAGGATACAAGTTTCAGGAAACTGAAAAGAAAACTGAAACTATAATCTGATATACTTACCTCGGTCTCTTTTCTTTATTCAGGAATGTGACTTTCAATTTTTCTCCAACCCTTCTTACCTAGTTAATAAGTGTTTAATCCAGGTTTTCCCTTAAAGACAGACCCAAGACAAATCTTTTAAAGCTACTGAAAGGTTGTAATACTGAAGCTAGGAAATCTTGGACAGAACTGAGATATGAAGCTGATGTATATGTTCTCTGTTATTGTGTTTCCTTTTGTTCCCAAATCCGTTTTCTATTTACTCAACTTGCTTACTCACTTGGTTAAGTAGTTTATCCAGTATTTGACTCAAAACACACCCAAGGTGACACGGTTAAACCCTCTGAAGTTTGATTATACTGAAACCAGAAAATTCCCATAAACTAAAATAACACTGAAGTTATGATATTGATTTCTCTCTATTCTGTGATCGGTTTTCAGTTTTGTTCGCGAATTAAGTTTCAGTTTACTCTCATTACTAACTCAAGTAGCTTAGGGTGTCACAGTTTTTTTTTGTTCCAACAGACCCAGAATGACATAGATACCAATGAGATAGAAAACTGAAAATTAAAACTCGACAGAATCTGAAACTGAGAAAAACACTGTCACATCTTCCTCTCTTTATTTTCTTTGTTACAGATTGACTTCCCATTTACCCCAACTTGCTTTAGTTGCTTAGTCATGTTTTAACTCAAGTTTTGAATTCGAACAGATTCCAAGTCACCTAGACAACCTCCCTAAGAACTCTTTACAAGGAAACTCAAATCTGAAAAACTGTGACATTACTTTTCTATTGCTACTGATATTGTCTTTTAGGTTTCGTTTCCCAAGTTATCCAGTTCCTTAGTTGGGTGTTCTAATACAGCTTTATCCTTGAGACAGACCCACAACAGCCTAGTTGAATTTACACAACTTACCTATACTGAAACAAGCAATTTCAGGGACAAAAAAAAACGAAAACTGAAACTGATACACCATTTCCTATTGTTTTCTTTCTTTCTTTTTTTCTTTTTGCTATGAATCTGTCTTTCAATTCATCTCTGAGCATTTACTTGCTTGGTCTAGTATTCTAGCCACGTTTTGAATTCAAAACTAGTCCAATGAATACTCACCTAACCTCTGTACAGAAACTGAACTCGACTGTAAACTGAATTGATGTTAAATTTTCTGCTATTGTCTCATTCTGTTCTTTTTGTCTACTTTCTGTTTTCCCCAGCTTGTCCAACCACTTAGCTATGTGTTTCATTACCCTTTTTATCTTTAAGATAACCCCAATACCTTGTTGTTCCTTCTACTGAAACATATTTACACAGAACCCATATAACCCAGAAACTAAAAACAAACTGAAATTATGAAAACTGATACTTTTCTTCCCTTTTCTATGATTTGCTTTCTGCTCACGTTCTGAGTTCTGGTTTTCCTCTAGGTATTTGCAAGCAGGTTTATGCAGAATCATGAAAACTCGAGTGAATATGGTAGCTCTTTTCGGACAGAAGGAGTTAAGAGGATGGAGCAGGAGAGTTGGCAGTGATTACCTTGCTATTTTGTGTCAATTTGCTCCAGATTTTTAGAAGCTTGACTACCACTTCTAGACATGCACGAGAAGAAGTGGAAAAGGGTTGAGTCTCAGATGCCAAGGTGGGAGGTCGATGGACAATGTAGGTGCATTTGTAACAAGGAAAGCAAAAAGAAATCGAAGAGCAATGTCAGTACAACAGGGAGTTACCTTGGAAAGTTCTTTTCTAATGCAACTTGAACAGGTTGTTGCGCTAGGACTTGTATAGCACATTCAGTTGCTGGAAAGCTAAAAATGAAAAAAAGAAGTTAACACTCTATTCTCGGTCAACAACAGAGGGAACTAAGGGACTTTAAGCAACAGGAATTTCTCCGGTCTCATGGTCTCACCTGTGGGAGTTCTTGGAGAGAATTCTATTCCAAAATCTCCAGAGACTGTGCTAGCAGATCTTCATGCCAGGTTCATGTATAAGAAGTGCAGAAAATAAGAGGGACTCCAGCAAGGTTCTCGGACAGGAAGCAGGAAAGGGAAATAGAAGTAAAAGGAAAATCAGTGGTATTCACCTGGTTATATGGAATAGCGTTGTTCTAGATTCTCTTGCATTTACGAGAAGCTAGAAGTCCTCTACTAAACTTGCACAAGGCGTGAGGTAATGGAAGAAAGTGACAGGAGTTAGTAGGGTATTAGTTGAGTTTAAAGGCTGGTTGAGGAGTTAATGGGTTTAATTCACAAGAGAGTGGCGTGGGAGTTGGGAAAGCACAACTCTACTGACTGATACATGGAACTTTGAACAGAAACAGACTTTACCCTTTTACTAAAACCAAGTTTATGCAGGTTGTGCTTCAGGTAGTCAGACACAACAATGACCACGTGGTGGACCATTGTTATAGTTTTCCTGATTCACGATACCACAGAGAATAGACAGAGGGAATGGGGAAATGATGGTCTCAGGTTACAAGACCATGCGTGAAAGTTTGTGAATTCCCCACTTTAAGACCAAGCTCGATTTCCTGTCTGTTTTCAAACTCAGAATCTGATAACCACAGGTTGGTCTCAGTTGAATTTTTTTTTCAGGCAGAACGATGGGGAGATCGATGGTCTGTTGGTTTCTCCTCTTTTTTTTCTTCTGCTTGCTTCAGGTGGGATTACCGAAATCAGATAGGAAGAGCGTGTTTGTTGTTTTCTCTTTTTTTTTCCAGTGACCTTAGTACTACTAATGTTAATCCGTTAGTGTCTTTTACTGAATTCGAGCGTAGCTCAACCGGTTAAGGCGTTCACGAGGTATACGGGAGGTACGGGGTTCGAACCTCAGCGGGAGCGCCTTGCTCTTTTTTTGTTTTTCTCTTTTTTTTTGTATAAGCTATACACATGTTTATTTATATATATGTAAGACCATATATTATATCGTGTTATTTTTTGTTACGAAGTTATGCGGCGTTATTATTACTTATTACAACGTTACAATATCGTAACGTTACGTACATGTATTTTTCGTATTCGTACATATATAAGTACGTGACTATATTAACACGTAACATCGTCACGCTTTCGGACACGTATATACTAAATTTAATTGTTCATACATTGTTTTATGTCCGACTTATATAACGCGTTATTTTCGGATAATCTCCTCGCGTTTATGATTTTATGCGATTAAATGTTCAGGGGTGTTTCAACTTACCCCCCTTAAAAGAGACTTCGTCCCGAAGTCTTACTTCCTTAACTGGTGTTTTCCCATTCTTGTTAATCCTAGGGATCAAGTCCCACATTTCATAATTCTCACTACCCAAGTGTGTTCATAGGCACTATGCCACATTAATGGCTTCTCACAAGTTTTCATAGTAGTCCAAGGTATTAGCAATGTACAAATAATAATCTAAGGTGTAAACCACAGTACACACCTTCATTCATAACCGAGCGTACATACACACACATAACAATCTCATGCACACCATCTCATACACACAACCAACGTGTGGCTATAGGAACACACACAGTGCAAAGGTTAAGTCCTGAATACGTTCTCTCTAACCAAGGGATCCTGTCCCGCAAGTCCCACAGTTCTATTTCACCATTTGTGCTTATAAGCACCACGCCACATCTGTGGCTCAATAATACTGCAATGTACCAATGATATTTATGTACTGCACTCATAGCAACCAGATGAACAAGTCATTCATTTATGACTACCATGAATTTAAACCAATTCACACACAGTTCACACATAGCATCCAAAACAACACCACAAACGGGTAATACCCCAGTAAAAAACGCAACACGCCTACCCCCCTTAAAAATGGATTACGCCCACATAATCCCTTTTCTATCATCCTTGAACCTCGGTTCAAGATTTTTACTTCAACTTCTCATGGGGCATTCTAGTTTCTATGCTATTAGCTCACCTTATGATCCTATCAATTTCCTTGATCATGTTAAAGGGTAGTTTTTGTCTTAACGATTCTTATCGGTTTCCATACCGATCTATAACGTATTCGGGTTTAGCCACTCTAGGGTTAAGGTATTGGCCGATAGGTCACTTGTTATTTATCTGGGAAACGTGATATACGGTCCACCAGCTTCTGTTGTGCGACTCTGATTTCCTTCAGGTTTAATTTTCCCTCACTATGTCTTCCAAGGTGGTGCATGGCTTAATTGTATCCTTATCATTTAGGAATAAGGCCTTTTGACTGCTGTGGGGCATTTGAATTTATGCGCGATTTTGGTGGCTTGTAATCTGTCTATCCATTTTCTTTGGTGGTCGGATATTCATTCTTTTAGTACGCTTTTTAAGCGTCTGAGTTATTCCTCCTAGCTGCCACTTTAGGTTTATATTCATACATACTCTGTAGTAACGATTTATTGTTTAGTGTTCTTCAATGTCAAAATGTGTCGTTGTTATGACGCTTTGTTTAGTTTATATTACCGCTCATAATTATGTGTGGGTAGCTAGTTCACTCTCCTAGCATTACTACCTCTTCTTATCTCCAAATTAGCCGTTTTTCGTCTTTAAATAATCTTTATTTGTCAGCCGAATTATGGCCTTGACACTGTTGGTTGACTTCATTTGGTTTCAGTCAAAAGCTTACTGAATTATATATGTTAGAAGTCTCTATGATTGTAAACCGTATAACATAGGATACTTAGTTTCCTTATCATGACCATTGTTCGTAGGAACTAAATTAATGGACTATTACCGGTTACTTTTTGCATTTGGTTGCGATAGTATGTATTTTATGTGGTAATTTTTAGGTTAATAGTTACATCACATCCTTTCAAGTCTTCTCATATTTGTAACCTCAAAGTTTCGAATAATGTATCAGTGTATTCTACCCGCTCGTATCATCTAATACCGATATCCCATCCTTCGTACTTTCCTAATCTTGACTTATAAGATTTCCCATTTATTTGTAGTTCGTGTGTCCACTTGTAGGAGGTTTCGGGAATCATCCAACATCGACGTGATCAGCGTAAGTGTTGGACTACCCCTTCACCGCAATTTGTGCTTAGTGTCACTTGACCTGGCCAGGGTCGAGTTCAACTTTGCACGTCCGATTTACACGATCAAACAATTATTCACATTTGAATTCTTATCCCATTTGTTTCTAGTCCTCTGGCAATCAATTCATTGACTAGTGTCACCATCTAAGCCTTTAGATTAATCGTTCAAATCCTCTAACTGTACAGATCTCTAGGTGTGTACATATATATATATATATTTGTTCATCCATGTATACATATATACCCACGTGTTATAATCCTCTTGATTTATATTTATCCACATACGATTGTTCCCATAGGTTTATTTCCTCCTGATCTTCCAAGTTCTTCTTATAAACTGTATATATAAAATTCTCGTACCGTATGTACATATACATGTTCCTTCACGTATACTTGTAGTCTCATAAATTTTTGTGTTCGCTAATGGGATATACGATTGTATACTTCCATGTTTTCACATTATTACTATTTCCTCGACGCTTATAAATTATCTTAGCCCATCAATTGATAATGTTGACAATTTCCAACTTCCAATACCCAATTATTCATAAATATTTGATTGAGTTGGGACTATTCCTCGTTGGAGTGCCTAGTTAATTCGGCTGGTTTTATCTTGTTTGACCGTTTAGGTCCTCTTTGATCCGACTTCATATTACCAATTTTAGTTCTTTGATTGGACTATCTGAAATACCCCAAAACTAAGTATTCTAAGTAAACATCAATTTATGATGTAGTAAGGCTAAAATATGCCTTAGAAAGATTGGTAGACAATTTAAACCAAGGAAAACACAAGAAAATGCCTTAAGGGCAATTAGGGCAAAAATGTGCTCTAAGCTTGGAGTGACTTTGATTAGCACCAAAATACCATTATAAGAATTTAGTAATATGCTAATGGACATTTTAAATCAATTATCAAAGAAAACCAAGCTCAAAAACAAGCTTAAACACAAAATGTGCTTTAAGACTCCTTAAAGCACCTTTTTGAGAAATTGTCTTAGAAATGAGTTTTGAGTGGATAAATTCCCATTATTACATATTAATCAACATGTGTGCTAATTATTATCACATTAGGAAGTCTAAATCAATGGGAAACCAAAAATTTCACAAATATGTGCACTAATCTGTGAATAGTGCCAAATAGTGACTAGTTTAAGTTTTAGTCAACATAAGTCAATTAGTTGGTCAACCAAGACCATAAATATCTTGATTATAAGGGGGGGTGGCCGATTTTAATGTGGGGAGTGACCACATGACTAAGCAACTAAAGGAAAAGAAGAGTAAAAGAGAGAATAGTACTATTTGCTTTATAAAAAGGAAATCTTACCTTTTAAGCTTACCTTCTCTCCTCTTCTTCATTCCTCTTCTTCTTCCACGGTTCTCTTCTTCTCCTCTCTGTTCTAAAGCCGTCCAAGCAGCCCCCATGGCACCACCACCTTCATTTGTCCATAACTTACTCATTTTAGCTCCAAATCAAAAACAAAGCATAGATTTCTCTTAGTTAGACCAAGGCCTTGCTTCCTATCTTTTCAAAATTTGAAAAGCCTCATTTTGGAGCCATGGGAAATCACCATTGAAGGGGGAAAAATAAGCTTGGAGGGTGCATTAGCTTCTCCATTCTCTTAAGGTAAAGAATATGTAAGAAAAGTTAGGTTTCCACCATTTCTCCACATTACCGAAAATTACTACTCATGGGGCTTCATTTTTATCCATTGTTCTAGCTTGATTCTATTCTCCAAGGGCTAGAGGAGGTCCTTCTTGATTCATATCCAAGCCTACCTTAAGACTTCAAGGTAAAATATTCATTATAAGACCTTAAAACACAATTTTAACATAGGTTTTCATTCCTTAAGGTTAGTGTATTGTTTGGCACTCATGTGAGTCATTGAATATTGATTAGAACATTGGCAAAGGAAATTTAATGGGTGGCCGAGATTCATTCAAGAAGAAGGTCTAAGGAGGAAGTTAAGATAAGCTTGGAAAAACAAGGTAAAATGCTTACCTAATGGTGGTTTAAGTTTTAAGGGATGGTATTTAGATAAGTACTAATGTAGCTTAAAGCTTACATTATGGTATGGGTTATGTAACCTAGGAAAAAAAAGAATTCAAACAAGCTTATGAACTTGTGATTAAGGAGCCAATGGGAATGAGTTAGTAAGATAAGTTTAAGATGGATTTTAAGAGCATTATAACTACTATTAGATTGATGGGTGTATTTGCAGGTTGAAAGCTTTTATATGTGGGAAATTCAGTGTTTAAATTCATGTCATTTAAGGGCCTAAGAGCCATGTCATTTAAGGGCCTAAGAGCCATGTCATTTAAGAGCCTTAGTGCTATGCAATTTAAGATTATTGCACTATATTGAGTTTATTATGTATGAGTTGATTTGGGTGAGGAAACAAGATGAGAAAGGACTTGATGTGTGTGAGTTGGTTGAATGAGGGAAA
This sequence comes from Limonium bicolor, assembly GCA_023374045.1. Taxonomy (NCBI): domain Eukaryota; kingdom Viridiplantae; phylum Streptophyta; class Magnoliopsida; order Caryophyllales; family Plumbaginaceae; genus Limonium; species Limonium bicolor. The sequence goes on along the minus strand of CM041778.1, from coordinate 249,335,789 downwards.
CAATGCATTTGGGCATGATAAAACACTAGAGAAGCTATGACGAAATTTGAATAGAAAACAAAGAGTTTAAGTGGAGGTGGTGAGTTAATATGCCCTAGGATTCACTAGGGATCATTCTGAGGAATTGAGTGGAAATGAGTTAACTAAGGAGTTCTGGAGGTTTAGAATGACCTAGAATTGTCTATGAGGAAATTAGAGTTCAGATGGGTGTATTGAACACACCAAAGTCATGGTATGAGGAATGGTAAGACTTGTGCGAAATTTGGAGGAAATGGGTACAATGTTTTAAGATGATTTAGGTAGGAACTAGGGAATATAACAATGAGAAGTTTTGATATCTGTGTAAGTGGTGAAGATGCTAGTAGTGGATTAATAAGGTCATAGTTGGATGGTAATGAGTGGACTTGGGTGATGGAAGTGAAGATTGAAGGAGAATGTTGTCAAATGTCAAGGAAAATGACTAGGAATGTAAAAGAGCGTGTGATCATGAGAATGGTGAGTAAGTTGAGTAAAAGGAGATGGAAATGTCTAAGGAGGGTGTAGGATAGTCAAGGTAAAGAAGAACAAGGTTAAGGTGCTAGGAAGATGGGGAGAAATGCATAGGTAAGTTCATGAGTTTAGGTTGATGAGTAGCAAAAGGAAAAGAAAGGAATTGTGCATGGACATGCAAGATAACCTTGGAAGGTTTAGCAAGCAAAGATGGGATGTAATAATGCTTAGGGAGAAGTCATATTGATTGGAAAGGAAACACTTTGGATAGTTAGAGTTTTAGACAAAAAAATTACATGTTGGAAAAATAAGGAAATAAGTAACAAGTGTTAGGAATTCTTGTAAGGATTGAGAAAATGGTTAAGGAGGTTTTAGAGGATGTTCTAAGGTGAGATTAAGTGCCTATATGGTATTAAGACATAATGGGACACTTGTGGAAGAGTTGGGCATTTTGGCAAGAAATGAGATAAGTGTTTAAGGGTATATAAGATGAGTTTTCTGGCACGTCCGAACTTCCGTCCGAATTTGGAAGCTCGGACATGCCCTGTTGCGTTTAAATTTTCCGAGTCTCGACCAGAGTCCGAACTACAGTCCGGACTTAGATGTTCGGACACTTGAAATTTTTCCTGTGATTTTTCCTCGACCTATGTCCAAACTTTGGAAGCTCGGACACATGTTCGAACATACGTCTGGTTGCACCCTTTTGAGTCTCGGCTTGCGTCCGATCTTCGGAAGCCCGGACACAAGTTCGGACATGGTGCTGTTTTGACCAAAAACTTTGTTTAAGGTTAGGAAATGATATCTAATGCTGGGGATTGATGGATATTGATGTTAAAAAGTTATTAAGGGCATGCTTGGAGGGTGGCATGACTACTAAGTGGGTGAATAAGTATAAGGTATGAGGAGAAGTGATTCACTTAAGATTAAGTTGTAAGAACTTAAGTGGTGTTAGATGGGGATCATTAGTGACTAAGTGAGTTAAGTAAGTTAGCTTTATTGGAAAAGTAATTAACAACCTAAAATTGAATGAATGTTTTAGGGTTTGAGAATTTGGACTCCAGAGGAGAGTAAGCAACCGAACGACCAACGGTGAACGGTACAGTTCTTCTTGTGACCTGCTTGTTAACGAGGTGACCCTCGGCTTGTGTGCTATTTGTTTTTGTGTGCTCACTAAACAAGATAAAGCATGCAACCAGAACATTATGTTTATTGTATTGTTGTGTGATGTTTGAAAACTAACACAACTTACCGTGAGAACTTACTAACCAATGTTTAGTAAGGAACTGTGTGAGACTAAGGAACGCTCCCTAATATTAGTTTGTTAATAACCGAAAGAGGTTTAACCAACAAACATCGTCTTGAGACTTCTACTAACTGGAACTTAAGGGGGAGTGAGGAACCCGGGACTGACTCCGGTCATGCATGCTAAGGAAAAGGGGGTCGGTATCTATAGTAGATCCGACTTCCGCTTAAGGACTTGTCTACGGACTTGTTGCCTAGGGTCGGTTGTCGGCTCAGCTACATTGGACATACAGTCCAAGGTAGGTGGCATTAAGATGTTGCGGTAGGATCACCTAAATCCTAAATTATAAGATAAGTTGTTTATTCAACCAGTGGAGTTAATAGCTCATTGGTGTGAGCCTCGATTTTAAACCCTACCCTATGTGGATTAAGTTGATTAGGATCTAATCGGGTTTTAGGTCCACTTATAACCTAAGATTAATAACTATGTCATATAACAATAATTATTAAAACCTAAGCTAGCTCACTGGAACTATTATGAGTCGCCACCTAATTTTAACCTAGAATAAATCAGGAAAGGTAGAGTTCGGGTTCGGGGGCTTGGTATTCGACTTATTTAGGGTTCAATTACTTTCATTACCCTTCCTAGGTCGTTTTTCTTCTACTTGGTTTATTTATGGCTTATTACGAGTCGTTTTAACCTAAGTGCGCGAGCTTCTGTTTTTTTGTGTTTTTAGCATTTTTTGACAGAAAATTAAAGTGAAATCGAAAGATACCTAAACTAGGGTTTCAGAGGCGGAATTAGGTCGAATTTTGCCTACGTCCGTAGCCACGGACCCCATGTCCGAGACCACGGACCCAGATAACCTAACCTTATACAGAGGAGTCGAAATTAAAGGAAAACAAAAAATTGCAAAGTCCAGGGCCACGGACAGGCTGTCCGTGGGCCCGGACATTATTAGAAAACCTAAATTTTGAATTTTTTTAAATCCCGCCGCCGTCCGTGGGCGTCCGGGCTTACAGACAGGGAGTCCGGGACCCCGGACATGACGTCCGTGGGTGCGGACCGCCCTCGGACGGCGGCTTTGAGGCTGTTCCCGAAAGTGTTTTTGGCTCAAATTTTATGGGTGTGTAGCCTAAAAGATGTACAAGACGTTAGTGATTGAAAGTTTTCAATTTGAATTCGAATTAAGCACGAAACTTGGTAAACAAGTTATTGGACAGAAGCTTAAACAAACAGCAATACAGAAGCGTAGAAGGGTTAGTTTGAGCCCAAATTTTGAGGTAAGACAGATAATACCGTAGAGAATTAGGGAAGTGGAGTTTCTACCTGTTTTACCTTCGGATTCACAACGATTCTTCACACTGGGATTCGTCGAGTGCTCCGTTGATGGCAGACCCGAAAGGTTTTCGAACCAAGCTTCTGGTTGTTGGTTGTTCTTGCTGTTCTTCACGTTTTGGAGGTGGTTTGGTTGATGTTTGATGATTGATGATGTTGTGAGAGTTGAAAAATATGTTTTGGTGTTGATTTTGGTGAGATTTCGGTGTTTGATTGTGGCTTTGGAGTTCAAAAACGTGGAGAGAGAGAGACGGCTGCCTTCTTTGAGAGTCTAGGGTTCTTGAGGTTATGAGATTCTGATTTTATCCAAAAACCTATCCCCTTATATAGACTTTCTTAAAGATAAAGAAAATCTAGTAAAAGTAAGATTCTTTGGTATTTTAATTAAAAGACTTTCCAAAGGAATTTTGCTGTGAAATTTTAACCACATGTCAAGGATGGATATTATGAATTTTATGAGGTGGAACCGAATTTTTTAAATGTTGGAATATTTTTAAATTGAATTTCCCGTCAGATTCAGTCAGAAATTGCTAGAAAATTATTGGAAATTCAAAAAATCAAAACTCCAACGCCATTATGCTTAAAATGCCATCCTCTATCATGGGTTAAAATATCAAAGCATTTCAAGCTGATTTGGGCATCCTTTGGAGGAGAGAGAAAGCCTATAGGAGGTCTTAGGAGCCTAAAAATTACGAAAACGCCCCTGACAATGACGAAGCTGCTCCCAATGCCATGGAACACGCCAATCGGGCCAGAATCTCTCACTACTTGATTGAAATATCCCTCACAACACCAAAACCTCATAGACCTTAACCAGAGGGGGTCAAAATTTTGGGTATAACAGATTGCCCCCCGTCAACTGGACTTTGTAACGGATGTGAAAAGTCTGGTTGATGCTTGAGTGAAGCCCCAAAATTTTGGACTCCACTGAGTCCTCCATGTTTGTGCGAAACCGTGTTGACTGCGTCCAGCTATTCGGAGGCGCTGACTACCTAAGCAACAAAACGATGTCGAGCTATTCTAAGGCGCTGACTACCTATAATTGAAAATGTGTCAAGCTATTCTAAGGCGCTGACTACCTAGGTGACGAAAACAAAATAATGTCAAGCAGTTCTAAGGCGTCGACTACCTATATTACATGAAATGATGCAATGTCAAGCGATTCTAAGGCGTTGACTACCTAGGATGTGAGAACTGGGTGGTATGCAAATGCAAGAATGCTGAAATGCCAACGATGCTGATGCTGATGATGCTGATGATGCTCGGATGCTTCTAGGGACCGAAACCCGTGCTAATGCTCCTGGCTGGACCCAATGTGGACTTATTGCCATCGCCCCCCAAGCCGGTGTGCAGGGATAACTCCTGGTAAAAACCCTGGGGACTTATTGCCTTCGCCCACCATTCGTTGATCCCGAAAATAAGTTGACATCGCAAAAGGAGGATTTATTGCCATCACCTCGCCAACTTTTCTGTAGCCAGGTCTTGTGATGCGCCTGGATAATGCAACTAGGTCTTACGACGAGCCTATATGAATGAGATGAATGCAATGTGTTTGATGAGAGTGGGTAAGCTAAAGGGTAACGCTAGGTCTTACTACGAGCCTAAGGAAATGCAACTAGGTCTTATGACGAGCCTAAAGGACGGTTCTAGGTCTTATGACGAGCCTAAAGGACGGTTCTAGGTCTTATGACGAGCCTAAGGAAGGATCTAGGTCTTATGATGAGCCTAAAGGTTGGATCTAGGTCTTATGACGAGCCTAAAGGTTGGATCTAGGTCTTATGACGAGCCTAAAAGATGGTTCTAGGTCTTATGACGAGCCTAAAGGGATGCAAGTAGGTCTTACTACGAGCCTAAAGGAATGCGACTAGGTCTTACTACGAGCCTAAGGATGGATCTAGGTCTTATGACGAGCCTAAAGGTTGGTTCTAGGTCTTATGACGAGCCTAAAGGTTGTTCTAAGTGAAAGTGAGTAAAATGTATGATGGGTCTAAATGGATGTAGAAACATTAGGGTTTATGTCAAATCTGAAGATGGTAGGGCTCAAGATGGGCCTATGGATGTTTGGGTGTGAAGGTAGGGCTTAAGACGGGCCTATGGGAATTTGATGTGGAGAAAGGGCTTAGGACGGGCCTGTGAATGTTTGGATGTGGAGGTAGGGCTTAGGACGGGCCTGTGGGATGTGAGAACGGTTTGAACCTTTGGGTTTTGGACCTTTGGGCTTCAATCGGTGTTGTGGTTGCAATTGTTGGAACCAACAATTGCCCCCAGTATTCTTTCTTAAGGCAATCTGAGTTAGAGTTCATGGCGATCGATCGGAACGATCGATTGCCCCCAGTATTTTCTTTGGCTAAACGTGAGAACAAGTCTCGTCCTCACAGGGTCAAGGCTTATGTTTTGATGTGGTGCTTCTTAACCCACACTCGACGTGTCTGGTGTTTGCACTCGTTTCTCACTTACGGTCACAACTTCTCAACCATTGAATTTGACATTTGTTAGATTTACGCGTTCAACCTGTTACTTTCACTCGATTGGATACACAACTACTAAGTCGGAAGTCTTTTGAGCTTATAACGTGGCTATGGGGTGCGATGAATGACAATAGGATAATGGAGGAATGTTTAGGATATGTGGAGCTTTAAGGATGACCAAAGCTGCAACTTGCACCGTCTCTCGGACTTGTCTTCTTTGCCTTGAAGTCATTTGGCTACTTCGTGATGACTTCGCTCATGAACTTGGGACTTGGAACTTTTGGATTGTTCCTTTCATCTTCTTTCTTTTTTCCGATTTTGGATTTCTTTGAGGCTTTTCAAGTTTGCCTTCCTTGAATCTCCGTTCCTTCGGGGTTCTTGTGTTTCCCGGTTTTGAACTTTGAGAGCTACTTTTGATGTTAGCTCGTTTGGATCCTGTGTCACTTTGGGACCATTTTCGGATCGTTTCGTCATGCTGGTAGCAATTTTGCTTCTTTGGACTTGTGAAGTTGTTGTTCGGAAGTCGGGCTCCTTGCTTCCTTTGGTCACCGGGTCGGTTATTCATCACTGGCTGGCTTATTTGTGGAGCTTGTAGCATTGTAAAATAGGTCATACATGAAAAGCTCAGCGGGGGCGCCTAGGGTGTAATGTCAGGGTTCACAAGCTTTTTGGCTGTGTGGTGCTGTACCTAGGTGCTTCGTCATCCCTAATAGTTGTGTACCCGTTCTTTGTTACTTTTCACAGGTTTAAGCGTAAATTTACAAATTATCTCCTTCGGTCGGAGTCATGCCATTTACCTTACCTCTGAACGTGATCTCTCCGGAGTCGTGTAAAAATGACACGCTCGTTCGCTCTTGGTTTTACCGCTCAAGGCACCCTCGCGAAGTGTACACTCAGAGACTTGTTTGCACATTTAAACAAAAGAAATAAACATTATCGTTCCTTAACTCAGATTGCCCCCAGTATTATTGTGGGGTTTTTGACAAGCCTTTTGAATACCCAGGTTATTTGTGGAAGGCGATTGTGCGGAATAATGATGGTGAGTGGTGATGGGGTGATCTTGTGGAGCAAATATTTGGTGAAATGTTGAGAAAGTGGAGTGGTGAGACACATGGGGTGTATATGATGAAGGTTGTATTTGTACGAGGAGCTGTAGTGAGTATGGACGAAGCGATGAGGTTGCTCGTTTTTTTTAAAAATGATTGGAAAATGCTTTGCATGGAAATTGTGAAAATGGAACCACGTATTATTCAATGTAAAAATAACGTTGGAAACTACAAACTCGGGAGAGCTACCAAAAATAGTAAAGGGGACTAACTACTATGAAAGCCAAAAGGTGACTAATAAAAAGAAATCTACCTAATTGAAAAGCAAAACAGTACTTAAAGACTACAAAATCTAATAAGACCTAGGCATGGATGTCCTGCCTACATTTCCATGTCCTTGAAATTGATGCCCTTGATCGATGAGATCTTGGATTGCGTGTCTCAAAGCCTTGCAATCATTGGTATCATGGCCGGGTAATTGGTGGTACCAACAGAACTGACTTAGATTCCTTCCTTTTTGAGGGTCCCCAGGTCGGGGAGTGAGAGGCTGTAGCATGTTTCGTTCCTGGAGCATTGCAAATGTCTGGCTTAATGGTTGGCCAACGTCTGAAAATTCTCTCCGACGGGAGCTCTGTCGGGGTGGTTCTACTGCTCCAATGATCCAACCTGGTTCCCTCTGACCGGCATTCGCCTCATACTGCCTAGACCTTTTCCGGGTGCAACTTTGGATGCAAGATGTCTCATTGTTCGGTTCTGTCTTCCCAATTGCTGTTTGAGTTCTGCGGCAATCTCCTCGACATTCCCTTGCAATCCTTGGGCTCCAAAGGAGCCGACTTTAATGTGGTCGTGAAGAGAGCTAAGAAGCCTACCAACTAGTGCATCCTGAGCTTGACGTCTGGCCTCCAGGGAAAGGGCCTTTGCCCTCATTTCTTCGATTGCTGCGACGTAGTTCGACTCCATGGCATCCCTGACAACACCATGTCTCCGTTCCATAGCAGCCATCATGGCTTCTAGTTCAGCTTGGCCATTCTTCTTGTATTAGCGGCCCCATGAAAGTCCGCATCCCGAGAGTTGATCCTGTTTCTCAACTCTTCTACGGCTTCCTCCATGGCTTTTAGCCTAAGCTCTATCTCTGCCATTCTATCCTCCGTTGTAACTGGTCTTCCTTTTCCCTCCATGCTTGTGATGACAGTTTACCTGTTTTCAAAATACCGTCTGTCAGAAAATAAAAGAGGACCGGACTGAAGTTCTGGGCCGGGAAGGAGTACTTGGTAAGATGGCGTTCTAATTTAAAACTTGTTTGGGTCGAGTAACTCTGATTAGGCCTAAAAGATGACACCTAAATCTAGAATTTTGGGCCAAAGCCCGAGTGAAAGTTTTTTCCTAAACCGGAATGGGCCTTGAAATGAAGTGGCCCGACGGATTTTCACGGATTGCTTTAGGTGGATTTGTTTTTCGCGGGCCTAGAACTAAGTTGATAATTTAAATTGGGCCGAAAGTGTAATCACCTAAGTCTAGGCTTTTGGGCCAAAGCCCAAATGACTCTCATATTAAATCAGACAGGGCCTCTGGGCCGCAAACAAATAGTGCTGCCGATTCGGGTTGGGCTAGGTTGACATAGGAGAAGTTCCTATCGATCTCTAGGCTGGGTAGTGGGCCAATCATACAAGCAGACAAGGCCCACACAAATTCAACATGTCCTCACCTAACGCTTATCCAATTCAGGTAAGGATCGATCTAGAGAAGTGCTTGGGGCATGGGCCCAGGTCACCACAAAGGAATAGGGCTTGCACACTATCCTCTTTGGGTTTCCCCACTTTTTTCACATCACCTGAAGGTGTGCGTCTACGGCCGGGTCTTTGACTGACCAAACAATGGGCTAGGGAAGGACACTGCCAGGAAAACGCTTGGGGCTAAAGCCCAGGTATTAAGGGGATGTGGTTAGACGACATCCTCCTTTTTTTCCCCGCTTATTCACATCACCTAAAAGGTGTGAGTCCCTGACAGGGGACCCTCAAACGGGTCCCGGGGTGAAATAGGTTTGCATGGACCCTCGCTCTCATATGATGCAAAGGTACAGAAATTAAAGTGCGCACGAAAGTAAACAAACAATGTAATAAAGCCATAAATAAACATTTTCGAGTTAAGCCCTCTTTCTTAAAATTAAACAAGTTAAAATTAAGAAGTAGTCCCCAGCAGAGTCGCCAGTCTGTAAGCCTCGATTTTAAACCCTACCCTATGTGGATTAAGTTGATTAGGATCTAATCGGGTTTTAGGTCCACTTATAACCTAAGATTAATAACTATGTCATATAACAATAATTATTAAAACCTAAGCTAGCTCACTGGAACCTATTATGAGTCGCCACCTAATTTAAACCTAGAATAAATCAGGAAAGGTAGAATTCGGGTTCGGGGGCTTGGTATTCGACTTATTTAGGGTTCAATTACTTTCATTACCCTTCCTAGGTCGTTTTTCCTCTACTTGGTTTATTTACGGCTTATTACGAGTCGTTTTAACCTAAGTGTGCGAGCTTCTGTTTTTTTGTGTTTTTTAGCATTTTTTGACAGAAAATTAAAGTGAAATTGAAAGATACCTAAACTAGGGTTTCAGAGGCGGAATTAGGTCGAATTTTGCCTACGTCCGTAGCCACGGACCCCATGTCCGAGACCACGGACCCCAGTTAACCTAATTATACAGAGGAGTCAAAATTAAAGGAAAACAAAAAATTGCAAAGTCCGGGGCCACGGACAGCCTGTCCGTGGGCCCAGACATTATTAGAAAACCTAAATTTTGAATTTTTTTGAATCCCGCCGCCGTCCGTGGGCGTCCGGGCTTACGGACAGGGAGTCCGGGACCCCGGACATGACGTCCGTGGGTGCGGACCGCCCTCGGACGGCGGCTTTGAGGCTGTTCCTGAAAGTGTTTTTGGCTCAAATTTTATGGGTGTGTAGCCTGAAAGATGTACAAGACGTTAGTGATTGAAAGTTTTCAATTTGAATTCGAATTAAGCACGAAACTTGGTAAACAAGTTATTGGACAGAAGCTTAAACAAACAGCAATACAGAAGCGTAGAAGGGTTAGTTTGAGCCCAAATTTTGAGGCAAGACAGATAATACCGTAGAGAATTAGGGAAGTGGAGTTTCTACCTGTTTTACCTTCGGATTCACAATGATTCTTCACACCGGGATTCGTCGAGTGCTCCGTTGATGGCAGACCCGAAAGGTTTTCGGACCAAGCTTCTGGTTGTTGGTTGTTCTTGCTGTTCTTCATGTTTTGGAGGTGGTTTGGTTGATGTTTGATGATTGATGATGTTGTGAGAGTTGAAAAATATGTTTTGGTGTTGATTTTGGTGAGATTTCGGTGTTTGATTGTGGCTTTGGAGTTCAAAAACGTGGAGAGAGAGAGACGGCTGCCTTCTTTGAGAGTCTAGGGTTCTTGAGGTTATGAGATTCTGATTTTATCCAAAAACCTATCCCCTTATATAGACTTTCTTAAAGATAAAGAAAATCTAGTAAAAGTAAGATTCTTTGGTATTTTAATTAAAAGACTTCCCAAAGGAATTTTGCTGTGAAATTTTAACCACATGTCAAGGATGGATATTATGAATTTTCTGAGGTGGAACCGAATTTTTTAAATGTTGGAATATTTTTAAATTGAATTTCCCGTCAGATTCAGTCAGAAATTGCTAGAAAATTATTGGAAATTCGAAAAATCAAAATTCCAACGCCATTATACTTAAAATGCCATCCTCTATCATGGGTTAAAACATCAAAGCATTTCAAGCTGATTTGGGCGTCCTTTGGAGGAGAGAGAAAGCCTATAGGAGGTCTTAGGAGCCTTAAAAATTATGAAAACGCCCCTGACAATGACGAAGCTGCTCCCCATGCCATGGAACACGCCAATCGGGCCGGAATCTCTCACTACTTGATTGAAATATCCCTTATAACACCAAAACCTCGTAGACCTTAACCAGGGGGGTCAAAATTTTGGGTATAACAATTGGCTAGGGTCGCTTTTGACCCGACAAAAGTAAACATTGAGATAAGATACAATCATTTCTACTTAAAGAGTGGTTTGTATTCTAAGATTAAGATAAGGTTGAGATAAGTTGCAACCATTCCTATTTAAAGGATGGTTTGTATTATAAGACTGAGATAAGCTACATCCATTCCTTTTTAAAGGATGGTTGTTTTCTAAGACTAAGATTGAGGTAAGATAAGGATGGACTAAGATTTAGAGAAAACATAACCTAAGGAGTTAAATAATTAACCCTCTAATTAAGGGAACGCATTTAAGTCGTTCATTGTGTTTGAACTTTGATTGTTCATAATTGGTTTGTTGTTTATTGCACCTTCTATTATGTTGTGCATCTAATCAACCTCCATGATATCGACAATTAGTCGTCGTAGCCACGTTAGCTTGGGGGCCATGAGAGGATCGTACCAGCATTCATGCTGACCCCCTTTGGGGGCTATTTTTACTACACAGGTGGACGTCAGGAGGCGGCCATCACGAGAGTAAGATGGGGTACAAGCGTTACGGGTTAAGTGTGGCCTACGTGTTGTGCATGTACACTCGTACGGCAATTTGAGTTAGTAAGATGTATAGGATGTGAGGGGACTGTAAGAAGGATATGTATTTGGTTAAGATTTGTATGTACTAAGGTTCGGTATGTTCTGTCTGTCAAACCGTGGCAAGGTCCTGGAGTGTATTGAATTCCGCTGTGACGTGTATATATATGTTGTTAAGTTGAAAAACCACATTTGGATTGAGATGGAGTGTTACAAAAAGTGGTATCAGAGCGTAGTTACGCTCTGATGACAGGAATTACCAAACTTAGGAGAATACTGAGGTTGAGTTTGAGTTATGGGTAAAGGGTTGAGTGTTAGAGTGAGAGGTGCGTTAGCTAGGACTTCCCGGTGTTTACCGGATATCCATAGTACCTAGACCCGCCCTCCACATCCCTTGCTTGAATTATGGGGAACAAATGCCAGAGAGAAGAAAGCCTTCTCTTACTCGGGAAAACCCGATCTGGTAGTTAGTTAACAGTAAGCAATATGTGAAACATCTTGTTGAACAACAGTTTATGAGAACTTGAACGCTTTAACAGGGGCGCAGCGGTGAAACAGGCGCTACCAAGGGAATTCTACCAGTAAGGGAAAGGAAATGACTGGCAACATGGGTCGACATGCTACGCAGTCGAGTTACACCGCAATACCAATGATAAGAAAAGCACTACGAGTGCAATGGATAAGAAAGGTTAAGCGACATGAGCACCGGACAGTGGTCCGAATGAGCATAACCGTGGATGATACAAGCACGAGGGTTAAGATTACTGGAAAGTCCAGTTAGAAACGGGGACTTCAAACCCCATACAATGAGGAAGGTTACAAACTTGTTCGACGTAGCACAGACAACGATAAAAACACATACGAATTATGTTCCGGAATAGGACTACGATGTAGTGCCTGAAGGAGGATCATTACTTAGTAACCACGACAAAATGTGTGGAAACGGGAGTGAAAGTCAAGACATGAGTAAATAACGAGGGGTTCCCTCAGGATGAGGAGCGCCCTGATAAACGATAGTACTGTCAAACCAACCAGGGAACTGCCGAATGGCTAGTTATCCCAAAATAAGAGAACATCAAAGGAGTCCTGGGGACTACCAAAGATATAAAGAAATTGGTGGAAGTACAACTACCGACGCACGCAGTACCGGTAGCCCATCTTGCATGGCGCACTTGCCATAGCAAGTGCTACTACGGTTAAGCTATACGGAAAGCCATCATGGCGAGATAACATAACACTACAGTTGTAGTACACACTAATACCGGATCGTAAATCTATAAGAACGGGAAAATGAGACCTTGGAAGGGCCTGACGGCCTGACCACGAAAAGATGAGTGGATACACCAGTCAGCAGGGAGCTGAACTTGGACAGAATACTAAACGATATAAATATTAGCAATGGTACAACCTACTATAACAACAACCGACAGTGCGGTGAGAACACCAATCCCAAACCCCGAGAGGAAAACATAAGAGATCGCTCAACAATGCGAGCAAAACACTACGTAAGTGATAACGTACAAGGAATGCATTACGGAATACAATGGAGACCATTGACACAACGACTTTCAACAAGAATGGGATAAGACTCCCGGATTGATCACTAAGAATGCCGGTAATAAGCATTCTTCAATGAAGATGTTAGTAAACCCCGGAAACAAGGATAAAAGGAATGAGCGTAAGCTATAACCTACTAAGGATTAAAGTCGTACAACCCTGGAAAAGGAAAGCTCAGAGGACTACCCCCACAGAGCGGGCATAGTCGAGCCGAACAAACTGATGAATGACAGTTAATACTGTTTGTCTAACTCATTAACACCCAAGTATGGTTGATCATCAACGGGTGGCGTAGTCAACGGAAGTTGAACGAAGCATTGAGATGGAAGTATAAGATGACAGGATGATATCCAACTTAGACACCGTAAGGCAAACACCTAATACGAACCTAACCTTGATTGCTAAAAGACGTAAGTCTAGCAAAAATGACAATATTTTCGAGGACACTAAGTAACCTCAGATCACCTGAATAAACCTCCATAGCAGGAAGCAGGATGCATCAACTTACCATGATACCTGATAATACATTTAATATGTAACCTAACGGTGGATAGTGTTCAAAGAAACAAAAACCTATAAGGATGACCTACAGATGAGTAAGAGTACAAGTAATGAACTGAGGCATTAAGCACTAAGAGCCTATGAGCCAAGGATGTTAACCACATCAGAGCCCAAGGCGCAGTAAGTTGTAAGAGAGCTTATTTAAGCCACGAAGGAACTACAATTCGTAGATATGAACGATTATCAAACCTATAACATAGATTGTGGAAAATATTGCCAGGAAAGACAACCAATGAGAATAATGAGATAGTACATTGGCAGGGGCGGAGAACGAACCATGCCTTTTAGGGTGGGGATACCTCTCCTTGTTGTGAGGCCATGAGTGGGAATAACCCCTTAAAGGGGCTTTCACTTATTAGAGATGCAATACGCTTTGGTTAGAAAATGGGAAATGTGAACCTTGAGACTACCTTTAAACATACTAGATACACTTGAGGAATAAGGAAGGCTGCAAAGACAGACCTCACATCCAACACCCAGGATGTAAGAATCAGTAATCGTGAGAGAAATTACCCTACTTACGAACCTGAGATTGATGCAGAACACCTTCATATTAAGAGATAACCATTTTATAACACAGTACGGCAACCGCCATACACCAAGTTGAGAGAACCCCCAGTGTGTTTACACCAGGAAAGGATTAAGTATAAGATAAGATGTTAGAATAAGTGAGTAAGTAGTTGCGCCATCAATGGGCAATATGGTAAAGGCCAGCTACCACTGTAGTAGTGGTCGTGAGTACAATATTTATATAAGTGGATTAAGTCATGGTGCGCGGTAAAGCGACCATTACGTATGAGCCGTCAAATATTGACACTGAGGCAATTAGATTTATGAGCTAAGACCGATGTAAGTAAGGGAATAAGATGGAAGACAAACTGCACATTGATGCCAGTAGTCTGGACCTGGTTAGGTAAGATTTCACAGGAAGCACACTACCCACTCCTTAAGGAACTGGAAGTGCATTCCTAGTAGATCAAAATATGAGAAACAAGATAAGAGGCTCTATGGAAAGAGACCTCAGTTACTAAGAGACCGAATCAGTACGGGATACAGGAAGAACTAGAGCATACCATACTTAAGAACATAGTAAATGGATTTCCCTTGATTAAGTTCAAGAAGAACAATAAATGTTATCATGGAACGATGAAGAGGAGATCGACAACAAAATACTTCATATTTAGCAATAGCTAAATGTGTGACGGACACTATGAGTTTACTAAAACGAGACGTGGGACGACTGCACCCCACAGGGGCTTACAGGCCTGACACGCTCATTTATGAGTTAGTTGGGTAAGTAGTAATGTACCAGTAAGGTACCCCATGCATGTAGACGAATGGTGTAAGGAACACGGGAAGTAGTCGACTCAGTATCACGGACAACGACACAAGATCAGACAAGAGCAGCCACTACCACAAACAGTCGAAGAGAAGAATTCAGTTGAACCAACAACACAAATGAATCAGAGAACAAATAATTAAGGACTATGAAGTGCGAAGAGCACGGATTGTTAAGTACAGACATTGGACATGTCTTAAGATGTAAGAGATTAATCTGTAAAGCGCAATAAGCACTAAACAGTAGTTTCAGATTAAGAATCATCCTCTGACCAAAGGTCAGTTGAAAGGAACGATTTAGATACTTGAGAAAACACTAAGAATACAAACATTAGATCTCCAGGGAGACTGGATAGTCGAGCTACAACTCATTAAGGCCGTGTATATATAAAGATAACACGTGTCCATTTGAAAGACCTTTAGTGCTAAACCATAAGCACGCAGGAGAAAGATATACAATACCATAAAAGGATAAGAGAGGCAGTTAAGCCTAAGACTATCAGAGTCACGCAGCGGAAGCTAGCGGACCGGTAACTTAAAGAGGTTTCACATACCTGATGAACCGGAAAAAGGAATAACGTACCACACACCTTCCAATGGAACAAATATAAGACTTAGCAACTGAATGCTTTAGTATCTTTGAGATTAGACCATACTAAGTTAAGAAATGGTATAAGTACCGTAAGAAGCCTCGATACAGAGACTAAGCCATTACCATAGTTATGACCCTCTGATCGAATTACAAGTGAGATAGATGACATGGAAGCTAGAATGCTTGGTGAGAATTAGACATCTTGAACTTATGTTCAAGGATGATATAATGTTGATTACGTGGGCGTAATCCATTTTAAGGGGGGTATAGCAAAAACCGCTTAGCGTATGTCTATGTACTGAGTACATAAACTACGGTGTGCATAGCACAAAAGAGTTGGAGAATTTGTTTTACATAAACATTTTGAGATGCGAATACCATACATATTAAGTACCTATCTTGTTAACTCCGGTGTGATTACAAGTTAAGAGAATTAGTGAGGAGGATTAAGGAGACTTAAGGAATATATGAGATATGAGTCGATATGAAAGTATGTGTGGGATAAGAATAAGATAACACTATGAGATATTGTTTGATATGGGTATGAGGTAGGAAATAGTAATTCCATGAGGTATAGGATGGTGAGAATTGGTATGAGATTGATATAGAACTTAGTAGGTATGAGAGCCCTGAGGTAATTACTAGGAGATGAACTGGGAATGATTGATGGACTAAGTCCACACCTTGGAGATGTATTGATTATGATTAGAAGAACTAAAAGATAGAAAATTGGAAATGAGTGAATTATTTGATGTTTGAAAATGACGTGGGAGGTGGAACTTGATTTTCTAGGGATCAAGGGAAACCGAACACAAATTGGGGTGGAAGGATAGTTCAACACTGATGCTGATCACATCAGGGTTGGATGATTCCTGAAACTCCCTTCCAGTGATCACAATTAAATCACACTATGGATAGAGGCTTTAGGATAAAATGAAATCGGAGTTGATTGTATTTTCAAATAGAGGGAACTATCCCTCACTTGACCTCGTAAAAAGGATTTCCTTTTTACTGAGTCTCGCCCATGAAGTCGAGGACGCACGAGCCTTTGTCTTTGGACCGGTGACATGGGGAGAGCAGAGTTGTTTTGTATTCTGGCCCATGGTGGCGTGGATGAATGTGCCTTTGTCTACGGACCGGTGACATGGGAGAATACGATGAAAATTATGTGATTGTTTTAATCATCAAAAGGAACAAAGAGAATTTTGAGTGCTATACAAGCTTAAGCATGTTGTGTGATATTAGAGTATAAGCATATGATGAATCTAATGAGCCAATAAGATTAAGTACACATAAGTGTGATCTATATGATCTATAGAATGAGGTGAGACATGTATTCTAATAAGATAAGATGTATGGGAACTTTGGGGACAAAGTTCTTTTAAGGGGGGCAGATTGAAATACCCCAAACCTAAGTATTCTAAGTAAACATCAATTTACGATGTAGTAAGGCTAAAATATGCCTTAGAAAGATTGGTAGACAATTTAAACCAAGGAAAACACAAGAAAATGCCTTAAGGGCAATTAGGGCAAAAATGTGCTCTAAGCTTGGAGTGACTTTGATTAGCACCAAAATACCATTATAAGACTTTAGTAATATGCTAATGGACATTTTAAATCAATTAGAAAAGAAAACCAAGCTCAAAAACAAGCTTAAACACAAAATGTGCTTTAAGACTCCTTAAAGCACCTTTTTGAGAAATTGTCTTAGAAATGAGTTTTGAGTGGATAAATTCCCATGATTACATCTTAATCAACATGTGTGCTAATTATTATCACATTAGGAAGTCTAAATCAATGGGAAACCAAAAATTTCATAAATATGTGCACTAATCTGTGAATAGTGCCAAATAGTGACTAGTTTAAGTTTTAGTCAACATAAGTCAATTAGTTGGTCAACCAAGACCATAAATATCTTGATTATAAGGGGGGGTGGCCGATTTTAATGTGGGGAGTCACCACATGACTAAGCAACTAAAGGAAAAGAAGAGTAAAAGAGAGAATAGTACTATTTGCTTTATAAAAAGGAAATCTTACCTTTTAAGCTTACCTTCTCTCCTCTTCTTCATTCCTCTTCTTCTTCCACGGTTCTCTTCTTCTCCTCTCTGTTCTAAAGCCGTCCAAGCAGCCCCCATGGCACCACCACCTTCATTTGTCCATAACTTACTCATTTTAGCTCCAAATCAAAAACAAAGCATAGATTTCTCTTAGTTAGACCAAGGCCTTGCTTCCTATCTTTTCAAAATTTGAAAAGCCTCATTTTGGAGCCATGGGAAATCTCCATTGAAGGGGGAAAAATAAGCTTGGAGGGTGCATTAGCTTCTCCATTCTCTTAAGGTAAAGAATATGTAAGAAAAGTTAGGTTTCCACCATTTCTCCACATTACCGAAAATTACTACTCATGGGGCTTCATTTCTATCCATTTTTCTAGCTTGGTTCTATTCTCCAAGGGCTAGAGGAGGTCCTTCTTGGTTCATATCCAAGCCTACCTTAAGACTTCAAGGTAAAATATTCATTATAAGACCTTAAAACACATTTTTAACCTAGGTTTTCATTCCTTAAGGTTAGTGTATTGTTTGGCACTCATGTGAGTCATTGAATATTGATTAGAACATTGGCAAAGGAAATTTAATGGGTGGCCGAGATTCATTCAAGAAGAAGGTCTAAGGAGGAAGTTAAGATAAGCTTGGAAAAACAAGGTAAAATGCTTACCTAATGGTGGTTTAAGTTTTAAGGGATGGTATTTAGATAAGTACTAATGTAGCTTAAAGCTTACATTATGTTATGGGTTATATAACCTAGGAAAAAAAAAGAATTCAAACAAGCTTATGAACTTGTGATTAAGGAGCCAATGGGAATGAGTTAGTAAGATAAGTTTAAGATGGATTTTAAGAGCATTATAACTATTAGATTGATGGGTGTATTTGCAGGTTGAAAGCTTTTATATTTCGAAAATTCAGTGTTTAAATTCATGTCATTTAAGGGACTAAGAGCCATGTCATTTAAGGGCCTAAGAGCCATGTCATTTAAGAGCCTTAGTGCTATGCAATTTAAGATTATTGCACTATATTGAGTTTATTATGTATGAGTTGATTTGGGTGAGGAAACAAGATGAGAAAGGACTTGATGTGTGTGAGTTGGTTGAGGGAAACAATGCATTTGGGCATGATAAAACACTAGAGAAGCTATGACGAAATTTGAGTAGAAAACAAAGTGTTTAAGTGGTAGTGGTGAGTTAAGATGCCCTAGGATTCACTTGGGATCATTCTGAGGAATTGAGTGGAAATGAGTTAACTAAGGAGTTCTGGAGGTTTAGAATGACCTAGAATTGTCTATGAGGAAATTAGAGTTCAGATGGGTGTATTGAACACACCAAAGTCATGGTATGAGGAATGGTAAGACTTGTGCAAAATTTGGAGGAAATGGGTACAATGTTTTAAGATGATTTAGGTAGGAACTATGGAATATAACAATGAGAAGTTTTGATATCTGTGTAAGTGGTGAAGATGCTAGTAGTGGATTAATAAGGTCATAGTTGGATGGTAATAAGTGGACTTGGGTGATGGAAGTGAAGATTGAAGGAGAATGTTGTCAAATGTCAAGGAAAATGACTAGGAATGTAAAAGAGCGTGTGATCATGAGAATGGTGAGTAAGTTGAGTAAAAGGAGATGGAAATGTCTAAGGAGGGTGTAGGATAGTCAAGGTAAAGAAGAACAAGGTTAAGGTGCTAGGAAGATGGGGAGAAATGCATAGGTAAGT
Organism: Limonium bicolor; assembly: GCA_023374045.1. NCBI lineage: Eukaryota > Viridiplantae > Streptophyta > Magnoliopsida > Caryophyllales > Plumbaginaceae > Limonium > Limonium bicolor. Next base: position 249,316,823 of record CM041778.1, on the reverse strand, counting down.
TCATGAGTTTAGGTTGATGAGTAGCAAAAGGAAAGAAAGGAATTGTGCATGGACATGCAAGATAACCTTGGAAGGTTTAGCAAGCAAAGATGGGATGTAATAATGCTTAGGGAGAAGTCATATTGATTGGAAAGGAAACACTTTGGATAGTTAGAGTTTTAGACAAAAAATTACATGTTGGAAAAATAAGGAAATAAGTAACAAGTGTTAGGAATTCTTGTAAGGATTGAGAAAATGGTTAAGGAGGTTTTAGAGGATGTTCTAAGGTGAGATTAAGTGCCTATATGGTATTAAGACATAATGGGACACTTGTGGAAGAGTTGGGCATTTTGGCAAGAAATGAGATAAGTGTTTAAGGGTATATAAGATGAGTTTTCTGGCACGTCCGAACTTCCGTCCGAATTTGGAAGCTCGGACATGCCCTGTTGCGTTTAAATTTTCCGAGTCTCGACCAGAGTCCGAACTACAGTCCGGACTTAGATGTTCGGACACTTGAAATTTTTCCTGTGATTTTTCCTCGACCTATGTCCGAACTTTGGAAGCTCGGACACATGTTCGGACATACGTCTGGTTGCACCCTTTTGGTCAGCTTGCGTCCGAACTTCAGAAGCTCGGACACAAGTTCAGACATGGTACTGTTTTGACCAAAAACTTTGTTTAAGGTTAGAAAATGATATCTAATGGTGGGGATCGATGGATATTGATGTTAAAAAGTTATTAAGGGCATGCTTGGAGGGTGGCATGACTACTAAGTGGGTGAATAGGTATAAGGTATGAGGAGAAGTGATTCACTTAAGATTAAGTTGTAAGAACTTAAGTGGTGTTAGATGGGGATCATTAGTGACTAAGTGAGTTAAGTAAGTTTGCTTTATTGGAAAAGTAATTAACAACCTAAAATTGAATGAATGTTTTAGGGTTTGAGAATTTGGACTCTAGAGGAGAGTAAGCAACCGAACGACCAACGGTGAACGGTACAGTTCTTCTTGTGACCTGCTTGCTAACGAGGTGTCCCTCGGCTTGTGTGCTATTTGTTTTTGTGTGCTCACTAAACAAGATAAAGCATGCAACCAGAACATTATGTTTATTGTATTGTTGTGTGATGTTTGAAAACTAACACAACTTACCGTGAGAACTTACTAACCAATGTTTAGTAAGGAACTGTGTGAGACTAAGGAACGCTCCCTAATATTAGTTTGTTAATAACCGAAAGAGGTTTAACCAACAAACATCGTCTTGAGACTTCTACTAACTGGAACTTAAGGGGGGAGTGAGGAACCCGGGACTGACTCCGGTCATGCATGCTAAGGAAAAGGGGGTCGGTATCTATAGCAGATCCGACTTCCGCTTAAGGACTTGTCTACGGACTTGTTGCCTAGGGTCGGTTGCCGGCTCAGCTACATTGGACATACAGTCCAAGGTAGGTGGCATTAAGATGTTGCGGTAGGATCACCTAAATCCTAAATTATAAGATAAGTTGTTTATTCAACCAGTGGAGTTAATAGCTCATTGGCTAGGGTCGCTTTTGACCCGACAAAAGTAAACATTGAGATAAGATACAATCATTTCTACTTAAAGAGTGGTTTGTATTCTAAGATTAAGATAAGGTTGAGATAAGTTGCAACCATTCCTATTTAAAGGATGGTTTGTATTATAAGACTGAGATAAGCTACATCCATTCCTTTTTAAAGGATGGTTGTTTTCTAAGACTAAGATTGAGGTAAGATAAGGATGGACTAAGATTTAGAGAAAACATAACCTAAGGAGTTAAATAATTAACCCTCTAATTAAGGGAACGCATTTAAGTTGTTCATTGTGTTTGAACTTTGATTGTTCATAATTGGTTTGTTGTTTATTGCACCTTCTATTATGTTGTGCATCTAATCAACCTCCATGCTATCGACAATTAGTCGTCGTAGCCACGTTAGCTTGGGGGCCATGAGAGGATCGTACCAGCATTCGTGCTGACCCCCTTTGGGGGCTATTTTTACTACACAGGTGGACGTCAGGAGGCGGCCGTCACGAGAGTAAGATGGGTACAAGCGTTACGGGTTAAGTGTGGCCTACGTGTTGTGCATGTACACTCGTATGACAATTTGAGTTAGTAAGATGTATAGGATGTGAGGGGACTGTAAGAAGGATATGTATTTGGTTAAGATTTGTATGTACTAAGGTTCGGTATGTTCTGTCTGTCAGACCGTGGCAAGGTCCTGGAGTGTATTGAATTCCGTTGTGACGTGTATATATATGTTGTTAAGTTGCAAAACCACATTTGGATTGAGATGGGGTGTTACACTATCTATAAGGTCCAATTCTATATGTATGTATATATATATGTTTTTGTCGTTATAATCATGTTAAATTTAATTTGTTGTTCGGATTCCTCTTTTAATCTTTTCTGGGTCATGTAACCCTTCTGTTACCTCTTCATTATTATTTCTTGTGTGTATCCACCAAACTAGTGGTAAGTATTCAGGGATTACCACCACTAAGATCCCAATATTTATTTTTGGTCGTTAAGTTATAACATTAACTCAGGTCGGGTGTGTTTGACTTACTAGTCGTGACCTCCTTTAATTGAATTTCATTTACTCCTTGGGTTTTACTGATATCAAGTCTTCTCTGATGTGTATGTATATCCTTGTATGATCAGTTTGCCAAATCACGTTTAGAGTTCCCCGTGTTTATTTATTTACGTTTTACTCGGTGAAGTTTGCCTTTGATTAAAAGTCCATTAGCCTTACTTATCCAAGGTCGCCTTGATTTCAACATCGACCATCTTCGTCTAGGTTATATTTACTAAGTTACCCATCTTATTAGATGCTCTTTCTTGGCCTATTTGTCATTATTATTGCTATCATAACCTCTTCAGAATTAATGGGGTCGTTCTCCATAATTTATTATTATTTTTATATATTTTTCATTCAAATGTGATGTGTTTTGGAAAGATTATACCATAATAGCTGCTTCATAGATTGTTGTTCAGACATTTACATAGGAGTCAAATTTATGAGGTGATGTTGGAGTGTACAATGATATAGCGCGTTGTAGTAGCTGGTACACTGATTAAAATGTATGAAGTAAATATCTTATAGTTGGATAATCTGCTTGAGAAGTTTACAGCCGGTTGAGGTTTTGAGGTGTCTTTGCTAAAATTTGGTATGGATTTTAAGAATTTTATGCATCTGACAATTGCTACTTAAGCATGGTGTTTCCAAAATTTAACTTTCTTTTTGTCACGGTCTTTGCATGTCTGGGATGCTCAGTTAAAGCTCAGACAAATATGGATCCAAGCGTTCTTTGGTAGGCATGTCTTGTGTGTATACCGTTTATTGGAACTAGAGTTCTCAATTTCGTGCTTCCACTGTATTAATTAGTGACGCTTCGTATCGGTTCTCTCATAGTCATAGTGAAATATAACAGACGATGTAAAGGGTTTATTTATTATAACCGAATTTTTTTTTGCAGCCATCAGTGACATTGCTTGCTGGTATTCTAACAATTCCTCTTTTGGAATGTGTTCATCCATGATTGACACTTAACTTTCTGTTGTACAATTCTTCCCTTATTTGATCTTCATGATCATGATACTCGTTAAATATTTGAGGGATCTGTTTATGCTCCTTATACCAGCGCATTTTTTTTATTTCTGGAAATTGCAAATATTGTTTGAGGATAACTGTTTAGGTATTGTACATACTTCCAGACTTGATTTGCACTTTTACATTGTGAAACTGGTTGCTCGTCTAAATGGTGTGATGGTATATTATCGTGCAGCAGAAGAATGACAAGCAACATTTTGTCCTTAGTGGGACAATTGCTAGGCTCCAAGGGGTAAAACAACTCGGACGAGAAGAGAATGAAGGAGGCATTGGTATGTATGTTCCTCGTTCGCCGGTGGCAGAAGCAGAAGGGAATGACCAGTTATGGTCATCAGTTTTAATTGTCTGAGATTGAGAGACTTGAAAAGAAGAAGAAAGGAGGTGGTGGCGATGCGTACCGATCGCCAGTTGAGGCGTTGTGTCTCTCAGATAATGCAGAGAATAAAGAGAAACGTGAGGTGGAGCAGGGAATTTATTGAATCCCGAAATATTATGTTTTAGTGTATAAAATGGTGTCATGCTTCATTAAGCATTAAAGATTGTACCAATTTTATGGTGTAATTTTCGTTTCAAACTATATTTCTTATATTTTATTGTTTTACGAGAGGTTTTCTAAAATTAACCTCTCAAGTGTATGAACTGAATAATTTATCTCAATCCCATCCTTGGCTTGATTAATTGTTTAATTAAGCTTTATTTATTTCGTAAATTTTAGGGATATCTTGGTCCTTTTTACTTGTCAGGTAGGGTCCTATCGACTGCTAGGCATGTCGACCCAAGTTGCCACTAAAATTGGTTCCTCTATGGGTATTGTTCCTTTGGCAACGTCTTTGAACTTCACGCCCCAGTCAGAGCTTCGAGTCTTAGGTCTATTGTATACTTTAGTTTTCCTTACCGTATTGATTATATGCCATGGTGTAAATGCTAGATCGGGTTTTCCCGAGTGTGAGGAGGCTTTCTACCTCTCTGGCGTTTTTCCAATGAATTGAAATGGACCCTAGGGACGTGGGGGTTGGGTTTAGGTGTCTGTTAGGTATCCAGTAATTATTGGGGAAGAACCCTAACTAATGAGCCTCACATACTAACCCTTAATCCCGTTTCCCAAATTTAGGTTTCTATTACTCGGTACTTCCTGTTCCAGTCATCAGAGCGTAACTATGCTCTGATACCACTTTCTGTAACACCCCCAAATAACAACCAACAATTAAATGACGCGCCTAACGGTAACATGAGATGTCTACGCAGCGGTTTCTAACTCTATTCGGGTGCTACAGATGCCAACCACCCACGTGGTTGACAGACCACATTACTAACACCAAGTTACGGTCTGCATGACAGGAAGCAGCCCTTAACCAAAATTCATATACAATATAAGATACAATTCCAAATACCGAGTGTCTACAATATGATTACTAAATCATAAATCGAAAAGTACAACCCGGGTTTAGTAACAACCCATACACTAACATACTATTCCAAACTCAAAAGTTATGTCTAGATAGACTACCCCCATGATAGTCATCCCGCCTATGCTCTGTTATCATCCAGCTCAATACCTGTAAAAATTGGGTTGTAAAGGACTCAACAAACTACGCTGAGTATGAACGTGTGTAGCCCGTATGTTGCCGGGCTACACGACTACTTGGTCGAATATTATAAGTCAATTTACATGCTATAATAAAGCAGTAAAGCAGGCCACAATACATCATGGTTTCATACACACTCAAAGGTAGCAAAGCATTAACAACAAGCAACCAAACATAACATGTTGGCGTCATAGCAACATCAAACACGCAACCAAGCACAAGCAGCTGCTAGTATCGCAACAACAATCATGTACATAATAAAACGTGTGCATAGGTATGTTATACTCCTGATCCTCACTATGGGATCATTCGAGCGTTGTGTATTTTTATTTCTTTTCTCTTGTTCCCATAATGTGTATTTTCTTGCTCTTTCCTTGCACCAGGTCTGGGATATAGTTTAGATCACGTGACCAAATCATGTAGGTGCCAATCTTTCCTTGTTTCTTTAAGGATTATTTGTGAATTCTCTTATGGGGATATAATTAGATCCCGTAACCATATCATGTAGGTGCCAATCTTTCCTTGTTTCTTTAAGGATTATTTGTGAATTCTTTTATCACCGCACGTTGGAGGACGTCTCCTCCATAGTTAATTCCTCCATTCCCGGCGTCATACGTCGAGAAAGAGGGGTCATCTTTAGACCCCAGGTTATGCTCCCCAAATAGCTGATCCTCCAATCTCGGCGTCATGTCGAGAAAGAGGAGTCATCTCTAGACCCCAGGTCATGCTTCCCAAATTGCCAATCTTCCAGTCCCGGCGTCGTACGTCGAGAAAGAGGGGTCACCTCTAGACCCCAAGATGTGCTCCACAATAGTCGGTCGAAGGATCTAATGCAGATACCAACTCCCGAGCATTCCATACCGCGCGGCCCGAGATGTTGTCTTCCCAGGTTATTCTCATGTTTTCACCAGTTGATATTTGCTCTTCATTATCATTAATGGATAGACACCATAGGGGGTGTCATGGTACGTCCTCTATGGTTAGAGAGGAGTTTCCCTTTATGGAGTTTTCTTTGTTTACATAGTTCGTTGTGTTTTATCTCAAAGTTCCATAAATGAGAAAGGGACTAAACTACTGTGTGCGTGCAAATAATATGCACAATGATATAGCAATCATATAAGCAAGATACGCAAGCAATCCAATTTCATGCTTTAATCTTAAGGTCATTTTCACACAAGGCACACAGCAAACAAGCCGTGTAACACGACAACATACGAACCACACATGTCCATACCTGGATCAGAAGCAAGGGTTATCTCACACACACGGGGTCCCGGTTGGCGTTCATTACGGCCCTAACAATAATAAAAACAACTTGTCAGTTTTTATGATTTCATGTACGAACGTTGTGACATTTCCCCTAGCTTATTCTATGCTAGTGTGTGAAGTTCCCTAGATGAACCTTTAAATGTAGTTCATATTAACCCTTAGCACTTCCCAAATATTATCCTTAGACTTAATCTAACTCCTAGAACATTTACATGTCGTTCTACACGTTAACTTAGTCCTTTCCTCTAGCTAATGCTTTAGAGTATTCGAGGCACCAACATACAACAAGTCTAACCTAAGATTTGATTTTGGTCCACCTAAGATGTATTCCCTCCTTAGCTAAGTAAGTTAGACATGTTTTTAATCCCTTTATTAAGACACACAACTCCTCAAATACTTTATGGAACTCAAGTATACCGAAGCTCAAAGGTTTCATAACCTGAAATGAAGTCCTTCTATGTAACTTTATTTAATCCCACTCTTAATATATCTAATGGTGCCTAACCTTCTCATGATATTCCATAAATTTAGTTAGATGCATTTGGAGGGTTTTGGGTTGATTATCAATCTGTCATCACCCTCATAACACCCATGAACAACAGTTATACAGAAGCTACAGCTTTACCGAAACTGAAAACATAATCTACATATTACTTCTTGGCTCTTGGCTCTAGTTAGTTCAGCTGATGTTCCCTTCTTTCCCACAGTACTTACTCAGTTAGCTATGGGTGTTAGCAATGTCTTAAACTCGAGACTAACCTAATACATCACTCACATAGCTTCTGTGATCGGTCACACAGAAACACCTACAAAAGATAATCAAACCCAAACCAAACTGATACATTATCTTTCCTTCTGTTTTCCTTTCTGCTCTTTAATCTGGTTTCTAATTTGCCCAATGTATATATATCTTACTAAGGTACGTTAGAGGTGTTTTAGATTCATTGGCAACCCAATACAACACTCTTCAAATCATTCTGTACAGAGTTATACAGAAGACAAAGTTTCAGAAACCATAAAAGCTGAAACATTCAATTCAGTTATCTTTTCCCTTATCCCTTTCTGTTATTCACTAAAATGTCTTTAAATTTTACCCCACTGGCTATAGGTGTGTTTAGGTTCAGTTATTTCTCAATTCAATCCTTATGGAACCCCCTGTAATTGGGTTATACAGAGGATACAAGTTTCAGGAAACTGAAAAGAAAACTGAAACTATAATCTGATATACTTACCTTGGTATCTTTTCTTTATTCAGGAATGTGACTTTCAATTTTTCCCCCAACCCTTCTTACCTAGTTAATAAGTGTTTAATCCAGGTTTTCCCTTAAAGACAGACCCAAGACAAATCTTTTAAAGCTACTGAAATGTTGTAATACTGAAGCTAGGAAATCTTGGACAGAAATGAGATATGAAGCTGATGTATATGTTCTCTGTTATTGTGTTTCCTTCTGCTCCCAAATCCGTTTTCTATTTACTCAACTTGCTTACTCACTTGGTTAAGTAGTTTATCCAGTATTTGACTCAAAACACACCCAAGGTGACACGGTTAAACCCTCTGAAGTTTGCTTATACTGAAACCAGAAAATTCCCATAAACTAAAATAACACTGAAGTTATGATATTGATTTCTCTCTGTTATGTGATCGGTTTTCAATTTTGTTCACGAATTAAGTTTCCGTTTACTCTCATTACTAACTCAAGTAGCTTAGGGTGTGACAGTTTTTTTTGTTCCAACAGACCCAGAATGACATAGATACCAACGAGACGGAAAACTGAAAATTAAAACTCGATAGAATCTGAAACTGAGAAAAACACTGTCACATCTTCCTCTCTTTATTTTCTTTGTTACAGACTGACTTCCTATTTACCCCAACTTGCTTTAGTTGCTTAGTCATGTTTTAACTCAAGTTTTGAATTTGAACAGATTCCAAGTCACATAGACAACCTCCCTAAGAACTCTTTACAAGGAAACTCAAATCTGAAAAACTGTGACATTAATTTTCTGTTGCTACTGATATTGTCTTTCAGGTTTCGTTTCCCAAGTTATCCAGTTCCTTAGTTTGGTGTTCTAATACAGCTTTATCCTTGATACAGACCCACAACAGCCTAGTTGAAGTTACACAACTTACCTATACTGAAACAAGCAATTTTAGGGACAAAAAAAACGAAAACTGAAACTGATACACCATTTCCTATTGTTTTCTTTCTTTCTTTTTTTCTTTTTGCTATGAATCTGTCTTTCAATTTATCTCTGAGCATTTACTTGCTTGGTCTAGTGTTCTAGCCATGTTTTGAATTCAAAACTAGTCCAATGAATACTCACCTAACCTCTGTACAGAAACTGACTTCGACTGTAAACTGAATTGATGTTAAATTTTCTGCTATTGTCTCATTCTGTTCTTTTTGTCTACTTTCTGTTTTCCCCAGCTTATCCAACCACTTAGCTATGTGTTTCATTACCCTTTTTATCTTTAAGATAACCCCAATACCTTGTTGTTCCTTCTACTGAAACAGATTTACACAGAACCCATATAACCCAGAAACTGAAAACAAACTGAAATTATGAAAACTGATACTTTTCTTCCTTTTTCTATGATTTGCTTTCTGCTCACGTTCTGAGTTCTGGTTTTCCTTCAGGTATTTATAGATTAGTTGGGTGTATTAGTTTCGTGTTAGATTCAACATCCTACCAATAAAATCCCAATAACCCTCCTAGGCTTTAGTTATACAGAAAACAATGCTTCTGAATTAAAAGTGCTTATTAGATGGAACTTGACAGATTGTTTTGGTTTCTGATCATGAGACCAGTTTAGACATAGCTCATGGTTACAAGGTTTATCAGTATAATTTCGAACCGAATGTTACACATGATCAAGGATAGGTTTAGGATATGTGTTTGGATGAGCAGTCCGCATTTGTCTCAGACATTAGAACACAGAAGAGAGATTGAAAATAGAATCTGTTCCATGGCTTACCTTGAACTGATGTTCTAACCAGAGTGCTAGAATTTCTGAAGTGGTCATGCTTGTCTGATTTTCAATCGAAAATGAAGCAGATTCCCAGGAGGCTTCTGACACGCTTAATGAATGTGGTTGCAAGCAGGTTTATGCAGAATCATGAAAACTCGAGTGAATATGGTAGATCTTTTCAGACAGAAGGAGTTAAGAGGATGGAGTATGAGAGTTGGCAGTGATTACCTTGCTGTTTTGTGTCGATTTACTCCAGATTTTTAGAAGCTTGACTACCACTTCCAGACATGCACGAGAAGAAGTGGAAAGGGTTGAGTCTCAGATGCCAAGGTGGGAGGTTGATGGACAATGTAGGTGCATTTGTAACAAGGAAAGCAAAAAAGAAATCGAAGAGCAATGTCAGTACAGCAGGGAGTTACCTTGGACAGTTCTTTTCTAATGCAACTTGAACAGGTTGTTGCGCTAGGACTTGTACAGCACATTGAGTTGGTGGAAAGCTAAAAATGAAAAAAAGAAGTTAACACTCTATTCTCGGTCAACAACAGAGGGAACTAAGGGACTTTAAGCAACAGGAATTTCTCCGGTCTCATGGTCTCACCTGCGGGAGTTCTTAGAGAGAATTCTATTCCAAAATCTCCCGAGACTGTGCTAGCAGATCTTCATGCCAGGTTCATGTATGAGAAGTGCAGAAAATAAGAGGGACTCCAGCAAGGTTCTCGGACAGGAAGCAAGGAAAGGGAAATAGAAGTAAAAGGAAAATCAGTGGTATTCACCTGGTTATATGGAATAGCGTTGTTCCAGATTCTCTTGCATTTACGAGAAGCCAGAAGTCCTCTACTGAACTTGCACTAGGCATGAGGTAATGGAAGAAAGTGACAGGAGTTAGTGGGGTATTAGTTGAGTTTAAAGGCTGGTTGAGGAGTTAATGGGTTTAATTCACAAGAGAGTGGCATGGGAGTTGGGAAAACACAACTCTGCTGACTGATACATGGAACTTTGAACAGAAACAGACTTTACCCTTTTACTGAAACCAAGTTTATGCAGGTTGTGCTTCAGGTAGTCAGACACAACAAGGACCACGTGGTGGTCCATTGTTATAGTTTTCCTGATTCACGATACCACAGAGAATAGACAGAGGGAATGGGGAAATGATGGTCTCAGGTTACAAGACCATGCGTGAAAGTTTGTGAATTCCCCACTTTAAGACCAAGCTCGATTTCCTGTCTGTTTTCAAACTCAGAACCTGATAACCGCAGGTTGGTCTTAGTTGAATTTTTTTTTTCAGGCAGAACGATGGGGAGATCGATGGTCTGTTGGTTTCTCCTCTTTTTTTTTCTTCTGCTTGCTTCAGGTGGGATTACCAAAATCAGATAGGAAGAGCGTGTTTGTTGTTTTCTTTTTTTTTTCCAATGACCTTAGTACTACTAATGTTAATCCGTTGGTGTCTTTTACTGAATTCGAGCGTAGCTCAACCGGTTAAGGCGTTCATGAGGTATACGGGAGGTACGGGGTTCGAACCTTAGCGGGAGCGCCTTGCTCTTTTTTTGTTTTTCTCTTTTTTTTGTATAAGCTATACACATGTTTATTTATATATATGTAAGACCATATATTATATCGTGTTATTTTTTGTTACGAAGTTATGCGACGTTATTATTACTTATTACAACGTTACAATATCGTAACGTTACGTACATGTATTTTTCGTATTCGTACATATATAAGTACGTGACTATATTAACACGTAACGTCGTCACGCTTTCGGACACGTATATACTAAATTTAATTGTTCATACATTGTTTTATGTCCGACTTATATAACGCGTTATTTTCAGATAATCTCCTCGCGTTTATGATTTTATGTGATTAAATGTTCAGGGGTGTTTCAAAACCGGAACTGCATATTAACAATTGGGCTAATTAACCTGAGTAGTCTAAAGGTCCGAGAGGATCATGTAGTAGCATGCTCAGCAGTTGTGGCGAGCCTTTATGGGCACCAATTACAGGTATCGGATTAAAGATGAACCGGAGTGCGGGACTGTTGGGGGATAGTTAGCGGTATACCCGTCTGTAATACCGCAGGCTTTTGTTTGAACTTCACCCGAATTTTATGGTATTGATTTAGGTAGACAGCTCACTGTTCTTTTTGGGATTATTGTGTTGTAAACTTCAGATTGTATTATGCCTCTATCATCACTGTGGATTTCTGGATTGTATTGTCGGTAACGCTTCATTACTCACATGGGTGAGTAATGGCGAGTAACACCCGGGTTTAAGTTATTATCGGTTTTATTTCCGCTGCGACTCGATTAATTATTTCTGTTAGGCGCGCTACATTATTCGGATTTTGGAGTAGGGGTGTTACATGAATGATCCCAAATAATAGTGATTCCTAAGTTCTAATTTCCCGAACTCTGATGACATGCAATAGTAGTGACCTGATATTGTCCGAGACCTGAGCAGTGGTGGATCTAGAAGTTTGGGTCAGGTGTGTCCACATATAAATACTAAGATTATTTGTAAAAAAACATAATATTGACAATAACCACTAGTAGTATAATCTCTACATCAAAATAAATAGTGACACTATTAAGAATATTAAAAAACATAAAGTTGTTGATCAAAGATACTAAAATATCAATCATATTATTGATTAAACTAAAATATCAAATTCATGTTAACAAGTAGCAAAAATGTCAATTAGTATGTTAAATTGATTAACCTTATTATCTTTGTGATTTGGATGTATAGAAAGAGAGAACTGTATAGTAAATCAAAGATCATAGAAAATGAATAAATAAAATATTCACAAACTAGAAACCATGGTTCTTGATCAGTATAAGAGTGTCAAAACCTTTAACCAATAAAATTATTTGTAACATTTAAACAAATTGTAATTTATTATGAGTCTCATGTGTGTCCCTTGACACACCTAGACACCTAGCATAAAGCTAGATTCGCCACTACACCTGAGTGACCCTAGATAACATTAAAAAAAATTTAATTTTACCTAAATAAAACTGATCAAAAATCATTTTGAACACCGTATTAAAATTTTATAATATAATCATTATATCTACTAGAAATATTTTATCCTTGTCAACATTCATTGTTTTCATCATATAAAACCCTTTTTCTATAATATGTGTAAAGACAAACAAACAACGAATTATTATTTATTGATCAGGAAATTATATTTTGATAGAATTAAGTAGATATCTATTTACTTGTTTAGTAAAAAAACATTTTAATTCTAATCCAAGATAACCAAAACCACCCAGTTCTATTTCTTATTGATGCCCAAGAGTTCTAATCTTCAATTAACTGAGGAACAATACATGATGCGGGAAAATCCAAAATATTACATCCATTGGGTTTCCAAGCCCAAATTTGGCTAACTTATCATCTAACATATTACAAGACCGAGGAACATATAAGACTTTACTATCCGTTAAAGTACTTAAGTTCCTTCTACACTCCTTCAATAAAGGCTTTAAGGGATGGAAACTTTAGCAGCACTCAAAGAGTTTGACTATCTGAGATGAGTCTGAGAATATCCTTCACCCGGTTCTATTCAAAACTTATACAACCTGAATAATTTAACCTAGAACCTAAAATAATCCAAAAATTGTATTAATTCAAACAGGTCTTGATGTGTAGATATATGACTCAAAAACTGAACAAATAACCACTTTACCTAGACTACTTCAAGCTGCTAATAATGTTGTAAGGCATTCGACTCAATTAAGGGCACCATGACTTGATTGATCAAACCAAGATAGATAGATAACCCTTCGATACATGCATTTAAAAATTAAAATGGAGGTTTACTTAGATTTATGATTAAGCTCGTTTTTATGTGAGTAGTGAATATTGACTCAAATAACAAAAAGAAGATTCTTATGTCTAAACCACTATACAAATGCACATGGATAACAGTTCCCACAAAAATAAATAACCAATTAAGGGCACCATGAGTTGACTGATCAAAACGATAGATAACCCTTACATACATGCATTTTAAAATTGAAAAGGAGTTTTACTTAGATTTATGATTAAGCTCATTTTTTTGTGAGTAGTGAATATTGAAACTCAAATAACAAAAAGAAGATTCTTATGTCTCAACCACTATACAAATGCATATGGATAATAGTGCCCACAAAAATAAATAACCAATCCACTAAGCAAGATTATCATAGAACTCAAAAATGAGTTCTTAACACTCTCTCATACTCCCTCCGTTCAACAACATCTGTCGTTTTAGGACATGATTCTTGTTTAAAAATATGTGTCATTCTAGCTTTTTGACACACTTTTTTCCACTTTTAACCCTACTATTCAACATAAAAGTAATTATTATCTAGATGGAAAAATAAAAATCAGGGGTACATGCGTCATTTTTCTACTTTTCTTAATAAGTGTGCAAGCTTCTAAAATGACAGATTTTTTTGAACGGAGGGAGTAGTTCTTTTTCTTCTGTATCATTTTGAGAACCATGTAATATCTTTTATCAAGAACCCATATATTGATTATTTACTTTTTCTCTTACATTTGTGTACAGCATTGTGATTAGTCTCCATAATTGAGTTATGAGGAGTTCTTGTAGAATAACCATCTCTCGAGTTCTTATGGCATCCACAATATTGTGGATTCCACCCATATTTGTCAGTAAGAAATTAAAAAAAGATCAGCAATGGTGTGGAATCCACACAATTTCTCTTTCGTCATTCCTTAAATAAGGAACGTAGGGAAAAGTAAATTGATTGGTTATATGTCAGTATTATCTGACACATTTAATAAAAAAATGTTAGGAAATTTCATGAAATGCCACTTTTTGGCTAATTCATGAAATATCACTAAAAAAAGAAAGTCACGAAATGCCACTATATTTTTGCAAAAGTCCATAAAATGTCACTATGTCATTGACCAGAAGCAAAAAAGACAAAAATACCCCTACTAGTTAACAAAGTACTTTTAAAGTTCATAATATGCCCCTAAGTGTTAAAAAATTCACTAAAATTCAAAATACTATAAAAATGTAGATAACAATAAATAACTATTTCAAAATTTGTAAAAAGTTATTAAAAAAATAAAAAAAATCATTAAACATTGAAAAAAAAGTAAACACTTCTTAGATTTTTTTTCAAAATTATTTAGTACCATAAAAAAGAATATAGAGTTTTAAACACATAATTTATACTAATTTTCTACAAATTTAGACCAATATAGTACCATAAATTATATCAATTAATTACCATAATGTTTACCAATTAATTACTATAATTATTACCATACATTTTCTAAATTAGTTTTTTCTACAAATTTAATTAATTTATACTAACTATTTACCATAATTTGTATCAATTATTTACCATAAATTTTATCATACATTTTTAAATATTTATTCAAACTATTTTAATTTTTATCAATATTAATATTTGGAAAATTATTATTTTTGAATTTATGTTCGATTTTGTAGATGACTTATAATATAATTTATTTCGAATAAATTAAATTGATAGTTTTTTTTAAATGTATGGTACAAATTATGGTAATTAATTGATACTAGTTATGATACTCAATTGGTATAAATTATATTAAAAATTATAACTCGTACCAATTTCTATACCAACTAAACACCATAACTACTACCAATTACTAGAGCTGATCAACACTGACCTGGCCCGGCGGCCCAACCCAGCCCGGCCCGGAAATAAAGCCCGAAAAGCCCGTCCAAAAAAATTTTCGAGCGGGTTTGGACAACAAATCAAGCCTGAATGAAAAACCGGGCAGGGCTTCGGCAAAATTTTAGGCCCGCAACTAGGCCCGGCCTGGTTTATAATTATTATACATATTTATAAATATAATATAATACTCCCCTTGTTTTTTAGTATATAATTTGTTTGATTCTTTCACTAGTTTCAGCCTTTTTTGTGATATGCTTTCCAATTCTACCTTCCCATCTTTTATTTTACAACTCTAATTTTCAAATTATTTCAATTCTCAATGCAAAAATATGGGTAAAATAGTCTAAATTTTTCCTCTTTAATTCTTATGCCTAGAGTTCGAAAATAAAGTACTGAAAATGGGAGGAAGTATATATTTAAATTAATTTTATATAATACCTTGTATTATTTATTTAAATTATAATAATATCTATTAATATTACATATAACATATATTCATATTATATTTAATATTATATATAGTCTATATAGTTTTCAAAAATACTAACAATATTATTATAAAAAAATTATAATACCGGGCCGGGCAGGCCGGGTAATGGCAAAGATTAAAATAAGTCCGGGCCTAGCCCGGCCCGGCCCGAAAACTTTAAAAACGGGCTTGGACAAAAATATAGGCCCGTTCGGGCCTAGAAATCAATGTCGGCCCGGCCCGAACCCGGCCTGCCCGCCCATTTGATCAGCTCTACCAATTACTGACCATAATTTGTATCATACATTTTCAAATTATCTTTTTTATCAGTTTAAATTATTTATTAGAAATAAATTATATTATGTCATAGTCATCTGCAAAATAGAATATAAATTTAAAAAATTCCAAAGTTTAATTTAAAAATTAAAATAATTTATTTTGAGTAAATAATTTAAATTGGTAGAAAAAAATTTAAAAATGTATGGTAAAAATTAGGGGGTTGCTATTCGCAGTACAGGATTACTAATCACTGCAGTACAATTTTTTTAAAATCATATTAACATTGTAAACATATAATGATGTGTCCCTGTGCATTTGTTTTTCAAAAAATGATATCTGAAAGTAATTTAACCCAAGAAGTTTGTAGTTTATTAGTAGCGAATTTTGCTAGTTACTTTTTTGTTCTAATCAATAATGGAATCTTTTTTTAAAAAAAATAAGTGTTGGATTTGTTATTTATGTGTTTACACTATTAATATGATTTAAAATTAATTTGTACTGCGAATAGCAAAAACTTAACTATTTGCAGTACAATTTTTTTTCACCAAACTTAGTTGAATAAGTTGGAATGTTATTGGGAGAGACTTTTTTCTGACCATAATTCATAAACGTGTTGTTATACTTTTCTGGATTTATAATCTTTCCGTTGGATTGTATTATGGCGATATTTTTTCATTGAATAATGCAAATGGACATTTGAAATAACTTTCATTGAACATCTTGAATCACAACTAAGTTACATAACATATTACAAGATGACATTTGATGTAAAGACATCTTTAGGGAAAAAAACATAATTGATATTATCAATCATCATTACTACCAGCTGACTCATCGCCCTTGCCTTCATATGAATCTGGGAGTGATTCTACTTCCCATAAAATGGAACTGTCATACACCCCCATCCAGTCATTACTTCCAGTAGATTCTTCTTGGTTGTGGAGTGATTCATTCTCCACCATTGAAACATCACTATCTTCTGTATCGGAAAGGGATATGATATTAGAAATGTTTTTGGAATTTGATTGGTTATGAAGTGATTCATTTTCCACCATAGAAACATCACTCTCTTCTGTATCAGAAAGGAATTTGAAATACCCCAAACCTAAGTATGCTAAGTAAACATCAAATTATGATGTAGTAAGGCTAGAATATGCCTTAGAAAGATTGGTAGACAATTTAAACCAAGGAAAACACAAGAAAGTGCCTTAAGGGCAATCAGGGCAAAAATGTGCTCTAAGCTTGGAGTGACTTTGATTAGCACCCAAATACCATTATAAGACTTTAGTAATATGCTAATGGACATTTTAAATCAATTATCAAGGAAAACCAAGCTTGAAAACAAGTTAAAACATAAAATGTGCTTTAAGAAGTCTTAAAGCACATTTTTGAGAAATTGTCTTAGAATTGAGTTTTGAGTGGCTAAATGTCCATCATTACTCTTTAATCAACTTGTGTACTAATTAGTATCACATTAGGAGGTCTAAATCAATGGGAAATCAAAAATTTCAGAATATGTGCACTGATTAGTGAATAGTGTCAAATAGTGACTAGTTTAAGTTTTAATCAACTTAAGTCAATTAGTTGGTCAAACAAGACCATAAATATCTTGTTTATAATGAGGGGGCCGGTTTTTCTAAGGGTGGATGAGTCACCATAAGTAGTCAAATAAGGAAGAAAAGAAGAGATAAGTAAAAGAGTACTATTTGCTTTATTAAAGCAAATATCTTATATTAGCCACCTTTCTTCTCTCTCTCTTCATTTCTCTTCTTCACACGGTTCCACCATCTTCTTCCTCCCTTCATTCACGTAGGAGCAGCACCCATGGCAACACCACCTTGCCTTGTCCATAACTTACTCATTTTAGCTCCAAATCAAAAACTAAACACATATTATTCTTAGTTAGGTCAAGACCTATCTTTCTATCTTTTCAAATCCTTCAAAGCTCCATTTTGGTGCCATGAGAAAACTCCATTGATGGAGGAAAATCAAGTTTGAAGAGCTCATTGGCTTCTCCATTCTCTTAAGGTAAAGGAAATGTAAGAAAAACCATGTTTCCATCATTTCTTGTACATGGCCGAAAATTCCTTCTCATGGGGCTATGTTTTTATGCCTTGTTCTAGCTTGATTTATTCACCAAGGACTAGTGGAGGTCCTATTTCATTCAATGCCCAAGTCTATTTTGAGACTTCAAAGGTAATCATCCACTTTTATGCCTTAAAACACATTTCTAACCTAGGTTTTTATTCCTTGAGGTTAGTGTATTGTTTAGTACTCATATGAGTCATTGAATATTGATTGGAACATTGGCAAGGGGAATTTAAGTGGTGGCCGAGATCTATGCAAGAAGAAGGTCTAAGGAGGAGATTAAGATAAGCTTGAGAAAACAAGGTAAAATGCTTACCTAATGGTGGTTTAAGATTAAGGAATGAGTTTTAGATAAGTACCAATGTGGCTTAGAGCTTACATTGTGTATTGGGTTATATAACCTAAGAAAAAGAACTTAAACAAGCTTATGAACTTGTGATTAAGGAGCTAATGAGAATGAGTTAGTAATATAAGTTTAAGGTGGATTTTGAGAGCATTATAACTACTATGAGATTGATGAGTGTATTTGCAGGTTGAAAGCTTATATATGTGGGAAATTCAGTGTTTAAGTTTAAGTCATTTAAGGGCCTAAGAGCCATGTCATTTAAGAGCCTTAGTGCTATGCAATTTAAGATTAATTGCAAAATATTGAGTTTGTTGTGAATGAGTTGGTTTGGTGATGAGATATGATGAGAAAGAACTTGATGTGTGTGAGATGGTTAAATGAGGAAAAATAATGTGTTTTGGCATGCTATGATGCTAGAGGCACTATGGCGAAATTTGAGTAGAAAATAAGTGTTTAGGTGATGGTGGTGAATTAATATGACCTAGGCTTTACTAGGAGTCACTATGAGGAATTTGAGTGGAAATTAGTTAACTAAAGAGTTCTTGAGGTTTAGAGTGACCTAGAAATGTCTAGGAGGAATTAGAGGATTGGTGAGTGTTTTTGAACACACCAAAATCATGAGATGAGGAATATAAGACTTGTGCATAAGTTTAAGGAGAGGGTGTAATGATTAAGGTGATTTAAATATGTTCTGAGGAATTTAATGACTAAGGAAATACTAGGAAGTTTTAGAGGTTGTCTTGATGAAAAAGGGGTGAGATAAAGTGTTATAATGAGTTATAATGACTTAGGCATTACTTTGAAGGATTTAGGAATCAAGAGAATGTAATTGAGTATTTAGGACTTAGGCAAATGTTGGTAAACAACTAGGAAGGAAATAAGGTGTTGGTGGATGGAAGCTTAAGCTTGTGAAGGAACTTTAAGTAAATGCATAAAATAATTTTCGATGGTGAAAGATGCTTGGGAGATGATGTTATAGTGGTGAGGAAAACATTTGGCATAGTGGTTACATTAGGTATGAACCACCACCTAGAACCTAGAGGAAAACGTTACAAGTGTTAGCATTGTTACAAGGAAAATGCATAATGACTAAGGTGGATCTTGGTAAATGATTTAATGTGATTAGAGGAGGGCTTAAGGTGTACTTGAAGTGCCCAAATGAGGTTATAACATATTAGGATATATGAGGAGAAGTTTGGAGTTGAAAAGAGAATTTAGAAACAAGGTTCTGGAGCCGACCGACCTTAGGGCCGGACTTGCAAGGTCGGTCGAGCTCAAATTACACTATCGGAGAAAGTTTCTGGAATGGACCGACCTTGGGACCGGACTTGCAAGGTCGGTCGGGCATGTAATTTGTACGGTAATAAGTCTCTGGAATCGACCGAACATGGGACCGGACTTGGCAAGTTCGGTCGAGCTTAAATTTCCCTCGGAAAACTCTCGGGAATGGACCGACCTTGGGACCGGACTTGCAAGGTCGGTCGGGGTAGAATTTTCAAACGATGAAGTGTTCTGGAATGGACCGACCTTAGGTAAGGTCGGTCGGGCCTAAAAAAAAAAATTAAATTCTAAGAATGGTAATAGGTAATAAGGTATACCTTTGGTAGGGTGGTAATGATTAGGACCCTAGGAACTTAAGGGATTAAGTTAAGTTAAGTATAAACTTAAAAGTTTAAGGTTAAGTTGTAAGATTAAGTTATAAGACTTAAGAGGTGTTAGGTGGGAATCATGAAGGGATTAAGTAAGTTAAACAAGTTAAGTAAGTTGGATTAAGTTAAGTGATTAACAACCTAAACTGAATGACATGTTTTAGGACTTGGAATTGGACTCCGGAAGAGATTAAGCAACCCAACGGCCAACGGTGAACGGTACAGTTCTCTTGTGACCTGCTTGCTAACGAGGTGTCCCTCGGCTTGTATGCTATTTGTTTTTGTGTTCTCACTAAACAAGATAAAGCATGCAACCGGAATATATTATATTTCTTGTATTGTTGTGTGATGTTTGAAAACTAACACAGCATACCGTGAGAACTTTCTAACCAATGTTTAGTAAGGAATTGAGTGAGACTAAGGAACACTCCCTAATAAGGGACGATATGAACCGAAAGAGGTTAACCAACAAACATGGTCTTGAGACTATTACTAACTGGAACTTGAGTGAGGAAACCCGGGACCGATCTCCGGTCATGCATGCTAAGGAAAAAGGGGGACGGTATCTGAATCAGATCCGCCCTCCGCTTAAGGACTTGTCTTCGGACTTGTAGCCTAGGGCCGGTTGCCGGCTCAGCTACGCTGGATTCCCGTCCAGGGTAGGTGGCATTAAGATGGTGCGGTGGGATCACCTAAATCCCAGGTTTGGACTTAGGCTACAACCATTCCCCTCCAGGAATGGTTTGTATTCTGAGAATAAGTTAAGATTAAGATAAGTTACAATCATTCCTTTTTAAAGGATGATTTGTATTGTTAAGATTAAGATTAAGTTAAGATTAAGATAAGTTACAATCATTCCTTTTTAAAGGATGATTTGTATTGTTAAGATTAAGATTAAGTTAAGATTAAGATAAGTTGCAACCATTCCTCTTTAGAGGATGGTTTGTATAATTAAGATTAAGATAAGCGACATCCACTCCTTATTAAAGGATGGTTGTTTCTAAGGTTAAGATAAGATTAAGATTAAGGTGAGATAAGGATGGACTAAGGTTAAGAGGGAACATTACTTAAGGAGTTAAATAACTAACTCTCCAATTAAGGGAACGCGTTTAAGTCGTTCATTGTGTGTGAACTTTGATTGTTCATATATGGACTGTTGTTTACATCATTTACTATTATGTTGTGCATCCAATCAACCTCCATGCTATCGACAATTAGTCGTCGTAGCCACGTTAGCTTGGGGGCCATGAGGGGATCGTACCAGCATTCGTGCTGACCCCCTTTGGGGGCTGTTTTTACTACACAGGTGTACATCAGGAGGCGGCCGTCGCGAGAGTAAGAAGAGGATACAAGTGTTAAGGGTTAAGAGTGGCCTACGAGTTGTGCATGTACACTCGTATGGCAATTTGAGTTAGTAAGATGTATAGTATGTGAGGGGTTGTAAGAAGGATATGTAAATGGTTAAGATTGTTGCACTAATGTTCGGTATATTCTGTAGACAGACCGTGGCAAGGTCCTGGATTGTAAAGAATTCCGCTGTGACATGTATGTATATATGCTGTTAAGTTGGGAGACCACAATTGGATCGAGTTGGGGTGTTACAAAAAGTGGTATCAGAGCGTAGTTACGCTCTGAAGACAAGAAATACCGAACTTAGGAGAATGTTGAGGTTGAGATTGAGTTATGGGTTAAGGGTTGAGAGATAGAGTGTGAGGTGCGTTAGCCAGGACTTCCCGGTGTTTACCGGATATCCATAGTACCTAGGCCCGCCCTCCACATCCCTAACCCTAAATATGTGGAACAAACGCCAGAGAGAAGAAAGCCTTCTCTTACTCGGGAAACCCGATCTGGCAGTTAGCTAACAGTAAGCAATACAAGAAACAACTTGTTGTACAACAGTTACGGAGAACTTGGAGGTTTTTAATGGAGCGCAATTGAGGAACAGGCACTACCTATGGAACTCTATCAATAAGGGAACGGTAATTACCGGCAACATGGGTTGACATGCTACGCAGTCGAAATAACCCGCAATACCAATGATGAGGAGAGCACTACGGGTGCAATAGAAAGGAAAAAGGGAAGTGACATGAGTACCGGACAGTGGACCGAAGGAGCATAACAGTAGGATAAAACCAAGCATGAGGATTGAGACTACTGGAAAGTCCAGTTAGAAACGGGAACTCCAAACCCCATACAATGAGGAAGGTTACAAAACCTGGCCAACATAATGCGGAAGACGATAGGAACTCATACAAGTTGTATACCGGAATAGGACTACAATGTAGTGCCTAAAGGAAAATCGTTGCCTAGTAACCACAACAAAACGTGTGGAGACAGGAGCGAGGATTAAGACATAAGAAAATATTAAGGGGTTCCCTCAGAAAGAGGAATGCCCTGATCAATGACAGTACTGCCAAACAACAAGGAAACTGCCGGATGGTCGGTTATCCAAAATAAGAGATTATTGAAGGAGTCCCGAGGACTACCAATTACATGGAAATTAGAAGGAAGTTTCACTACCGATGTACCCTATACCAGTACCCCATCCTGCATGGCGCACTTGCCATAGCAAGTGCTACCACGGTTAAGCCACACGAAAAGCCATCAAGGCGAAATAAGAGAACGCTACAGTTGTAGCATATATTAATACCTGATTGTAAATCTATAAGAACAGAAAAAAAAATATAGGACCTTGGAAGGGCCTGACGGCCTGACCATGATGAGATGAACCGACACATCAGCCAGCAAGGAGCTGAGCTTAGACGAAATACTAAACCATATAAATACTAGCAACGGTATAACCCACTACAACAACGACCGACAGTGCGGTAAGAACACCAATCTCAAAACTCCACGAGGAAAATCTCAGAGATCGCTCGGTGATCCGAGCAAAACAATAAACGTAAGCTATAACCTACTAAGGATTAAAGTCGTACAACCCTGGAAAAGGAGAGCTCAGAGGACTACCCCCACAGAGCGGGCATAGTCGAGCCGAACAACTGATGAATGACAGTTAACACTGTTTGTTTAACTCATTAACACCCAAGTATGATTGATCATCAAAGGGTGGCGTAATCAACAGAAGTTGAACGAAGCGTTGAGATGGAAGAATAAGACGACAGGATGATATCCAACTTGGACACCGTAAGGCAAACGCCTAATACGAACCTAAACTTGACTATTAAAAGACATAAGTCTAGTAAAATGACAGTGTCGTCGAAGACATTAAGTAACCTCAGATCACCTGAACAACTTCCATAGCAGGAAGTAGGATGCAGCAACTTATCATGAAACCCGATACTACATTTAGTATGTAACCTAACGGTGGATAGTGCTCAAAGAACCAGAAGCTTATAGGGAAGACCTGCAGATGAGTAAGAGTACAAATAATTAACTGAGACATTAAGCATTAAGAGCCTACGAGCCAAGGATGTTAACCACATCAGAGCCCAAGGCGCAGTAAGCTATAAGAGAGCTTGATTAAGCCATGAAGGGACTACAATTTGTAGATATGAACGGTTACCAAACCTACAACTTAGATTGGGAAGAACATTACCAAGAAAGGGTACTAATGAGAATATTGAGATAATGCTAAGGACAGGAGCGGGGAACGAACCATGCCTTTTAGGGTGGGGATACCTCTCCTTGTTGTGAGGCCATGAGTGGGAATGAACCCCTCAAAAGGGCTTTCACATATTAGAGATAAAATACACTTTATTTAGAAAATGGAAACTATGAACCTAGAGATTACCTTAGAACATACCAGATACACTTGAGTAATAAGGAAGGTGGCACAGATAGACCCCATATCCAACACCCAGGATGTAAGAATTAGTAATGGTCAGAGATAAACATTGTGACTGCACATTGTGGCACGTCAATTAATCAATGCTCAGAAGAGCTTGTGATTCAGTGGATGACTTCTTCAGTAATCAGTTAAACAACATGGTAGATAACATCACTAAGGATGAAAGAAAGCGAAAGAAATTAGCCTACTTACGAATCTGAGATTGGAACAGAACACCTTCGTATTAAGAGTCAACTATTTTACAACACGGTACGACAACCGCCATACACCAGAATGAGAGAACTCCCAGTGTGTTCACGCCAAGAAGGGATTGAGTATAAGGTAAGACATGAGAATAAGTGAATAAGGGGTTGCACCATTAATGGGCAAACTACCACGATAGTAGTGGTCGTGAGTACAATAGTAGATAAGTGGATTAAGTCATGGTGCGCGGTAAGGCGACCATTATGTATGAGCCGTCAAATATTGAGACTGAGGCAATTAAATTTATGAGTTAAGACCAGCATAAGTAAGAAAATAAGATGGTAGACAAACTGAGCATTGAGGCCAGTAGTCTGGACTTGGTTTGGTAAGATTACACAGGAAGCACACAACCCATTCCTTAAGGAACTGGGAGTGCATTCCTAGTAGCATAAATATGAGGAACAAGATAAGAGGCTCTACGGAAAGAGACCTCAATTTTTAAGAGACCAAATCAGTACGGAATACAGAAAGGAGCTGGAGCATACCATAACCAAGGACACAGTAAATAGACTTCCCTTGATTAACTTCAAGAAGAACAATAAATGTTATTATGGAACGATGAAAGAGGAGATCGACAACAGAATACTTCATAATTAGCAATAGCTAAACGTGTGACGGACACTATGAGTTTACTAAAATGAGACGTGGGACGACTGCACCCCACAGGGGCTTGCAGGCCTGACACGCTCATTTATGAGTTAGTTGGGTAAGTAGTAATGTACCAGTAAGGTACCCCATGCATGTAGACGAGTGGTGTAAGGAACACGGGAAGTAGTCGACTCCGTACCACCGACAACGACGCAAGATCAGACAAGAGCAGCTACTACCACAAACAGTCGAAGAGAAGAATTCAGTTGAACCAGCAACACAGAGGAACCAAAGAACAGATAATTAAGGACTATGAAGTGCGAAGAGCACGAATTGTTAAGTACAGACATTGGACATGTCTTAAGATGTAAGAGATTAAGACTGTAAAGCGCGATACGCACTAAACAGTAGTTTCAGATTAGGAATCATCCTCAGACCAAAGGTCAGTTGAGGGGAACAATTTAGACATTCGAGAAAATACTAAGAGTATGAGCATAAGATCTTCAAGGAGAATGGATAGACGAGTTACAACTCATTAAGGCCGTGTATATATAAAGATAACACGTGTCCATTGAGACAATTAAGCCTAAGATTATCAGAGTCGCGCAGCGGAAGCTAGCAGACCACTACCTTTGAGATTAGACCAAACTAAGTTAAGGAAACGGTATAAGTACCGTTAAGAATCCTCGATACAGAGACTAATTCATTTCTGATCGAATTATAAGTAAGGTAGATGACGTGGAAGCTAGAATGCTTGGTGAGAATTAGGCATCTTGAACTCATGTTCAAAGATGATGTAACGCTGATTACGTGGGCGTAATCCATTTTAAGGGGGGTAGAGCGAAAACCGCTTAGCGTACGTTTGTGTACTGAGTACATAAACTACGGTGTGCATAGCACAAAATAATTTGAGAATATGTTTTACATAAACATTTTAAGATAAATTATGGTTATTGCACACAGAAGATGTGAATACCATACATATTAAGTACCTATCTTGTTAACTCCGGTGTGAGTACAAGTTAGGAGTATTAAGGAGACTTAAGGAATAAGGAATATATATGAGGTATGAGTCGATATGAGACTATGGGTGAGATATGAATAAGATAAAACTATGAGATATTATTTGATATGAGTATGAGGAAGGAAATTGTAATTCTATGAGGTATAAGATGGTGAGAATTGGTATGAGACAGTTATAGAACTTAGTAGGAATTTAAGTCTTGAGGTAATTACTAAGAGATGAATCGGGAATGTTTGATGGACTGAGTCCACACTTTGGAGATGTATTGATTATGATTAGAAGAACTAAAAAGATAGAAAATTGGACATGAGTGAATTATTTGGATGTTTGAAAATGACGTGGGAGGTGGAACTTGATTTTCTAGGGATCAAGGGAAACCGAACACAAATTGGGGTGGAAGGATAGTTCTACACTGATGCTGATCACATTAGGGTTGGATGATTCCTGAAACTCCCTACCAGTGGTCACAACTAAATCACACTATGGATAGAGGCCTTGGGATAAAATGAAATTGGAGTTGATTGTATTTTTAATTAGAGGAATTATTCCTCACATGACCTCGTAAAAAGGATTACCTTTTTACTGAGTCTCGCCCATGAAGTCAAGGACGTATGAGCCATTGTCTACGGACCGGTGACATGGGAGAATACGTTGGAAGTTATGTGAATGTTTTAATCATCAAAAAGGAACAAAAGGAATTTTGAGTGCTATACATGCTTAAGCATGTTGTGTGATATTTGAGTATAAGAATATGGTGGATCTAATGATCCAATGAGATTAAGTATACATAAGTATGATCTATATGATCTAAGGAATGAGGTAAGACATGTATTCTAATAAGAAAAGATGCATGGGAACTTTGGGGACAAAGTTCTTTTAAGGGGGGTAGATTGAAATACCCCAAACCTAAGTATGCTAAGTAAACATCAAATTATGATGTAGTAAGGCTAGAATATGCCTTAGAAAGATTGGTAGACAATTTAAACCAAGGAAAACACAAGAAAGTGCCTTAAGGGCAATCAGGGCAAAAATGTGCTCTAAGCTTGGAGTGACTTTGATTAGCACCCAAATACCATTATAAGACTTTAGTAATATGCTAATGGACATTTTAAATCAATTAGCAAGGAAAACCAAGCTTGAAAACAAGTTAAAACACAAAATGTGCTTTAAGAAGTCTTAAAGCACATTTTTGAGAAATTGTCTTAGAATTGAGTTTTGAGTGGCTAAATGTCCATCATTACTCTTTAATCAACTTGTGTACTAATTAGTATCACATTAGGAGGTCTAAATCAATGGGAAATCAAAAATTTCAGAAATATGTGCACTGATTAGTGAATAGTGCCAAATAGTGACTAGTTTAAGTTTAATCAACTTAAGTCAATTAGTTGGTCAAACAAGACCATAAATATCTTGTTTATAATGAGGGGGCCGGTTTTTCTAAGGGTGGATGAGTCACCATAAGTAGTCAAATAAGGAAGAAAAGAAGAGATAAGTAAAAGAGTACTATTTGCTTTATTAAAGCAAATATCTTATATTAGCCACCTTTCTTCTTCTCTCTCTTCATTTATCTTCTTCACACGGTTCCACCATCTTCTTCCTCCCTTCATTCACGTAGGAGCAGCACCCATGGCAACACCACCTTGCCTTGTCCATAACTTACTCATTTTAGCTCCAAATCAAAAACTAAACACATATTATTCTTAGTTAGGTCAAGACCTATCTTTCTATCTTTTCAAATCCTTCAAAGCTCCATTTTGGTGCCATGAGAAAACTCCATTGATGGAGGAAAATCAAGTTTGAAGAGCTCATTGGCTTCTCCATTCTCTTAGGTAAAGGAAATGTAAGAAAACCATGTTTCCATCATTTCTTGTACATGGCTGAAAATTCCTTCTCATGGGGCTATGTTTTTATGCCTTGTTCTAGCTTGATTTATTCACCAAGGACTAGTAGAGGTCCTATTTCATTCAATGCCCAAGTATTTTGAGACTTCAAAGGTAATCATCCACTTTTATGCCTTAAAACACATTTCTAACCTAGGTTTTTATTCCTTGAGGTTAGTGTATTGTTTAGTACTCATATGAGTCATTGAATATTGATTAGAACATTGGCAAGGGGAATTTAAGTGGTGGCCGAGATCTATGCAAGAAGAAGGTCTAAGGAGGAGATTAAGATAAGCTTGAGAAAACAAGGTAAAATGCTTACCTAATGGTGGTTTAAGATTAAGGAATGAGTTTTAGATAAGTACCAATGTGGCTTAGAGCTTACATTGTGTATTGGGTTATATAACCTAAGAAAAAGAACTTAAACAAGCTTATGAACTTGTGATTAAGGAGCTAATGAGAATGAGTTAGTAATATAAGTTTAAGGTGGATTTTGACAGCATTATAACTACTATGAGATTGATGAGTGTATTTGCAGGTTGAAAGCTTATATATGTGGGAAATTCAGTGTTTAAGTTTAAGTCATTTAAGGGCCTAAGAGCCATGTCATTTAAGAGCCTTAGTGCTATGCAATTTAAGATTAATTGCAAAATATTGAGTTTGTTATGAATGAGTTGGTTTGGTGATGAGATATGATGAGAAAGAACTTGATGTGTGTGAGATGGTTAAATGAGGAAAAATAATGTGTTTGGGCATGCTATGATGCTAGAGGCACTATGGCGAAATTTGAGTAGAAAATAAGTGTTTAGGTGATGGTGGTGAATTAATATGACCTAGGATTTACTAGGAGTCACTATGAGGAATTTGAGTGGAGATTAGTTAACTAAAGAGTTCTTGAGGTTTAGAGTGACCTAGAAATGTCTAGGAGGAATTAGAGGATTGGTGAGTGTTTTTGAACACACCAAAATCATGAGATGAGGAATATAAGACTTGTGCATAAGTTTAAGGAGAGGGTGTAATGATTAAGGTGATTTAAATATGTTCTGAGGGAATTTAATGACTAAGGAAATACTAGGAAGTTTTAGAGGTTGTCTTGATGAAAAAGGGGTGAGATAAAGTGTTATAATGAGTTATAATGACTTAGGCATTACTTTGAAGGATTTAGGAATCAAGAGAATGTAATTGAGTATTTAGGACTTAGGCAAATGTTGGTAAACAACTAGGAAGGAAATAAGGTGTTGGTGGATGGAAGCTTAAGCTTGTGAAGGAACTTTAAGTAAATGCATAAAAGAATTTTCGATGGTGAAAGATGCTTGGGAGATGATGTTATATTGGTGAGGAAAACATTTGGCATAGTGGTTACATTAGGTATGAACCACCACCTAGAACCTAGAGGAAAACATTACAAGTGTTAGCATTGTTACAAGGGAAATGCATAATGACTAAGGTGGATCTTGGTAAATGATTTAATGTGTTTAGAGGAGGGCTTAAGGTGTACTTGAAGTGCCCAAATGAGGTTATAACATATTAGGATATATGAGGAGAAGTTTGGAGTTGAAAAGAGAATTTAGAAACAAGGTTCTGGAGCCGACCGACCTTAGGACCGGACTTGCAAGGTCGGTCGAGCTCAAATTACACTATCGGAGAAAGTTTCTGGAATGGACCGACCTTGGGACCGGACTTGCAAGGTCGGTCGGGCATGTAATTTGTACGGTAATAAGTCTCTGGAATCGACCGAACATGGGACCGGACTTGGCAAGTTCGGTCGAGCTTAAATTTCCCTCGGGGAAACTCTCGGGAATGGACCGACCTTGGGACCGGACTTGCAAGGTCGGTCGGGGTAGAATTTTCAAACGATGATGTGTTCTGGAATGGACCGACCTTAGGTAAGGTCGGTCGGAAGTTCGGTCGGGCCTAAAAAAAAAAAAATTAAATTCTAAGAATGGTAATAGGTAATAAGGTATACCTTTGGTAGGGTGGTAATGATTAGGACCCTAGGAACTTAAGGGATTAAGTTAAGTTAAGTATAAACTTAAAAGTTTAAGGTTAAGTTGTAAGATTAAGTTATAAGACTTAAGAGGTGTTAGGTGGGAATCATGAAGGGATTAAGTAAGTTAAACAAGTTAAGTAAGTTGGATTAAGTTAAGTGATTAACAACCTAAAACTGAATGAATGTTTTAGGACTTGGAATTGGACTCCAGAAGAGATTAAGCAACCCAACGGCCAACGGTGAACGGTACAGTTCTCTTGTGACCTGCTTGCTAACGAGGTGTCCCTCGGCTTGTATGCTATTTGTTTTTGTGTTCTCACTAAACAAGATAAAGCATGCAACCGGAATATATTATATTTCTTGTATTGTTGTGTGATGTTTGAAAACTAACACAGCATACCGTGAGAACTTACTAACCAATGTTTAGTAAGGAATTGAGTGAGACTAAGGAACACTCCCTAATAAGGGACGATATGAACCGAAAGAGGTTAACCAACAAACATGGTCTTGAGACTATTACTAACTGGAACTTGAGTGAGGAAACCCGGGACCGATCTCGGTCATGCATGCTAAGGAAAAAGGGGGACGGTATCTGAATCAGATCCGCCCTCCGCTTAAGGACTTGTCTTCGGACTTGTAGCCTAGGGCCGGTTGCCGGCTCAGCTACGCTGGATTCCCGTCCAGGGTAGGTGGCATTAAGATGGTGCGGTGGGATCACCTAAATCCCAGGTTTGGACTTAGGCTACAACCATTCCCCTCCAGGAACGGTTTGTATTCTGAGAATAAGTTAAGATTAAGATAAGTTACAATCATTCCTTTTTAAAGGATGATTTGTATTGTTAAGATTAAGATTAAGATAAGTTACAATCATTCCTTTTTAAAGGATGATTTGTATTGTTAAGATTAAGATTAAGTTAAGATTAAGATAAGTTGCAACCATTCCTCTTTAGAGGATGGTTTGTATAATTAAGATTAAGATAAGCGACATCCACTCCTTATTAAAGGATGGTTGTTTCTAAGGTTAAGATAAGATTAAGATTAAGGTGAGATAAGGATGGACTAAGGTTAAGAGGGAACATTACTTAAGGAGTTAAATAACTAACTCTCCAATTAAGGGAACGCGTTTAAGTCGTTCATTGTGTGTGAACTTTGATTGTTCATATATGGACTGTTGATTACAGCATTTACTATTATGTTGTGCATCCAATCAACCTCCATGCTATCGACAATTAGTCGTCGTAGCCACGTTAGCTTGGGGGCCATGAGGGGATCGTACCAGCATTCGTGCTGACCCCCTTTGGGGGCTGTTTTTACTACACAGGTGTACATCAGGAGGCGGCCGTCGCGAGAGTAAGAAGAGGATACAAGTGTTAAGGGTTAAGAGTGGCCTACGAGTTGTGCATGTACACTCGTATGGCAATTTGAGTTAGTAAGATGTATAGGATGTGAGGGGGTTGTAAGAAGGATATGTAAATGGTTAAGATTGTTGCACTAATGTTCGGTATATTCTGTAGACAGACCGTGGCAAGGTCCTGGATTGTAAAGAATTCCGCTGTGACATGTATGTATATATGCTGTTAAGTTGGGAGACCACAATTGGATCGAGTTGGGGTGTTACAGAATTCATGCTCCCATATGATATTAGAAGTGTTTTCGGAATTTGATGAGTGACTCATGATAATGTGAATGGGTTGTGAATTTGAAGAATTTGGTGGTGTGGAAATATGAATTGTAAAAATCAGTAGCAACTCTACTCCTTTTATAGAGAAAGCACAAGCTCCAGTTTTTTGCTTAAAACATTGTGCTTGTGTCTGATAGTGACTTTGTCCTTAAAGTTGATGCTGAAGCTAATAGTGAGTGTATCCTTACATGTATTCCCTATAAAATTGTTAAATGTCATTTCGTACCTTGTATTGTCGTACATGGTGGTTGTGTGTGATCCTGTCCAAAAGTGATTGTGTCCTTACATGTAATGCTGCAGCTAAATAGCCATGTAAGAAGGTACATACTTGTATTCCCCCTAAAATTGAAATGTCATTTCGTACCTTGTATAGTCGTACATGGTGGTTGAGTGTGATCATGTCTAATATTGATTGTGTCTTTACATGTAATGCTGAATCTAAATAGCCATGTAAGAAGGTACATACTTGTATTCCCCATAAAATTGAAATGTCATTACGTACCTTCTATAGTCCTATAAGGAATATTATGGTTTGGCATACCAGAATGCAGTAGCTGTGTAATAATGTACATGCATGTCATCCCTTTTAAAAATAAGCAACTTAAACACACATAAACACACACACATTAAGACACTAATTGAGCTCACTCGTGTCAAATTAGGACACTAATTGAGCTCACTCGTGTCAAATTAGGACACTAATTGAGTTCACTCGTGTCAAATTAAGACACTAATTGAGTTCACTCGTGTCAAATTAAGACACTAATTGAGATCACTCGTGTCAAATTAAGACACTAACTGAGCTCACTCGTGTCAAATTAAGACACTAGGACTTTTGTTATAGGAATTTCTACATTTTGATATATTTCAGTTCTCGTGACATAAACATTAGGTTTGTTCCGCTTGGTGGATGTTTGGATTATTAGATAGTTATTCACTTTCAATTCTGTGATACAGGTTTGTTCCGCCTGGTAGATGTTTGGATTATTAGATAGTTATTCACTTTCGATTCTGTGACTCATGGGGTTTAGATTCTAGGACTTTTGTGCTGGAAGGGATCCCTTGGGAGATATTTTGGATGATTTTGTGGGAGAAAGATATGGCACCGATTCCTATGAGTGTGTTGATGCATGTGAAATATCCTAACGAAAGCAGACTGCATTAAACAAGTTCAATACCTCCTAATACCCAAAAGTTGATTTTTCAAGAGGCTTGTAGCTTGAAGTTTTCCTTGCTCGTCGGCCCTATTTACAGAGAGGTTTCACTTAGATTATTGGTACAAATTTGAAGCTTAACCAACTCTTTAATTTCAAAGTTTAGTTTAGAGTTTTTACCTTTACAAAGATGGACTTTTCCACACTTGTTTCGCTTGTTTTTCTTGGCAATTTCAAAGGGTTCCCAAGCTCCAATTTCCAACCATAATACAAGGAAAAAGAAAGTTCAAAAAAATAGAACTATAACTTAGTAAAATGACTAGGTCATTTATGATTTATAATTATTCTATATAATTGTAACTCTAGACTTTATAATTGTCATTCTCTTATTTAATATTTTAGTTGTTTTATTAGCACTTTTTAAATTTAATTTTTCATGATTTATAATTATTTTCATAAATATAAAAAAGATTTATTTTTTTAAAAAAAAAGAAAACGTTCTCGCCCCAACAGACGGGGCAAGTTTGGACAACTAGTGTCCGCCGCCCCGGTGAGTCTTCTCCGTTCGTGTTCACAGCAAAGGCGAGCCGGGTGAGAATGCCTTTCCAGGCAAGGCGAGCAGCAGGCGCTCGTCTTTGTCGACGCGGTGAGCCTGCATACCTCGTGTCAATGGAGAAGGCGAGCTGGGCGACTTCGCCTTTGCAGCCAAGGTGAGCAGCAGGAAGACATCTTTGTCGGCGCGGTGAACCGGAGCAAGTCATTTTGACAGAAGAGGTGAGCAGGCTCCAAGCGTGTCCAAGGCAGAGGCGACTCCATTGTTAGAGTTTCAAGCTTTTTTTCCATATTTTTATTTTGTAGATCTAGGCTAATTTAATGTGTGTTTCTAAATTCAAACAACATATTTGAAATCATCACATCAATATCTATAACTTGCAAAAAAAAATTTGAAAAACTCACCGGAAAATTTTTCCGGCGGTGGCTCCGGTGATCAGGAAAAGAGGATTCCGATGAAGTAATTTGGAGGAGAGATAGTGCGTGTGTGAGAAATGAAGATACCGAACACGTCCCGTTTATATATACAATGTGCGCGTTTTGGAGCGTTTTTTCAAAAAACGCTCGTTTTGACTCGTTTTCAACATATTAACGTTGTTTCGTATAAATACAGTAAAACATCAATAACTTAGCATAAAATCACAATTATAACATCCAAAAGCAATAAAAACGGGTTTAACAGCTTTTACTACGAGAGCTTTTTTTCCCGAAATTGGCGTTATCAACTACGTTTTCAATACAGCGTTTCTGAATTTGTGACAATGTCTGTAATTTAATCAAACATAACATAAAACGTCGTTTACCAATGTCAAGTCCCAATTATAACGTTTGAACACAATAAAAACCGCTTTAACGTATTCTAATACAACGAGAGCGTTTTTTACGGTTCATGGTGACGAAATGCATTTTTTGAAAAACAAAATTTACGACACGATGTCACTGCATGTTTACAATGTTAATAAAAAAATTTTGTACTGCGAATAGCAACCCAGTAAAAATTATGGTAATTGATTGGTATAAATTATGGTAATTAATTGGTATAAATTATGGTACTATATTGGTCTAATTTGTTGAAAAATTATTATAAATCATGTGTCTAAAACTCTATATTCTGGTACCAAATAGTTTTAAAAAAATCTAAAAAATATTTACTTTTTTTCAATGTTTTATGATATTTTAATAAATTTTTTATTTTTTAATAACTTTTAAAATATTTTTTTATAGTTATCTATATTTTTATATTATTTGAATTTTTTGTGAATTTTAGTGAATTTTTTAACAAGGGGCATATTTTGTACTTTAAAAGTACTTTATTAACTAGTAGGTGTTACTTATATAATATATATTGTGAATGTCCATATTACCCCTTTGGGTTATCCCTTTCCCTCCATAAATAGAGACCATTGTACTCAGTTGTGAAGTGAATGAAAACCTATATTACTGCTCTTTCTTTTCTCTATTCTCTCATTTACAACACGTTATCAGCACGCTCTAAAATCTCTCCTCTACAATAGGTAATTCATTGTATTTCCGATCCAATTTCTCTAATGGGGTTCTTTCTTTGACTATAATTCTCGAACGAAGATAGTCATCAATCACAGTACTAGTCATCACCGCCGCCTCTCGCACACATCAAAAGAAAAAAAAAATCAATCCGTTTTGAAAAACCACGATTATGTTAATCGCTCATCTATCTGAATCGACCCACTCCACGTCACTCAAAAAAAAAAATCAACCATTGTCATGATCCATCATTCTCGATCACCCATCATTCAAGACATATACAATTGTTTATTTGCTTTTTTTTCCTCTACAATGATGCCTCGGTGATTTATATAATTGATTTGTTAGTAATCGCAACTTGACACAATTCCCCTCGCAAACCTAACCCGGCGATCGAACACACCCAATTTTGTTTTTATTCTTTGTCTCATGTGCCTCTGAATTGAATCATAGAGGAGAACAATCACCGACAAATTTTTTTTCTTATGCACCTCTGAATTGAATCACACGCCTCTGAATGGAATCACAGAGGAGAAAATTTTCTCTCACATCGTCATTCTTATTTTTTTTTGTTTTACTATCCCTTTATTTATTTTATATTGCTTGAATTATATTGTTTTATACATATTTATTATATCACGTCGGGCATTGTGTC
Source organism: Limonium bicolor (assembly GCA_023374045.1). Lineage (NCBI taxonomy): Eukaryota > Viridiplantae > Streptophyta > Magnoliopsida > Caryophyllales > Plumbaginaceae > Limonium > Limonium bicolor. The sequence goes on along the minus strand of CM041778.1, from coordinate 249,281,808 downwards.
AGAAATAAATTTCGCATGAGGCATTATGCTACGATCTATATCACGTGAGGCATTGTGCCAGAAATACGTATCACGTGAGGCATCACGCCAAATTTTGTTTATTTTTAAGTTTATTTCATTTATTTTGTGGTGTTTAATTTATCCAGTTCCGTTTATATTTATTTATTCATTTCTTTCGTTGTTTATTTATTATGTATCGTGTGAGGCATTGTGCCAGGAATAAATATCACACGAGGCATTGTGCCAGGTATAAATATCACGTGAGGCATTGTGCCAGATTTACTTATCACGTGAGGCATTGTGCCAGATTACTTATCACGTGAGGCATTGTGCCAGATTTGCCTATCACGTGAGGCTTCGTGCCAGATTTACTTATCACGCATCATGCCAGATTCTGTTGTTATTTAATATTCATTATTCTGCATTATTTATTTATTTTGTTTCGATATATGGTTCAAATTTTATTTATTTTATTTATATGACAGATTGTAAGAATAATTACCATTGAAGAATTTCATTGATGGATAGTGAAGACGTATGTCTTATTGATAGTGCTGCAACGCACACATTTATTAAGAGTGAGAAATACTTTTCTTATTTACGAAATTATGCGCTAAAGGTTACTACCATATCAGGTTGTACGAGTATTGTTGAAGGGTCTGGAAAAGCAACCATTACTCTACCTAAGGGAACAAAATATGCATTGAAAATGCATTATTTTCCAGCACGTCTCAAAGAAACCTGTTGAGTTTCATTGATATACGCCGTAATGGGTATCACATTGAGACGGGGAATGATGGAAATGTTGAATATATTGGCATCACAAAAGTGATAGCTGGAAAGAGACAAATGTTGGAAAAGCTAGTTGCTATTTCCTCTGGGTTGTACCCTGCGTATATTAATACAACAGAAATACATGTTGTTGAAAAACTGAAATATTTTGATGATTTCAAAACTTGGCATGACCGGTTATGCCATCCCGGTTCCATCATGATGCGAAGAATTATGGAAAATTCATGTGGTCATATGTTGAAGAACAAAAAGTTTCTTCAACTAAATAGTTTTCCGTGTATTGCTTGTTCTCAAGGAAAACTAATTATAAGGCTATCACCAGTTAAACTCGAGATAAAGTCGATTGCTTTTCTCGAAAGGATTCAGGGTGATATATGTGGACCTATCCATCCACTATGTGGACCATTTACATATTTTCTGGTTTTGATAGATGCATCAACCAGATGGTCACATGTTAGCTTATTATCAACCCGTAATATGGCATTTGCAAGATTATTGGCTCAGTTAATTCGATTGCGAGCCAACTTTTCTGATAATCAAATAAAATCCATACGCATGGATAATGCTGGTGAATTTACCTCCAAGGCCTTCAATGACTATTGCATGTCCATTGGAATAACCATTGAACATCCAGTAGCTCATGTGCATACCCAAAATGGTTTGGCAGAATCTTTGATCAAACGTCTGCAGTTAATTGCAAGACCGTTACTAATGAGATCAAAACTCCCAGTATCTGTGTGGGGACATTGTATATTACATGCAGCTACCTTGATTCGCATCAGGCCAACAAGCTTTAATAAGTTGTCACCATTACAAATGGTTACGGGTCAAGAACCCAATATCTCTCACCTGAGGATTTTCGGTTGTGCGGTATATGTTCCTATACCTCCACCGCAAAGAACCAAAATGGGGCCTCAAAGAAGAATGGGTATATATGTTGGGCTTGAATCTACCTCAATTATTAGATATCTCGAGCCAACAACTGGGGACTTGTTTACAGCTCGATTTGCTGACTGTCATTTTGATGAGTCACTTTTCCCATCATTAGGGGGAGAAAATAAGCAATTGGTAAAGGAGATTACATGGAACGAACCATTATTACTAAATTACGATCCTCGCACTAAGCAATGTGAACAAGATGTTCAACATATTATTAATCTCCAAAAGCTGGTAAACCAATTGCCTGATGCATTTACTGACCTAAATAAGGTGACAGTCGTATGTGCCAGCTAAAAATACTCCCGCTAAAATTGATGTCCATGGAGGACAGGTTGCAAATGAGTCTAACACACGTATAAAGCGTGGTAGACCAGTCGGTTCCAAAGATAAAAACCCTCGAAAACGAAAGGGAGCATGCATTAAAGATGGTCTAAGTGAAAAGGGTGAGACTCTTGAAGAGTCTGTAGACATGACAGTTGCAGAAATGCAGAAAAATCAGGTACCTGAAACAAATATTGATAATGAAGAGATCTCGATCAACTATGTCATGACTGGAATACGATGGAACCGACATGAAATTGACGTCGATGAAACTTTTGCATATAATGTAGCGCTACAAGTTATGAATAATGAAGAGGATCATGAACCAAAGTCTGTTGAAGAATGCAGACAAAGAAATGATTGGCCAAAATGGAAAGATGCTATTGAAGTAGAATTAAACTCACTTAAAAAATGTGAGGTTTTTGGACCAGTGGTCCATACACCTAGTAAGGTAAAACCAGTTGGTTATAAATGGGTGTTTGTGCGAAAAAGAAACGAGCAAAATGAAATTGTGAGATACAAAGCTCGTCTAGTTGCACAAGGTTTTAGTCAAAGACCTGGTATTGACTATGAAGAAACTTATTCCCCAGTTATGGATGCCACAAGTTTTAGATACTTGATTAGTTTGGCAATCTAAGAAAATCTTGAGTTTCGTTTAATGGATGTGGTTACAGCCTATCTATATGGATCGCTTGATAGTGACATTTATATGAGGCTACTAGAGGGATTTAAATTGCCCGAAGCATTTAAATCAAGCTCTAGAGAAAAGTTATCTATTAAATTGAATAAATCCCTCTATGGACTAAAGCAGTCGGGTCGTATGTGGTATAATCGCCTTAGCGAGTTTTTGCTTAAGAAAGGCTATAAGAATTACTCGATTTGTCCCTGTATATTCATAAGGAAAAGTGGATCTGGGAATGTCATAATTGCAGTCTATGTTGATGACCTCAACATAATTGAAACATCTGCATAACTTCTACAAGCTGTTGAATGTTTAAGGTCGGAATTTGAGATGAAAGATCTTGGTAAGACAAAGTTCTGCTTAGGACTGCAACTCGAGCATTCACCAAGTGGGGTATTCCTACACCAGAATCAATATATTACAAAGGGGTTGAAAAGATTTTATATGGGTCATGCTCATCCGTTGAGCTCCCCAATGGTTGTTAGGTCCCTAGATGTAAACAAGGACCCATTTAGACCCCGGGAAAGTGACGAAAAGTTACTTGGTCCTGAAGTCCCATATCTAAGTGTCATTGGAGCATTAATGTACTTGGCGAGTCATACTCGACCTAATATAGCATTCTCAGTAAATCTATTACAAGATATAGTGCTGCTCCAACCAAAAGACATTGGAATGGTGTTAAACATGTACTTCGTTATCTTCTAGGTACAATGGATATGGGGTTACTCTTTCCAAAGACACCTAAGTCTGGTATAGTAGGTTACGCTGATGCTGGCTATCTATCTGATCCCCACAAGGCAAGGTCACAAACAGGTTATGTATTTACTCATGGAGGTACGGCCATATCATGGAAGTCTATAAAGCAAACGAGTGTCGCCACCTCCTCTAATCATGCAGAAATTCGAGCAATGCATGAAGCCAGTCGAGAATGTGTTTGGTTGAGGTCCATGATCCAACATGTACAAGAGACGTGTGGCCTATCTTTTGATCAAAAAAATTCCCACGACATTATATGAAGACAATGCTGCCTGTATAGCCCAGATGAGAGACGGGTACATCAAAGGAGATAGAACAAAGCACATATCTCCCAAGTTTTTCTACACCCATGAGCTTCAGAAGAATGGAGAAAATGATATACAACAAATCCGTTCAAGCGAGAATTTGGAAGATATATTCACCAATTCACTTCCAACTTCAACTTTCGAAAAGTTAATCCGCAAGATTGGGCTATGTAGATTCAGAGACTTGAAGTGACGTTTAGTTCAGGGGGGGAACTCATGATTGCACTCTTTTTTCCTTAGTCTTGGTTTTTATCCCACTGGGTTTTTCCAAGCAAGGTTTTTAACGAGGCAATCAATATCGGACATTCAAGGGGGAGTGTTATATATATATATATTATGAATGTCCATATTACCCCTTTGGGTTATCTCTTTCCCTCTATAAATAGAGACCATTGTACTCAATTGTGAAGTGAATGAAAACCTATATTACTGCTCTTTCTTTTCTCTATTCTCTCATTTACAACAGTAGGGACATTTTTATCTTTTTTGCTTCTGGTCAATGACATGGTGGCATTTCCTGGACTTTTACAAAAATATAGTAGCATTTTGTGACTTTCTTTTTTAGGAAATTTCATGAAATGCCACTATATTTTTGGCTAATTCATGAAATGCCATTTAAAAAAAAGAAAGTTGCAAAATTCCACCATATTTTTGCAAAAGTCCATGAAATGCCACTATGTCATTGATCAGAAGTAAAAAAGACAAAAATACTCCTACTAGTTAACAAAGTACTTTTAAAATTCATAATATGCCTCTAAGTGTTAAAATATTCACTAAAATTCACGAAAAAAATCAAAATATTATAAATATATATATACAATATAAAAAATATTTACAATATTTTAAAAAATTATAAAAACATATATTAAAATATCATAAAACATTGAAAAAAGTAAATATTTCTTAGATTTTTTAATAAATTATTTAGTACCATAAAAAAGAATGTAGAGTTTAAACACATATTTAGGGAAAATTACACCCTCTACCCATGAAGTTTGACGAAATTACACACCCCATCCATGAGGTTTCAAAATTACTTTGCCCACCCATGTGGTTTCCTCTATTTACATTGGCAGCTTTTCTAATATTTGATCAACTTAAAAGATGCTTAAATGTTGTCCAAAATTGATAAAACTTAACATGGACGATGCTAAGGTGTTATATTTTGGTCTAGCATGAAATCCAAAGTTTTTAAAGCTCATATGTGATCCGTGGGACCCAATGAAACATGTGACATGTGAACGTGTTTTCATTGGGTCCCATAGGTCATATATGAGCTTAAAAAACTTTGGAATTGACATTGGACAAAAATATAACACCTTAGCATCATCCATGTAAAGTTTTATCAATTTTGGACTACATTTAAGCATCTTTTAAGTTGATCAAATATTAGAAAAGTTGGCGGATGTAAAATAGAGGAAACCACATGGGTGGGCAAAGTAATTTTTGAAACCTCGTGGGTGGGGTGTGTAATTTCGCCAAACGTCATGGGTGGGGGATGTAATTTTTTATACTAATTTTCTACAAATTTGACCAATATAGTAGCATAATATATACCAATTAAGTACCGTAATTTATACTAATTAATTACCATACATTTTTATATTATTTTTTCTAGCAATTTAAATTATTTATTCAATTTTTATTAGTTTTTAATTTATTTGGAAAATTATTATTTTTAAATGGGAAAATTACATCCCCACCCATGACGTTTGGTGAAATTATAAACCCCACCCACGAGGTTTCAAAAATTACTTTGCCCACCCATGTGGTTTCCTCTATTTTACATCTGGTAACTTTCCTAATATTTGGTTAACTTAAAAGATGCTTAAATGTTGTCCAAAATTGATAAAACTTTACATGGATGATATTTATAAGGTGTTATATTTTTGTCCAACACCAAATTCAAAGTTTTTAAAGCTCATATATGACCTGTGGGACCCAATGACAACACGTTGACATGTCACATGTTTCATTGGGTCCCAAAGATCATATATGAGCTTAAAAAACTTTGGATTTGGTGTTGGACAAAAATATAACACCTTAGCATCATCAATGTAAAGTTTTATCAATTTCGGAAACATTTAAGTATCTTTTAAGTTGATCAAATATTAGAAAAGTTGCCGGATGTAAAATAGTGGAAACCACATGGGTGGGCAAAGTAATTTTGAAACCTCGTGGGTGGGGTGTGTAATTTCACCAAACGTCATGGGTGGGGATGTAATTTTCCCTTTTAAAATTTATATTCTATTTTGCAGATCATTTTATGACATAATATAACTAATTTTAAATAAATAACTTAAATTGATAAAAAAATATAATTTGAAAATGTATGGTACAATTTATGATAATTAATTGGTATTAACTGTGGTGCTTAATTTGTAGAAAAATTGGCATAAATTATGTTAAAAAAGATGACTAGTACCAGTTTTCTACCAATTAAGCACCGTAACTTGTACCAATTAACAACCAGAATTTGTACCATAAATTTTTAAATTATCTTGCTTTTTTATCAATTTAAATTATTTATTCAAAATAAATTATATTATGTCATAAAGTTATCTGCAAAATTCTATAAATTAAAAAAATGTCCAAATATTAATTAAATATTTAAAATAATTTATTTTGAATAAATAATTTAGTTGGTAGAAAAACTAATTTTAAAATGTATGGAAAAAGTAATGGTAATTAATTGCTATAAATTATGGTAATTAATTGGTATAATTTATGGTACTATATTGGTCTAAATTAGTTGAAAAATTAGAATAAATTATGTGTTTAAAAGTCTATATTCTTTTTTATGGTACTAAATAATTTTTTAAAAATCTAAGAAATATTTACTTTAAAAAATGTTTTATGATATTTTTATATTCTTTTTATGATATTTTTATAATTTTTTAAATATTTTTTATAGTTCTCTATATTTTTATAGTATTTTGAATTTTTTGTGAATTTTAGTGAATTTTTTAACACTTAGTGGCATATTGTGAACTTCAAAAGAACTTTATTAACTAGTAGGGGTATTTTTGTCTTTTTTGCTTCTGGTCAATGACATAGTGGCATTTCATGGACTTTTGTAAAAATATAGTAGCATTTCGTGAGTTTCTTTTTTTTAGTGGCATTTCATGAAATTTCCCTTTTTTAGTGGCATTTCATGAATTAGCCAAAAATATAGTGGTATTTCATGAAATTTCCCAAAAATGTTTACTACTTTCCAAAATAGTTTTACAATTCTTAGTTTCCTATATACTCTCAAGTGCATCTCATTTAATACATTAAACAAAAATTTCAAAACTCAACTAAATCATGTTGTTATCCTAGTTTAGCTTTTTAAAAAGTGTTTATTTATTTATTTATATGTATGTTTATTTAAGAATCTCATTTTTACTAAAAATTTGCATGTTATTCATTTTCAAAAAGAAATCAATTTTTGAAATATTATTTCATTTTTAACACAAAATCATATTCCTTTTTACAATAATAAATACGTTTTCCCCAAAAAATAAAATAATAGATAAATAAATAATTATGTCTTTGAAGTGAAAATATAAATAATAGGAGTAGTAACTATTTTACAAGTAAAGTAAAAAAGAAATAGTGGCTGGAGAAAGAAAAAAATAGTGAGGGATGAGAAGGTTAAGAAACTCCGTTATTGTAGGGCTGAACAAATGAATGAAGTTGCTTGAGCAATAAAATATATTTTCTGGTGACATGACACACTGAAGAGAGGCGTAGCCCCTCTGTTAGGAGGCGTTCAAGCATGCATCCATCAGCCATACTTCACCACCGCACCACACACACCACCATTGACAACCACCCACACTATTCTAACAGAGAATCGACGTGACGGTAGAGATGGAGCGGGGATCGAGGGTCAACTTGATTAATTGGAGTTTTCTCTACCCTTTCTCTTATTTTATTTAATGTCGTTCTCTATTATTTTTGTTATTTTAATATTTATGTTTGAGTAGTTAGTTTAGCTCCCCGGATTAGGGTAACAAACCGGATCTTTATATTTATTTTGTAATCGTTTCAATAATTCATTAATGCAGTATTTTAATTCTTGTTCTTCAAGCGCTTTAATTCTCTAGCTAATTATTAAAGCAATCTTTGTAGTTTTCTAATCAAAATGCGGCACTGAGATTAGTTAACAACACGTACGAAGTTAAATCAGATTAACGACTAGAAGCATAGTTTGCCTATAGGTTAATCTGGCTCCAATAGAAATTGGTTATAAAGCGGTTGGTTAGAATTGACTTGGGCATGGTTTGCGGCTTGTTATTTCCGTTAGATATGATTCGTTGTACAGGGACAGGTCAACAGATTAATTATGATTCTTGAGTTCATTGCAGAATTAGGGAAGTGTTTATTAATAAATTTAGAAAGTGAAAGTTTGCAGAACAATCTATAGTACTTCTTTAAATTTAAAGTTTTAATATGTATTTCTTAATTGCCCTTAGGGGGCATTTGTTTCAAGCGGGGGAAACGGAATAAAATCAGGAAAGAGAATGGAAAGTAAAAGAATTCACTTTGATTTTCCCGATTGTTTGTTTGAGCCGGGGGAAATAAAATAAATAATCGGTCAACGGTTTCTGGTCAATAGTCAACAGCTACCGACTGCCGGTCAACAGTCATTAATTACCGGCCAACATTCACCGGTCACCGGTCAATAGTCATTAGTCAATAGTCATATGTCACCGGTCAAAGTGTACCGGGGAAAGGTAGGGGGTGGGGAATCAAGATATAGGATTTTGGTGAATACCATTCCCTTTCTCTTTCTTGAAAATAGGAAAAACTGTCAAAACAAACAACAGTCCTGATACTCAGGACAAACGTTCCCTTAGTCTCTACCACTGTCATATCCACCTAATATTTTTTATTTAACTTTTTTTAGCAAAAAAACCTCATAAGAAACACCAATAATGTCGTTTTTCCGATCTGGAACTAGTGCAAGCCAAGGAGCAGGTAATCAATTCGTCTTATTTACAAATTTCAGTTTTCATATTTACAAGCATCGGAAGACGGAAAATGCCAATCTACATGGGGTATTCATCTGTATTGGCTGTCTTTAGCACAACTGCACAAGCAATCACAAACTGTCACGTTGCAAGCTGCAACCACCATGGACATGGGGTATTCATCTGCTTTTGTCATGCCTTAAGCACAAGCAATTAAATATTTTCAAGTTGCAACCTCCATTGACGAGCTGGATACATAAGAAGCGGGTTCGTCATTGAGCAAAAGCGATCTCAGAATCGATTCACAGACTTCGCTATCATACACAATCAAATGTCCACCATAAGGCACTTCGTGGAGTTTCATCCATGGCAGATTCCTACTCACATGCCTCTGCAATTCAATGGGCACAACTCTGTCTTCATAGCCTGCCCAGAGGTGTACAGTGCGGTCCATCTTTGGAAATGGACTGTCTAGTTTCAATGGGTCAAATTCCCACTTTCCGAAACCCACCATGAAATCACGACGCAGATTCTCGAATACACTTTTCTGCTCCAGTTTGTTCTGAATGAAGCAACGCAATGGTTAAGACAAGTTTGGGCAGTGCGGACTAGAACTCTAGGGGGGTGGTAATATCTAAAAAGAGATGCTGAAATTCGTATATTTTTGCTCATGGAAAATAATCAAATATGATGATTCTACACACCTCACTCAAGAGCTCGAATCCCGGGGTTCTCTTCAAGACCTCGTGGTCTCTATCATTGAAGAACACTGGGTTCTTCTCCATCACACTGGCTGAAGGAAACAGCTTCTGAGTCATCCACCAGAACAGCAGTCCAGGCAAATGTTTCAGCAACCAGAGAGCCAATTTAACCATGTTTTTCCGGAAATCATCCTTTGTTAAATATTCCGGGAGGGAAGGCCAGCGATAGTTGACAACTGGAGCTATAAAAGCAACCCCTAGCAACCTGAGAAATATAACAAATAGCTGGCTTAAAGTTGAGAAATGAATCTGATTTCTTCTAGTAAGAATCATATTGAAACAGAACCGCAAAAAGACAAGAGTGTTTTGCCTGTGTGGTATGTAGTGGAGACAACTCCAAATTGGGTATGAACCCATCGATACACCAATCACATAGAATCTGGGACCGAGCTCTAATTTATCTGCCAGTTCTTCAATGTCTAGTGATTCGCTTTTAACTGATCTTTTTGGGTTTGAATCGCTTTCGCCATAGCCTGCTCGATCGTAAAGTAGGATGTATATCTTCAAGCTTTCTATTATCTCCTGAAATTGAAAGCTTCTGTTTCTGTAAATCGAAGTCACTTAAAAAGTTGAGTGGGTTGTCCCTCTAGCAACTTATTTAAACATATACTATGTACTGAGTAATCAGGAATCCACTACTACCAATGAATAACATGTATGTTACAGTTACAATTAAGCCACGAGGTATACGAAAAAAGAAAGTACAGTTGTAATCAGTAAACGAGCGAAAATTCTGCTCAGGAATTTAAGTAAAACCACATTTCTTAGAAAGAAAAACAAGGGAACTTTAGTAAAATGAGTGAGTATAAACCAAATGATCATCTAAGAATTCCTGCTAGATACCCACTCATACACATCCGTTCAGATTTCTTATTTACAATTTCGCAATGCCGCTGTGACAATCATCTTTCCAGTTCTACCAAGTTAAAGCACAATACAATCAGAAAGATCAGTCTGCGCTCAGATTCATGTTAATTTCAGTCTTGACTTTATATACCTTCCAACATGACAGAATCAACAGATAAAAAGTTCAGATTTTCATAAGCGAGGGAGTCGAGCATATATTAAATTAGGGAAAGACTCACTTTGGGAGCCATAAAACTCATATCTTTGGAGCTCCCAAATCCATGGGAAATGATGATCTTGTAATCAGCCTCATCCTTGTGGACCCCAGTCTCCCTGTAAGCCAAATGTCTCCCATCACTTAATCTGATTCTGGGTGAGGTAATCAATGGATCATCCACAGCCTTTGAGCACCTTCCGTGCCCGGAAATATTACCCATTTGCTCCTGGAGAGGGAAAAATGAGCAACTTGCTAGCAAATTCAAAACGGGATTTCGATCGAATCGCTGTAGTAAAAGTTCTCGGAACAGAAGAGATGGGAGAAACATTCAGATGATGGTAATGAAGAACTCACCTTGACCAATCCCTCTTCAGTAGTAACCCAGATTTTTTCTTGTCTTGGATCTTCCAAAGAAGCAGATGAAGCGAAAATCCCTGCCTTATCTCCTCTTTTTTCCCGTACGAATTGATCGTAAAGCCCTTCTCTGCTGCTTGCACCAGTAGCATTGACAGTTGGAGGAGGAAGAGGAGAAGGAGAATGATCTGGGTGAATTGCTGGGCAATTTTTGTTGTGGGTTGGCTGCCTTGCACGTTTAAGCTGCAATCAATACAACTAACATTAATTTCACAGTTGAGGCAGAGTTTTTCAGTTTTCAGCAGGAACTTGGAAGACGGGACCCAGAGACCCAAGATTAAACCTTTTATTTCATATAAGAAACAAACCAGAAATATTTCCAGACCCAAAATCAAAGATAGATCACATCAAAGACATTTTCTTTGAGTACTTCAAAGACAATTAACTAGTAGGTTAGAAGCAATGTGGTCATATTGAACTTTCTTGAAAAGCTGAGTTTATGTATTTTCTTTTGATAAAAAATAATTATGGGTACCAAATTCAAAGCTAATCTTGCAACTCGCTTCATTGACGATGGCTGTTCTTAGAAGAATAGCCTTTCCCACTTCCAACACGAGCTCCCACATTAGCTTGCTTCTGATTTTTTATCAGCCCCCGTCCGTCTTACATTGTAAGTTCATTTCCATTTCGGAAGAAAGGAAAAAAAGGTCTTGACGTTCTCATTTCCTGGGGGAAGCAAGAATAGCATATTCTTCAATTCTCCGGCTCAGTTAGAGAGGTACTCACTTACGTGAACGGATCAATGTGCGGATCAGCTAGAATATTCCCTGTTTTGTCCTCTCGATTATGTTGCACTCGAACATAAGAGAGATTTGATAGGGGGACCGCAGCTAATGATGCACCAAACTACACCTTTGAAGTTAGTTTTCCGTTTAGATTTTTGTGTGTCGGATTCGGGTCAGGCGTAGAAAAAAATTTAGGCTTACTGGGTTTAAATCTAATGTCCAAGTCAGATTTTTTTTTTAATTTTTCACTGGGTCAAGCTAGACCCGGTTTTTTCCGGCTCTAACACTACCCGGCCTGTTCATACCCGGTTTTTCAATTTTTATACATAATTAATAAAAATTTAAATAATAATAAAATTCTAAATAAAAATTTAAATAAGTAATAAAATACATAAAATATTAATTAATTAATAAAATTTTGAATAAAAATAAATTTATATAAATTATAATTAAATATATATTATTATAAAATAATATATTTATTTAGATTCGGATCGGGTCAAACTTTTTTCATACCCAAAATTTTGAAGAAACCTGGTCCGATTTTTAATTCAAGTCTGGTTTTTTTATTCAAAACTGTCCAAAATTTTTTAAGCCCGATTGTTAGACGTTTTTTCAAACTGGACCGGGATTGATCAGTTCAAGTTTAGATTAATTTCAGAATTAAATCAATCACTTTCCTGTTTGAAAATATTGATTTGGGAAAATTACATGCCCCACCCATGACGTTTGGCGAAATTTCACATTCCACCTACGTGGTTTCAAAAATTACTTTCCCCACCCATGTGGTTTCCCCCATTTTACATCCAGCAACTTTTTTAATTTTGGTTCAATTCAAAAGATGCTTAAATGTTGTCCAAAATTGATGAAACTTTACATAGATGATGCTAAGGTGATATACTTTGATCTTATGTCAAATCTTAAGCTTTTTAAGCTTAAATGTGTCTCGTGGGACCCAATGAAACATGTGACGTGTTCATTGGGTCCCACATGTCACATTTAAGCTTAAAAAACTTTAGATTTCTCACTAAACCAAAATATAACACTTTAGCATCGTCTATGTAAAATTTCATCAACTTCGGACAACGTTTAAACATCTTTTGAATTGAACAAAAATTAGAAAATTTGCTGGATGTAAAACAGGGGAAACCACATGGGTGGGGAAAATAATTTTTAAAACCACGTGGGTAGATTGTGAAATTTCGTCGAACATCATGGGTAGGGTATGTAATTTTCCATACTGATTTCAATGAGTGGGCAAATTTCAGATTTAAGTAAATTTTTGCCAAATCTACAATCTACAACAAACGTTTCCAAACACCTCTTGACATCAAATTTGTTTCTACACATATCAGGGCTCCATTGATGCGTTTTTGAACTAGAAGTGGACATGGGACGGATTGGGCCAGGTCGGTTTAGTATCATTATCTACTGGCTCCAATTCCTGGATATAGGGATCCTAACAAACCGTTAAGAACTGGATCAAGACGTTCCATTTTTCTGTGGAATTAGCATGACTTTTTTTTACCGTATTTTGTCTTTTGGCTTTCAAAAACTACTTTACTTTTTTTTTTTTGAACCAAAAACTACTTTACAATTTCGGTTTGGTCTGACTACTTTAGCGTAGTAGTTCAATTTAGTTGTTAGAAATAAAACTTAGAATTATTGGTCCAGTTTGATGTGGGGCTGGCTTAGTTTTTTTCCGAACCTGTAGTGATATGTATTAGAGCAACCAACTCAGGGGCGGAGCCAGAAGATAAATTATATGGGGTCACTATAGTTCGAAGAAAAAAAAATCAACATATTTGATCATAGTTGGATTTGAACTCAAGACAAATCACCCAATGTTACTATCTTTTACCACTACACCACCAATAATTCTATGATATATGGGGTCACTATACTATATACATATAAACTCTAATTATTATACATATAGGAATCTCTAAATTCTTCAAAAAACGTGGGGTCACGTGACCCCACGTGATCCCCCTTGACTACGCCCCTGAACCAACTTATTACAACTTGAAATAGGTTCATGATAAACAGTAGGTCGATAATTATTAGGGGTAACAAATTTGTGTAAAGTGCAATCCATGTAGTTAGGAGCATAACACGCCTAAAGGTCAGTCGTGTTGTAAAACCCTTTGATTTTGACGGCTTCAAGGATTTTTATACCACGGCTTCTGCAATACTCGTGTTATTTTATTTTTTTGATAATTGGCTAGAGAACCAGCTAATAAGGCAATACTGTGGTTCATATGAACCTTTCTCGCTAATTGAACACTGTATAGATTGATATTGTTAAAGAGCCATAACCAAGTTTTGATCTATGTTGATTAACAATAATTTTGAATTTTTAGAATTTATGATAAAATACTAATAATATAACAGAATAACTAATAATAATTTCTTACGTATATTCACATTTTTACTTTTAGGATAAAATTAAAATAAAAAGTCATTACTTTTACAAAACAAGAAACTAAAAAAATATGTGTAGCATACGGTTTTCATTGTTGTAAACATACTAACTACTAGCTATATAAAAATATTTTATCTATATTCTATTTAATTAGTCACGAGTCAAGCGTTGTTTTTTATGAGAGGTTACAGCAATCTTGCAGCCGCAAGTATACAACATATGAGCCACTTCCGTTTTTAGGGTGTATGGTATAGGGATTTTTTTAACTCATTCTATACATTATAATGTCGCCACTGACTTGAGAGATTTTTAGGGTTTGTGGTTTAGGCTTTAGGGTCGTTTGCCGTTGATGTAGTCGGAAAAGGAAAGATTGTGTTTTTGTTTTAAAAAAATTCATTTTGAAAAATTTACATTTTTATAGATAAATGTTACAACTTATAAGCTAGTATAAATTTCATAATTATTTTATGAAAAAATAATTGCTATAAAAAATATGATGATTGTAAATTATACTTTATCTAGAAAAAATATATCAGCAAAGGGACCAATAACGTTCTACAAAAAGAGTAAATTAAAAAGAAATAGAAAAAAGCAACACATTAATAAATCCAACTAGCAATGGAAAACAACCTACCGGTTACTTTTCCATAAGGGAGCGCACTATTGCAGTACGTGCTGCATATATATGCCGCAGCAGATGAGCAACGCCCTTGAAAGGAAGAGAATTATTTGGAAGCAATGATGAAAGGAAAGAAGAGTTAAAAGCGACTCTGTAAATTTTTATGGGTTGATCTATGGAAGAAGAAGAAGCAGCTAAACTATCATTTCTCTGAAAAAATTGGAAAGGCAAGGTCTCCTCCACATTTTATGGCCCCAACAATTGAAAAGTACGATGGTATTGGAGATCTAGCTCAACATGTTCATGTTCGCTATGAATACTTATGGCATCAGTTCTTAACCTTGTGTAATTTATTCCTTGGAATTTTGTTAGAAAGAGCTCCAAGTTGGATCTCCACAAAACTTCCACATTCCATCTCAAGCTTTAAGAAGCTAACTAAGGAATTCCAGCAGTACTTTACAGCTAGTAAGAAAGTCAAGAAGGAAACAATAGAGCTGATGAACGTCAAACAAAGATAAGAGAAAATTGTCAAAGAATACAACAAACGATTCCATAAGTAGCAGAGGTAGATGATGTGGATGAAAAAAAAATCTTTATCAAGGCTTTTCCTAATGGATTGCCCCATCCAAGGTTCATAGAGAGAATTACAACAAAAACACCAAAGACACATAAAGAGCTCTCTGAAATGTTGCATGAATTCCTTGGTCAAAAGTTGTAGAGAACAAGGCTAAGTAACTAATAGAAAGCTTCAAGGATCCTTCAGTAGTGGAAAAGAAATGAGGGATGAGAGGAAGTTACTCTGAAAAAAAGATCATCGTACGGGGGATCGGTTGGGCGTTACATGCCGTACAATAGGCCCCATATGTCTTTTGGCTATCAGGGAATGTACCCCCTTCAAAACAATCCAGCAAAATATGCTGCAGTAGTGAAAGAGGGACTGCTACCCCGGCCAAAAATCCCTCTGAAGAAGAAATTTCGGTGGCATTATGTGAGAACAGAACAACCATAGAACTGCTAACTGTGTTATGCTGTTTAAAGAGCTCAATGAAATTGATGAGTATAAGAGGAAAGGAAAGCCACCATCCGGACCACAACGCAGCAACAACAACCAAGTTCCTAGTAAAAAAAGACAACAACCAAGAAGAGGAAGTTCATTTTAATCTAAAGTCAAATGTATTTCCCCTAAGGGTAATCACATGTTCGTACCATAGCAACTAGGGGAACAAAACAGAATAAAAGATAAAGAAACAAATAAAAAATCAAAGAGGTATTACAAGTTTATTTTTTGATTTGGCCCCACTAACTCCAACGAAAGGACAAGAAGTTCTCAAGAACTTCCGTAGCCCAAGGCTTCTAAAAAAGATAAAAATGACCCCGATTTCATTTACCGAGGATGATAAAGATGGTAATGTGTATCCACATAATGATCTATTAGTAATTAGGGCGCAAATTAACTACAGGTGATGGAGAGAATACTTATGGATAGTGGAACAAGCGCCAATGTCCTATCTTTTGATGCCTTTAAAAAGTCATAAATTCTGGAAGAAAAAGTAAAGCCCTATTCAGCTGTACTTGGTGGATTTGTTGGAGGTATTTCTGCAAAATCAATAGGGTGTCTCGATATAACAAAGATTTTAGGAGAAAGGGATGGAAGAAGAACATAAAATTGTTAGTCCACATAATGCTTGGACTATCTGGATACAACATGTATCTAGGACGACCAGGGATAAATGTCTTTAGAGCCGTATGTTGCACATACTATTTGAAACTTTGATACTTAACCTAAGCGGGGAAATGGTTACAATAAGAGGAAATCAAAAGAAAGCTAGGGTCTGTGAAGTGCGCATAATGGAGAACCTCTAAAAAGACAGTAGGATTGGACTAAGACTTTAAAGGAAAAGAGTTATAGTTGCTAGAGGGGTAGGGAGAAACCATGCCATATGAGACTCAGACTGATAGGCTGTAAAAGGTACCCTTAAAACTGACGTTGAATAATATTTCAAAATTGGAAATGCTTTTGGAAGGGGATAACAAATTACCTTAATGAGATTTTTGGAAATGAGAAGAGAAACATGTGCATGGGCTTCGGAGGAAATACCAGGGGTAGACGCAAGCATTATCCAGCATAGTTTGAATGTCGATCCAAAGCGTCCTGTGGTGAGACAAACAAAGAGAGCTATTGGGCACGCTAGGGACCAGACATCTCGAGCGAAAGTTGACAAGCTACTCAAAGCTAAGTTCATTAGAAAAACCAACTATCCACGATGGTTAGCTAACGTTGTGTTAGTAATAAAAGCAAATGGCAAGTGGCAGATGTGTGTAGATTTCACATATCCTAATAAAGTGAGTCCAAAAGACTTTTATCCTCTTACATCCATAGATCAACTTGACTGCTACATCATAAGGTTTAGTTTCAATCTTTCTAGATGCATTTTCAGGGTACAATTAGATAAGAATGAATGAACACAATGCTGAAAAAACATCACTCATATCTTCCTCTAGAACATTTTGCTATACTGTCACGTCTTTTGGGCTAAAAACACTGGGGCGACCTTCTAGAGAATGATTGATAAAGCGTTCAAGGAACAAAACGATATAGTAGTAAGAAATTATTCTGTGGAACAACACATGGAAGATTTACGGGAAACATTTTATACAATGGACATACAAAATAAAGCTCAATCCTGAAAAATGGGTTTCAGGGGTTACCAAAAGGAAAATTCTTAAGTATCATCGTAGGGAAAGGGGAATTGAGTTGGATCTAGAAAAATAGCAAGTTGTGCTCAATTTTTCTACTCCAAGAACATAAAGTATGTACAACAACGGGAGACTAACTATGCCTAAGGATATTTTGTTCAAAACTACAAGAAAAGTTTATCCCATTTTTAATGCTCTCCGGAAGAACAGTAAATTTCAATGGGAAGAGATTGTGTGGAAGCTTTTGAAAAAATCAAAGAGATGACCAGGGATTTGCCCAAATTATAAGTGCCATGGCTAGGACAGGGCTTGTACTTCTTTTTTTTAATGGGCAATGGAAGCGGTGCTGATAATGGAGAATGGGAAAAAGGAGATTCTGGTATATGTTGAGCAAAATCTATATAGCGATATATATATAAATATATATGCAAAGAGTAGACAAGTGCACCTAATCAATGTAGTACAACAAGTGTCGTATCCACGAGGATATTGGTTCTATCTCCTTAGTCTCGGTACTTATTAATTAAATCCATAAAGTAGGGGTTTAGTTGAAGGATTTCGAGTTAACAAGATAAAAGCAATAAAAAAAGTAAGTAAAGATGGCAGCGTAATGGGTTGGATGAGCTTACCTTAGGATTGTGTAAATCACCTAAGCATTCTCTAAATCCTACTCCACTCTAGTTGTCTATTAGAACAACGATAATGACTCACTAAACCAAAGATGAGCCAAATCTTACTTAGTTAATTTTAACCTTCAAAGCAATTCTGTTTAACCTCACTAAGTAGCATTAATCACAAGTTCTCGATAATAGCCATAGAATTCACCAACCTAGGGTTCCTCTCTCAATTTGGTCACGATCCCTAACTCAAAACCAAATGTTGAGAAAAACCACCATAAATATAATAGGGGATCAAGTCTAAAGTATTAATTAACATTTCAGAGAGGGAAAAATTATATCAAACGATAGTAAGTGTTACAAGCACATTTAGGGATTTGGGATCAAAAACCCATCCCAATGAACAAATGAAGTCTACTCAAACATTAGGAAGTGTAAAAGAAGATAAGAGTAAGAAATAGCCATGGGAGGAGCTTGATAGCGTCAATAGAGGTGAAATCTTCCTCCTTTTCTTCTCTTCTTCTCCTCCTCTTTTATTCTCTCTTTTCCCTTTTATTTTTGTCTCCTACAATCTAGGAGAAATATGAGAATCGTGGGTTGGAAGTTAATAAGAAGAGAGTCCCCAATTTTCAATTTTGGGCAGATTTTCCATCCGACCAACAATGGGAATTTGAAGTCTCATCCATACATCGTGCAAGGTAATTGTTATCTCACCAAACATCATGCGGAAGGAACTTTATCAGCCCGCCACCTCTCTATAAAAGCATAAATCAATGACATACTATTGTGATGCCATATGATCTCTAGCAGGTGCTACAACCAGGAATATTCATTCATATTCCTTTCCTTTATACAAGGAATCCCCTCCTTCATCATTGCCCACTTAGTAAGTACTCTCTTACAGAATTTGAAGCCCAAAACCCTACGGTCAGAAGTGTTGAACAACATTTTTTACATTTATAAGTGGTAATGACATTTAAATGATCAAGTACAAGAGGTGAAAGGTAGAACCTCAGTCATAGACCATAGGTCAATTGCTACATGTCCCCCGAAGCTAATGATAAGACTAGTTAGTAGTATGCCACAAGGAACTGTCACCTCTTTCAACTTCCAATTGGTGGGAACAACTAGGACCATGCTCCGCGCTACTTCCTCCTCAGTTTCGACCTAATGATGATGATGATGATGATCATCATCATCCTCCTCCTCCTATCATAAATCAGAACATAAGCATAATCAGCAATGATATTGTGGGAATGTCAGAGGAAACAGAATAGAAGAAGAAGCATCATCATCAATGCATGAAGAAGCATCATAATAATCATCATCATCATCATCATCATCATCATCTTCATAGATGTCCATGTATGTCATTTGTTGAGTTTGTCGAAGTGGTTAGTGAGGGCGGCATGTAAGACTGTGGAATGATCGAGGCATTTGCAGCACTGGGTCAGGCATGGAGTCATGTCCAGCGTCAAATGAAGGCACATCCAGGGAGGCATGTCTAAGCGGGCCTCGGGATTACTTGGTCCTTTATTTGGCGCACACGTTCGACGGTATGGCGCCATCAGGGGTTGCTCTTTCGTGCGATTTTTCGACCTCTTCGTGTAGACGCAGTTGATTGCACGCTTAAGCCGATCCATCATGATTTCAAAGTCAACATCAATATTAAGGTCATGGTAAAATACAATGCAATTTTAACAGAGAAAAATCAAGAAAAAAAATAGTCACACATAATAGAAATTTAGGAAACTTATGTTCACCAATTGTACAAAACCGGGACAGAAAGTGTCACAATTTCTTTAAAATTGCGAAATAAATGTTTCTCGATTTTATCAAGTTTGGGAGAAAACAATCCCAATTTTGAAATATCAGAAGAACAACCACAAGCGCTTTCGTAACATTTATTTTCACGAACTCAGTCAAATTGGGATAAATTTTTTCTTGATTTTTGTGTACAAGGAGAGGACAAACAGAGTCCCAATATTCTGTAGTTTGGGACAAACAAGATCCCAATTTTGAACCTAGCAGAAAATAAACAACATGAAACCGAAAAGTTACAAATGGTTATCTTGAATTGTGAGTTGGTTCGTCTTGTAGCTTGAAGATTTGTGAGTGTAATAGTCCCAAAATTCCTTGGTTCGGGAAGAAAATCCGATTACAGTTGGGAACGGAAAATCTACGTGAAAACAAAATCGTGACTGTTAGTGTGGTGTGGTAAAAAAAAAGGGACACTGAAAGTGGTGCGGGAGTAGAAGTCGGGATTTTCTAAGTCCCAATCTGCTTATTTCGGAAATTTAGAAGTTCGATTTTGGATTTTAGTGGCAGCTCAAGTCGCCTGACTTCTGAGCTCCATTAAAGGAGTTTTTAAAGTTTTTTTTTTCAGAATTTGTTTTCTAGATCTAGCCCAAATGAAGTTGTATTTCAAAAAATGAACACCAAATTCGTGCACACAACACCAAGATCTATAACTTGGTAAGCGGTTGAAAAACTCATCGGAATTTTTTCTGGTGGTGATCAGATAGTGGTCCGGCGATGGTTCGGTGGTGGTCCGGTGAAAACTCCGGTAACTGGAAGAGAGGATTTCAGTGAGCTTTTGATGAGGAGTGAGAGTGTGCGTATGAAAATAAGAGGGGAAGACATAACTGTTTACATATAGCTTGTGCGTTTTTATTAAAGTGACGTCTTGACTCTCCTTAATAGTTATTTAAGGTTTTTTGTGAACATCACAAAATCTTTATAATTTCAAATACAAAAACGGGATCCATTAAATGTAATATTTAAAATACTTAAAATACGTATAATAACAACTTTTTATATAACAATTTTTTTTATGATAACGGTATGTTATAATATATTTTAATATTATTATGATTTGAAATAATTTTAGTAATTGTACTGCAACCGGGTTATTTAAATCTATCTCAACGGTATTTTTTTAAAACTAAACACTATAAATAGCGATTTTTTTAATTATTAAATACTTGTAAATTGACCTCGTTTGGGTACAGCTTCCAGCAGCTGGGAGCTTCCCAATTTCTAAAATCAGCAGGCTTCCACCAAACACCCAAAACCAACAGCTAACAGCTTTTGTAAAATCATCAGCAGACAGCTTCTCAATTTTCAGCAGCAGAACCTAACAACTGTCTCTGCTTTTTAAAACTATCAGCAGACGTTCCACCAAACACAAAATCAACATCTCACAGCTTCTGATAAAACTATCAGCAGACAGCTTCTTAATTTCCAGCAGCAGGACCCAACAGCAGCCCCGAGCCCAGACGAACAAAGACGGCAATGGTGGTTTCTGGAGCGCGGCTAAACGGAGCTTGAAACTCTTCCGATATGTTGTGGTCTATCCACTGTTCTGTTTCTTAATCTTAGCGTCCGGAACTTTACCCCGAGAGAATCAGGGCAAGAGAGTAAAAGGTTTGGTAATGGATCCTGATACGGCGCTCCAATTAGTAAAAAATGGCTCCACCCTTCTTCTTCTCGATGTTCCCCAGTACACTCTCATCGGCATCGACACTCAGGTTAGTTTGTAACTCCCAACAAGCATCTTATTTTTTTTTTCCGCTACTTGCTTTTTCCTATAATATGCTGCTGGAAGTTGTGGCTCTTGATGGAACTCAGGGGCATGTATCGAATGGAAATCACTGATTAAGGACCCGAATTCGATAGCTGATTATCATACCTTTGATGTGTTTGCATTATCGTGGGAGTAATAAACTGGAGAAGCGGAAGAAGATTTTGATGGAATATGCTTGAGTGTGTTAGTATTTGCTGTTTTGCAGTCAAAATGATCACGGGAGGGACTGGAGGCTGGGTCGCTACTGGGCCTTTACTAGATTCTAGGAACTAGCCGTGAATGTTTGGCTCTGTTATAATATGGTGGATGAAGAGTTTAGTTTACTGATCATGTGGTTAGATTGGTCATTCTGAACGAACATCGATTGCATTTTACGCCTATTGCGTGGTTGATTTCTCTCTTCTCTATGTATTAGGTATTCTTCACCGAGACCAGGTTCAAGGGCATCAAAATGATTCCTCCCGGTGTTCATTTTGTATATTACAGTTCATCGACTAGGTGAGACCTCATCTTTTCCCCTCATTTTGTAAGAAATACTGCAGATAAAAATCCGATATTCCAGATGGAATTTAGTGCAACTTCTCTTTGTTCTAGATCTAGATTTTCGTATTATAATTGTATGTACATCCATTCTGGTGCTTTCAAGGCTACGCTAGGACCCACAACTTTTCCTTTTTTACTTTAAGTCGTTGTTCATATCATATCTTGACAAGCTTTTGGAAAAACAAGGTCTGTTATCATGACTTATCAAAGATATATAGCTCAAGTTAGTTTGAGTCCTGTTCATACCTTGGTCTAGTGGTTTGCACTGGGTGTCTGACGCCTTAGCATAAACTGATACCTTATGCCATGTGGTTGGGTTGGGTGCAGCATAGTTTCGAATATCCCCCTGCAGTTCTCTATCTATTTACTCTCTTTGCATGTAAAGGGGATTCTTTACGGGGCCTCAAGCAACAACGAATACTTCCGCTATGTATTCCAAGTTGAGATGAAACCATACAAGGACCCTGGAATCTAGGGCATCATTTTGTTTGCTGATATAGCCTAATAATACCCTGTAAGGTTGGAAGCCATAGCTGGCGACTAGGGGGAATGTGCAGGGATGAATAAATACTGCAAAAAATATAGCTGTGTAGATGCCTTTGAATGTTTCCCGATCCTATTGGCTATACTGGTGCTGTTTCCATTGTCTAGCAACCTTTTGGTACTTATCAGCCTTATTTATCAAATGGTCTACTCTGTTGAAGTAGTGTACTATGTTCTCTTTTTCGTGGTCTATCACTTATTGGTTGATTGGTCAGTTAGGCGTTACATCTTATATTAACTTTATGCAGGGATGGCAAGGAGTTTTCTCCTATCACTGGTTTCTTCATCGAGACTTCCCACCCAGAGGTGCCCTTGCAAACAAACCCCTAAGATCAACTTTATTGATAAAACAATTTTCTTGATAACTTTGTAGTATACTTAAGAATGTCTTACTCTTCACTCGATTTCGTGCGTAGCTTGTGCATCCAGGCCTCTAACGTGGCATGTTATCATGTTGATGATTTATATTCAATGTGCAAGTGTCATGTCCTGTACAGATAATGGTGAAATATATTTATTCTATATGTCAAATCTAAACTAATAGATTGTTCCTTCCATCCCTTTTGTGCTTTATGCTTGAAAATTCATTTTTCTTTGAATTCGTGTTTTTATGTTCTTCTAGTGGGCTAAAAATTCTAGTTGTTCATGATATTAGGTGCTTGTGCGGAAATGGAACACACAAGAGGAAAGGTTAATTAGAGTTTCTGAAGAAGAGGTTAGTGTTAAACCGCTAGTTATTACTGTGCTTGCTTACTTTTTGAATTTTTATGTGTTGTACTTTATATGCAAATTAAACAGCTTAGGTAGTTACTAGTTAGGGCAATGAATTTGGAGAACATACTCCTACTCACCAACTGTTTTCCTTGCTTAATTTCAGGAAGTGCGATATTCACAAGCAGTTAAGAATATGGAGTTTGATCAAGAGCTTGGGCCTTATAAGCTCAGTGACCATGGAGATTGGAAGCGCTTATCCAGTTATATTACTAAGGAAGTCATTGAAAGACTTGGTGTGTATTTCTCTCTAATGAATAATATGTCACCTGATTATCTTCACGCCTATTAGAGTTTTGAGGTTTGTCTTAGAGTTTTAAATCCTTTTGCAGAGCCGATTGGAGGGGAAATTACTGTTGCCTATGAGTCCAAGTTGATCAATTCGGCACCTGAAACTGCTATAGAAAGAAAGTTATCCGAACAACTAAAGAACAGTAAATTCTCTTCACCTATCTATAAAATTGAAAGGAAAGGGTGTTACTACACACAGATTCCCCATGTCATCAAGCAGAGGGGTATTGTCGGACCTGATCTTACATCAATGAATCTTGATAAGGTAAGAGTTCTGATTTCAAGTGTACGTCGATTGTGGGAAAAAAAGATAATATTGTGTGATTGGTAAATAATGTTATTGCTGGTTGTTTAGTCACGTCTATTGGAAAACATATTGGTGAAACAATATGGATGCAATGAAGACAAGCTTCTGGGGGAACTTCAATTTGCATTTGTAACATTTCTGGTAATGTAACCCTATGAGAGTGTAGATTGGTACTGATTAACATCTTCTGCTCGGTCTGTTTCTATATCTTAAACCAAAGATTCATGGTAAATGGAACTGCACAGATGGGGCAATCACTTGAAGGTTTTTTACAGTGGAAATCATTGGTCAGCCTTCTGCTTGGATGTACTGAAGCTGTAAGTATCCTCATTTGAAATGTGGAAAATCCCAGTTCAACTTCAAGAGACAGCAACATTGATTTTTTTTTTGCTATAAAGCTAGTCATTGTCACAGTGATCCTGAAGTTAGTGATGTAATGTGTATACTATTATTTATCCTTGCACTTGGGGATTCTGTTCTGAAGGTTATTTTGTTTCTTGGCAGCCATTTCATACTAGGAGTCAGCTATTCACTAAGGTATAATGGGCATTATGTTCCTTTTCCTCTTTTGACGTTATACCCTAGATAATTGAATGGAAAATAATGCATTGTTGTTGGCTCAGATTTGTTCACAGGATGAGATGAATTTGAGATTCACTTCACCATTTCCAATACTGTTAGCAGCAGCTATACTAATTGCTTCGTCATATACTTTGTAGTTCATTGCAGTTTTATACTACCAGATCAAGTATGGCTTTCAAGACTCTGAGAAGTATGGGAGGGGAAAAACCATCCTTGTAGATGATTCTTGGTTTTCGGGTGATAGCTTTCTGTACCAACTCTGCAAGGTATAATATTTATCTCGATCAATGCTAAGTTAGTTAAACGTTCAACTTCAAATAAACAAACCTGAAAGCTTTCCAAATAGTAAACATTTGTAATGTATATCTAACTTGACCTGAATGCTCTTCAAATAGTAAACATTTGTTATGTATATAACAAACCTGAAAGCTTTTCAAATAGTAAACAAACCTGAAGTTTTAATAATATGGTATCTTTACTGAATTCGGTTTCTGAACTGGGATGCTTTTGTTGCTGAACACTGTCAACAATTTGGTTATGCAGGACTTCATTAACTTGGTTGACGAGGCTTCAGTCATTGATGGCGATCTTCTAACATGGGTCTGTCTGCTTGACCTTTATTGTTATTATGAACTATAAAATTCAGTAAACTTGTCAGTTTCTGTTTAACTGATTAATTTGTCGGATTAACCTTGTGTCTAACAACTTGGAGGATTCCAATCTTTCTTTCTTGTACTACAGACCAGAAAACTCAGAGAGCTGGTTGAGAATATATTTGGATGGAACTTCAAGCAAAACACCATGGGAAACTTTCATTTCGAAGAGGACGATGAGGTCAGTGCCATATTTGTAGTTGATGGGTTACTCTTCAATTTTCCCCATATTGTTATATATATTTTAATTTGATTATTGATATGCTATGTACACGTGTATATATCTAGATTGTCCCTAGTTTCTGTCCTTAGTAGATATCATTTTGCGGCATTATATATTTAATTGAATGTTATTCTATGCAGTATGCTCCAGTTGTCGTGGGAATGGAGAATTAATATACGAGAGAAACCTCCAATCCAGCAAATCTCGAGTAGGCAAAATCACATAGTAAATACATAACGATGTCATTTACTGAATTGAACGGTTACAGAAGTGTTTTACCGATCTGTTATGTTAAAGAAGCTAGGTAGAAAAAGTCCATTTCAGAATTATGCAAAGAAATCGAGATCCCAAAGTGTAACTTTGACCGATCAAAAGGTCATACCTGCGGTTGAGAATCCCTGGTGTTTTGCTACCCATTCCTGAATTGAGGTTGGCAGCCTTGGTTTCTTCTGTCCAAAGGGATTGTGCTCGGTTCAATATAAGCAGTTGAGAGACCTTCAACAATCGCGCCTCTGAATTCTGGTCTCTTTTTTTAGTTAATCACCATTCTAGCTTGCTAAATAACATTTTTTTTTCGTCAGTCAAATGCCGGATCAACAGTGTTATGCTAAGTTTGCTATAGCCCACACACATCTCATGCAATATGCATGATCGTTTCAATAGATTTCGTATATTTTTACAATATCATATTTCATGCTTATTACATACTCCCTTGTTAATTAATATCTGTCATTCTAGGGAGTGATTCTTGTTCAACAATACATGTCATTCTAGCTTTTTGATACACATTTTTCCATTTTTAACCCTACTATTCAACATAAAAGTAATTATTATCTAGATGGAAAAGTAAAAAGTAGGGGTACATGCGTCTTTTTTCTACTTTCCTTAATAAGTGTGCAAGTTTCTAGAATGACAGATATTGTTGAACGGAGGGAGTATTAGTTATTAGACGTTGTATCTGTATAATTTGTTTTGAAAAAGTTATTATTGTTGATTATATAGTTATGTAGTATATTGAAATCAGGAGTTTAACTTGGGTTTTTTTATTAAACATTAGTGTTTATTGGTTGGGCTAGTACGAAATTGAATAATCATTTCGCATTAGTTGATTATAACGTACATTAAAGTGTTGCTTCATGAGGTCCAGTTCATTTAAATAGAGAGTAAACAATTATATGTGCAACAAAATGTTAGAATGCCAGACACCGAAGACATTTACATCTGCGTTGACCATAACATCAAAAAATTTCTATGTAAAATACCCTAAATTTAAATGTGTTAATAAATTATGTAATTATGATATTCTAAGGCTAATTAAGCCCTTAAGAACATTGGTGAAGAAATAAAAATTATAAAGAAAAAGAAAACGTGTAAAAGTAACAAAACGTAAAAACGTGTGTTCTGTAATTATAGGAGGTATATAACCTTAACTAGGGTCCTAAATGGATTCCTAGGACTTAGTTAGTTACTAAGAACATGTGGGAAAAATTCTCGAAGAAAATAGATCCATACAGCGGATTAAAAACGTAAATGAAGCCTTAAAGCACGTTTTTCGAGAAAACTGGAAAATGTGACTTTAAGCGGGTTTAATGGACTCCTAAAAATTATAGTTAATCATATAACTATAATTAAACATTAATGAAGGTCTAGAACCATTAAAATTAACAAAACGAGAAAAATCCGGAAAACAGTTCCGGATTAGTGAATAGTGACAGTTTGGGTTTTATGGGTGTTATTTGCTAAATGACCAAAGTGCCCTCCTCTCTACCTTTATAAAAATAAAAATCTGAACCCCTTTTCTATGCAGTATACACATTTCCCCTCCCTCTCTTATACTCTTTATTTTGCTTTAAGTTACTAAAAGACAAATAAATAAAGTACAAAGTTACTTTTTGATTTTTCTCTCTTCCATTCTCATTTCCTTCACTCTCTTACGATTTCCTTCTTCCTCACCAGCACTCTCTCTGCTTCATTCTTCTACAATGGCGATTTCCTAAACCTTCAACCAGGCCCATCTTCCTCTTCCTTCCTTGTTCTACCACTAAACAAAGCCAAAACTGAAAAATAAATACACCATAATACTCCCCTCATATTGGAGCTTCTTTTCCACCCCTCAAAAGCTTCAAACTCTCAACTTCACTTCCATGGCTGTAGCTCATTCTTGAAGGAAGAACTCCATTTCATGAGCTAGTGAACTCCCTGTTTGTCTTAAGGTAAGAAAAGCTTGAAAAACCCTATCTTTTAGCTTCTCATTGAAACCGATTTTTCTACTGTTTTGAACCCCATTATTCCTCTTCATTCCAGCCTTGTCTATCTTCAAGAAGTGCTGGAGCATATTTATTTTGATTGCCCAATTACTCATTTGGAAGTAAGAAGGTAATTCTCTTCATTTCAATACCTAAACACCCTCTTGTTCTAGGGTTACTTTAAGAGTTTTATTAATCTCTTATTACTCATTATTATTTCATTGGGCATGGTCTATAGATTAGCAAATACACTCCCTTTGTTACCGGTTGTTGAAGAAGAGGAAAGGAGGAGGGAAAAGACTTGAAAAACTCAAGGTAAATGGCTTACCTAATGTAGTTTAATACCTTAGGGATTGTAATTGTATTTGTACAAAATAGAGTGCCTTGGATGTATTGTGTTAATGCAGGTGATAGCTTTATTGTGATGGAAATTCAGTGTTTAAGTTTATGCTATTTAAGGGCCTAAGAGCCAAGCTTTTAAGATTTATGTATTTTGATGTTATTGTTGTGGAAGTGCTGGAAATCAATGTGTTACAAGTGCCTAGAATGAATGGGGTGGTTGGATTAATGTAAGTGTGCTAAATAATATGTGTGAGGATGTTAAAATTGAGGGGTAACCATGTCAAAATTTGTGTTGAACACTTGGTGTCTTAAGTATTTTGTGAGAGGAAAGAACCTAGAACTAATTAGGTGACTTTAGAGATCAACTTGAGTAAATATTCACCTTAGGGCTAGATTGGAAATGAGTTATTGTAACACCCCCTACTCTAATCGGCTCACTTACTTAACATTGTAATCGTAGCGGTAATCTAAACAATAGAACTACTGGTGTCACCGTTCTCACTCGCCCATACGAGTAATAACGTGCTTACTGACATATTCATAATACGAAACAATTTCCCACAGTGACAACAAGAGATAGATTAAACATTATGTTCCAACATAAATACAACCCTAGTGAGCATTCTAAGTATCACAGTCCTATACATGTTCCTATGTTTGTATCGAAATACGACAGTACATACCTAACAACGGTTACTACTTTACCCAGCGCGTCCCGCTCTTTGTCGACACCGGAAGCTGCATACCTGCAAAATATTTGTTTGTGGTATGGAATCAGCCCCTGCTGAGTATGTTACTACATGACCGTCATGCCCCCTCAGACCCTCAGTTAATTGGTCGAGAGCATGCAATTCATTTTCATGCATGTAGTTTAATATAAAAACTGTAAAGCAACAAATATATTGCAGTAAACTCAAATAGCAAACAAGCCCCCGGCTTCTCACATCACATCACAATAAACCAACTGAAAGCGTTACAACGCATATATGAGTACGAAGACTCCACTCAACCAATCACTTAATAATTCATATTTGAGTACAGTGACTCTACTCAACCAATCAATCCACAATAATCCACACACGAGTACAGCGACTCGGTTCAACCAGTTCCAACATAGATATGAGTATAGCGACTCAATTAAACCAATTCACAACACACATATGAGTATTGTGACTCATTCAACAAATCCACAAACATACATCACATAACCACATAGCATAACCAATGAACAACAAGGCGAAACAACGAGGATTATAAGCAAGTATAAATTCCCGTCTTGGCATGCAAGCCCAAATAATGTTCGTGTAACACCCCTCTCGATAAACACGTAATAATCCCTCACGTAGCAATATTAAAAGAGGTCTTCCAGCAGAAGAAATAACAACATTAATTCTCACACGGGTGTCACCTGCCATTACTCGCCCATGCGAGTAACGAAGCAGAAACTAAAACCAACAACAAATAAACAACACTACCAAACCGCTGTGACAATGAGATAACTCCTATACATCATACTAAGTCCATAAACATAACCAACGACAAGTGAGCGTCTACCCAATCCCGAATACATACAACCGTACCATAATACAATCCACGGTCCAACATTGTTATGCAAATGAATATCCATGTGCGGTAATTAAAGTAACCCCTAACTACCCGGAGTCCCACACTTCAGCTTCAACGATGAACAGCAACCTGCACAGAGCCATAAAGGCTCAGCGATAAACGCTGAGTATGCCGGGCCTGGACCCTATTGGCACTTAGTCATTTTAACCATCTTGTTATTAGATTGGTTTCATGCTTTACCAGTTTACAGATATAATAAATACTGTAATAATCATGCATAAACACAGAGCCATCCATCCAACCAATACAGTCATTACATTTCACCAACAACAGTTGCATAAACGAACGTATCGTATAACTGCAATAAAGTACATAGTCGCTTTTAGCGAACGATTTCCATATTATTAATATTCGGCCTCCAAGGCCCCATCCATCCATACCATGTTTATTAATTTTCGGCCTTTACGGCCCCATCCATCCATACCATGTTTATTTATTTACCAATTGGGTGTCAAGTTAGGACAACCCGAATTAACCTTACCAATGGACAGTAGTCCTTTCGTACACACAAAGGTGCTCATTTTGCCAGAGGTCCGGAGGCCCCTGGTCATTCTCTTTGCCTCGTAAGGCGTCCATAAAAAGGCCGTAGCCGTGTACCAACAGCAGGTGCCATCTGACCTACGATCCAATTAGGGCTCGTTGGGAAATTTCCTAGAGCGGAACCCGATCGGGTACCCCTCAGTGATCACAAATGCGCAACCAGGTAGTTCGTAAACTACCGGGATTCCTCCCCTCATCTCATACCAACTCTCTCATAAGATTTAAGATATACTCTTAGTTTTATGGAGAATACATTTTACCAATTAGCTGCCCAATGGGTCTTACGCATGCCTAGAAGTAATCTAGGTCATATTCATGTTCGAGATCCATCCTCTAGAGACTGACATTGTCGTATCTCATACCTAAGTATTTTACTTAGTTTACCATATACTTAATATTAATACTAAGGGTATTATATTAAGTAATCATCATGTCATCACATTAACGCATATGTATGTTTATATAAGTCGATCTATAGTCGACGTAGTGTTAGTCCCGTAGGACGTTCGCGCATATTAAATAACACAGTAACACACATAATCACATGCACATATCCACACACATACCACACAAGTTATATATCAACCAAATCCGAGCCCGAGGAATTCCTCAAGACAACCCGGATCAAACCCCTTTACATACCGTACACCTCAGTCCTAGGATGCGCAGTGTAGTCCACTAAGCTCGCCAGGCGTCTGCGTTTGAAGTACGATCTAAACTGTAATAAAGCTATAAGTCAGTCTCCATGACTAACTAAATGCGGTATTTCCGAATAACATTGTAACCCCGACAGTTCATCCCCGGATTTCAACTGTTAGTTGTTACGGGTTTCTCTAAACCAGTCGGCTTCGTTACTTAGACTCGAAGTGTGTCATAATTCGACTGTTTAATTTAATTCATTATATTCATTTAATTTGTTCATTCTTGAACTTAGGCATATAACCTATAGTTGCATGTATGCGTGCATTTTTTATCATATAGTATTATTATCCCACCATCCATTATAATACCTTGTATTATATAATCCATTAATCTTTTAATAAACTATATTTGAATTCAAAAACTTATAACATATAGTTCATAAACTATATTCATTTAACAACCTTTACCATTTATAATATATGGTTTCCAACCATAGTATATATCCATCCTTATATACATAATTCTCGCATATGCATATATTTACCAATATAGGTAAGTTTCATGAGTTATAAAACTCTTATATTATATGTCACATTTTATCATCTTACATAAGATGATTATTCTCATTAATTGTATTATATTATACAACTTATATTAAGATCATTACCTTAATATTATGTAACATCTTATGTTGTATAATTACAACTCCTAAGGTTTATTCAATATATACCTTAGTTTATAAATCTTATTTATTTATTGTTTGTCACATTATTTAATGTGTATATCCTTACTTATATTAACTCCATTTAAATCACATTAATTGTAACACCCCTACTCTAATCGGCTCCTAATCGTCTTACTTAACATTGTAATCGCAGCGGTAATCTAAACAATTGAACTACTGGTGTCACCGTTCTCACTCGCCCATACAAGTAATAACGTGCTTACTGATATATTTATAAATACGAAATAGTTTCCCACAGTGACAACAAGAGATAGATCTAACCTTCCATTCCAATATAAAATACAATCATAGTGAGCATTCTAAATACCCCAATCCTATACACGTTTCTATGTTCGTATCAAAATACAACAGTGCATATTTAAACAACTGTGACTAAACTACCCAGTGCGTCCCGCTCTCTGTCGACACCGGAAGCTGCATACCTGTAAAATATTTGTTTGTGGTATGGAATCAGCCCCTGCGGAGTATGTTATTACATGACTGTCATGCCCCCTCAGACCCTCAGTTAATTGGTCGAGAGCATGCAATTCATTTTCATGCAAGTAGTATAATATAAAAAATTTAAAACAACAATTATATTGTAGTAAACTCAAATAGCAAACAAGCCCCCGGCTTCACACATCTCATCGCAATAAACCAACTTAAAGCGTTACAACGCTTATATGAGTACGAAGACTCCACTCTAACAAACACTTAATAGTTCATAATTGAGTACAACGACTCACTCGACCAATCAATCCACAATAATCCACACACGAGTACAGCGACTCGACTCAACCAGTTCACAACATAGATATAAGTACAATGACTCAATTAAATCAATTCACAACACACATATGAGTACAATGATTTCAAAAAATCCACCAACATACATCACATAACCACATAGCATAACCAATGAGCAACAAGGCGAAACAACGAGGATTATAAACAAGTATAAATTCTCGTCTTTGGCATACAAGCCCAAATAATGTTCGCCTACTGTACGAGCTAATATAGTTGTTCGTAATTGTTCAGTCTTGCCTAATGACAACGTCTCGTTAAAACGACGTGTCTCTAAGTTACCCATCTCCTATGGCGGGTCACCCACGGCAGTAGCCACTCCAGCAGTAGAGTCTCCGACCGATGAACCATCTGTAGTCCGTTGGAAATTTATCTTGATACTTACAGATTCCCACACGGCATCCTAGTATCGTTAATTGATCACAATTCACAGCAAGAGCCACATCCTCTTGATTAACTTATCTATACCATCGCATCGTATTACCATTTTCCTAACACTGCAGACTGAGGTCGTTAGTCCAATCCTGAGTATGTCAACTCGGGATCCAGTGTTAGATACGAGAGCGGCGTTAAAAAGGCCAATGCTCCGTATATAAGTCTCGGATAATATATATATATATCATATTATCCTAATGCTACAATGTTTTACTTGCGTTCCTTATTTTACACATATAAGATAGCATCATTGCCGCTAGTTCGTTTTATAATATGTTCATATATACGAACAGTACTGTTATCGTACAACAGTAATAATAATAAGACAACATTAATACACAACTCAAGCATATTAATTCACACGAGCAGACATTCAATCTTAACACTGATTTTCACACAATGTCTGAACTGAGGAAATCCTCAGAGACAATCAAGCCACATAATAACATACCGTGCACCGGGATTATAAGACCGTGGAGTATGAATCAGCTAAATCCTCTGGTGATCCTCGAGACGCCTCTAACAATCTAATAATATGCATCACACTATGCATCAGCATCTCATACTAACAATACACTACTACACCCCGTACCGTTACTAATCCGTCCCGGTTTATTCCCCGTTGTTAACTAATAACGTCTCTCGGGTTTTCGGTTTAATGCGGGATTAGTTCCACGTAAACGTCACAGTATATTAATATACTTAAACTTATACGTTCATTCGCATGTGTATTATAATACACTCGTATATTATATAGTTTTGAAACTATACTGCATGTATAATCTCTATCATATATTATACATCCTACCTTAGTATTTATTTATCTAAGGTTAGTTCATTCAAGTGTAAAATGTGGTATATTTCACATTTAAATACTTTGAATTATATAACTCCTTTTTATTCCACACATAACATTAGAATTTAATTAACTAATGTTTATAATTCTTTTCTCCTTATCTTATATCATCTCATTTATTATATTATGGTTATTGAACCATATTATATTTCTCACTCCATAACATATATTTGTTATATTATGTATTATGGGACCATTTATTATATGGTAAGTTTTAATAATATATTCATCCATCCTTAATGAATATTTCTTATATTATAAATGTTACAATCTTTATAACATTATAAACTATATTATAAATTCTCATTCCAAAATATTCATATTACCGAACAGCTATTATATTTCTTTTTATTTACCGAAACCACCACATTATTCATATAATGTTACATTATAGTAATATAACATATATTATGACATTTATATTCTTATACCATTTATAACTTATAGTTATAATATGTCATAAACTACCAACAATAAACCATTACCTACACACACCCACATAATATATATATAAGTTTTCATATGATTAATATCAACCTTAATGCCATTAATAATTAAACAAGTTTATAGAACAATTCTAAATTATTCTAACCCATCCAATAATCCTTTAACAAAATTCATTAATCTCCTTTATAACTTGCCAATTTACTACTACTTAACCATTTAGAGTTGGCCTAATTTAACATTCCAATTACATCCACTTCCAACTTGGGTTTGACCCGATCAACGTCTAGATTCCTGTCTCCTCCTAACTTGGGCTTAGCCCAATTAAAATTCTCTTACCCTCTCATTGTCTCCAAGCCCATATTATAAACAACATTACATAAGGTAATAAATAGACAATTAAATATCTTAAGGGTTAAATAACCCTAGTTGGTCCCAAGTTGATTTCAATTAAGCTAATCTCACAATTAGCCTTAAACTTCCTCAAACTTACAGAAACCTCCAAATCGATTTCAATTTGAAAAGCTATTTTCGACTCAGTCAAATTAGCTACATTCACTTTAATTTTAAACCCTAACTTTGACCACATCTCAGTTTGACTAATTTTCAATTTTTTTGACTGAATTCCCTTAAACTTTCTAGGAATTACATAATCACCCCTAACTTTCGATATCCACACTCTCGCCCCAATTTTCTATTAAATTACAGTTTCACCCACAAAATTCCAATAATACCAATTTAGCCTAGAATTTTCCAAATTTGCAATTTTACCCTTAATTTCCAAAATTTACACTTTTGCCCACCATTTTCTCGAAATTACAATTACGCCTCAGTATTAATTTATCCTGAATATTCTAATTCAATCTCCAGACCCTAATTTCTAACCGTAAACACAAATTCGTAAATTTAGACCCTAATTCCAAATTTCAAATTCTAATCTTGATCTCTTTGAAATTTTCGGTTTCCCTACATAGCACTTCCTCTTCAACCATTTCGATTCCGCAGACAGAACACACTCATAACACAATCCAACAGTATAAGTTTGCCAGAAACTAAAATCGATTGCTAATATCCATCGAAGCCTTAAATTAACTCAAAAACGCATACAACTGATTGTAATTTTCGAAACCCTAAACCTATTTCAGGTTGTTTTTTTTTCGCAACACTAACACCATTCCCAGATTCAAAGTCCATACCAAAGTTTGTTTACAGAAAACAAAAATTCAGAAGGAAATGCTACAACATTCACAATTTTGACAGAGGGGGGATTCGGATTTCAAAACACCGAAAGTCAGAGGGGAAACGGGGATAATCTATATCCTAGTTTCGGTTGACATCTAGCCTAAAATCGGCTAACAGAACAACAAAACAAAAAAAATCGACAAGACCAAAATACTTAAATTTTCACAATGTACACCTTGAAGAAACTAGCTTTATAGACTCCTTCTTGCTTGATCTCGATTCCCGGCCACGTCTGCCTTCCCCGGAGGTCGCCGGCGTTCTTGTTCGCGTGGAAGAAGAGAATAGTAGTGTAACACCCCGTCCTAAGCCAGTCGTGGTTATCGCTACTTAACCGATAATGCTTAAACGTCGCAGCGGGAATAAACTACCACCAGGACCTTGCTACGGTCTAACCAACAAGAATTACCGTTACTTAACTATTTACAATCACATATTAACAATACATACACCAACTGAGTTTTAAGTATTCTCCCAAAACCATACAATATTTCACGAGCTTATGCTCAACTACTAACTGACGGGTGCACAGGCGCTACCCGTACTCAAAATAAAGTCCCACCTAGGGCTACCCGCTCCTACTCTCGTGGTGTGACTTCATCGGCCGCTTACCTGCAAGTGTAAAAACAGCCCCCAAAGGGGGTCAGCACGAATGCTGGTACGACCCTCCCATGGCCCCCAAGTTAACGGGGCTACGACGACTAATTGTCGATAGCATGGAAGTTGATTAGCATAACAACATAATATGAAATGCAATAAAACAACCAACCATAATGATCACAAATAGCTCAAATGTAAATGAACGACACAAGCGTTCCCTTAATAAGTGAGTTAGATCTTAACCCCTTAAATCCACAATCTCCTTAATCTCATGATTGCCAACCGTTCCACTATTAGATTGGTTAGCCCTTAATTGGTTGCTTATTTTTTTTGTAGGGCTTGGTTAACCCTAGCCGGTAGCAGTGCACTATCCGACAATAAGCTACCTTTCTTAATTTGTTGGGGATGTAGGCTTGATCCCCCCACGCCATCCTTAATGTGCCTCCCACCTCGCACAGTAGCCCGGGTGGTCGGGTCGGTTTGTTGACCCTAGGACGAGTCTAATGACAAGTCTTATTTGGAAGTCGGATCTGATTCAGATACCGACCTCCCCCAATACACATGTGCCGGTACCATTCCGGATTCCTCACTCCCACCCCCAAGTTATGGTTAATGAAAGCCTTAATTACCAAGCGTTAGTTAAACCTTGACGGGTAAAAACCAACAATCACTAATGCTTAGTTCTCATCCTTAACTCAGTGAGTACTAAACTTAGTTAGCAACATTCTCAGGTCTCGTGGGTTAGTGTAAAGCAAACACATTCACAACGAGAATAAGTATAACCGGTTGCATGCTTTATCTTGTCTTAGTCGTAGCAAATAAACAGATAGCACACAAGCCGGGGACACCTCGTTAGCAAGCAGGTCACAAGAAAGACTGTACCGTTCACCGTCGTCTGTCGTTTGTTTAACCTTCTCCGGGGTCCCAATTCACAAACCTAAAACATTGATTCATTTTTAGGCCATTAGTTATTTGTACCTTACTTAACTCGCCTAGTCCTTAAAAACTCCCATTCGATACCCTCTTAGATCCTTGCCACTTAACCTTATAAACTTAACTTTAAACATTAAGGTTTTTACTTAACTTAACTTAACCCTTAAGTTCTTAGGGTCCTAATCATTACTACCCTACCAAAGGCATACCTTATTTCCAATTATCATCCTTAGAATTCAATTTTTTTTTAAGTGTTAAGGGTCGTCCGACCCACCGTCCGACCCACCAACTGGGTGGGACCCTTCCAGTAACTTTCGGGTTTGAAAAACTCCACTTGTCCGACCCACGTCCGACCCAACCAACTGGTCGGACCATTCCAGAAATTTTCCCGTCCTTAAAACTCTCCGTCCGACCCATGTCCGACCCAAGTCCTCTGGGTCGGACCATTCCAGAACATCTACGGTGGCTTAACAGAGATCCGTCCGACCCAGAACTGGGTCGGACCCTGGGTCGGACAACTACAGACTTTACTCTTAAGTTGTTCTTTCAATTCCAAAATTTTCCCCAAGCATCCTAATGTGTTCTAACATCATTTAGACCCTAAAACTCATCTTAAA
Source organism: Limonium bicolor (assembly GCA_023374045.1). Lineage (NCBI taxonomy): Eukaryota > Viridiplantae > Streptophyta > Magnoliopsida > Caryophyllales > Plumbaginaceae > Limonium > Limonium bicolor. Next base: position 249,244,187 of record CM041778.1, on the reverse strand, counting down.
GCATCCTCCAAACTCGTTAAAACAACCTCCAAATATCATTCCAATCCTTTACACAATTCTTACAACAACTACCAACACTTAACACTTATTTCTTTCCTACATTTTAACATCCCTTTCACCTAGAACTTCTTCTAGCCAAAAGTTCCCTCCTTAAGAACTTGACCACACCATAAACACCACTTGCATCCCTATTACATTTTCCAAGGCTTCCTTAAATTCTAAACTCTAGTTTCTACCTAAATCATCTAAAAGTTTTACACTCATTTACATCTAACTTACCCAAGTTTCCTAGCTTCTTTTATCAACATTTACCTAAGTCCTAAATACTCAAGTACATTCTTTTGATTCCTAAATCCTTCATAGTGATGCCTAAGTCATTATAAGTCATATAAACACCTTAATCTCACCCTTTTTCATCAAGACAACCTTTAGAACTTCCTAGTACTTCCTTAGTCATGAAATCTCCTTAGAACATCTCAAACACTTAGGTTCTCCTCTAAATTTTGCCATGGGTTCTCTAGTATATAGTTACATCCTAACACTTGGTTTTTCTCCATCAAACAACCAATATCACTCAACTTCTCATCAAACACCTTAACACACAATTTACACCAAAACTACATCACATCATTACATAGTGTATAAACTTAAATGCTTGGCACTTAGGCCCTTAAATGACAATAATCTTAACCACTGAATTTCCACATATATTTGCCTTTAACCTGCAAATACACACAACAAGGCTCCCATTGAAATAAAATGCTTCTTGTAATTCATCTCAACATTGTTTGCCTATCTCTTTTCTCATTGGCTCCTTAGTCACAAGTTCTCAAACATAGTCATTGTTTCTCCTAGGTTATATATAGCCCTTTTCTAATGTAAAATCTACACTAAACTCATCACATATCTAAATCCCATTCCCTTAAACAATAAAACACCTTAAGGTAAGTAATTTACCTTGTTCTTTCACAAGCTTCACAAACTTTTCCTCTTAGATTCCCCTTGAGCAATCTCGGTCACCAATATATATCTCCTTGCCAATGTTCTAAACAATATCCAATGACTCTAATGAGCACTAAACAACACACTAACCTTAAGGAATAAAACCTAGGTCAAAAATGTGTTTTAAGGTATTGAATTGGTTATTTTACCTTGGTTTCTCAAGACAAGCTTGGATATGAAGCAAGAAGGACCTCCTCTATCCTTTGGAGAGTAGAAAACAAGCTAGAACAAGGCATTAAAATGAAGCCTCATGAGCATGTATTTTCGGTTATGTGAAGGAATGATGGGAACTTGATTTTTCTTACATATTCTTTACCTTAAGAGAATGGAGAAGCCAATGGAGTCTCCAAGCTTGAGTTTCCTCCCCTAATGTGGTTTGGCTTGGCACCAAATCAAAGCTCTTGAAGTTTTGAAAAGATAGAAAGAGAGAGCTTGAGCTAACTAAGAAGAATATGTAATTTGTTTTGGTTTTGGAGCTAAAATGAGTAAGTAGTGTACAAAGGAAGTTGAAGCTAGCATGGAGGTTGTTCTTCACGTTGGAGAAGAAGAGAGGAGCAGCTCAAAACCGTGGGAACAAGAGAAATGAAGAGGTGAGGAGAGAGGTGATTAAAGGTGAGATATTTATGTTGCTTTACAAAAGCAAATAGTGACTAGTACATTTCTATCTTATTTACTAATAATCTAGCTTACTCACATGGTGAGTCATCCCCTTAGAAACCGGCCCCCATTAAGTAGCAAGGGGTAATTTAGTCTTTGTTGACCAATTAGCTTATATTGACTTATGTTATAAACTAGCTTAATTTAATTACTATTCACAAAACAAGGCACATAGTTGTGAAATTTTTGATTTCCCATTGATTTAGACTTCCTAATGTGATACTAATTAGTACACATGTTAATTAAAGAGTAATGATGGACATTTAGCCATTCAAAACCCATTTACAAGATAATTTTTAAAAATGTGCTTTAAGACTCCTTAAAGCACATTTTGTGTTTTAACTTGTTTTCAAGCTTGGTTTTCTTTGGAAATTGGTTTAAAATGACCATTAGGATATTACTAAGGTCTTAGAACAATATTTGGGTACTCACCCAAGTCTCTCCAAGCTTAGAGCACGTTTTTGCTTAAACTGCTCTTTTGGTGTTTCCTTATATTTTCTTTGATTAGAAATGTTTCTTAATGTTTCTAAGGCATTATTTAGCCTCCTTATAACTTAATTTATCATTTAAACACCTTATCTAAGTTTGGGGTATTTCAATCTACCCCCCTTAAAAGAACTTTGTCCCCAAAGTTCACATATATGCTTAACCATTCACGGTACTCACTTCCCTTAATCTTAACACCACATCTTATATTCACCTTCACACATCTCAAAGACTCAAAGTAATCTCAAATACATACATAAGTATTATACATAACTCAAACTTAACACCAAAGTGTAGCAACTTACACAAATTCACATCTTAAATAACTAAACAAACGACAACAAGTTTGTTTCCTAACTCAAAAGCGAGGAAGCTCTACCCCCCTTAAAAGGGGTACGCCCCGTACCCTATACAGATGATCTAGTCATAAACAAAGAAGGGTACTTCGCCCTCATCTTATCCTCTAATTCCCACGTGGCCTCTTTGACATCCTGGTTTGACCAGAGAACCTTCACCAGTCGCACAGACTTGTGGCGAGTGTCCCTAGTCTTACTGTCCAAGATTCTCTGAGGAGTCTCCACGGATCTCATATTTGGTTCTAAAGTCAACCTCTCAGGTTCTAACACATGGGAGGGGTGGTGCATGTATTTCTTTAGCAGTGAAACATGAAAAACATCATGCACTTTACCCAGCTCAGCAGGTAGATTCAACCTGTAAGCAACCGGGCCCACCCGCTCCGTAATCTCATAAGGACCAACAAATTTCGGGCTTAATTTGCCCTTCTGGCCAAACCTGAATACACCCTTCATCGGTGAAACTCGCAGAAATACCTGGTCGCCCACTGTGAACTCCAGGTCCCGTCGTCGAACATCAGCATACGACTTCTGCCTATCTTGAGCAGCTTTCATGTTCTCCCTGATTTGCTGAACTTCAGCCTTAACTTGCTCTAAGTACTCTGGTCCTATAATGACCGTCTCACTCGACTCATCCCAGCAGAGCGGTGTACGACATGGTCTACCGTACAACGCTTGAAAAGGTGCCATCTTGATCGAAGCGTGATAGCTGTTGTTGTATGAAAACTCGATCAGATGCAATTTGTCAATCCAACTGCCCTGGAAGTCTAAGGCACATGCCCTCAGCATGTCCTCGAGTGTCTGAATAGTACGCTCAGTCTGACCATCTGTCTGAGGATGGAACGCGGTACTCAGCTTGAGTTCTGTACCCAACGCTTCTCTGGTAGCTCTCCAGTACCTCGAAAGGAATCTGGTATCTCTATCTGACACTATGGTCTTCGGTATCCCGTGATGTCTCATGATTTCTTTCTCAAATAACTCAGCTAATTTGGTCACCTTCCAAGTATCCTTCATCGGTATGAATCGGGCTACTTTGGTAAGGCGATCCACCACCACCCATATCATGTTGAGACCTCCCCTAGCAGGTGGGAGTCCAACTACAAAGTCCATGGAGATATCATGGAACTTCCACTCCGGAACTGGCATCGATTGTACCATTCCGCCCGGTCGTCGGTGCTCGAATTTTACCTTCTGGCATGTGAGACACCTCAAGACGAACTCGGTAACATCTGTCTTCATTCCCGACCACCAGAAGTATCTCTTCATGTCTTTATACATCTTAGAGGCTCCCGGATGGATGGAAACTGAAGAACAGTGTGATTCCCTAAGTATACGGTCTTTCAAATCCGTGTTGCCCCGTGGTATGCATAACCGGCCCTTAAGTCTGATCAGATCATCATCATGAAGTCTGAAGTCGTATTTCTGACTCTCAAAGGTGCCATCCGTCAGCTTCTGTCTGACCTCTCTCATGTATTCATCTGACCTCTGAGCCTCTCGCACCTCATCAACCAAGCTGGAGAAAGAAACTAGCGAATGGAGTGGGTGTGCTCGACGGCTCAGGGCGTCTGCTACAACATTGGCCTTCCCCTCTTTGTATTGGAGGTCAATGTCATAGCCTTTCAAGAATTCTAACCATCTCCTCTGTCTGAGATTCAACTCCTTCTGAGTAAATATGTATCTTAAGCTCTTATGATCGGTGTAGATCGTCACACTAACCCCGTATAAGTAATGGCGCCATATCTTCAAGGTGAAGACTACAACTCCCAGCTCTAAATCATGTGTGGGGTAGTTCTCCTCATGTTTCTTCAACTGGCGTGAGGCATATGCCACCACCTTGCCATGTTGCATGAGCACGCAACCCAGCCCTCTGCCGGATGCATCACAATAAACCTCAAAGCCCTCTGTACCGTCTGGAATGGTCAGAACCGGTGCAGTGGTCAGTGAGTCCTTCAAACTCTGAAATGATCTCTCACAGTCAGCCGTCCACAAGAACGGTGCATCTTTCTTCATCAGACTGGTCATCGGTTTCGCGACCTTGCTGAAATCCCTAACAAACCTCCTGTAGTAACCTGCCAGACCGAGAAAGCTCCGGATGTCGGTAACAGTCTTCGGCCTTGGCCAAGTACGTACGACATCAATCTTTGCTGGATCCACTGAGATCCCAGCATCGGAGATGACATGACCTAGGAAAGAGACTTGGTCAAGCCAAAACTCACATTTGGAGAACTTAGCATATAGCTGGTTCTCCCTCAATATTTCCAATACTCTCCTCAGATGTTCCTCATGTTCAACCTTAGATTTCGAGTATATCAAAATGTCATCAATAAACACCACAACCGACTTGTCCAGCTGCTCCCGGAACAAGCGGTTCATCAGATCCATAAACTTCGCCGGTGCGTTCGACAAACCGAACGGCATCACTGTAAACTCATAGTGGCCGTATTGTGTCCGGAATGCCGTCTTCTCAATGTCTCCCTCCTTAATGGCTATCTGATGATACCCGATCTGAGATCAATCTTGGAGAACACAGATGCTCCCTTCAACTGATCGAACAGATCGTCAATGCGGGTAGTGGGTACTTATTCTTCACTGTCACTGCATTCAGTCTCTGTAGTCGATGCAGAGGCGGAGACTACCATCCTTCTTCTTCACGAAGAGGACTGGCGCTCCCCATGGTGACACACTTGGTCTTATAAATCCCTTATCTAACAAATCTTTCAACTGTTCTTTCAATTCATTCATTTCTGCCGGAGCCATGCGGTATGGTGCCTTGGCTATCGGTCCGGTACCAGGTAGCAGCTCAATGGTGAACTCTACCTCCTGAGTGGGTGGCATACCGGGCAGTTCCCGTGGAAATAGGTCGGGGAACTCCGACACTACCGGTAAGTCGGGTCGAACTCGGGGTCTCTCTCTATGTCCTGTACATAGCAGAGGTACACTTCTTCTTTTCTCCTCAATTCCTTATACATTGCCATGGCGGTGATGATCTTAGTCAAAGGCTCTCTGGGCCTCTGGCGGTATGATATTGCTACCCCAGACGGACTCCTGAGCAGCATCTATGCTCGGTGCAGAGGATACGACCCTTGTGCCGCTCCAACCAGTTCATCCCGAAGATAACATCAAATCCTAGCTCACTGAATTCAATAAAACTGACTGGAAAGTCTTCCCCCTTAATTCTGACAATGGCTCCTCGGTAGTAGTGAGTGCAACGAACCTTCTCCTTAGACGGGAGCGTAACCGTGAAGTCGGGTAGCTCATCAGCGTCTAGCCCCAACCTTCTCGCTAAAGATGCCGAGACAAAGGTATGCGAGGCCCCTGAGTCGAAGAGAACTGATGCCTCAATCCCATTAATCGGAAAGGTGCCGGTGAGGATAGTGTCGCTGGCGTCGGCCTTTGCCTCTGTAAGTATACTTAGCGCACCTTCCGTACCGAGTCCTTGACCTAATTGTGTTCACAAGCTTCATGAGTATTGATGGTATAACAAGAGTCGTAACAATTCATATGAACAACACTGTTATTTTATTCATAACCATCCTGTTTACAACATGAGCTTTAATCTTACATCTCATTCCTCATCTCATTCTAACATTACATGGCTAATATTGTCTAAAGGTTAGGTTTAACCTCCCAGGTCTCATGTGTGTCGCATTGATTACTGCTGATGGTGCTGTATTCAGCTTGATTCTCTTAATCCCATGGTATAACATCCTTGATTCTCCTCCCATAATTAACACATCTCCTGACTTAAGTACCAACTTATTCGCACGGTCCGCACGCTTCTGCTCGCCGTATAAAAACTCTGCATCATCCCCAATGGACCAAGACACTACGGGTATCCCTCTTTCGAGAGACTCCGTTGTCTCGTCCTTATCCTGGTGTAGTCCAAGTCGCCCATCCTTCTCGTAGAAGTTCACAATGCAAATGTCTGCCTGAATGTCTGGAATCGGTTCAGCTTCCAACTGCTGAGCGATTTCCACGACTTGTGTAATAACTGGATGGAACTCTTCGGGTATTCCCGGTGAGACTCCATCTTGCATCCTCGTGGTTTGGTAATTCTTGGCATACGGATTCCAATCCTTGCCTAAGCTCATCATTTTTAACTTCATTCTTGCTCCCCCTGGGTACTCCGGTGTATAAAAACCTCCCGGTCTCATTCCTAGTTGACTGCATTTCCGGATGATGGCTATTTGCGCTTCGGGTGTCAGGTATCCCCTTAATAGAATCATACCTGGGCGGATAACCTGACATTGTTCGGATGGAAAGTCTATGGTTTCGATATCGGTGTGCTCCGGGTTAGGTGTAGATGGTATTGGATAGCAGATGTTGAAGCTTCCTAAAGTGGTAGTAGGTTATATTTTACTTAAGTTCTAATCTTATCTCATTCTTACTTAACTCAATTATTCACCAAACATGCATGATAATGCGGTAAGCAGGTAGTTTTATCACTAAATGGTTATAGCGGTACCTGGCCTCGATGAGGGTTCAGGCTCATCGTCCCGGTCCACCAAGTGTAGTGTGGGTCCCGACTTCTGGGTCACCCGTGGGTTCTTGTCTGCAGCTTGCTGCCCCCTCCTCTGACCGTCGGATCCAGATCCCTGATCGGTCTTGGCCTTAATCTTAAAACTGGGTCTGTAATTCTTACTCTCCGGGTTCCCGTAGCACTCATATGCCCGGTGCCCGAGTACTCCACAAAAGTTACACTCCACCTTATTCCCCCTGCAGTCAACTCCGGGGTGGTCCCCCTTGCACCTCTGGCAATAGTAGTGCCGTTGGTAGCCACCTCCGGTTTCCTTTCCAGTCTCAGTACCTGATTAAGCATCGCATCAGTGATTGTGTCTCAATGTTGTCAACCATTCTTATTTACTCAAAATGTATTTCCTTACTCTTTGGCGCCCTGGAGCGCAGGGGCTTAGCAGCATAAGCATAAGTCAGTTTCAGTGGCTCATCAGTAGCCTTCTCCTTTTCCTCCTTTCCTTTTTGGTTCTGGTTCTTTTGGGCTTGAGGCTGGTACTTCTGTTTCTTGTACCCACCTTGCCCTTGGTGTTCTGTACTCTTCCCAGCACTCTTTCTTTTGGCATTGTCCTCGTCCCTCAGCTGGACGGTTATCTCAACCTTAGCAGCGGCATGATAGCACTCTCGCTTCCGAAGGTATTAGTTCCTCTTATTTCTCACAAACTAAATCTTATTCACTTAATTATATCTTACTCATTCTTATTACCTGCAAGGTAGTATAACTCGTCGGCCCCATGCCGTAGCGGAGTCGATGGCTAAGCCCGCCATAGAAGCGGTCCACCAGTATCTGGTCTGAATACCCAAGACCTGGCAGAAGGAGGAGCAAGGCGGTGAACTCTGTGTAATACTCGTCCACCGTCATCTTGTCGGTCTGCTTAGCGCATCCAACTGCAAGCGCTTCTTTGTCTGGACATGGGCGGGGTAGTACTTTGCTCGTAGCAAGGCGGTGTACTGCTCCCAGCCGAACTCTGGATTGGCCACATGCTCGGCCCTCACTAGCTTCCACCAATCGCCTGCCGCCCCCTTCAGATAGAAAGCAGCCAGACGCACCTTGATCCCAGCAGGGACATCAAGGGTCTCAAAGGCGGTCTCCAGCTCGGAGATGTACGCCTCAGCTTGGCGGGATCGGTCTCCCCCTTAAAGTGTGCGGGTCGAAGGTCTGCAAGACTCTTCACCCAATTTGGTTCCCTGGGTTGTGGCGGTGGAGGTGGTGCACCCACACCAGGCTGATAGCCCATGTGCCCTAATGCGGCAGCCACGATCTCGCGATCGTCTGCCCTCCCGGTATCCCTGAAGCATCATCGCCCTGGCCACGACCTCGGCCTCCTCTAGGACGTCCTGCCATCTGAACAAGCATAACTCACATTAGATTCGTATCCACCATGTTTCGGTTAACGAATTTATAACGTCCGTAGACGGTAAAGACGATCACACTTATAGTGGTCATCTGACTCTACTCACTAACAGCTCACACCCTTAACCCATCACTTATTCTTAACTTATATCCTAACTCGGTGGTTTCTTATGTCCGGTATTTCTTGATCAGAGCGTAACTACGCTCTGATACCACTTTTGTAACACCCCGTCCTAAGCCAGTCGTGGTTATCGCTACTTAACCGATAATGCTTAAACGTCGCAGCGGGAATAAACTATCACCAGGACCTTGCTACGGTCTAACCAACAAGAAATACCGTTACTTAATATTTACAATCACATATTAACAATACATACACCAACTGAGTTTTAAGTATTCTCCCAAAACCATACAATATTTCACGAGCTCATGCTCAACTACTAACTGACGGGTGCACAGGCGCTACCCGTACTCAAAATAAAGTCCCACCTAGGGCTACCCGCTCCTACTCTCGTGGTGTGACTTCATCGGCCGCTTACCTGCAAGTGTAAAAACAGCCCCCAAAGGGGGTCAGCACGAATGCTGGTACGACCCTCCATGGCCCCCAAGCTAACGGGGCTACACGACGACTAATTGTCGATAGCATGGAAGTTGATTAGCATACAACATAATATGAAATGCAAAAAACAACCAACCATAATGATCACAAATAGCTCAAATGTAAATGAACGACACAGCGTTCCCTTAATAAGTGAGTTAGATCTTAACCCTTAATCCACAATCTCCTTAATCTCAATTGCCAACCGTTCCACTATTAGATTGGTTAGCCCTTAATTGGTTGCTTATTTTTTGTAGGGCTTGGTTAACCCTAGCCGGTAGCAGTGCACTATCCGGCAATAAGCTACCTTTCTTAATTTGTTGGGGATGTAGGCTTGATCCCCCCACGCCATCCTTAATGTGCCTCCCACCTCGCACAGTAGCCCGGGTGGTCGGGTCGGTTTGTTGACCCTAGGCGACGAGTCTAATGACAAGTCTTATTTGGAAGTCGGATCTGATTCAGATACCGACCTCCCCCAATACACATGTGCCGGTACCATTCCGGATTCCTCACTCCCACCGCCAAGTTATGGTTAGTGAAAGCCTTAATTACCAAGCGTTAGTTAAACCTTGACGGGTAAAAACCAACAATCACAATACTTAGTTCTATCCTTAACTCAGTGAGTACTAAACTTAGTTAGCAACATTCTCAGGTCTCGTGGGTTAGTGTAAAGCAAACACATTCACAACGAGAATAAGTATAACCGGTTGCATGCTTTATCTTGTCTTAGTCGTAGCAAATAAACAGATAGCACACAAGCCGAGGGACACCTCGTTAGCAAGCAGGTCACAAGAAAGACTGTACCGTTCACCGTCGTCTGTCGTTTGTTTAACCTTCTCCGGGGTCCCAATTCACAAACCTAAAACATTGATTCATTTTTAGGCCATTAGTTATTTGCACCTTACTTAACTCCCTAGTCCTTAAAAACTCCCATTCGATACCCTCTTAGATCCTTGCCACTTAACCTTATAAACTTAACTTTAAACATTAAGGTTTTTACTTAACTTAACTTAATCCCTTAAGTTCTTAGGGTCCTAATCATTACTACCCTACCAAGGCATACCTTATTCCAATTATCATCCTTAGAATTCAATTTTTTTTTAAGTGTTAAGGGTCGTCCGACCCACCGTCCGACCCACCAACTGGGTCGGACCCTTCCAGTAACTTTCGGGTTTGAAAAACTCCACTTGTCCGACCCACGTCCGACCCAACCAACTGGGTCGGACCATTCCAGAAATTTTCCCGTCCTTAAAACTCTCCCGTCCGACCCATGTCCGACCCAAGTCCTCTGGGTCGGACCATTCCAGAACATCTACGGTGGCTTAACAGAGGTCCGTCCGACCCAGAACTGGGTCGGACCCTGGGTCGGACAACTACAGACTTTACTCTTAAGTTGTTCTTTCAATTCCAAATTTTTCCCCAAGCATCCTAATGTGTTCTAACATCATTTAGACCCTTAAACTCATCTTAAACCATCCTCCAAACTCATTAAAACAACCTCCAAAGATCATTCCAATCCTTTACACAATTCTTACAACAACTACCAACACTTAACACTTATTTCTTTCCTACATTTTAACATCCCTTTCACCTAGAACTTCTTCTAGCCAAAAGTTCCCTCCTTAAGAACTTGACCACACCATAAACACCACTTGCATCCCTATTACATTTTCCAAGGCTTCCTTAAATTCTAAACTCTAGTTTCTACCTAAATCATCTAAAAGTTTTACACTCATTTACATCTAACTTACCCAAGTTTCCTAGCTTCTTTTATCAACATTTACCTAAGTCCTAAATACTCAAGTACATTCTTTTGATTCCTAAATCCTTCATAGTGATGCCTAAGTCATTATAAGTCATTTAAACACCTTAATCTCACCCTTTTTCATCAAGACAACCTTTAGAACTTCCTAGTACTTCCTTAGTCATGAAATCTCCTTAGAACATCTCAAACACTTAGGTTCTCCTCTAAATTTTGCCATGGGTTCTCTAGTATATAGTTACATCCTAACACTTGGTTTTTCTCCATCAAACAACCAATATCACTCAACTTCTCATCACAACACCTTAACACACAATTTACACCAAAACTACACCACATCATTACATAGTGTATAAACTTAAATGCTTGGCACTTAGGCCCTTAAATGACAATAATCTTAACCACTGAATTTCCACATATATTTGCCTTTAACCTGCGAATACACACAACAAGGCTCCCATTGAAATAAAATGCTTCTTGTAATTCATCTCAACATTGTTTGACTATCTCTTTTCTCATTGGCTCCTTAGTCACAAGTTCTCAAACATAGTCATTGTTTCTCCTAGGTTATATATAGCCCTTTTCTAATGTAAACTCTACACTAAACTCATCACATATCTAAATCCCATTCCCTTAAACAATAAAACACCTTAAGGTAAGTAATTTACCTTGTTCTTTCACAAGCTTCACAAACTTTTCCTCTTAGATTCCCCTTGAGCAATCTCGGTCACTGATAAGTGCAAAACGTATAGACTTTTTAGGGCTTAATCACTTTATTAATTGCATCATTTTTAGTAATGTTTCGCACTTATCTAGGGTTTTTCCTATAATTGTGTTGTTATATTAACTAATGTATTATATGTGTTAAAATGTAGGAAAAATGACAAACAAAGACATATATTAAGGATTAAAAAAAGATCTCACGCGCGAAGCACGCATGTATGTTCCGCCTCCTCAGTACCGCCTCCTTATCAGGCGGACAACAGAGAGGCGACCGCTCATATCGGGTGGACGTCACAAAGGCAACCGCGAGGCGGTCAATACAGAGGCAACCGCCCAATAAGGGGCGGTCAAGACAGAGGAGACCGCTAGATAAGTGGCGGACACGTGTAAATGTGTAGGAAATCAACCCGTTATCTTCTTCGCCGACTCGCTCTCCAACTTGACTGCCTTATCGTTTAAGCAGTCGGCGCCTACCAGAAATCACGCACGCATGCAGCCCTGTCCCCTGCGCAATCAATGAGCTGCAATCAATGGGGAGCTGCAATCATCGAGCTCAATCAGTGAGCTAATGAGCTGCTGCTCTGTCTTCTTCTCTTCTATAAATACGAGCTTCATTCCTCCTTACTGAGTGTCCTTCCGGAGGCTCCTTCCGTGGTTCCTCTGGAGTTCCAATTCACACACCATCTCATTTCTCTCCTTCCGCCTTCTCCATTTTATTTATTTTACATTCCACTAAATCCACCTCTAGCCTACGTATACAAAATAGCAGAGTGAGCCGGAGTGATTACGGATGATTTCTATTACTCTTGTCTCTGTCTATCTATTTAATATGTAAGGCTAGTTTACGTACGCTTTGGGAATAATTATTATGTTCTGTATTAATTATGCAATATTTTTACTGGTTTTAATTTAATGAAGTTTGTTACGCTTAAAGCTCATCTCTCGCCTTTTTAATAAATGTCATGAGTTTATTAAATTGCTTGCTAAGTCTATTTTGATCAGACCAGGTGATAAATAGATAGGTTGATTAAGCCGTAAATCTGGAGAAAGCTCTATTATGATTTAATGGGTTAGTATTTTCAGATGCAATTATATTTCCTCGAATTAATGTCCGTTTACATAAGAGTGCTCGAACCTTGATTAGACCGAGCATTTCTGGTAAACGAGTTCTTATGAGGCTATGACTTAGTCCTTAAGATAATTAAAGGAATTTTGCCAGACAATTATAATTAAACCAGTAGGAATAGCATGAAAGAGCAGATAATATTAATCTGAACCAGAGTCCCGTTTAGTTTATCTGTTAATTTAGTTTATTTTATCTTTCTTTTATTTATAAAACAAGTCAATTAATCCCCCCTCCTGTGACACGCTTAGGTACTACAATATGTACATTAGTCCCGTGGTTCGATATCCGGTCGCTTACATTTTCACTATACTACTGCGACCGGGATTTGTTTGCAGCCCGACGTTTATTTTGAGTTTTTAATTTCTTTTCTTTTAATTTTACACCATTTCAACCACTCAGATTACAACGTCTGCAAAATGGCGCCGTTGCCGGGGACTAGATTTATTCTAGTTCCTAAGCCCCGGATTATTCACCTGATAATTATAAATATTTTGTTCTCTTAAATATGTTAATAATATTTCTATATTATTTTCGTTATTGTTAATATTAATTATCTTCTATATTTTGTTAATAATAATTATTTAATAATCTGTTAATGTTAATTGGACATTTGGACAATTGGACACCTGACTTTGGCCATCTAACTTCGGACTTCTAACTTCTGACATCTAACTTCTAACTCTTATATTATTGTCATTTAATTTCCATTGTCTCTAACATTTTTTCCATTGTCCTTAACATTTTATTTCCATTGTCCCTAACATTTAATTTTATGTAAATTAACTACTAACTTATAATTTATGTTATCTAATTACTAACTTCTAATTTTATGTCATTATTATTACTAACCTATAATTTTATGACTTTATATTTGTGTGTCAATGTTACGAAGCAAAAAAAAAAAAAATCGAACAGACCCTTGTCCGCCACTTACCACGCGGACTCCACACACGCGACCGCCTCGCGGACGACTCCCTCTTGTCCGCCACTTAACTAGCGGACGGCACACATCTTACCGCCTAATAACTGGCGGACTCCACTCGCGGACGCCTCACTCTTGTCCGCCAGATATCGTGCGGACGCCACACAAGAGACCGCCTCGCGGACGCGACTGATATAGAAAAAAAAATAGTTAAACTCAGCGTTTCACTCAAGTCCCGTTCTTCCCCAATTCCAGTTCGAACTCGAGCCAGCCCGAGAGAAGAACACGGCCTCGCGCGAATCGCCCTCCTCCTCAAAATCAACACAACTTGTTCAATTCTTCATCAAATCTTACAAGGTTAGTACCGAAATCTTCGTTTTTCAATGCTCTACGTTTCTATAGCCTCAAATCTGTAAATGATGAACTACATTAGGAGAAATTAAGGACTGAAGTTTCGAATCCCTAATTCCTTAAATTCGAAAATTTCGAATTCTAATTGATAGATTTGTCTCGAATTTGTCCTCTATTAATCATAATCTACATACACAAGGTTAAATCTTCACTTATTACACTTAGTTTGGGTGTTTTTGTTGAATTCGAAAATTGAAGAATGATAGTTACGAAAATCCATTGTTAAAACTAGCATTTTTCAGTTTTATTTAGCCTTGATTATTAAACGAGTATAGATTATGATTATAGGTTATTGATTATAGATTTGATTGGTGACGGTACTAAAAACCTTGAATCTGACTGAATTTTTTGTGGAGAAACGAAGAATTTTAGGGGAGACTCTGTCGAAATTTCGACAGAATTTATGTTGTATAATTATTCTGTTTATGTTTCATTCTTTGTTCAACTTGTTTCCTATTATTATTAATTTACGGAGTTGTTTATATTAATGTTCTATTTGATATTAATTTCTATGTTGTTTATTAACGTTTTTGTTGTTATTCTCTATTTTATTTTTTATGCTGTTTTTGTTTGTTAATTTTTATGCTGTTAATTTCTATTGATTCTCATGTTATTACTACTTTGTTTGATATTTAATATTTTATTGTTATGCTGTTAATGTTGTTTGCCTTTAATTTTAAATATATATTAGTATGTCTCGTACACGTGGTGGTGACTGCCCCGGAGCATCATCTTCTTCTGCACCTCGTCTTCAGGACGATGGCTTTGTCTCAGTAGAGGCTCGTGCCTGGTTCGATCAGGGCAAGGACTTTATTGTGGAGAGGAAATTTGAGCCTGCGGTGCTAGAGGCTGCAGGGGTGGATACTCTATTTGCCAGGCTAGGACTTTCGGAGGTCCTAAGGTTAGGGCACGGAGTCTTTGCTCCGGACTTAGTTAGAGAGTTTTATGCTAATGCCCGGGCGGGCGATATGAGCATTACTTCTTATATACGCCATCGCCCCGTGGAGATCACTCCCTCGTCATTCACTTCTCTCCTGCACATCCCGGATGGTCCTGGTGATATCCGAGGATTCACAGAGGAGTACTTGCAGAGGTCGAGGTCCAGGTGGCTTCAGGTTGTAGGTCGGAGGACCCGACGTAGAGGGGAGGAGGAGAAGGATGTCCTCCCGTTCGCTAGCTTCCCCACGCTGACTCAGAGGCTTCTCCTGGAGATCCTCAGTCATCAGATTCGCCCATCTGGGGCGCATGATGCTACTGATGAGGATTGTGCCTTACTAGACTACTTCCTAGGTCCATTTCCACCCGCTCAGCGCATCTCCTTCAGCCACGTCATGTTCAGCCAGCTCTATAAGGTGGTCTCCTACATGAGGACGAAGAAGAAGAAGATCACTCCCATTTTTCCCTTCTTCCTCAGTCTCCACATTATCGGTTCTGTCCCATTCTCAGCAGAGTTCAGGGAAGCTTTAGAGCTCCGTCCAGCGAAGCGCCCAGTGTCACTGCTGACTGTGCGGAGCTGGGGCTTTATGCGCTCAGATGACGGTACTTGGGTTAGGAGTGCCGCTGCTCGGTCTTCCACTGCATCATCTACAGCAGCGGGGCCCTCTACAGGAGCTACACACTCAGCTGATCCTGACCCACCGTCCGCTGACACTGCACAGGGAGAGGAGCCTTATGTGCCGACCACTGATATGATGCAGACCCCTGCTCCTGTACCTTACTCGACAGATCTACAGGCTCAGTTCCAGACCTTCCATCAGAGGTTTGAGAGCTTTGAGCAGAGGGTGATACAGCGCTTGGACCGGAGTGATGAGATGCATGCACAGACAGCGCAGCAGAATGCGCAGACCGCTCAGCTCCTAGAGCGTCTCCTCGCTCAGACAGGCCAGGGACCAGCACAGCCTCCACCACCACCACAGTGATTTTATTTTATTTTTGTTATTTTTATTTCATTTTATATTTCTCTGACTTTTTGTAGACTATTACTGTTTAAACCTTGTGCTAACATTTGATATATTCAGGAAGGTAACAGTGTGGTTTACTTTATGTTTTTATTTTATGAATTTTTCTTTATGTTTTTCATTTAATGATTTTCTTTTGGATCAATTGGAGTTCTGCTGGCTATATATGATTTTCTTTTCAGAACAAATTCTATGTCGAATATATAGCTGAACTCACCTTTGGAAAGCAACCTCAGTTGCTTTGGAATTCGATACCTTCGGTTGAACACTTGCGCGAACTCAAGTGTGAGGAACGTCTCACCCCTGCCAAAGCTCTAAGTGTGAGGAAGGATACCTTCCTCAATCTACGATACAAGGGGAGTTTCAGTTCTTCCTTTATTATATTAATGTTCAACCTACTTGCGTTTAATCCTTTATGAGTCTGTCATATTTTGAAAGGTCCTTTTCTTGAATTAATTTTGATCAATGAGGACATTGCTCCTCTTAAGTGTGAGGAAGGAGAGACCTTTCCCTGAAATATGACAGTTGTTCGATAATGCCACACTCGCTTTTTGCTACTCTAAACTGCCTATATATAAAAAATTTGATAAAAATGAGATAAATAATTGTAGAAATATCTGAAATTATGTCAAGTGACAACTGAAGATGGTTTTATTTTAAGGAGTTTGTATAAAATTATTTTCCTTCAAAATACTCTATTTTCGCTCGAAAAGATAGATCTGCTGATTGTAAAAATCAATTTAGTTTAGCTTGGGATTGTGGAAATATGTGGAAAGTCAAGGAAAGAAGGATAAAGACAAGGTACTCCGCTGTTTATGAATTTTTCTAACCAAAACAGGCCTCGTCTATCCGGTTATTAAGTTCTTTGGGGTGCTTTAACACCTATCTACCTAAGGTCTCGTGATCTGGGATAGAAGACCCAACACCGCTACAAGGATAGAGAGAAAAGTCTGGGGTACAGAAAAATAATGCAATTCAAAAAAATTATTATAAATAATATGTGCTTTGTCTATACAATTTGCACATTCAAAAAAAAAGTGTAAATAATAAATTGCAATTTATATTTATGAACATGAGTATGTGGTGTTGAAAGGTATTGCGGAATAAGGCATTACTTCACACCCCTTGTCATCCCGGGTTAGTGAATGAAATTGGTTGGAAATCCCAGGTTAATCTAACTTGTTTTCTGCAGTTAGTTTTTCTATGCTTTTATTAAATTTTCCTTCTTCACTGTTTATAAAAACCTACTTCTAAGAGCAGAATTATTCTTTCAATTGTCACTTTGTCTAAATTCCCTTCTACACTTATTTAATCTTGTTTTATTATTAAGGCTTAGAGATAATTATATTCCTTATTTGCTTGAGGACAAGCAAAAGTCAAGTGTGAGGAAGTTTGATAAGTGCAAAACGTATAGACTTTTTAGGGCTTAATCACTTTATTAATTGCATCATTTTTAGTAATGTTTCGCACTTATCTAGGGTTTTTCCTATAATTGTGTTGTTATATTAACTAATGTATTATATGTGTTAAAATGTAGGAAAAATGACAAACAAAGACATATATTAAGGATTAAAAAAAGATCTCACGCGCGAAGCACGCATGTATGTTCCGCCTCCTCAGTACCGCCTCCTTATCAGGCGGACAACAGAGAGGCGACCGCCTCATATCGGGCGGACGTCACAAAGGCAACCGCGAGGCGGTCAATACAGAGGCAACCGCCCAATAAGGGGCGGTCAAGACAGAGGAGACCGCTAGATAAGTGGCGGACACGTGTAAATGTGTAGGAAATCAACCCGTTATCTTCTTCGCCGACTCGCTCTCCAACTTGACTGCCTTATCGTTTAAGCAGTCGGCGCCTACCAGAAATCACGCACGCATGCAGCCCTGTCCCCTGCGCAATCAATGAGCTGCAATCAATGGGGAGCTGCAATCATCGAGCTCAATCAGTGAGCTAATGAGCTGCTGCTCTGTTCTTCTTCTTCTATAAATACGAGCTTCATTCCTCCTTACTGAGTGTCCTTCCGGAGGCTCCTTCCGTGGTTCCTCTGGAGTTCCAATTCACACACCATCTCATTTCTCTCCTTCCGCCTTCTCCATTTTATTTATTTTACATTCCACTAAATCCACCTCTAGCCTACGTATACAAAATAGTAGAGTGAGCCGGAGTGATTACGGATGATTTCTATTACTCTTGTCTCTGTCTATCTATTTAATATGTAGGCTAGTTTACGTACGCTTTGGGAATAATTATATGTTCTGTATTAATTATGCAATATTTTTACTGGTTTTAATTTAATGAAGTTTGTTACGCTTAAAGCTCATCTCTCGCCTTTTAATAAATGTCATGAGTTTATTAAATTGCTTGCTAAGTCTATTTTGATCAGACCAGGTGATAAATAGATAGGTTGATTAAGCCGTAAATCTGGAGAAAGCTCTATTATGATTTAATGAGTTAGTATTTTCAGATGCAATTATATTTCCTCGAATTAATGTCCGTTTACATAAGAGTGCTCGAACCTTGATTAGACCGAGCATTTCTGGTAAACGAGTTCTTATGAGGCTATGACTTAGTCCTTAAGATAATTAAAGGAATTTTGCCAGACAATTATAATTAAACCAGTAGGAATAGCATGAAAGAGCAGATAATATTAATCTGAACCAGAGTCCCGTTTAGTTTATCTGTTAATTTAGTTTATTTTATCTTTCTTTTAATTTATAAAAACAAGTCAATTAATCCCCCCTCCTGTGACACGCTTAGGTACTACAATATGTACATTAGTCCCGTGGTTCGATATCCGGTCGCTTACATTTTCACTATACTACTGCGACCGGATTTGTTTGCAGCCCGACGTTTATTTTGAGTTTTTAATTTCTTTTCTTTTAATTTTACACCATTTCAATCACTCAGATTACAACGTCTGCAGTCACCAATATATATCTCCTTGCCAATGTTCTAAACATGAAATACCCCAAACCTTGATATGTGGTTTAAATATCAAACTATGTTATATAAGGCTAAAAGTGCCTTAGAAACGTGTGTACAATTTTAATCATAGTAAAATGCAATAAAGCATTAAGACACGGTTTGAGCAAAAACATGCTCTAAGCTATGAGTGAACTTGGTTAGGACCCAAGAGTCTACCAAGACTTAATAATATTCAATTATGATTCTATAAGGCTAATTAATCCCTTAGCAAACCTTGGTAGACAATGAAACCAAACAAAACATAAATAAATACCTTAAAGTCAATAAGAGCAAAAATGTGCTCTAAGCTTGGGATAAATTTGTAAAGACCTAATGGTCATAACTATACCTTATAAATATGTTAATGAACATATTAAATCAATTACCAAAGAAAACCAAGCTTGAAACAAGTTAAAAACACAAAATGTGCTTTAAGGAGTCTTAAAGCACGTTTTTGAAAAATTGTCTGTAAATGAGTTTTGAATGGCTAAATGTCATCATTACTCTTTAATTAATGTGTACTATATAGTATCACATTTGGGTGGCTATATCAATGGGAAATCAAAAATTTCACTTCTATGTGCCTTGTTTTAGTGAATAGTGATTTTTATAAGCTAGTTTGTAACATATGATGTTATAAGTAATTAAATTGACAAACAAAGACCAAAACACCCTTCTAATTAATGGGGGCCGGTTTTATCATGTGGTGACTCACCACTCACTTGTTAACTTGTTAAAGAAATAAAGATGACTAATATAGTTACTATTTGCTTTTTAAGTACAAATATCTTCCAAAAAGTAAACTTATCTCATTTCTCTCATTCCTTTCTTCTTTCACACGGCTCCACTCTCTTCTTCCTTCTCTTTCTTCTGTTCTCACGTTCATACAGCACCACCACCATGGAAGTCCACCTTTGAACCCTTGTAAAACCTAGCTCACTTAACCAAATCAAAAACAAACACCACCATTCTCTTCCTCTCATCAAGCTCTTCATTTCTATCTTCTCAAAATTTGGAGATCACCATTTCGGTGCCATGGAGTTCCACCATTGATGGAGCTTGAGCTTGTCTTTCCACATATTATTGATCTCCTTTGCTCCTAGGTAAGGAATCTCAAAGAAAAATCAAGTTTCCTCCATGTTTTGTGTGTGACCGAAAATATTCATTGATGGAGCTCCTTGTGTTGCTTTGTTCTAGCTCCATTTGAATCTTTTCAAGGACTAGGTGGAGTCCTCTCTTCATAGATATTCAAACACCCTCCAAAGATTAAGGTAAAACAACTACATTAATGTTTTGAAATAATGTAAACCTAGGGTTTACAATGAGATGGAGCTTAAAGCTTGAATACTCATTATGTTGTTTGTATATGTTTAGTAGTTGGCAAGGAACCAAATACCTTATCGGTTTTATAAGGAAACAAGAAAGAAGTTTGTGTGGGAAAGAGGTAAATATGCTATCTCAATGTGGTTTAATGCCTTAGGAGAAATAAGCTTATAATGCTTGTTAAAACTACCTAAAGAGCAAATGGTGAATGACCTAGTAAAGTGTTCTCAAGGATACTAGTAAAAGAACATATGTATGGTGTATGTATTTGCAGGTCAAAGGCATTACTTATGTGGGAAATTCAGTGTTTAAGGTTTATGCATTTAAGGGCCTAAGAGCCATGTTATTTAAGGGCCTAAGTGCCAAGCAATTTAAGTTATGCACTATATGTGATGTAGTGCTAAATGTGTGAAGTCTTGTGTATAAAAAATGTTTGATGGATTTAAGATGTTCTTGAATGAAATAGGTAAAAAAACCTAAGTGTTTGGATGTGAGTATATATAAGAAAGCTATGGCCAAATTTGGGAAATGTGTAAGAAGTTCCAAGTGTTTTAAGTGAGTTTTGGTGAACTAGGAAGTGTTAAAGGTGAATAAGTTACTTGAGAAGAAAACATGTGTTAAGGTGATTTAGAGTGATGCAAGGATTTAGGTGTTATCTTGGAAGTTCTAGGAATTCAATGTGTGTTTTGAGGATGTATTTAAGTCTTGGAGAAGTTTGTTTAAGGTTTAGGAATGTTGATGTACAAGGAAGAAATGATGTTTAGGTGAGGTATGAGGAAGGAATTCAAGAAGTTGTGAAAAGAAGATTTGGTTAGTAAGAGAAGATGCTTGGAGATGATGTTATGATGGTGAGGAAACACTTTGGTATAAAGGTTATTAAGGATGAAACACCACTTGAAAACTAGGAGAAAACATTGTAAGTGTTGGAAATTTTGTGAAGATATAAGTAAAGGTTTAAGGAATTAGAAAAAGAGTTTTGTGAGTGTTTAAGGATATCTTAAGGTGTGTTTGAAGTGCCCAATGAGGCTAGGGTATACTAGGGTATATGGGGTGAAGTTTGGAGTTGAATGTAAAAAGGAAAACAAAGATCTGGGGCAGACCGGACTTGCGACCGGACTTGCAAGTTCGGTCGGGCCCAGTTTACCCTGTGGGAATTAGTTTCTGGAATGGACCGGACATAGGACCGGACTACAAGTCCGGTCGGAGTAGAAAAATTTGTGACGGAAATGTGTTCTGGAATCGACCGGACTTGGGTAAGTCCGGTCGGCAAGTCCGGTCGGACCAAAAAACATGGTTTAAGGTTATGAAATGATATGTAATGATGGGGATTATAGGTAATGTTATAAGGTTGTTAAGGACATGTTAGGTGAGTTTAAATGGCAATTAAGTGGGTGAGAAGTTGTATCAAAATGTAAAAGTAAAACAAGTTAAAATGTAAAGTTATGTACAAAGTTAACGGGGAAAGTTAAGCATTAGACATTTAATAATCAAGCAAACCCCGATGTTAATAAAAACACATGTGATGTTAACAGTTGTTCGAGAATCGCTCGAGGAACATAAGTGGACGTGGTAAATGGACTCCGGTGACAGGTATGGTTTTCTTGCAACCTGTGTCCTACCGGATTACACCGGCTTGTATGCCAATGTGTTTTTCTGTATGTTTGCCACGTTGTAAGATTAAACATGTAATGAGTTTACAGTAATTCATTTATGTGGCGTGTACAACTCCGATACCATTTAACCTCGGAAGTGTTAACCTTAGTTAACTGAGTCTAGGATCACATGAGAGTGCGGTATTCGGAGTAAACGACCCGTACCATGGGACGTGCTAACCACGGCTATGCGTGTGTTATTGTGTGATATGTGTATGTGAATGTAGGGATCTCCTTGTGTGTCTAACACAGTTGTAATACTGTATGATGTGTAGATGTGATAGACTCCTAGTGGGGTTCTAACTAATATCTAAAGTAAGTATGTACTAACAGTAGTGAGGAATCCGGTTGGGCCGGTCGCGCGTTGTTTGGGAGGGTATCCTTCCTAGCCTTACCCTTCTTGTTATGGTTGTTTCCCTCACGGGTTATGATCTCCCATTAGCTTACTCCAAAGCTTAGCTATTCTGACTTATGATCGGTTTAGGGGGAACATGTGTTTGTGTGGTGTGTTCGGGCCTCCAAACCCGAACTCTTAACTTAAGTTACTCGTCCAACTATTAGGACGGTAATGAGTGTTGTTGTTATTGTATAACGAGCTTATCATGAGACTGGCAATATTCTCTAGGCTCACCAGTGTATAAACAATGTTTGGGTCGGTTCCTAAGAGAACCATTTCCGTTATATTAGTATTTTTGTTGTGATGCAATATCTGTTGCGGTATTACGTTGTGCACGTGGAAACGTGCAAAGTGCTGTTAAGTGTTGTATGTAGTGTATGTTGTAGGTTGTAATGTGGAGTGGGTGGATCATGGATATGATTCCCAGTTTGTGATAAGAGGCGTTTAAGGATAACCCGATTTAAGGGTAAGTGTCGTCTATTAAGGAAGTAGCTCCATTAGAGGAGGAACACTCTAGGGATAATGAATACCAAGAGTGACTTATTAAGTAAGGATATATTATCCGTTTGTTGAGCCATTGAGGCGAGATGTTATGTGATGTGTGTTTACTGTTACATGCATGATTTAAATATAATCAACCGCATGTTAAGACGACAATTAGTTGTGCGTGGCCCGGTAGCATGTGGGCTGCGGATTACCATACCAGCAAAGGTGCTGAGCCCCTTGGGGGCCCCCCTTTCTCTTCTTTCCTATTTCAGGTACGAAGTGCTGGAAGCCGTTCGAGAGTAGGACGGGTAGTCATCGTACGTGGTAATCATTTAAGTGTAGGTATACAGTAGGTGTAGTAAGACCGAATTGTTGTCGGCATCAGTTTACAAATACTCGGTATAGTTGGAAGGAGTGTGTTGTGTTGTTGTAATGGAAAGGGATAGTAATGTTGTAGTCGCTCGGGAATTTAGCCCATCAGACGGTACAATGTATGTGTATTAGCTTGTTAGCCACGTGGGTGGTTAACGGCGTGTAACACCAGCGAGTTGAGTTAATTGATGAGTTGTGTATTCCGCTGCAGATTGTTGGTTATGTAATTGTTGTTGGATGGGGGTTACAAAAAGTGGTATCAGAGCGAAGTATCGCTCTGATGACTGAACTACCGAGCTAGGAAGTACCGAGTTAGGATTTAAGTACTTTGGGTTAAGGGTTGAGTGATGCGTGAGAGATACGCTAGATAGAATTACCAGTGTGTACTGGAAACCTACAATCTCCATCCCACCCTCCACAGTCCCTGTTTTATAACTTGGGGAACAACGCCAGAGAGATGAAAGTCCTCTCATACTCGAAATACCGATCTGGCTGTTATTGAAAACTCTAAGGGTACGGAGAACCTGTCATACGGTAGATCCTGAAAACTGAGAATCGGAGACGGTTCCCATCTAAACAATGTTACCTCATTAAATAGCGAAGAATGAAGGATTTTGTGTATAAGAGAATAGAATTTCCGGCAACCTGGGTCGACATGCAGAGCAGTCGAGAATAACCAGCTTGCAACGCCAATCGTGCAACAGGCAGAAGTGGATTAGTAAAACCCGAGACGAGTGGTCCTACGGGACCACAGTTGATAAATAATATACCAACGGTACCAACCGATAAAGGAACTACAACGTAGTGCCCAAACAAGAGACAAGTCTCAGCACCCGACAAATACGTGGAACGGGCTACAAAGAGAATAAAATACAAGAAAGGGGTCTCCCGAATGGGAGACACCCTAGTTGATGATCGTCAGGTGAGACAGTGAGAAGTCACCTAAAAAGTTATTATCAAGGCAGTAAGATCAGAGGGCCAACAAGGCCCTGTTGACAGTATGGGTAAAGACATACCATAACCAGTATGTGTTAAACCGATAGCCATTAGCATGGCGCACTTGGCCATAGCAAGTGCTGCTATAACAGGGCTGTTCGGGAAAGTTATAACCACTACAAAGTATTTGGTAAAGTACCATAAAGTTAAATGTAATCGTCATAACAGTGGAAGGGCCTGTTAGCCTACCCCTGTAATTGGAAGTACAATCAGTCAGCAAGAAGCTACTTAGTTAAGGTAAGAAGATGTTGTGAAACCATGAAAATTCTTCTTTCAACCCAGATTTATTCAAAACCCTTTTTCCTTTCAAAAACCAAATTTTCTTTCAAAACCAACACTTCTTTCCAAACCTTCTTTTAAACCAAGCCAGTAAAACCAAGGACAGTCCGACAAGGATACAACAATGGGTAAACTTTCCCTCGATTAAGTTCGGGAAGCAAGGAAGAATTTCACGGGACAATATAAGGGAGTTGACAACAGAATGCTTCACCTAGGCGTGTGACGGACATACGAGTGTACCCAACTGAATTGTGGGACGAACCGCACTCCGATTGGAGCTTGTGGGCCTGACAGACCTACTTATGGGTTGTTGGGTAAGTAGTAATGTATCAGTAGGGACCCCACATATGTATACAAGTAGAGTCCGAAACACGGGAAGTAGTCGACTCCGCCTACGGTCAGAGTATAAATCAAACAAGAGCTAGAGATTACAAGGAATGGTTGAAGTTAAGGAACTCAGTTAAGTTGACGAGACTAAAGGAATTAGTGAATTCCTTTCAAGGAAATGCTTAAGAGTCAGGAGGTGCAAAGTGCACTAACTGTAATGTAAAGACATCGTATACGTCTTAAGGATCCTTAGGGATAAACATGTTAGCTGGAACGGTGACCCAGCCTGTACATGGCAAGCAAATGCCTAATGTGGACAATTAATGTGCAATGAACGGGAAAATTCCCAGAATGAGTACCTACCAACCAGGAAATGTTGATCTTCACAGAAGGAGATAATAAGCCATTTAAGAACGCAAACGGCGTGGCTAACTCAATATACCAATAAGTGTGAGCCAAATGTAACGGCATAACATAGCAACACCCAGGAGCAATCCTTGAAGGGTGTTCGCATCAACAGTTGTTGCATGAAATGACGTGACAGAAACACGAGGGTTGAAATTAAACCCAGTTTAGACATAAGTTGTCAGGAGACGGACTGACAATCCTAAGGGACATCCCAGGAAGGAAACGGAATGCAACGACTTTGTCGTGGAGCTCAATATAATATTCAAATCATGTAATGCTGTACAGAGAAGTCATGTGGGTGGACAACCTACAATGAGCGCAGCTCAAGGCAGTAAGGCTTATAAGCCACAAATAAATGTGTTATGAAAAGTAGATTGACTGCAAAAGTTTATGTTATATAAATGAATAGAGTGGTAAACAAACCACTGCATAAGAGTGGGGACACCTCTCGATATTCTGAAACCGCAGGAGCGGTAGTTATGTGGATCAAGTTCAAGAAATATGTTAAGGATGGACAATGTTATTATTGAAGAGAGCAATTAGCTTAGTATGTGTATAAAGTGAAACACCGAGCTGAATAATGCCGGCTTGTGACTCGAATGATCGATGCTCAAGGAGCATTTAGTAGTCATCCAAAGGAGGGATGAACCATATGTGAATAATGTAAGTTTATGTGTGGAGTTGAGGTGACAGTAGTACGATTAAGCTGATGTTATACAGGGAGTAAGAGCACGGGCGCAACAAGCGACCGTTGTATAAGTGTTGTTAACGAAAATGTAACAGATAAGACAGTTATGAGTTAAACTCAGTGGAGATACAAGATAATTGATGTTAAACAGACTCGGTAGTAAGCCAGTAGCCAGTATTACGAGATCAGAATTTCAGTGAAACACAGTGTGAATTCCATGGCGAATCACATAAGGGATTTACTGTCGAGAGTTTACGCCTCTGCACTCTGTACGACTGAGTGTTTTGGTATTACACTTGCGCAGTAATGATCGAGTGGGATAGCTAGGAATTGGAAACATGTTAATTGTGGAGCAATAATGTTATAATGGCCGATGCATAGGAAATGCAAGGCCGCACCAATAAAAGAGTACTTGTATAAGACCAAATGTGGAGACATGATTAACAGTAAGTGACTACAGTAGCACTAACTGCCAAATATCGGTATAGAATATACCCCAAATGTTGTGAATAGCTGAGAGAGCACTACACACTGGGTAGTAGCTCAATCTCAACCGACAATAAGTCGGAAGGCAACAAGTCAATCATTGTGAAATACATAGCTGTATACACAGGTAAATTGTTATGGAAGTGGATAGAAAGTTTATAACTCACCGAATTCGCTAACGGTAAAAGATACCACGCGTCGTTGAGAAACCATTGTCACCAAAGATAAAGGTGATAATTGGGGATGTACAATACAGTAAGAATAACAAATGGGGCAATTAAGCTCTACAGTTACTAGAGTTTCGCAGCAGAAACTAGTGAGCCAGTGATTCAAGTGTTGAATGTACATGGTGAACACGAGTGAATGGCTAATTATTAACGCCTAGAAGCCTAACAGGCCAGAATCGAAACCAACTAAGAGTTTAAACAAACTCCAATGAGAATTCTTGGTTTAGGAACTAAACCGCCAATATGGTTAAGATCCTCTAATCAAAATCCATTGTGTAATAGACCGCGTGGAAGTTAAAACACTTCACGACGGCAGAACATTTTAAGCCAATGTTTAGTGATTGATTACGTGGGCGTAATCCCTTTTAAGGGGGGTAGAGCGCAAAACCACTTAGTGTATATTACCGTACAAGTGTACGTAGTGTATGTGATTTATATTGTGCATAGCACAAAATTATATTATTGTTTTGATGATTGGTGTGTGTGTTACGTAAACATACACATTCATTCATGGTTTAATTGTGGAAATTGCGCACAGAAGATGCGAATACCATTGTGATAAGTGTGTGTATTTGTTAACAGTTGTGTGTGATAGTACAAGTATGGGAGTAGAGAAACTCCCAGGGGAATAAACCCCGACAGTGTATAAATGTGAAATTGTGTGTTGTATTTTGATAAAATATATGTGTATATATATACTATATAGTGATTCAAGAAAGGGTATGAAACCGACATAGAACCTAGTGAGAATAAGATTCCCTAGGCAACATGATTAAAGTGAATGGAGGTAACTGATAGACGGAGTTCTATCCTTTGGAGATGTTATGATCATGATTAGAATGATTTAAAAGATAGAAAATTGGAAATGAGTGATTTAATTGATGCTTGAAGATGAAGTGGGAGGTGGAACTTGATTTGCATGTGATCAAGGGAAGCCGAACACAAATTGGGGTGGAAGGGTAGTTCAACACTGATGCTGATCACATCAGGGTTGGATGACTCTTGAAACTCCCTATAAGTGGTCACAAATAACCACGCTAAGAAAAGAAGCAAAGAGCTTAAGTTGGACTTGGAGTTGTGTGTGTTTTCAAAAGGATTTTAAATTGGTATTTATAAAACGTTGATGGATACTTTACGTAATTAAAGTCTTCTTACTTAACCTCATAAGGAAATTTTAAACTTAAGTGATTGTTTTAATCTCCCAAAGGCACGGGGACGGAAGGTGTCCATCGCGACCGGGTTCTGCGGGATCACAGTGTATATCAAGGATATTTTGATTGCTATACATGCTCTGACATGTTGTGTGGTATGTGTAATGAATGTTGTTTTGACTTTGATCTCCTAAAAGTGTATGCTATTGAGACCTATGAGTCTAAATGTGTTGTGTTACATAGACCTATGTGTCTGAAGACTGTCATGTTATGGGGACCTATGTGTCCAAATGTTGTGATGTTACCCAAGACCAGTGAGTCCAAGGGGTTGTTATGTATGTGTAAGTGTTGTTAAGATACCCGGACCATAGAGTCCGAGGTTATCATGTGGATATGTTATGTTATGTGTGGATGTGAATGTGTTGCCCGGAACATTAAGTCCGAGGTTGTGATGTAAAGTGTGTTTGGTTATGGAAGTTTATTTCCAAGTGATTCCTGTGCTCTAATCTAATGATGCGAGGAAAGTGTGAACTTCGAGGACGAAGTTCTTTTAAGGGGGGTAGATTGAAATACCCCAAACCTTGATATGTGGTTTAAATATCAAACTATGTTATATAAAGGCTAAAAGTGCCTTAGAAACGTTAGTGTACAATTTTAATCATAGTAAAATGCAATAAAGCATTAAGACACGGTTTGAGCAAAAACATGCTCTAAGCTATGAGTGAACTTGGTTAGGACCCAAAGAGTCTACCAAGACTTAATAATATTCAATTATGATTCTATAAGGCTAATTAATCCCTTAGCAAACCTTGGTAGACAATGAAACCAAACAAAACATAAATAAATACCTTAAAGTCAATAAGAGCAAAAATGTGCTCTAAGCTTGGGATAAATTTGTAAAAGACCTAATGGTCATAACTATACCTTATAAATATGTTAATGAACATATTAAATCAATTACCAAAGAAAACCAAGCTTGAAAACAAGTTAAAACACAAAATGTGCTTTAAGGAGTCTTAAAGCACGTTTTTGAAAAATTGTCTTGTAAATGAGTTTTGAATGGCTAAATGTCCATCATTACTCTTTAATTAACATGTGTACTATATAGTATCACATTTGGGTGGCTATATCAATGGGAAATCAAAAATTTCACTTCTATGTGCCTTGTTTTAGTGAATAGTGATTTTTATAAGCTAGTTTGTAACATATGATGTTATAAGTAATTAAATTGACAAACAAAGACCAAAACACCCTTCTAATTATATGGGGGCCGGTTTTATCATGTGGTGACTCACCACTCACTTGTTAACTTGTTAAAGAAATAAAGATGACTAATATAGTTACTATTTGCTTTTTAAGTACAAATATCTTCCAAAAAGTAAACTTATCTCATTTCTCTCATTCCTTTCTTCATTTCACACGGCTCCACTCTCTTCTTCCTCTCTTCTTCTCTGTTCTCACGTTCATACAGCACCACCACCATGGAAGTCCACCTTTGAACCCTTGTAAAACCTAGCTCACTTAACCAAATCAAAAACAAACACCACCATTCTCTTCCTCTCATCAAGCTCTTCATTTCTATCTTCTCAAAATTTGGAGATCACCATTTCGGTGCCATGGAGTTCCACCATTGATGGAGCTTGAGCTTGTCTTTCCACATATTATTGATCTCCTTTGCTCCTAGGTAAGGAATCTCAAAGAAAAATCAAGTTTCCTCCATGTTTTGTGTGTGACCGAAAATATTCATTGATGGAGCTCCTTGTGTTGCTTTGTTCTAGCTCCATTTGAATCTTTCAAGGACTAGGTGGAGTCCTCTCTTCATAGATATTCAAACACCCTCCAAAGATTAAGGTAAAACAACTACATTAATGTTTTGAAATAATGTAAACCTAGGGTTTACAATGAGATGGAGCTTAAAGCTTGAATACTCATTATGTTGTTTGTATAATGTTTAGTAGTTGGCAAGGAACCAAATACCTTATCGGTTTTATAAGGAAACAAGAAAGAAGTTTGTGTGGGAAAGAGGTAAATATGCTATCTCAATGTGGTTTAATGCCTTAGGAGAAATAAGCTTATAATGCTTGTTAAAACTACCTAAAGAGCAAATGGTGAATGACCTAGTAAAGTGTTCTCAAGGATACTAGTAAAAGAACATATGTATTGGTGTATGTATTTGCAGGTCAAAGGCATTACTTATGTGGGAAATTCAGTGTTTAAGGTTTATGCAATTTAAGGGCCTAAGAGCCATGTTATTTAAGGGCCTAAGTGCCAAGCAATTTAAGTTATGCACTATATTGTGATGTAGTGCTAAATGTGTGAAGTCTTGTGTATAAAAATATGTTTGATGGATTTTAGATGTTCTTGAATGAAATAAGGTAAAAACCTAAGTGTTTGGATGTGAGTATATATAAGAGAAGCTATGGCCAAATTTGGGAAATGTGTAAGAAGTTCCAAGTGTTTTAAGTGAGTTTTGGTGAACTAGGAAGTGTTAAAGGTGAATAAATGTTACTTGAGAAGAAAACATGTGTTAAGGTGATTTAGAGTGATGCAAGGATTTAGGTGTTATCTTGGAAGTTCTAGGAATTCAATGTGTGTTTTGAGGATGTATTTAAGTCTTGGAGAAGTTTGTTTAAGGTTTAGGAATGTTGATGTACAAGGAAGAAATGATGTTTAGGTGAGGTTTGAGGAAGGAATTCAAGAAGTTGTGAAAAGAAGATTTGGTTAGTAAGAGAAGATGCTTGGGAGATGATGTTATGATGGTGAGGAAACACTTTGGTATAAAGGTTATTAAGGATGAAACACCACTTGAAAAAACTAGGAGAAAACATTGTAAGTGTTGGAAATTTTGTGAAGATATAAGTAAAGGTTTAAGGAATTAGAAAAAGAGTTTTGTGAGTGTTTAAGGATATCTTAAGGTGTGTTTGAAGTGCCCAAATGAGGCTAGGGTATACTAGGGTATATGGGGTGAAGTTTGGAGTTGAATGTAAAAAGGAAAACAAAGATCTGGGGCAGACCGGACTTGCGACCGGACTTGCAAGTTCGGTCGGGCCCAGTTTACCCTGTGGGAATTAGTTTCTGGAATGGACCGGACATAGGACCGGACTTACAAGTCCGGTCGGAGTAGAAAAATTTGTGACGGAAATGTGTTCTGGAATCGACCGGACTTGGGTAAGTCCGGTCGGCAAGTCCGGTCGGACCAAAAAAACATGGTTTAAGGTTATGAAATGATATGTAATGATGGGGATTGATAGGTAATGATGTTATAAGGTTGTTAAGGACATGTTAGGTGAGTTTAAATGGCAATTAAGTGGGTGAGAAGTTGTATCAAAATGTAAAAGTAAAACAAGTTAAAATGTAAAGTTATGTAACAAAGTTAACGGGGAAAGTTAAGCATTAGACATTAATAATCAAGCAAACCCCGATGTTAATAAAAACACATGTGATGTTAACAGTTGTTCGAGAATCGCTCGAGGAACATAAGTGGACGTGGTAAAGTGGACTCCGGTGACAGGTATGGTTTTCTTGCAACCTGTGTCCTACCGGATTACACCGGCTTGTATGCCAATGTGTTTTTCTGTATGTTTGCCACGTTGTAAGATTAAACATGTAATGAGTTTACAGTAATTCATTTATGTGGCGTGTACAACTCCGATACCATTTAACCTCGGAAGTGTTAACCTTAGTTAACTGAGTCTAGGATCACATGAGAGTGCGGTATTCGGAGTAAACGACCCGTACCATGGGACGTGCTAACCACGGCTATGCGTGTGTTAATTGTGTGATATGTGTATGTGAATGTAGGGATCTCCCTTGTGTGTCTAACACAGTTGTAATACTGTATGATGTGTAGATGTGATAGACTCCATAGTGGGGTTCTAACTAATATCTAAAGTAAGTATGTACTAACAGTAGTGAGGAATCCGGTTGGCCGGTCGCGCGTTGTTTGGGAGAGGGTATCCTTCCTAGCCTTACCCTTCTTTGTTATGGTTGTTTCCCTCACGGGTTATGATCTCCCATTAGCTTACTCCAAAGCTTAGCTATTCTGACTTATGATCGGTTTAGGGGGAACATGTGTTTGTGTGGTGTGTTCGGGCCTCCAAACCCGAACCGCCTTAACTTAAGTTACTCGTCCAACTATTAGGACGGTAATGAGTGTTGTTGTTATTGTATAACGAGCTTATCATGAGACTGGCAATATTCTCTAGGCTCACCAGTGTATAAACAATGTTTGGGTCGGTTCCTAAGAGAACCATTTCCGTTATATTATGTATTTTTGTTGTGATGCAATATCTGTTGCGGTATTACGTTGTGCACGTGGAAACGTGCAAAGTGCTGTTAAGTGTTGTATGTAGTGTATGTTGTAGGTTGTGTAATGTGGAGTGGGTGGATCATGGATATGATTCCCAGTTTGTGATAAGAGGCGTTTAAGGATAACCCGATTTAAGGGTAAGTGTCGTCTATTAAGGAAGTAGCTCCATTAGAGGAGGAACACTCTAGGGATAATGAATACCAAGAGTGACTTATTAAGTAAGGATATATTATCCGTTTGTTGAGCCATTGAGGCGAGATGTTATGTGATGTGTGTTTACTGTTACATGCATGATTTAAATATAATCAACCGCATGTTAAGACGACAATTAGTTGTGCATGGCCCGGTAGCATGTGGGCTGCGGGATTACCATACCAGCAAAGGTGCTGAGCCCCTTGGGGGCCACCCTTTCTCTTCTTTTCCTATTTCAGGTACGAAGTGCTGGAAGCCGTTCGAGAGTAGGACGGGTAGTCATCGTACGTGGGTAATCATTTAAGTGTATGTATACAGTAGGTGTAGTAAGACCGAAATTGTTGTCGGCATCAGTTTACAAATACTCGGTATAGTTGGAAGGAGTGTGTTGTGTTGTTGTAATGGAAAGGGATAGTAATGTGTAGTCGCTCGGGAATTTAGCCCATCAGACCGGTACAATGTATGTGTATTAGCCTTGTTAGTCACGTGGGTGGTTAACGGCGTGTAACACCAGCGAGTTGAGTTAATTGATGAGTTGTGTATTCCGCTGCAGATTGTTGTTATGTAATTGTTGTTGGATGGGGTGTGTTACAAAACAATATCCAATGACTCTAATGAGCACTAAACAACACACTAACCTTAAGGAATAAAACCTAGGTCAAAAATGTGTTTTAAGGTATTGAATTGGTTATTTTACCTTGGTTTCTCAAGACAAGCTTGGATATGAAGCAAGAAGGACCTCCTCTATCCTTTGGAGAGTAGAAAACAAGCTAGAACAAGGCATTAAAATGAAGCCTCATGAGCATGTATTTTCGGTTATGTGAAGGAATGATGGGAACTTGATTTTTCTTACATATTCTTTACCTTAAGAGAATGGAGAAGCCAATGGAGTCTCCAAGCTTGAGTTTCCTCCCCTAATGGTGGTTTGGCTTGGCACCAAATCAAAGCTCTTGAAGTTTTGAAAAGATAGAAAGAGAGAGCTTGAGCTAACTAAGAAGAATATGTAATTTGTTTTGGTTTTGGAGCTAAAATGAGTAAGTAGTGTACAAAGGAAGTTGAAGCTAGCATGGAGGTTGTTCTTCACGTTGGAGAAGAAGAGAGGAGCAGCTCAAAACCGTGGGAACAAGAGAGAATGAAGAGGTGAGGAGAGAGGTGATTAAAGGTGAGATATTTATGTTGCTTTACAAAAGCAAATAGTGACTAGTACATTTCTATCTTATTTACTAATAATCTAGCTTACTCACATGGTGAGTCATCCCCTTAGAAACCGGCCCCCATTAAGTAGCAAGGGGTAATTTAGTCTTTGTTGACCAATTAGCTTACTTATATTGACTTATGTTATAAACTAGCTTAATTTAATTACTATTCACAAAACAAGGCACATAGTTGTGAAATTTTTGATTTCCCATTGATTTAGACTTCCTAATGTGATACTAATTAGTACACATGTTAATTAAAGAGTAATGATGGACATTTAGCCATTCAAAACCCATTTACAAGATAATTTTTCAAAAATGTGCTTTAAGACTCCTTAAAGCACATTTTGTGTTTTAACTTGTTTTCAAGCTTGGTTTTCTTTGGAAATTGGTTTAAAATGACCATTAGGATATTACTAAGGTCTTAGAACAATATTTGGGTACTCACCCAAGTCTCTCCAAGCTTAGAGCACGTTTTTGCTTAAACTGCTCTTTTGGTGTTTCCTTATATTTTCTTTGATTAGAAATGTTTCTTAATGTTTCTAAGGCATTATTTAGCCTCCTTATAACTTAGTTTATCATTTAAACACCTTATCTAAGTTTGGGGTATTTCAGGTAGAGAGGCACGAGACTTTGTTCTCGATCACTAGTTAGGGCTTGCAAGACCGTGAGAAGCAGAGAATGGAGAAGAAGAAGAAGGAGGCGGTGGAGAGTTAGGGTTGAAGTTTGTGAATGGAAGGAAGAGAGGAAAGGAGGGCGGCGTTTTCCAAGAGGCATAGAACAAGTATGTTACTTGTTATTTAGGTTTGCAAATTACCGGGTGAAGGCTGAAGAGAGGAGAAGAGAGGTGCGGTTGCCGAAGAGAGAATTGAGGGAGGCGTGAGCAAGTATGCTCCTTGTTCAGTTAGGGTTGCAAATTAATTACCGTGAGTGTATAATGAGTGGGCTGGACTTTTATTTTTCTTTGTTTTGGGTTTGGGGCTGGGTTATTACCGGAAGTAAGGAGAGTCATTGGGCCGGCCCAGTTCCTTTAGGCGGGTCGGCCCTATTTTTTTTTGAACGATACCTTTTTTAATGTCATTTTTGACTCGTTTCTTGCCCGTTTTTCATGCCATTTGTGACACGCTATTTCATTTAACGAGACAGACCTCTTTATGTCTCCAAATTTATACTTTCAAACAATAATTATTATTGTTGTTTGTAAATTGATTAATTGGTATTTAATTCCTAAATGGTTTGTGTTTTGCCATTTTAGGTGAAAACGTGACGTCTTTTATTCTGATTAGTTTAACCAATTTTCCAATACCTCTAAAATTACCCGAATAACCTCGTAAGGTATATAAGACGTTGTTTTCACTTCTAAAATATTTATGGCACATTTTTTTTCAATGAAAAATGATTAATTATATTTTCGTTTACATTTCTTTTTCTAAACCCGCTCAAGGTCGTTTTTGGCTTCTTTGATGTTTCCTAACGACTTCTTAGGGTTTATTTAAATATTATATTATTCCCTTTTTCTTATTTAAGGGTATTTAATTCCTTAATCTCTCATTAATTACTTTTATTTAATTAATTCCTTATTAATTAAAGTAATTAATATTTGGGGTATTTCATTAATACCATATAATTGTTATAACATTTATAACATTGTAGACCATAGTCTAAAATTCATTTTCCAAACCTTATATTTTCGGTACAGCACTATACTTTATTTAAAGGGAAAATTCACAATATACCCCTGTTTTCTTTCGTAATTCACAATATACCCTCTTTTTGAAACTTTGTCACAAGATACCCCTGTTTTCTTTGCTTATTCACAAAATACCCCTTTTTAAAAACGGCGTTAAATATTTCGTTAACCTCCCTGGAAAATGACTATTTTGCCCCTGACCCGTTTTTTCTTTTTTTGAAAAATTCGCAGTTTTTTTGGCTACTTTTTTTTTGAAAATTTTAAATTTTAGGGAAAATTCACGAGATACCCCTGTTTTCTTTCGTAATTCACAATATACCCCTGTGATTTTCGTAATTCAACTTTAAACATGCTTAAATGTTGTCCAAAATTGATGAAACTTTGCATGGACGATGCTAAAGTGTTATTTTTTGGTCCAATATCAAATTTGAAGTTTTTTAAGCTCACATGTGACCTGTGGGACCCAATGAATATGTGACTGCTCATTGGGTCCCACAGGTCACATGTGAGCTTAAAAAACTTCAAATTTGATATTGGACCAAAATATAACACTTTAGCATCGTCCATGTAAAGTTTCATCAATTTTGGCCAACATTTAAGCATGTTTAAAGTTAAATTACTAAAATCACAGGGGTATATTGTGAATTACGAAAGAAAACAGGGGTATCTCGTGAATTTTCCCTAAATTTTATAATATACCCCTATTTAAGTTTGTTGTTCATGAAATACCCCCTTTTATGTTTTGAAGTTCATAAGATACCCCTGTTTATGTTTTGCAGTTCACGAAATACCTTTATCACCCCCCTCCCCCAAACTTTTGAAAATTTGTAAAATGCTCTTATAAATTTTTGAAAAATACAAAATAACATAATGTTTTAAAGAACAATAGTGTCAAGATTTTTTTTTGCCCCCCCTAAACAAAAGTTCTGGTCCGCTACTGAGTTCGACTAAGAGGTAGCCTTTTTAAACCCAATACCTGTGACATTATTGTTTGTCCACATGACTCAATCAATCTACTCTTTACTTGAAGGTATTTACCTAACTATGTAAATAATCCATGCTATACTAGTTTGTCTCTGGTAATATATTATAATTGTGTCTAATTGTGAATGACAAGGATTCGTACTCAGCTATTGGTGAGACATTCCGAGAGACAAGAAACCTCAGAGAACTGGAATGCAAACAACATTTGTCCTAGGATTATGAAGAGGTTGAAGGCACTTGAAAAACAAGAGAAAACTAGACGATGCTTTACCAGGGCATCAGGGTGATAAGGGTATTTTGTGAACTACAAAACATAAACAGGGGTATCTTATGAACTTCAAAACATAAACAGGGGTATTTCGTGAACAACAAACTTAAATAGGGGTATATTATAAAATTTAAATTTTTTCAAAAAAAAGTAGCCAAAAAAAATGTGAATTTTTCAAAAAAAGAAAAAACGGGTCAGGGGCAAAATAGTCATTTTCTAGGGAAGGTTAACGAAATATTTAACGCCGTTTTTAAAAAGGGGTATTTTGTGAATTAGCAAAGAAAACAGGGGTATCTTGTGACAAAGTTTCAAAAAGAGGGTATATTGTGAATTACGAAAGAAAACAGGGGTATATTGTGAATTTTCCCTTATTTAAATTTCATTTTGACCACATAACATTATGTAATGTTATACCATATACTGATATCATATAATATGATATTTTTATTTCATATAACTTATAACATATAGTTTTTTTACAAAACTATTGTTAATTGCCGAAAAGGCACATCCATTTAATATAATTTTATTATCTTACCATATCTTTATGTTTATTACAAAATCACCCCATATTTTATACCATGTTATATATATCATATAATATAACATTTTCAACTTTATAAAAAGGTATAACCTATAGTTATTTATTCAAAATAACCGAACAAACCTTTGGTTCTGTTTTAATTATTTTCCAGCCCCTTTAACTTTCCAAAGTTACAATTTGACCACATATAATGTTATGTTATATATATCATATATTATAACATTTGAAACCTTAATATAAATATAACCCATAGTTATATAATGTTACAAATTTCCGAACAGACCTAAAAATCTGTTCTAAATTATTTTTCAACCCACCAACTTTCTATAATTACAATTTGACCCAATTTATGACATATAGTTTCATAATATCATTAAAACTATATATTATACACATATCTTATTAAAATACCTTATATTATTCCAAAAATCACCAAATTCCACCAAAGGGTTATAAATATCATTTTAACCCCTAAACTCTCGATAATTACATTTCCACCCCTTATACCTTTCCAAAGTGTAACAATGACATAATAACTATATATTATACATATATAGTTTATTTTAATTCCAAATTCAACCCAATAAATTCCTAATAGCCCATGGGTGTTTAAAATACCATTTTACACCCTAATGTTTCGGTAATAACATATATACCCCATATGTTATAAAAATGTTACAATTAAATGCTTATCTTATTATATAACCTTAAATAAGTTATTTAACTTATCTAATTTGGTCAAAACCTACCATATGGTCAAGGTTGACCTCCTTAATATTGCCTTGACCATCAATTCCCATTATTTCTGGTTTGTACCCCTATTTTCCAGATTACCATTTAACCCTAAAACTTTATAAAATCTTATAATTTTTATTTTAAATCCTTTTAACACCTAATTTTTGGCTATCTTAATATTTAGCCCCCAAGTTTGATTTAATTACAGTTTAAACCCCTATAGTTTTCGGTAATATTTATTTATTACCTAAACTTAATTAAAACCTTAAAATACATAATAAAAATGGCCTAAAGTATATGGTCTTATTACAAACATTATCTTATAAAATAAATTACACATAAATGCCCCAAAATACTTATAAACTCCCGGCCTCTCCCATAAGTTCTCTATATTTACCAATTTTCCACATAATGTCTTAAATTTGACAATTATGTTATTTAATCACTTAGTTAATTTACTAAGTCATTTCCTTAACCACCTTAGGTCAAAATCAGACCATATAGCCTATGTTCACTCGCAGAAATATATATATACATATGTTTAAACACATATTAATATACCAAAGTTAAGGTTTAAGTGATTTATACCTTGATTTAGCCAAGGCTAGGCCTTGTTTGGCCACGGCACCCTAGGAAAGATTTTTCCTCAGCTTGGTTAACATGTTTTTACACAGCAATTAAGACATGATTAGACTCCAAGCAAGAACTAATCATAGGAAGTGTTTTAAAGAGCATCAAAAGATCTCCTAAATGAAGGCTTAAAACCGTGACAACCCAAGCAAGAAAATAGCTAATTTTTACCTTGACTAAGATGCCAAAAATGGTGTTTTTGGCATGGATTTGGCTATTCCTTGAAGATCTTGGTATACCAACTGAATCCACATAAAAAGGAGTAGAAAATAAGCCAAAGGAACCAAGTTTTCCAACCGAAAATGAAGAGAATGAAGAAAATCATGCTTAAAGCATGTTTTTATACCTTAAGAACTTCTTAAGCTTTCTTCCTTCCTCCTCTGAATTTCCACCTAAAATCAGCTTGTGTTCCAACCCCAAATCAAACCAAATGGCTGGATGAAAATGGAAGTGGGTAAGCTCAATGGAAAGAGAAGAAAAAGATGAAGAGAATGGACATAAACTTGCCTTGGAAACTTACCTAGATCAAGAGACCACACCAGCTGGGTTTGGTGTTTCCTTACGGTCAAGGAGGTTTAAAGAGAGGGTTTGGAAGCTGAAGTTTACGGCTGGAGGAAGTAATGGGAGAAAAGAGAAGGAAATAAGATTTTAAGATAACATTTGATTACTTTATTGAATAGTCTTTAGACGAGTCATTAGTAGATATTTTAGGTTGGCAAATGGGTAAGGATGACTATCCAAATGGGCGGCAATGTGTGGTTAGGTCAAGGGATGACCATTGACCATGGTTTAAGTTAGGAATTAAAATGTTATTTTGGGTACTATTCACTCATAATCACCCATTTTGATTTTATTTTTAAACTTTGATTTAGACTTTATAATATAGTCTATCATGTCCCATTAATGTTATAAAGAATGTAATCTAGGTCTTAAAATGACATAAAACCAATTCTTTTGAAGTTATACACAAAAACGTGTTTTAAGGTGATTTAGTGCACATTTTGTGTCCCAAGGTGTTTTGAGCTTGGTTTTCTTGATAACGGTTTTGTTACATTCCTTACATGATTATTGAACTTAGGAATCCAATTTGGTATCAAATGGAGGTCATATGACCTTTAAGGTTTCCTTAGAGCGCATTTTTTCCCTATGTGACTTTTAAGCATGTTAATGCTTGTTACTGATGTTGGAATGTTGTCCAATCATTTTAGTACGTCCATTTATGTGCTATAGTGCTTAGGACAAAATTTAGGTCCAACGGAGTTCGTTTGGGTATTTAATCACCCTAAAAGGTCAAAGGGTGCAATTCATGTTCTGTTAAACACTGTGTGTTTAATTTATTTTAAGGCATGTTTAGGCCTTAATTAATTTTATTAGATGTTTAATCAATGTTTTATTAGTTTGGGGTATTTCAGTTTTCCTACTGACGAGCTAATGTAGCCGTTCGTAATTGTTCGTCATATCTAATGACGATGTCTCGTTAAAACGGGTGTCTCTAGTTACCCATCTCATATGGCGGGTCACCATGGCAGTAGTAGCCACTCCAGTGGTTAGAGTCTCGACCTACGAACCATCTGTAGTCGTTGGAAATTTATCTTGATACTTACAGATACCCACACGACATCCTAGTACCGTTAATTGATCACAATTCACAGCTAGAGCCACATCCTCTTGATTATCTTATCTATGCTATCGCATTGTATTACCATTTTCCTAACACAGTGGACTAAGGTCATTAGTCCAATCCTGAGTATGTCGACTCGGGATCCAGTGTTAGATACGAGAGCGGCATTAAAAAAGGCCAATGCCCCGTATATAAGTCTCGATAATATATAAATATATATATATATATATATATATATTATTATCCTAATGCACAACGTTTTACTTACGTTCCTTATATACACATATAAGATAGCATCATTGCCGCTAGTTCGTTTTATAATATGTTCATATATACGAACAGTACTGCACTAATGCTATATATTACATTACCCCTTTTATCTAGGGTCGGGCTTTAGCCACTCTGGCTATACTATCTATCTTGGTTAGGTGTATGTATATTCATATACGGTTTGATTGGGAGATGTAAACACATCCTTTGTTTCCCCAAACCTGCTAGGTATGTCAAACCTAAGCAATATGGGCCCATCGCCCCCCGCAAGCAGTACACCCAACTACTTTAGGTTAGTTTACCCTTTTAAGTAATAGTTTCATGCCGGTTTCAACTCCACGTGATGGTGTTTTCTACACGATCTTCCATAATTATGGGAATGGAGGAAAAATATCGTTGCACGGTATCAATGCCACACACGCTAATTATTCCGACTAGCTCTTTATTCAGTCACACACACTAACTTCTATACATGCTCATGGTGTGTTCCCAAGAGTTCATGCTACCCTACCGAACTAACCTTCGCGTAAGGGTTATCGAGCTATGCTCTAGCACCTAGTGCTTGCAATAGTTGTCTCTAAAATCTCAAGATGAGTCTGATATGTGCAACTAACTGGCGCCTCATGACTCCAAGTTATTTCTCTCTCCGGATGAGTTCATTCCTTAGGTACCTTGTAGGTCCTCTTTTATTGGTGTGAACTCGTATCCCTCATGTGCTGGTTTACTACTCACACATATGGTTCATCCCTACTCTCAATTAGGGGAATCCATTGGTTTTCTGATCTTCCACGTTCTGCTTCTCACCACATAATTTGGTTAATAGCCATTATAATGGTCGCTTTGTTGCGCACCATGTACCAGTCGATTAGATGGTTATCCGCTATTGCGGTTTTGCATGAGTACCTAATCTCCAGCTTAGAGTATCTCCCATAATGCTAGCCTTTGCCCTTCGTCTGGTGTAAACATACAATGCGACTATGAGTTTTAACTTGACATATATTTTCCGTTCAACCTAATTGGTGATAACGTACTAACGCTTATGGCTTGAGCATGTGGTTATTATTATTCAATGCAACCTCATCGTCGCGCCCTCAATGCATAATATGACTCTTTTCTGTGCCCCCTTTTTGGGTAGCATCTATGATATTACAAAGGTTTCTCTCATACAACTTCCTAAGGTGCCACACTTCATCTTCTCATTCATGGGTTCTCCTTGCCTTTACCATTAAATTGGCCTTGGCTTCCTCGTTTACGAAAATCTCCAAAACTTGTGTTCTAACTTATCCACTATGGAGTTGTGACCTTTTGTCGTTTACTATCAAGCTATTCTTGATTTCCCCAACCTTGTTGGTTTGACTGAGATCTCTCACGTCAATTCGTGGTTTACCTAGTCAGGATTCCATTCACTGACTTAGACACAGAGTTGATTACCTCCTGGGTCCTTCCACTACTCGTTTATATACATGGGGTACCATACTGATACATTACTACTTACCCAACTAATTTAAAGTAAGTTTTGTCAGGCCCACAAGCTCCTAGAAGTGTGGTCATCCCATGTCTCATTTAGTGGACTCGTAGTGTTCGTACCAGGTGGTTATCTCACTGTTAGTCCTGATAATTTATGTTGGAGTAACTAGGCTGCCAATTCTTAACCTTTAACGTCAGAATGGCCCTAGAGGGTTCTCTCAGTTCTATGGGTTCCTTTATTAATATTTATATTCATTACCTTCTCTAAGATAGGTGTTTGCGACTAGCGCCCTAATATTGGTTTTCACATGCTCGTTATCTGGTATCTATGAGTGGGGATCAGTAACTGCTTACTATCTCTCCCATTCACTCCTAGGCTATTAACGTCGTTTAGATATGAGTTTTTAGTTCTCCAACTCCACCCAATTCATTGGGTTACACCCTCTGGTGTAGTCTGGGCTCCATGATACGGGTTGACACCTCGTGTTTTCCCTGTCTTAGGTAGTCCCTCTTTAGTCTGATTTTAATTAGTGTTTATGATTTATCACCTTCGCTTTCCTAGATTTTAGGTCATTATAGCGGTATTAAAGGTATCCTTCTGTAGGCGTGTGACATACGGTATTTAGGCTCAGTGTCTAACCTGATAGTTGGATGCTTGTTAGTCTCTGTATTGAATTTAATCCTAGTTGGTTCTAAAACTCTCTCCTAAGGTTTACAATTGGGCACCCACAAACTTAGTGTGCTCTGCCGATCATCGCTCTCCATTATATCGTCAT
Organism: Limonium bicolor; assembly: GCA_023374045.1. NCBI lineage: Eukaryota > Viridiplantae > Streptophyta > Magnoliopsida > Caryophyllales > Plumbaginaceae > Limonium > Limonium bicolor. The sequence goes on along the minus strand of CM041778.1, from coordinate 249,201,884 downwards.
AACTCTTATTCAACTCGTATCACCTTCATCCTCTTCGAGGTAATGGTATCTGCCGTCCTCAGGTAAATTCATTGTTCAGTTAATATCCACTACCCTCCGTACGAGAGTCTAGTAGCATAATGGATTCACAACACCCCCGCGTGTGCGGTGCAGGCATAACATCAACCCCTTCATTGCACGTTCGTATATGTCTATCCTTCTCTTATAACTCCTAAATAGCTTGCCATAACGACACTTGTCTATTATTTTCATCCACTCAGTTGGATGGGTTTTAATTAAAGTCTTGCCTTATATAGCTCACTTCTTGCCCTCTGGCAATGTTCAATGGTAGTGGTTTAACCACAAGTGTCGCGCACTCCCTAAGTATGGTTGTGCTGGTCCTGAAGACTCGACACTCCCCACCGGTATTACTTGACATTTAATGTCCATACCGGCACTGGGGTTAGGCTCATAGGCGCTAATTACCGTTGTTCTCATTAACTCCCTTTTCACACTCTACTAAATGGTGTATTATTTTCAGGTTTAATGGTCAGACCGGCTACGTCTTCCTGAGGTTTTATCGACCTCCAACTCAAGGGTTTCGTAACCCTGCCTTTAAAAAGGCTATGTCCTTGCTTCATTGCATTACGTACTCACCTGGAAGTTTAGTGTTTATTGGTAACCACCTGGACTACTCGGTCCTTCGAGGATAGTTTACTGTCACTACACTTGTTGTAGCAAGTGCGCAAGGCAGGTTGAAATTTAGTACTTTGATTAGTATAGCACTTGCTGTGGCAAGTGCGCCATACAGACTGAGCCACCGTACGGTGCGTGTCAGTTGTAGTGCCATTCCCTAATCGGGTTTCCACTCCTGTCGAGGAGGTCCTCATTACAACATGTAGTCTCGTTCCCATACCCGTTTCCACAAGGTTGACGTGGTAATTAGGCGTTTCTTCACTCCCGAGGTGCTGCCTTGTAGCAATCTTGGCGAGTTCCTATCTAGTAAGCTCTCGTGACTGCTCCCCATGCACGTCGGCCATCTCGAACCTCTAGTGTTGCAAGGGCTCATAGTCAGTCGCTTCGGGTGAGACTTTGAAAAATCGGTCATTTCCACATGCTACACATCTATAAATTAATCTTTACTTGTTGTTTCCACTTCTTTCCCCTAGGCGCACCTATTGTAACACCCCATCCAAAGCCTATCGTGGTTATCGCAAACTGAACACTTAATCGATTACGTCGCAGCGGAGATAAATAACACCTGGACCTTGCCATGGTCTGATCGTTAGAATATACCGGCTTAAATGCTTACAATACTTATCCAAAAATACTTATCCAGCTCAAACATCAACATTCATAATACCACAACCAACCGAGTACTAGTATCTTAAACATAATCTCAACTTACATCAGTTTAATATAAACAGTCGGGTGCACAGGCGCAACCCGAACTCAAAAATAAATGTCCCACCCTAAGTCTAACCGCTCCTACTCTCGTAGTGCGTCCTCATGGGTCTCTTACCTGCAAGTGTAAAAATAGCCCCCGAGGGGGTCAGCACGAATGCTGGTACACCCTCTCATGGCCCCCAAGCTAACGGGGCTACGACGACTAATTGTCGATAGCATGGAAATTGATTACATACACAAGCATAATATGAAGTGCAATAACAATAACCACAGATGAACATATATAGTTCACAACAATGAACGACTCAAGCGTTCCCTTATCAAGTGGGTTAGTAACCCCCTCCTTAGTCCTCATTTCCTTAATCTCAGTTCCTTACCTTACCTTAATCTCAATCTCAATCTTAATCTCAGTATACAAACCTTTCCTGGAAGGGATTGGTTGTAGCTTAATTCGAACCTGGGATTTAGGTGATCCCACCGCACCATCTTAATGCCACCTACTCTGGACGGGAGTCCAGCGTAGCTGAGCCGGCAACCGGCCCTAGGCTACAAGTCCGAAGACAAGTCCTTAAGCGGAGGGCGGATCTGATTCAGATACCGTCCCCCTTTTTCCTTAGCATGCATGACCGGAGATCGGTCCCGGGTTTCCTCACTCAAGTTCCAGTTAGTAGAAATCTTAATCACCATGTGCTAGCTAAGCCTTAACGGGCATTAACCAACACCATCAACTCCTTATTCTTAACTCAGTAAGTACTAAACTTGGTTAGTAACTCTCAAGTCTCGCGGGTTAGTGTAAATACAACACAACACAACGAGAATAAATATAACCGGTTGCATGCTTTATCTTGTTTTAGTCATAGCAATTAAACAGATAGCACACAAGCCGAGGGACACCTCGTTAGCAAGCAGGTCACAAGAAGGATTGTACCGTTCACCGTCGATCGTTGTTCGTTTAACCTTCTTCGGGGTCCCAATTCACAAACCTAAAACATTCATTCATTTTTAGGTCATTAGTTATTTGCACCTTACTTAACTCACTTAGTCCCTAGGGATTCCCATTCAATATCCTCTCAAGTCTTTGCCACTTAGCTTTCCACTTAATTTTTAAACATTAAAACTTATACTTAATCTTAACTTAATTCCTTAAGTTCTTAGGGTCCTAATCATTACCACCCTACCAAAGGTATACCTCATTACCTATTACCATTCTTAGAATTCAAAATTTCTTCTTCTTTTTTTTTTAAGTGTTAAGGGTCGACCGACCCACCGACCGACCCAACCCCTGGGTCGGTCCATTACAGAAACTCTTCCGTCTCTTGAAACCCATCCGACCGACCCAGAGCTAGACCGACCGACCCAAACCCTCTGGGTCGGTCCCTTACAGAACCCATTTTCCTACGTTAAACCTTTGCCCGACCGACCCAAAGCTAAGCCGACCGACCCAAACCCCCTGGGTCGGTCCAGTCCAGAGGCATTCCGGCTGGCTTAACATGGCCCGACCGACCCAAAACTGGGTCGGACCCTGGGTCGGTCCTCTACAGATCTTTCTCTTAAATTGCCTCTTTCAATTCCAAACTCTTCCACAAGTGTCCTAATAGGTCCAACACCATCTTGGCACCTTAAACCCACCTTATAACCTCCACCAAACTCATTAAAACAACTTCCAAAGATCTTCTCAAACATTTACTCAATTCTTACAAAGCTCCCAACACTTAGCACTTATTTTCTTACATTTCTCACATGCATTCCACCAAAATTTCAATTAACCAAATGCTCCCTCCTTAAGAACTTGACCACACCATGTACACCACTTCCCAGCCTTATTGCATTTATCAAACCTTCCTTAGATCTATACTCTAGTTCTCACCTAACCATTTCAAAGTTTCACCCTCACTTACATCTAATTACCCAAGTTTTCTAGCTTCTTTTATCAACATTTACCTAAGTCCTAAATACCCAAGTACACTCTTTTGTTTCCTAAATCCTTCACAGTGACGCCTAAGTCATTACAAGTCATTTAAACACCCTAATCTCACCCTCTTTCATCAAGACCACCTCTAGAACTTCCTAGTACTTCCTTAGTCATGAAATCCCTTAGAATATCTTAAACACTTAAGTTCTCCTTTAAATTTTGCCATGGGTTCTCTAGTATATAACATCCTAACACATGGTTTTTCTCCATCAAACAACCAACATCACCAAATTCTCATCACAACACCTTAACACACAATTTACACTAAAACCACCCCATCATCATATAGTGCTTAAACTTAAAATGCTTGGCACTTAGGCCCTTAAATGACAATAATCTTAACCACTGAATTTCCACATATATTGCCTTCAACCTGCGAATACACACAACAAGGCTCCCATTGAAATAAAATGCTTCTTGTAATTCACCACATTGTTTTAACTATCTCTTTTTCTCATTTGCTCCTTAGTCACAAGTTCACAAGTATAGTCATTGTTTCTCCTAGGTTTTATAACACCTTCCCAATATAAGCTCTACACTAAACTCATCATATATCTAAATCCCATTCCCTTAAACAACAAGACATCTTAAGGTAAGTATTTTACCTTGTTCTCTCACAAGCTTAAAAGCTTTTCTCCTTAGGTTTTTCTTTGTTCAATCTCGGTCACCAATGTGTATCTCCTTGCCAATGTTCTAACAATGTCCAACAACTCTAATGAGCACTAAACAACACATTTACCTTAAGGAATAAAACCTAGGTTAAAATGTGTTTTAAGGTTTTGAATTGATTGTTTTACCTTAGTTCCTCAAGACAAGCTTGGATATGAAGCAAGAAGGACCTCCTCTCTCCTTTGAAGAGTAGAAACAAGCTAGAACAAGGCATAAACATGGAGTTCCATGAGTATTATTTTCGGACATGTGAAGAAAATGGTGGAAACCTAGATTTTCTTACACTTTCTTTACCTTAAGAGAATGGAGATGCCAATGGAGTCTCCAAACTTGAATTTCCTCCTCTAATGGTGGTTTGACTTGGCACCAAAATGAAGCTCTTGAAGTTTTGAAAAGATAGAAAGGAGGAGCTTGAGCTAACTAAGAAGAATATGTATTTTGTTTTGGATTTGGAGCTAAAATGAGTAAGTGTGCAAGAGAAGGTGGAGCTAGCATGGAGGTATGCTTCACGTTAATGGAGAAGGAAAGAGCAAGAAACCGTGTGAAACAAGGAGAATGAAGAAGTGAGGAGAGAGAAACTAAAGTGATATTTATGTAAAAGGTGAATAGTTACTTACTTTTTTTTGCTTTCTCTTTACTTAGCTAATAATGTGGTGACTCACCTTAAAAACCGGCCCCCTTTTAATGAGGGTAATTAAGTCTTTGTTGACCAAATGTCTCACTTATATAGACTTATGTTATAAACTAGCTTAATTAATTCACTATTCATCAAAACAAGGCACATTGTTGTGAAATTTTTGATTTCCCATTGATATAGACTTCCAAATGTGATACTATATAGTACACATGTTAATTAAAGAGTAATGATGGACATTTAGCCATTCAAAACTCATTTACAAGACAATTTTTCAAAAACGTGCTTTAAGACTCCTTAAAGCACATTTTGTGTTTTAACTTGTTTTCAAGCTTGGTTTTCTTTGGTAATTGATTTAAAATGACCATTAGGATATTACTAAGGTCTTAGAACAATATTTGGGTACTCTCCCAAGTCTCTCCAAGCTTAGAGCACGTTTTTGTTAAACTGCTCTTTTGGTGTTTCCTTATATTTTCTTTGATTAGAAATGTTTCTTAATGTTTCTAAGGCATTATTTAGCCTCCTTATATCTTAGTTTATCATTTAAACACCATATCTAAGTTTGGGGTATTTCAATCTACCCCCCTTAAAAGAACTTTGTCCTCAAAGTTCACACATGTGTTAACCATTCACGGTACACATTCTCTTAATCTTAATACCACATCTTATATTCACATTCATACATCTCAAGACTCAAAGGTCAATCTCAAATACAATACATAAGTATCATACATAACTCAAACTTACACCGAAGTGTAGCAACTTACACAAATTCACATCTTAAACAACCAAACAAACGACAAACATGATCGTTTCCTAACTCAAAAGCGAGGAAGCTCTACCCCCCTTAAAAAGGGGTACGCCCCGTACCCTATACAGACGATCTAGTCAGTAAATAAAGAAGGGTACTTCGCCCTCATCTTATCCTCTAATCCCACGTGGCCTCTTCGACATCCTGGTTAGACCAGAGAACCTTCACCAGTCGCACTGACTTGTGGCGAGTGTCCCTAGTCTTACTGTCCAAGATTCTCTGAGGAGTCTCCACGGATCTCATATTTGGTTCTAAAGTCAACCTCTCAGGTTCTAACACATGGGAGGGGTGGTGCATGTATTTCTTTAGCTGTGAAACATGAAAAACATCATGCACTTTACCCAGCTCAGCAGGTAAATTTAACCTGTAAGCAACCGGGCCCACCCGCTCCGTAATCTCATAAGGACCAACAAATTTCGGGCTTAACTTGCCCTTCTGCCCAAACCTGAATACACCCTTCATCGGTGATACTCGCAGAAATACCTGGTCGCCCACTGCGAACTCCAGGTCCCGTCGTCGAACATCAGCATACGACTTCTGCCTATCTTGAGCAGCTTTCATGTTCTCCCTGATTTGCTGAACTTCAGCCTTAACTTGTTCTAAGTACTCTGGTCCTATAATGACCGTCTCACTCGACTCATCCCAGCAGAGCGGTGTACGACATGGTCTACCGTACAACGCTTGAAAAGGTGCCATCTTGATCGAAGCGTGATAGCTGTTGTTGTATGAAAACTCGATCAGATGCAATCTGTCAATCCAACTGCCCTGGAAGTCTAAGGCACATGCTCTCAGCATGTCCTCGAGTGTCTGAATAGTACGCTCAGTCTGACCATCTGTCTGAGGATGGAACGCGGTACTCAGCTTGAGTTCTGTACCCAACGCTTCTCTGGTAGCTCTCCAGTACCTCGAAAGGAATCTGGTATCTCTATCTGACACTATGGTCTTTGGTATGCCGTGATGTCTCATGATTTCTTTCTCAAATAACTCAGCTAATTTGGTCACCTTCCAAGTATCCTTCATCGGTATGAATCGGGCTACTTTGGTAAGGCGATCCACCACCACCCATATCATGTTGAGACCTCCCCTAGCAGGTGGAAGCCCAACTACGAAGTCCATGGAGATATCATGGAACTTCCACTCCGGAACTGGCATCGACTGTACCATTCCGCCCGGTCGTCGGTGCTCGAATTTCACCTTCTGGCATGTGAGACACCTCAAGACGAACTCGGTAACATCTGTCTTCATCCCCGACCACCAGAAGTATCTCTTCATGTCTTTATACATTTTAGAGGCTCCCGGATGGATGGAAACTGAAGAACAGTGTGATTCTCTAAGTATACGGTCTTTCAGATCCGTGTTGCCTCGTGGTATGCATAATCGGCCCTTAAGTCTGATCAGATCATCATCATGAAGTCTGAAGTCGTATTTCTGACTCTCAAAGGTACCATCTGTCAGCTTCTGTCTGACCTCTCTCATATACTCATCTGTCCTCTGAGCCTCTCGCACCTCATCAACCAAGCTGGAGAAAGAAACTAGCGAATGGAGTGAGTGTGCTCGACGGCTCAGGGCATCTGCTACAACATTGGCCTTCCCTCTTTGTATTGGAGGTCAATGTCATAGTCTTTCAGAAACTCTAACCATCTCCTCTGTCGAAGATTTAACTCCTTCTGAGTGAATATGTATTTCAAACTCTTGTGATCGGTGTAGATCGTGACACTAACCCCATATAAGTAGTGGCGCCATATCTTCAAAGCGAAGACTACAGCTCCCAGCTCTAAATCATGTGTGGGGTAGTTCTCCTCATGTTTCTTCAACTGGCGTGAGGCATATGCCACCACCTTGCCATGTTGCATGAGCACGCAACCCAGCCCTCTGCCGGATGCATCACAATAAACCTCAAAGCCCTCTGTACCGTCTGGAATGGTCAGTACCGGTGCAGTGGTCAGTGAGTCCTTCAAGCGCTGAAATGATCTCTCACAGTCAACTGTCCACAGAAATGGTGCATCTTTCTTCATCAGACTGGTCATCGGCTTCGCGACCTTGCTGAAATCTCTAACAAATCTCCTGTAGTAGCCTGCCAGACCGAGAAAGCTCCGGATGTCGGTAACAGTCTTCGGCCTTGGCCAGGTACGTACTGCATCAATCTTTGCTGGATCCACTGCGATCCCAGCATCTGAGATGACATGACCTAGGAAAGAGACCTGGTCAAGCCAAAACTCACATTGGAGAACTTAGCATATAGCTGGTTCTCCCTCAATATTTCCAATACCCTCCTCAGATGTTCCTCATGCTCAACCTTAGACTTTGAATATATCAGAATGTCATCAATAAAAACCACAACCGACTTGTCCAGCTGCTCCCGGAACAAGCGGTTCATCAGATCCATAAACTTCGCCGGTGCGTTCGACAAACCGAACGGCATCACTGTAAACTCATAGTGGCCGTATCGTGTCCGGAATGCCGTCTTCTCAATATCTCCCTCCTTAATGGCTATCTGATGATACCCCGATCTGAGATCAATCTTGGAAAACACAGATGCTCCCTTCAACTGATCGAACAGATCGTCAATGCGGGGTAGTGGGTACTTATTCTTCACTGTCACTGCATTCAGCTCTCTGTAGTCGATGCAGAGGCGGAGACTACCATCCTTCTTCTTCACGAAGAGGACTGGCGCTCCCCATGGTGACACACTTGGTCTAACGAATCCTTTATCCAACAAATCTTTCAATTGTTCTTTTAACTCAGTCATTTCTGCCGGAGCCATACGGTATGGTGCTTTGGCTATCGGTCCGGTACCAGGTAGCAGCTCAATGGTGAACTCTACCTCCCGAGTGGGTGGCATGCCGGGCAGTTCCCGTGGAAATAGTCGGGGAACTCCGACACTACCGGTAAGTCGGGGTCGAACTCAGGGTCTCTCTCTATGTCCTGTACATAGCAGAGGTATACTTCTTCCTTTCTCCTTAATTCTCTATGCATTGCCATGGCGGTGATGATCTTAGTCGAAGGCTCTCTGGGCCTCTGGCGGTATGATATTGTTACCCCAGACGGACTCCTGAGCAGCAATCTATGCTCGGCGCAGAGGATACGTCCCTTGTGCCGCTCCAACCAGTTCATCCCGAAGATAACATCAAATCCTAGCTTACTGAACTCAATGAAACTGACTGGGAAGTCTTCCCCCTTAATTCTGATGGTGGCTCCTCGGTAGTAACGAGTGCAACGAACCTTCTCCTTAGACGGGAGCGTAACCGTGAAGTCGGGTAGCTCATCAGCGTCTAGCCCCAACCTGCTCGCAATGATGCAGAGACAAAGGTATGCGAGGCCCCTGAGTCGAAGAGAACTGATGCCTCAATCCCATTGATCGGAAAGGTGCCGGTGAGGATAGTACCGCTGGCGTCGGCCTGTGCCTCTGTAAGTATGCTTAGTGCACCTTCCGTACCGAGTCCATAACCTAATTGTGTTCACAAGCTCCATGAGTATTGATGGTATAACAAGAGTCGTAATCAATTTATATGAACAACACTGTTATTTTATTCATGACCATCCTGTTTACAACATGTGCTTCAATCTTACATCTCATTTCTCATCTCATTCTAACATTACATGGCTAATATTGTCTAAAGGTTAGGTTTAATCTTCCTGGTCTCATATGCGTCGCATTGATTACTGCTGACGGTGCTGTATTCAGCTTGATTCTCTTAATCCCATGGTATAACATCCTTGATTCTCCTCCCAAAATTAATACATCACCTGACTTAAGTACTATCTTATCTGCACGGTCCGCACGCTTCTGCTCGCCGTATAAAAACTCCGCATCATCTCCAATGGACCAAGACACTACGGGTATCCCTCTTTCGAGAGACTCCGTTGTCTCGTCCTTATCCTGGTGTAGTCCCAGTTTCCCGTCCTTTCGTAGAAGTTTACAATGCAAATGTCTGGCTTGGATGTCTGGAATCGGTTCAGCTCCAACTGCTGAGCGATTTCCACGACTTGTGTAATAACTGGATGGAACTCTTCGGGTATTCCCGGTGGTGAGACTCCATCTTGCTCCCTCATGGTTTGGTAATTCTTGGCATACGGATTCCAATCCTTGCCCAAGCTCATCATCTTTAATTTCATCCTTGCTCCCCCTGGGTACTCCGGTGTGTAAAAACCTCCCGGTCCCATTCCTAGTTGATTGCATCTCCTGATGATGGCTATTTGTGCTTCGGGTGTCAGGTATCCCCTTAATAATCATACCTGGGCGGATAACCTGACATTGTTCGGTTGGAAAGTCTATGATTTCGATGTCGGTGTGCTCCGGGTTAGGTGTAGATGGTATTGGGTAGCAGATGTTGAATCTTCCTAAGTGGTAGTAGGTTATCTCACTTAAGTTCTAATCTCATCTTATTCTTACTTAACTCATTATTTCACCAAACATGCATGATAATGCGGTAAGCAGGTAGTTTTATTACTAAATGGTTATAGTGGTACCTGGCCTCGATGAGGGCTCAGGCTCATCGTCCCGGTCCACCATGTGTAAGTGGGCCCCGTCTTCTGGGTCACCCGTGGGTTCTTGTCCGCCGGCTGCTGCACTTTCCTCTGACCGTCAGATCCAGCTCCCTGATCGGTCTTGCCCTTGCCCCTGGTATCGGGCCTATAGGCTCTGCTAGCAGGATTCCGGTAACACTCGTATGCCCGGTGTCCATACACTCCGAAGTTGCACTCCACCTTATTTCCCTTACAGTCGAGCCCGGGGTGGTCCTTGTGACACCACCTACAATGAAGCGTCGCTGGTAGCCACCACCGGCTCCCCTCTCAGTCTCAGATCCTGATGATTCATATTGTCAATTCTCATATCTCAAACGGTTACTAATTTATTTCTTAACTCATTCAATATCAATTTTCTCACCCTTTGGCGCCTTAGAGCGCAGGGGTGTAGCTGCAATAGCATATGTCAGCTTCAATGGCTCTTCCGAAGCCTTCTCCTTTTCCTCCTTCCCTTTTGGGTTCTGATTTTTCTGGGCCTGAGGCTGGTACTTTTGTTTCTTGTACCCTCCTTGCCCTTGACTTCTGAGCTTTTACCAGCACTCTTCCTCTTAGCATTCTCCTCGTCCCTCAGCTGGACGGTAATCTCAACCTTAGCAGCGGCATGATAGCACTCCTGCTTTTCCATAGTATTAGTCTCACTTATTTCTCATAATCTAAATCTTATTCACCACTTACTCAAATCTCAATCATTCTTATTACCTGCAAGGTAGTGTAACTCGTCGGCCCCATGCCGTAGCGGAGTCGATGGCTAAGCCCGCCATAGAAGCGGTCCACCAAGATCTGGTCAGAATACCCTAGACCCGGCAGAAGACGGAGCAAGGCAGTGAACTCTGAGTAATACTCGTCCACTGTCATCTTGTCCGACTGCTTAAGCGCATCCAACTGCAAGCGCTTCTTCGTCTGGACATGGGCGGGGTAGTACTTTGCTCGTAGCAAGGCGGTGTACTGCTCCCAGCCGAACTCTGGATTGGCCACATGCTCGGCCCTCACCAGCTTCCACCAATCGCCTGCCGCCCCCTTCAGATAGAAAGCAGCTAGGCGCACCTTGATCCCAGCAGGGACATCAAGGGTCTCGAAGGCGGTCTCCAGCTCGGAGATGTACGCCTCAAGCTTGGCGGGATCGGTCTCCCCCTTAAAATGGCGGGTCGAAGATCTGCTAGACTCTTCACCCAGTTTGGTTCCCTAGGTTGTGGCGGTGGAGGTGGTGCACCCACACCAGGCTGATAGCCCATATGCCCTAAAGCGGCAGCTACGATCTCTGCGATCGTCTGCCCTCCAGGTATCCCTGAAGTATCCTCACCCCGGCCGCGACCTCGGCCTCCTCTAGGGCGTCCTGCCATCTGAACAAGCACATTCATTAGTTTGTATTCACCACTGTTTGGTTGTAAATTTATAACGTCCGTAGACGATAAAGACATCCACACTTATTAGTGGTCATCTGACTCTACTCACTCTAACTTCTCACACCCTTAACCCATCACTTATTCCTTAACTTATATCCTAACTCGGTGGTTATCATGTCCGGTATTTCTTGATCAGAGCGTAACTACGCTCTGATACCACTTTTTGTAACACCCCATCCAAAGCCTATCGTGGTTATCGCAAACTGAACACTTAATCGAATACGTCGCAGCGGATAATAACACCTGGACCTTGCCACGGTCTGATCGTTAGAATATACCGGCTTAAATGCTTACAATACTTATCCAAAATACTTATCCACTCAAACATCAACATTCATACCACAACCAACCGAGTACTAGTATCTTAAACATAATCTCAAACTTACATCAGTTTAATATAAACAGTCGGGTGCACAGGCGCAACCCGAACTCAAAATAAATGTCCCACCCTAAGTCTAACCGCTCCTACTCTCGTAGTGCGTCCTCATGGGCTCTTACCTGCAAGTGTAAAAATAGCCCCCGAGGGGGTCAGCACGAATGCTGGTACACCCTCTCATGGCCCCCAAGCTAACGGGGCTACGACGACTAATTGTCGATAGCATGGAAATTGATTACATACACAAGCATAATATGAAGTGCAATAACAATAACCACAGATGAACATATATAGTTCACAACAATGAACGACTCAAGCGTTCCCTTATCAAGTGGGTTAGTAACCCCCTCCTTAGTCCTCATTTCCTTAATCTCAGTTCCTTACCTTACCTTAATCTTAATCTCAATCTTAATCTTAATCTCAGTATACAAACCTTTCCTGGAAGGGATTGGTTGTAGCTTAATTCGAACCTGGGATTTAGGTGATCCCACCGCACCATCTTAATGCCACCTACTCTGGACGGGAGTCCAGCGTAGCTGAGCCGGCAACCGGCCCTAGGCTACAAGTCCGAAGACAAGTCCTTAAGCGGAGGGCGGATCTGATTCAGATACCGTCCCCCTTTTTCCTTAGCATGCATGACCGGAGATCGGTCCCGGGTTTCCTCACTCAAGTTCCAGTTAGTAGAAATCTTAATCACCATGTGCTAGCTAAGCCTTAACGGGCATTAACCAACAACCACCAAACTTAACTCTTATTCTTAACTCAGTAAGTACTAAACTTGGTTAGTAACATCTCAATCTCGCGGGTTAGTGTAAATAACACAACACAACGAGAATAATATAACCGGTTGCATGCTTTATCTTGTTTTAGTCATAGCAATTAAACAGATAGCACACAAGCCGAGGGACACCTCGTTAGCAAGCAGGTCACAAGAAGGATTGTACCGTTCACCGTCGATCGTTGTTCGTTTAACCTTCTTCGGGGTCCCAATTCACAAACCTAAAACATTCATTCATTTTTAGGTCATTAGTTATTTGCACCTTACTTAACTCACTTAGTCCCTAGGGATTCCCATTCAATATCCTCTCAAGTCTTTGCCACTTAGCTTTCCACTTAATTTTTAAACATTAAAACTTATACTTAATCTTAACTTAATTCCTTAAGTTCTTAGGGTCCTAATCATTACCACCCTACCAAAGGTATACCTCATTACCTATTACCATTCTTAGAATTCAAATTTTTTCTTTTTTTTTTAAGTGTTAAGGGTCGACCGACCCACCGACCGACCCAACCCCTGGGTCGGTCCATTACAGAAACTCTTCCGTCTCTTGAAACCCATCCGACCGACCCAGAGCTAGACCGACCGACCCAAACCCTCTGGGTCGGTCCCTTACAGAACCCATTTTCCTACGTTAAACCTTTGCCCGACCGACCCAAAGCTAAGCCGACCGACCCAAACCCCCTGGGTCGGTCCAGTCCAGAGGCATTCCGGCTGGCTTAACATGGCCCGACCGACCCAAAACTGGGTCGGACCCTGGGTCGGTCCTCTACAGATCTTCTCTTAAATTGCCTCTTTCAATTCCAAACTCTTCCACAAGTGTCTAATAGGTCCAACACCATCTTGGCACCTTAAACCCACCTTATAACCTCCACCAAACTCATTAAAACAACTTCCAAAGATCTTCTCAAACATTTACTCAATTCTTACAAAGCTCCCAACACTTAGCACTTATTTTCTTACATTTCTCACATGCATTCCTCCAAGAATTTCAATTAACCAAATGCTCCCTCCTTAAGAACTTGACCACACCATGTACACCACTTCCCAGCCTTATTGCATTTATCAAACCTTCCTTAGATTCTATACTCTAGTTCTCACCTAACCATTTCAAAGTTTCACCCTCACTTACATCTAATTACCCAAGTTTTCTAGCTTCTTTTATCAACATTTACCTAAGTCCTAAATACCCAAGTACACTCTTTTGTTTCCTAAATCCTTCACAGTGACGCCTAAGTCATTACAAGTCATTTAAACACCCTAATCTCACCCTCTTTCATCAAGACAACTCTAGAACTTCCTAGTACTTCCTTAGTCATGAAATTCCTTAGAATATCTTAAACACTTAAGCTCTCCTTTAAATTTTGCCATGGTTCTCTAGTATATACCATCCTAACACATGGTTTTTCTCCATCAAACAACCAACATCACCAAATTCTCACACAACACCTTAACACACAATTTACACCAAAACCACCCATCATCATATAGTGCTTAAACTTAAAATGCTTGGCACTTAGGCCCTTAAATGACAATAATCTTAACCACTGAATTTCCACATATATTGCCTTCAACCTGCGAATACACACAACAAGGCTCCCATTGAAATAAAATGCTTCTTGTAATTCACCTTGATTTCTTAAACTATCTCTTTTTCTCATTTGCTCCTTAGTCACAAGTTCACAAGTATAGTCATTGTTTCCCTAGGTTTTATAACACCTTCCCAATATAAGCTCTACACTAAACTCATCATATACTAAATCCCATTCCCTTAAACAACAAGACATCTTAAGGTAAGTATTTTACCTTGTTCTCTCACAAGCTTAAAAGCTTTTCTCCTTAGGTTTTTCTTTGTTCAATCTCGGTCACCAATGTGTGTCTCCTTGCCAATGTTCTAACAATGTCCAACTCTAATGAGCACTAAACAACACATTTACCTTAAGGAATAAACCTAGGTTAAAATGTGTTTTAAGGTTTTGAATTGATTGTTTTACCTTAGTTCCTCAAGACAAGCTTGGATATGAAGCAAGAAGGACCTCCTCTCTCCTTTGAAGAGTAGAAACAAGCTAGAACAAGGCATAAACATGGAGTTCCATGAGTATATATTTTCGGACATGTGAAGAAAATGGTGGAAACCTAGATTTTCTTACACTTTCTTTACCTTAAGAGAATGGAGATGCCAATGGAGTCTCCAAACTTGAATTTCCTCCTCTAATGGTGGTTTGACTTGGCACCAAAATGAAGCTCTTGAAGTTTTGAAAAGATAGAAAGGAGGAGCTTGAGCTAACTAAGAAGATATGTATTTTGTTTTGGATTTGGAGCTAAAATGAGTAAGATGTGACCAAGAGAAGGTGGAGCTAGCATGGAGGTATGCTTCACGTTAATGGAGAAGGGAAAGAGAGCAAGAAACCGTGGGAAACAAGGGAGAATGAAGAAGTGAGGAGAGAGAACCACTAAAGGTGAGATATTATGTTAAAAAGGTGAATAGTTAACTTACTTGTTTTGCTTTCTCTTTACTTAGCTAGATAAGTGTGGTGTCACACTTAAAAACCGGCCCCCTTTTATAATGAGGGTAATTAAGTCTTTGTTGACCAAATGTCTCACTTATATAGACTTATGTTATAAACTAGCTTAATTAATTCACTATTCACCAAAACAAGGCACATTGTTGTGAAATTTTTGATTTCCCATTGATATAGACTTCCAAATGTGATACTATATAGTACACATGTTAATTAAAGAGTAATGATGGACATTTAGCCATTCAAAACTCATTTACAAGACAATTTTTCAAAAACGTGCTTTAAGACTCCTTAAAGCACATTTTGTGTTTTAACTTGTTTTCAAGCTTGGTTTTCTTTGGTAATTGATTTAAAATGACCATTAGGATATTACTAAGGTCTTAGAACAATATTTGGGTACTCTCCCAAGTCTCTCCAAGCTTAGAGCAGTTTTTGTTAAACTGCTCTTTTGGTGTTTCCTTATATTTTCTTTGATTAGAAATGTTTCTTAATGTTTCTAGGCATTATTTAGCCTCCTTATATCTTAGTTTATCATTTAAACACCATATCTAAATTTGGGGTATTCACCTATCGGTGCTTTCCTGATGTAGGATAGGGTCGCTGCGCTTATGGCAAGCTGGCCCCATTAGTCCTACGGAAATTATCTCCTCAACTCGGTTTAATATTCATTTCATACTTGGTATGGTAGACATTACGTCATTACCAGGACCCCGGTCCTAAACAATTCATCACAACACAAAGTCTTATTTTCTCAATTAAATAATTCTTATAGCAATCACATCGGGTCTTCCTGATCAGGAGAATTATCTCTGTGGTGCTTCTAATTTCATTACCTCACTAGGCAGTACTCGAGGTATGGGCTCCGGCGGGTGGGGGTACCATTATAAATTCCCGGGATGCTCCCATTCAAGTGCTAGCGGTTCCCACCGTCTCCGCGTCACTTGGGTTGCTGGACCTTTGCCACCTTCCGCTGCGCCTCGTCCTTCCTTAGTACTCTTACCCAAACCTTTCCCTGACGTATGTCAAGAGGACGGGTTAGACCTTACTCGGTCTCATACCGCAGTCTCGGTAGTCTAATATTGAAGTGCCTCTACGACTATTGTGTGAAACATTAAGCATTGCATCGACCTCGCAAGGTCACGTATCCTCACAACGTTTCCCGTATTCCCAAAACCTATGCTCACCGTCTAAATCCTACTATCTTGTCATCAGAGCGGTACTCCGCTCTGATATCACTTTTGTAACATCCCTACTCTAATCAGCTCCTAACGACTTACTTAACATTATAATCGCAACGGTAATCTAAACAATCGAACAATGGTGTCACTGTTCTCACTCGCCTATACGAGTAATAACGTGCTTACTGACATATTCATAATACGAAACAATTTTCCACAGTGACAACAAGAGATAGATTAAACATTCGTTCCAACATAAATACAAACCCTAGTGAGCATTTCTAAAGTATCCAGTCCTATACATGTTCCTAACGTATCGAAATACGACAGTACATACCTAACAACGGTTACTACTTTACCCAGCGTGTCCCGCTCTCTGTCGACACCGGAAGCTGCATGCCTGCAAAATATTTGTTTGTGGTATGGAATCAGCCCCTGATGAGTATGTTACTACATGACCGTCATGCCCCCTCAGACCCTCAGTTAATTGGTCGAGAGCATGCAATTCATTTTCATGCATGTAGTTTAATATAAAAATTGTAAAGCAACAAATATATTGCAGTAAACTCAAATAGCAAACAAGCCCCCGACTTCTCACATCACATCGCAATAAACCAACTGAAAGCGTTACAACACATATATGAGTACGAAGACTCCACTCAACGAAGCACTTAATAATTCATATTTGAGTACAACGACTCTGCTTAACCAATCAATCCACAATAATCCACACATGAGTACAGCGACTCGGTTCAACCAGTTCCAACATAGATATGAGTACAACGACTTAATTAAACCAATTCACAACACACATATGAGTACTGCGACTCATTCAACAAATCCACAAACATACATCACATAACCACATAGCATAACCAATGAACAACAAGGCGAAAGAACAAGGATTATAAGCAAGCATAAATTCCCGTCTTGGCATGTAATCCAATCCCAAATAATGTTCGCCTACTGTACTAGCTAATGTAGCCGTTCGTAATTGTTCAGTCATACCTAATGACGACGTCTTGTTAAAGCGACGCGTCTCTAAGTTACCCATCTCATATGGCGGGTCACCCACGGTAGTAGCCACTCCAACGGTAGAGTCTCCGACCGACGAATCATCTGTAGTCCGTTGGAAATTTATCTTGATACTTACAGATACCCACACAGCATCCTAGTATCGTTAATTGATCACAATTCACAGCAAGAGCCACATCCTCTTGATTATCTTATCTATACCATCGCATCGTATTACCATTTTCCTAACACAGCGGACTAAGGTCATTAGTCCAATCCTGAGTATGTCGACTCGGAATCCAGTGTTAGATACGAGAGCGGCGTTAAAAAGGCCAATGCCCCGTTTATAAGTCTCGGATAATATATATCTTATTATCCTAATGCTACAACGTTTTACTTACGTTCCTTATATTACACATATAAGATAGCATCATTGCCGCTAGTTCGATTTATAATATGTTCATATATACGAACAATACTGTTATCGTACAACAGTAATAATAATAAAACAGCATTAATACACAACTCAAGCATATTAATTCACACAAGCAGACATTCAATCTTAATACAGATTTTCACACAATGTATGAACTGAGGAAATCCTTAGAGACAATCAAGCCACATAATAACATACCGTGCACCGGGATTATAAGCAGTGGAGTATGAATCAGCTAAATCCTCTGGCGATCCTCGAGACGCCTCTAACAATCTATTACTATGCATCATACTATGCATCAGCATCTCATACTAACAATACACTACGACACCCCGTACCGTTACCAATCCGTCTCGGTTATTCCCCGTTGTTAACTAATAACGCATCTCGGGTTTTCGGTTTAACTCGGGATTAGGAAAAACGCTATATTACATGCGCGGTTACGTCGTGTATATTAATATACTTAACTTTAAACGTTTGTTACCGCATGTAATTTAATACACATTTGTATATTATATAGTTTATCACTATATTGCATGTATAATCTTAATCATATATTATACATCTCACCTTAGTATTTATTTTCCTAAGGTTAGTTTTTCCAAGTGTAATGTTGTATAATTCATATTGAAAATACTTTGAATTATATAACTCCTTATTATTTTATGTACAACATAACATTAGAATTTTATTATCTAATGTTTATAATTCTTTTCTTCTTATCTTATATCATTTTAATTATGATATTATATGGTTATTGAACCATATTGTATTTCTCACTCCATAACATATATTTATTTATATATATGTATTATGGGACCATTTATTATATGGTAATTCTTTATAATATATTCATTCTCTTTCAATGAATATTCCTTATATTATAAATGTTACAACCTTTATAACATTAAAAACCATATTATAAATTCTTATACTAAAATACCCATTATTACCGAACAGCACTTGTGTTCCTTAATATTTACAAAATCCACCACATAATTTATATAATGTTATATTATAGTTATATAACATATATTATGACATTTATGTCATTAAAACATTTATAACTTATGGTTATAAAATGTTACAAAATACCAAACAGACCATACTATTGTCGGTTTTTATTTAATTTCACTATACTTCCAGAATTTACAAAACAACCCCAAATTATATTTCATTGCTACACTTATAATGTATACCTTATATTATAATCCTTAAACCTTAATATTATTATAACCTATGGTTATAAATCCTCAAATCAACCGAACAGACCCTAGGTCTGTTCTAAATTAATTTCCAACCCATTAACTTTCCATATTCACCAAATAACCCCATTTTATAACATATAGTTTCTAATGTCATTAAAACTATATATTATACATATGCCTTAATAAAACCTCATATATAATTCCAAAAATTACCAAACTATACCAGAAGGTTATAAACTTCATTCCTAACCTTATACTTTTTTTTTTGAAACCTCATTCCTAACCTTATACTTTTAGTATTTACGGTTCTTACCACATATGTTACCCATATGTAACAATGATATAATATAAAATATCATATATTATACTTATATAATCCATATTAGCTCCAAATTTAACCAAATAAATTCCTAAAAATTCCTAATAAACCAAGGTCTGTTCTAAACCCCATTTGGTACCCAGAATTTTCAGAAATTACCAATCCACCCCAATATTTATATATCTTTTATAATTTAATACGTAGCTTATTATAAGCTAGTATTTAATAAATTCCCAAATTTGGTCAAAGTCTCCTATATAGTCAACCTTGACTTCTAAATCCCATTTTGAGCCCAACTCTTGGTAATTACAATATATACCCCAAACTTTCCTATAATTACAATTTTGACACAAAACTTTATAAAATGTTATAATTTTTATTTAAATTCATTTTAAACCCCATATTTCACCTAAAATAGCCCAAGGCTTTATAATTTTCCAGTAATTACCGTTTGACCCCAAATTAAATGCTAAATGCATAAACTAAATTAAATAAGCTTTTAAACTTAAATTAAAATGGCCTAATGACATGGCCTTATTACAACTTTGCTTTATAACATAAAATTACACATAAATAGCTTAGAAAATACTATAAACTCTCCGGCCTACCACCAACTTCTCCAAAATTACCAATTCTTCCACTTAATGTCTTAATTGACCATTATGTTAATTAAACCACTTAAATGGCTAGCCTATATTAAATAAATCATTTCTGGTCACACTTAGGTTATAATTAAACCTATAAAACTGTCCACTCTCGGCACATATATATATATGCTTAGAAAACATTTTAACATAATAAAGCATGTATACCTTGAATTAAGGTGTATAAATGCTCTATATAGCCACGGAAGCTTGGAGGAAAATTGGCACAACACTTTGACATGTTTTATACAGCAAAATAAGATATGGTTATACTCCAAGCATGAGCTAACCATAAGGAACAATTTAATGTAAGATTTAAGGCAAAAATTACCTTAAAATGGAAAGGCTGTCTCAAAATGATTTTGGCCTGAATACAGAACACCTTAGGGTGTTAAAATCACCATAGAAACATGGGGAATAGCTAGACAACAACAAGGTGCTATGGTAATAGATTTTACCTTGGCAAAATGCCTTAAAGTATGAATTTTCTCCTTGTTTTTGGCCACTCTTGCTCCAAGAGGTTATCACACTGAACCAACATGAAAATGGGAAGATTATGAGTGTATAAACTCATAGGAATCAAACCAAGAAAATCGGATGAAGAAAGGAATTCCTTAAGGTATGTTTTACCTTAAAAATGGAATTTTGACCACCTTGGTCCTTGTTATAGTTTCAGCCGAAAATGGGTACTCAATCAAGGATTAGCACACTGATATTTAACCATGGAAAGTGCTAGATAGTTAGTTCCATGTGTAGGTAATGAAGAGATGAAGAAAAAGAGATAATTTAAGCCTTAAAACATTACCTTAGGTGGAGTGAGTTGGATTTCTACCTTGATAGCTCAAGAACATAGCTTGGGAGGTTCTAAGAGAGTAAAGAATTTGGCTGGAACAGGACAAGGGGAAAGATAAAGGCTGGTTTGATGTTTAAATGAAAGAAAAGTAATTAATGGAATAGTAAAATGATGATGCACCAAATTGGCTTGATATTTTTCATAAAGCTAGATGTGCTATCCTCCTTCCTTTATCTTTCCGCCTCCATGTAGTCAATGAAGGGTCAAGCATTGACCATTGACTTGGCTTAGTCAACATTACTTAAAAATGTACTATTTCGGTTACTATTCACAAATGAATGCCATATTTGTGATTTTTTTTGAAAATCTTGGAATTAGACCTTCTAATGTGATACATTATAGCACATTAGTATAGCAAGGTATAATACAACCCCTAACACCACTCAAAAACCCACTAGAAAGTCAATTTTTTCTCAAAAACGTGCTTTAAGGAGTTTTTAAAGCACCAATTTGTGTTAGAACATGTTTTGAGTTTGGTTTCCTTTGAAAATAGTTTTATAGTGTTCATTACTTAATTATACTTAGGAATCCACTTTGGATCCTATTTGAGGTCACACAATCTCTATGGTGTCTTAAAGCACATTTTTGGCTTTACCGATCTTAAGGCATGTTTTTGCCTTGTTGAGATCTTAGATTGTTCCCCAATGGTATTAAGATGATTATTAATAGATCATTTAATTAAGTTTTTAAGGTTAGGGGTTTCAATTATGTTGTTGGAAAAAACTAGAGTAAAATGCTGTAGTTACATGACTATAGGTACATTAGTTATGAAGCAATGAATGAGTAAGACAAGGTGAGCAAAAGTGCATTTTGGAACCTTGGAAACAAAGTGTAAGTTCTAGGAGAAATAAGTGTGAAAAATTGGGTGAATATAATCAAGAATTGGGTGATGAATTTAGATAAGGAATTAGAGAGGTTTAAGGTGCCAAATTAGTGTTAAAACATGCTAGATTACATGTAGAAAGATTAGGAGAGAGTTAGGTATGAACTAGGGGTTGAAAAACAATAAAATGGGGTAAATCTGGGATGGTCCGGGTTTGCAAACCGGTACCTATACCCGGACCACCCCAAAAACATACCCGAGAGTCATTCTAGAGTTTAGTCCGGGTTTATAACCCCAGACACAAACTCAGACCAGACAGAAAAATGGCCAGAATGTTTTGCGATGGGTTGGTCCGGGTTTGCAAACCGGTACCTATACCCGGACTACCCTAAAAACATACCCAAGAGTCATTCCAGAGTTGGTCCGGGTTTATACCCCGGACACAAACCCAGACCAGACAGAAAATGGATAGAATGTTTTGCGATGGGTTGGTCCGGTTTGTAACCCCATACACAAACCCGAACCACTCTAAAATGTCCCAGAAACTGTTTTTAAGCAATTCTAAGGTGGAGATTTGAATGTTAATGATATTATATGATTGTTAGAACATGCTTAGTGACTTTTAATGACCATTAGGAGTGTGAACAACCATGAGTTAAGTGTGAAAGTATACCATATAATTATGTTAAGTAATTAGCTAATTAGGAGTTAAGTACGGTAATTAACCGACATGATTAAATATGTATAGGAGCTGCATTCGGTGGTCAACGAACGCAGCAAGGACCAAGGTATGGTTTTCTTATAGTCTGTTTGCTACCGGTTTACACCGGCTTGTGTGTTTGGTTGCTTTTTCTGGATGTTTACGACCTTATAAGATTAAAACATGAAATGAGTTCACAATTATTGTTTTATGTGGCACGTTTGTTCCGATACCGTCTAACCTCGAATACGTGCTAACCCCGTTAGTTAACCAACGTTAGGATCACATAATAGAACAGTATTCAGTTTTAACGTCCCAACTTACGGAAACGTTCTAATTACGGCTATCCATGCGATGTATGTTGTTGTGTGTAAAGATTGTTGTTATATTAATGTATGTTGATGTGTATCCTATCTCCCCGGTTGCCTAACTGAAGTTGACTAATTAAAACTTCACATGATACGATAAGTTCCGAAAAGTGGAGCTTCTAACCAAAGTATAACTGGGGGTGTGAGGAATCCGGAGTCCGGTCACGCGTGTATGTATGGAAGTCGATATCTGGATCAAATTCGACTTTCTCCCTGTTTTGGTTGTTTTCCTTCTTGGAATACAATCTCCCATGAGTCTAATAAATGACTCTCCTGCCTTGACTTAAGATTGGGGTTAAGGGGAATATGTGTATGGTGTGTTGGACCCACTACGTCCGACACGTCTTAAGTTAAATTAAACGTTCGATAAAAAGAGCGTTAACATGTTATGTAACGAGCTCGACGTGAGAATGAAATCATTCTCTAGGCTCACCAAATTTGGCTAACTTTTATTTGGTTCGTTTCCTCAAGCGATTCGTTTCCTGTTTATGTCGTATGTATGTTGTTGTTATGCAATGAATATTGCTATGTTCATGTATGTTGTTTGTTAAAATGAATCCCATGTTTGTTATGAGAAATAGTTGCATGTATCCCAGTAGTCGACGAGCTACACGTTAATCATACCAGCCAAGGGTTGCTGAGCCCTTCGGGGCACCATATTTTATTTTAGGATGAGGATTGAAGAAGCGGAGTCGCTTTAGCATTGGAGTAAAAAGAAATTCTTTTGTTATTTTTGGATAGTGGACCCGAGATGCGCCTGTGCACTTGTGCTTGTATATTTTGATGGAATTATAATAGAATGGTGATTTTTGTACAATAACACTCAGTATAGTGTGGTTTATAAGTATGTGAAGGATTTGTAACTAATGCTCGGGAATCTTTGTCCATCAGACCGATACATTTTGTATGAGTTAACCTTGTTAGCCACGTGGGTGGCTAACGGCGTGTAACACCGCCCTTTTTAGTTAGTGTTTATGTTATAGTTTTCCGCTACGATTAATTATTAAATGTGGAGTTTACGGTTGGGGTGTTACACTATGTAATTAGGGGCGCACATGTATAAAATTATAAATAACTAGGGGGTTTGTGATGTTTAAAATATTTTTTTACACTATTTTTATGTAATTTAATATAGTTGGGGGCGTTTTGCTCCCTCCATCTCCCCGCTAGCTCCTCCCCTGGATGTAATAGTTCTATATAAGGAGTTGTTTGGTAAGAGCCTAATGTTATGAATGTAAAAAGTAATCATAGTAGACTGATAACTTTCAAGAAGATGGGATGTAGTTCATACACTGTCTTCTAGTGTAATAGTATGCTAGAACTTACATCATACAGTTACAAACTGATGTTAAGCTCTAATGGAATTATCATTGTTAGAGTCCTTCAAGTAATCACTAAATTACAAAAAAAAAAGATTACCAATTGGGTCATGTGAGTATATAAAATTTGCAGGAATAGGATAAGATAAATGAGGTATATGTGAGGAGTCTGGATATTGTACACAACATTTAGTGTCGATGTTTATTCCATCATTAGTTAGTTTTATTTGACTGTTTAGTGTAGTATCGAGTGATTCTAAGATAGGTCAATGGTGTAAGTAATTTTGTATTTGCTCTCTTTAAGTCGTGTACTCTAAACCCTAATTGTGTTCCATTGCTGCATTAAGTCTGCCAAAAGTGAAATATATGCAACATCCATGCTATTTTCATTGTAGTTTGGCATCAACATTACTCCTACTAATCATAAAATATAAACTTTGGCATGTTTTATTACATCGAAATTAGACAAATCCTCTTTAAAGTTGTTGACCAACCATTTTAGTTGAATATGGTTAACCTTTATGTTTGCAATGTTAGGCTCTTTACCCTAAGCATACTTGCAGACCTTTGGATTCTATGTTTGTGGCCCTACTATTAGGCGTCCAAGCAAACCGAACACATATTCTAATGTAATTGTCACTAGGCCAAATGTAAATACAAATATATGGGCTTATTCTGAAAACGTTTTATTCTACATTTCAAACAAGTTTTACTATTTAATATTGTATGTTATATATATATATTCTCAGTCGCTCCATCTCAAATAAATTATTATGTTTAGAATTTTAGTTTTTAAATTTTAAGAAATAAATAATCTAAATTGATATCAAATAATAATTAAAAAATCTATGATAAAAATTATGGTACTTATTTGGTATAAATTATAGTACTAAATTGGTAGAAGAATTTGTATAAATTATTTGTTTAGAACTCAATATTCTTTTTATGGTATTGAATAAATTTTAAAAAATGATTTTTTTAAATATTTAATGATATTTTAATTTTTTCAACTTTTTAAATTTTTTTAGTTTTTTTATTTTATAATTTTTTTTTATTTTATTTATTTATTTATTTATATTTTTATTGTATTTTGATATTTTTGTTAATTTTTAACACTTAGCAGGCATGTTTTGAACTTTAAAAGTACTTTGTTAACTAGTAGGGATATTTTTGTCTTTTTTCTCTATAGTGGTATTTCATGGACTTTTCAAAAAATAGTAACATTTTATGACTTTCTTTTTTTAGTGGCATTTCATGAATTAGCCAACAATATAGTGGCATTTCATGAAATTTCCCAAAAAAACAAAGCATGGTAATTCTTCGGTTACAAACTACGAACTAAATGCTCACAGCTAGGCTCCGTTCGCAGGGGCGGAGCCAGAATTAATTGTTAGGGGGGCCAACAATATATTAGTAACAAACATTATTTTTAGTTATATATATATTAATGATATGTAATAAAATGTTCAGTTATTTAAATATGCATTTTGATTTATATATATGTAAACTATGTAAATTGTCTAAGATATTCAGTATCATATAGAAGGAATAGTATATTAAGAAATAAAAATTATTATTATATAATATAAATGTCAAACAAGAACAACAAAGTAAACCATGGAATGATGGTACCAAAAACTTAGCAAGTCTTCAAAACATATACACTAATTTAAGAATAATACTTCATCTTGTTTTAAATATATTTTATTTTAGCTGTAGACAATTTCGCTCTTACTTTTTGTATTGTAAACTGAAATATATTAAAAAGTAGAATGTGATAGAAAAGGCAAGGGGTAGAGATGGGAATTATAGGATTTAAACATGCTGAAACATCTATTATTTTGAAAATAATGAAAAGACCCATCTATTGAGAATATAAAGAGAGTAATAAACACCCTAAAATAGCATATACTTAGAGTGGCTCTCTAATTGATAAGAAATTCAATATTTTTTTCAAATTAGTAAACAAGCATTTATGGTAATTATCAAATTATTAAGGAGTCAAGTGGAAACAATGAAAATAAGATACTACACACATGGCCTAATTTTGTATAAGTTACTAATATACTGTAAAAAAATTTGTATTTAAAAAAAACAGAAATACAATCATCAAGGAGATAGCCCAAAAAGAATTTGATAAATGAAATCAACCATTGATATGAAAGTCCTTAAATAAACTACTTGTAAGGTAATTAGAAGAAACCAAAAATAAAGGATTTGCACTTAATAAGGTGGCATTTGATTGGGAGTGATTAGATTAGAAATAACATAAAATATGATTGAGTAGTTACCGTTAATGACAGCTAATACATTTACTTTGCATGATAATTGTATTTTATTATCTAAAATGTCACTATTTATTGTTATTCATATGAGTAATCTACATATATACTTTCAAAATTTTCTCAAAAGGTTGGGGGCCAAGCCCCCCTAATGACATGAATGGCTCCGCCACTGTTCGTTCAGAACCGATTGTTTTGGGTAGACCTGGCAATTCGGGTCGATGGGTTGGGTTGATATCAACCCTAACCCAACCGATTTAAAATATCATCAATCCAACCCAACCCAAAAATGAATGGGTCTAAAAATCTTGACCCTAACCCAACCGTTTAAAATCCTCCAACCCTAACCCAACCCACCCAACCAATTTTTTAAGCATACAATAATTTAGATGGATTAAGAGCAGAAATTAATTTAGATGTAATCTTTGTTTGATCGACCCAACTTTAAATGAATTCCTTGTTATGCGAAGAATCTAAAGTATTGCACCAATTTCCTATGAATAGAATAACTCATACTTTTTCCATAAGTTTATTTTTATCAATCTAAGCCTACATCTCTACCCTTGTTGGGAAGAAAACGAAAAGGATAATCTTCATTGTGCTTTAGAGAAATACACTAAAGACAAATCTTTTAAAGTTAGAAATTATTTATAAACTAGTGCTCTAAGCCTCAACTATGACTGATAGTTTTAAAATAATTACACCTATTTAAACTGAGTGTTTATGTCCGAGAAAAGTACAACCACAATCACTTAATCGTTACTAACAGTTAAGGAACTTTTATGCAGCACGCTATCTGCATTATTGGCTTCAGAATTCACTAGAGGTCTATAATCAAGATCTTACAAAAAATATATATCATCTACTTTTGTTCACCCTTCTAGATAATCTAAACATACCTATATCCTCAGAAAATTAATGACAGTTAGAATAAGAAAAACAAACCTTGAGTGAACAACGGTATAGAGAATAAAGATGGATGTGAGTCTGCAAGACGAGAGCCTTAGGGCTTTCAACATTATGTTAACGTCTGGTTGGACCCTTATCTGGTATGCAGCTGGTTGGGCCGTTTCCTTATTTAAGATTGTGTGATATTATTAAAGGTTGGATATTCCAACTACACTTGGGCTTAATGCTAAAGTAGTTTGATCTGAAAATGATATATATGTAAATTAATATTTTATTTTTTTTTATTAACAAATATATTTTCGGGTTTCAGTTTGGGTCATGGGTTTAGATCTCTACCCTAAACCAACTCACAAAATTAGCTTATTATCCTAACCCAACCCAAAAATAAATGGGTCAATAATCAAGACCCTAACCCATAAAGTATTAGTGGGTTCGGGTTGAGTCAAAATTACCATGTCTAGATTTGGGGCATTTTTACACTGGCAGGTTCACTCCTCTGCCATTTCTGCCCCTTGCCCTTCGAATACGGATATCGTGCTCCCGATACGCTTTCGCGCCGCACCGACTTCCTTTCTCTTCAGTTTTCTAGTTCCTTCGTTCTTGGTTTCTCGCCAGTGCACCGGCTAAGTGAAGGGGCAACCTTTCTTCTCCGTTTTCTTCCTCTTTCTCTAATGGCGGCTTCACACGTTTGTTGAGCTCCTCCTCCTTTCTGGTTGCTGCTCTTTCGGTTGACGCCGTGTGTGTTGATTCATTTGAGTTTTGTGGTGTCGCCGATTTGTCGCTTGCTCCTTTCAGTTGATGCGTGGACCTTTGAAACTATTCACTCCATTTTCACAGTTGTGGAATCTTTCCAAGGTACCAGCTCTATTTTTTTCTTCTTTGTTCTTGTTTGGGCATGTTTTTCGGTTGGTGTGATCGTATCTGAGTTTTGGCCGTGAGTATGGGTTGATAGCATCCGGTATCTGATTTTGGCATATGTGTTGATTTGTCGGTTGGTTGGGTGTATCTAAATCGTGGCCTTGAGCTCTTGTCGGTCCTGAATTTTGCGATTGAGGTTAAACAACTGTTTTTGGCTTTGGTTGCCTCGATGGAATCGGCATAAATCGTTGATTTTGGCTGGGATTTGTGTTGCTTGGTTTCGCTTGACTTCGGTTGGCCACTGAAATGGGTCGAATTTGCTGCTAGCTTCGGTTGGGAAACTTGTGGCTTCGCTTGGGTGGATGGAATCAGTGTGAATCGTTTTTCGGAACGTTGGGATTTGTGTTGCTTGGTTTTGCTTGACTTCGCTTGGCCACTGAAATGGTGTGAATTTGTTGTTAGCTTCTTTTGGGAACTGTAAGATAATATGATTTTACAAATTTAAGTTTTGAAATGAAATTCTTGAAAAACTATATGTTGTAGAAATTAATTTATATATCTTATATGTTTAATATTGTGGTGGCAAACAGAAATATCAAAGTGGGACGGAGGTGATAGTTAATTTTCCTTGGACCGATTGGGTTTGAGTTCGATATGATTTACCGCCTTTATTGACCTATTTGGGTTTCCTTGGTTTCTCTCTTTCCCTGAGGAAATTTTAATAGGTTTGTACCGAAAATTGATGTGCTTGGTTGTGTTGATGTTGGCCCGGCACTTTTGTTACATCTAAACATCTTTGTTTGATCTTGGTCCGTTGCTTGCAGTAGAGCTGATATGTTTGGTCGACTTTGTTTCGGTCCTTTGATGCGATCTCTGTTGCAAAACGACAAGCTGTATGCTAATTGGAAGGTCAATCTCTTCTCCTAATACTGCCGCCGCTGCTAGTGGTAATTGTTGATAATATTTGATGAGCCTTTTTGCCTTGTGCGATCCTAATAAGGCTTTTTTTTAACACTCTCTTCAGGTTAGAGACAAATGTAGTGGCTGCTCACCCATTCAAGGCAGCAATTGTATCCACACCCAGTTTTCAAGGTTGGAACTGTGATTTTACGTATTTGTTTTTGGAAGAACTCAATAGAGACTCAAAATGAGGGCTTCTGTTACTTGAGTAAACTTTGGGAGCTAAGCCACATGTTCTTGTTTGAGCTGTATAATTAAGAGTGTTTAGTGAATATCAAATCTTGTGAACAGAACACGTATATTAGATCAAAGTCAAGATGTCCCACTGCTGGATACTCCTCTTTTGTTCAAATTTGAGGATTCGTAGCAGGGTAACTGATGGTGGTGTTAATTGTGTTTGCTTCCTTATAGCTGAAAGTGTATGTTAATCAAGCTATATATTATTTGTGATAAAAAAAAACTTTCATTTCTACATATCAGCTGATCGTCCATCGTTTATACTTTCAATGGTTTGCTAATGGCTTGTTCTTTTAACTAATACTGTCTGGATCAAACTTCAGCTTTTAGGTCATATGCTCCGAGTGATAGAAACGCTACAACCTATTTGACCAGGGAGTACAACCAGGGAGCAAGGAGTTCAGGAAATCCTGGGCAAAGCAGCTGGATGAAGAGGACTGCTTATGGACTGGGAGTGAAGACGAGAGTGACACAGAGAAGAAAAAACGAACCCCTCTCGAGAAAGAGATTAAAAAAAGTCAGGCAAAAAGCCAAGGAACATTCTGATCGAATCAACGCTGATGACAGTGATGAGCTTTGGAGTGTACTGTCCGGGAGTGATGAGGAGGATAAGGATTGTGGACAGGTGATGAAGGTGACGATGACGATGACATCCCTACAGAACCATACCCTAATGAGAAAAGCGATGAGTATATTGACAAGTTTTGAGTTTGAAGACCACCAAAATACAGGACAAATCCTGAGCTCTTGAAGACTGAAAATGAACCAAAGAGCTTTCACCGGGAAGGACGAGGAAATTAGCAGTTGAGAATGCTTTAAAGAAGCTGAAAAAGGGGCCTGATGGACGGTACTCAAATGTATGGGAGGTGATGAGCGATACTGATATTTTGATTGGGCATTTGAGAATATTGTTTCTGGTCCAGAGTATGCCGATCTTAGACAAGTAAGAAAACTGAATATGCAGTTCTTCAAGGATATTCAAGCGCGGATGAGGGATCCGAATTACAAATTCTCACCTGAGATGAAACTGAAACCGAAGAATATTGGTATCGAAGGAAAAAATGGCAGAAGGCGGAGTCAAGACGACGGAAAGCAGGAAGCGATGAGACGGACTTCAAATGTCATGGAGATGATTGATTTGTACAGTATATATGTTCATGTGGAATGCTATCCTCAAATTGTTTGAAGTTTTCGGATGGTTTGTTAGTGGATTATCTATTTATATCTAGATCATTTTTGTAGAAGAGTTGCGAGTGGACTATATATCTATCTATCTATCTCTGGATCATTTTTGTAGAAGGGTTGAGGTATAATCACTGTCTACAGTTTTGACTTGACCTTGTGAGTAAATATTAGTTGTTTCTTAGGTGGTGTTGGCCTGGGAAAAAGCTTTCCAATTCCAAATTGTTAAACATATATATATATAGAAATACAATTTGAACAATTCGCACTGTTGCTGATGATCCGGATACTTGTAGTCTTTAAATAGGAGCACTGTAAAACATGACTTTCATAGAACATGATGTGTAAGCAGGGTGAATAATTTATTCACCCGTAGTAGTGATCAGTCCAAATTTGAAGCAAAACAAACCCCTCATTTATACTTTCTTTTCTTTGAAATATCTTTGATTCACATCACCGAGCATGCATTTGTGTTGTCATCACTGAACAGAGTTATAGCATCTTCATCCTCCAGATTTGAATTATTACCAGCTGAATCAATAACAGGAAACGCTGCGGCAACATTTCGTACATAACCACTAGGTGCTCTCCTATCATAACCTCCAACCGCATATGGGTAAGTTACTAAATTAAACTGAATGTAAGGCCAGAACTTTGCACTCTTCTTGCCAGTACTTCTAACCTTCTTCAACACCCTGTTTGGGTCCACGTATCCTGTTACGTGCACCCTGCTCTCCTTTCTATTTACACTTACAGACGTTACTCCTGCAAGTACAATCAAATCACAGATCTCAGCAGCGAATGAGAAAGAAAGAGAGCAATTAATGAGGTAGTGTGTGAGGAACCGAAAATGAAAACCTTTCACATGGGTGACAGCATTTTTAACTCTTCTCTCACAGCCGTCGCAGTCCATCCTCACTTTAATCTCAACAGTCTGATGATTTGAAACACCATTAAGGAAAAGAGGATGAGCCGATAAAAAAAATCCTTAGTATATTGGTTTTGTATCAATATGGAGCTATTATCATTTGCTCCAGAAAGTAAAAACAAGAATGGTTTACCTGGAGTGGCTTCCGCTTCCTCTTGAATGTAGTGGTGATAGTGCAAAAGTTGTCAACATAGTCGATAACGCCCATTTTGCCTTTTGTTAGTCTAGTCTTTACACGAACATAGGCAGCAGAAATTGCAGTGTAGAGAGATTAGCATATTTATACGAATCCAGCAATTCCATATATTATGAAGAGAAGGAACTACGTACCCATGACCTAAAAGGCAAATCGGCCCCTGTTATTAAGGTGAAAATTCAACTACTCTGTTTTCTCTTTTCATCACTGGTCGGCCGTACGTAAAATATGTTTTTTTTTTTTGATAATTTAGGCTTTCGCCAATTGATTAATAAAGATTGTCGGACCGGTATTTCGGGCCTCATTAAAACCTCCTCAAATAAAACCCAATGGGAAAAAACTTGAGAAGGAAAAAGAGTACCCACCATGTCCTTAGTACAAGCCTAAGCACCAAAGCTTAGGAGTGGGAACTAACACCAACGAATAGCATAAGCTATAAATCAAAACAGACACCACAAATCATCCTACCTAACATTGTTCCTCACACCTTGAGAGGTGACCAAACAAAAATTCCACCTGAAAAACGGCAAATCCTACCACCAGACCGTCGTCCATCTCCAGACTCCCAACTATACTTGTAGGCCGTACGTAAAATATGTATATAATTGCAGCCGAATTTCATAAATAATACCCAAATGAGGCGCAGCGCGAATATGGGTTCTTCACTTAGACACCAATGTATTTATGTCCAATATGTATATGACTCGTGGGAATTCTCTAAGTTCGATTGCACCCTAAAGTTTGCTGTGCTACCCACTCCTAATTGATGGTAGGCTGAACAAAATAGCTTTATCAACTTCCTTTTTTCAAGTTTTCTAACCATCTGCTCACGACTAACAACAATCTGCAGAAGCCAGAAAATGCGCATTTGGGTTGGTGGTCTAATGGTATAGGCTCTGCAGCAACATATTTAATTGAACAATTAATTATATGGAGCATAAACTCTTCAAAGTGAAAGTTTCGCACAAGTAAAAAGTAGCAGCATAGCGGAAAATGTGCGAACAGTATTCCAGGGGGGGGGGGGGGGGGCAATCGGAGTGATGTTTGAAACTTTTACACAAAGCAAACTACCACTCAAAGCAATTTGCTTCCAAAGGCTAGAAACACAACAGAAAATATATACTACTAATATAACAACAACGCTGACAGTTACATTTACATATATGCAGTAGTATAAGAGGCCCACAAACCTGCAATAGCAGGCACCATGTACACAACTATACAAGAAGTATTTCATCACCCTTCCTATGACATGTGCAAGTAGTAGAACACAAATACAACGCTACACAGTTCATATATCATATATATATATATATACATACTAAACCAACAAACTGGTACTAATACCACACCGTATGCTGCCCCGCTGAACTTCAGAGTATCATTCCACTCATACAAGACAGCATTTAACCTGAAGAATGTTGCAACATATGCAGGAACTAACAAGTATCCAGCTTCAGTCACTGCTTTCTTTGACAGGAAATGACAGAATGATCTTTACAGACTCATATCCGACTCCAACTTCGGGCAGCAAGTATAAGTAGTCAAAGGAAAAGAGAACAGAAGCACCTAACCTTTCTTGCCTGTTGTGTTCTTCTAGAAGTTTGATCTTACTACTAGTTAAACAGTCATCGTCAAGAGAACAATCTTCCGATGCTACTCAAACTTATTCGCCCACACTTTGCAAGAGAACAACCAAAATCCATATTTCATGTATCTCTTAAGAAATAAAGTTTAATTTTCAAACTTCAATCCTTCCATCATCAATTAGCTCAACCCTGCAGTTCAGTGTTCAGAAACACAGCTTTCTTACATCTTATCAGTGAAGGATGCCATCAATCACCTAAAAGAATCTCATAACCAGTCTGAACCAAACCTAGCTAAGGCATCATTACCACCTTGCTACTACTCCATATGCAGAGTTCAGTCAATTGATATCCCCTGGTGTGAGCCTTGATTTTAAACCCTATCCTATGTTGATGAAGTTGATTGAGATCTAATCGGGTTTTAGGTCCACTTATAACCTAAGATTAATAACTATGTCATATAACAATAATTATTAAAACCTAAGCTAGCTCACTGGAACCTATTGTGAGTCGCCACCTAATTTTAACCTAGATCAAATTAGGAAAGGTAGAGTTCGGGTTAGGGGGCTTGATATTCGACTTAATTAGGGTTCAATTACTTTCATTACCCTTCCTAGGTCATTTTTCCTCTACTTGGTTCAATTACGGCTTTCTACAAAGTGTTTTTAACCTAGGTGCGCGCTTCTGTTTTTTTTTTTTTATTTTTTTTTTTTTTAATTTTTAACGTTTTTTGACAGAAAATTAAAGTGGAAATTAAAATTACCTAAACTAGGGTTTCGGAGGCAGAATTAGGTCAAATTTTGTTTCCGTCCGTAGCCACGGACCTAATGTCCGAGACCACGGACCCCAGTTAACCTATATGAAAATAAAAGTCAAATTAAACAGAAAACAGAAAATTGTAAAGTCCGGGGCCACGGACAGGTTGTCCGTGGGCCCGGACATTATTAGAAAACCTAAATTTTTAAAATTTAAAAATCCCGCCGCCGTCCGTGGGCGTCCGAGCTTACGGACAGGGAGTCCGGGACCCCGGACATGACGTCCGTGGGTGCGGACCGCCCTCGGACGGCGGCGTTGAGGCTGTTCCCGAAGGTGTTTTTAGCTCAAATTTTATGGGTGTGTAGCCTGAAGGATGTACAAGACGTTAGTGATTGAAAGTTTTCAATTTAAATTCGAATTAAGCACGAAACTTGGTAAACAAGTTATTGGACAGAAGCTTAAACAAACAGTAATACAGAAGCGTACGAAGGTTAGTTTGAACCCAAAATTTGACAGAGAGCTAATAAGGTCGTGGGAATTAGAAAAGTAGAGTTGTAACCTGTTTTACCTTCGAATTCAAGATGATTCTTCACACCGGGATTCGTCGAGTGCTCCGTTGATGGCAGACCCGAAAGGATTTCGAACCAAGCTTCTGGTTGTTGGTTGTTCCTGCTGTTCTTCAGTTTTGGTGGTGTTTTTGTGGGGTTTTGATGACTATTGGTGCTTTGGGGATTGGAAAACGTGTTTAGATGGTGATTTCAGGGGATTTTCGGTATGATTTGGGTGGCCGGGTGTTGGAAAACGTGAGAGAGAGAGGAGGCTGTGTTTTCTGACTCTCTAGGGTTCTTGAGCATATGAGGTTCTCTTTTGATCATGGGATAAGGTTCCTTATATAGGCTTCCTTAAAGATAGAAAAATCCGGTAAAAACCGAGATTTACCGACGTTTTAGCTCAAGGGCTTCCAAAAGGAATTTGATTATGAAATTTCACACATGGGTAAAGGATGATATTTCTGATTTTTCTAAAGTGGAATCTAATTTTTTGGATATTGGAATATTTTTAAATTCAATTTCTCGTCAGATTCAATCAGAAATTGCTAGAAAATTATTGGAAATTCGAAAAATCAAAATTCCAACGCCATTATGCTTTAGATGTCATCCTCTATCATGGGTTAAAATTTCAAAGCATTTTGAATTTATTTGACCCTTATTTGGAGGAGAGAGAAAGCCTATAAGGGGCTTAGGAGCCTTGAAAAATTACGAAAATGCCCCTGGAGATGACTAAGCTGTCCCTAGTACTCTGAAATGTGCCGATCGAACTGGGAACCCTCGCTACTAGCCTATTAGTAGAGACTCTTTCGGGGGGGGTTGAAATTTTGGGTATAACAGATTGCCCCCCGTCAACTAGACTTTGTAATGGAAATGAAAAGGCTAGTTGATGCTTGAGTGATACCCCAAAATTTTGGATCTTAAAAGACCACACATGCAATCCGACAAGTTGTGTCGAGCTATTCTAAGGCGCTGACTACCTATGAGTAAAGTGGAAGGGTGTTGAGCGGTTCTAAGGCGTCGACCACCTAAAGGTAATAATGAAGTAATGTCAGACTATTCTAAGGCGCTGACTACCTATAAGGATGATATGATGTCAAGCTATTCTAAGGCGGTGACTACCTATAATGAATGAGATGATGTCAAGCTATTCTAAGGCGTTGACTACCTATAATGAATGAGATGATGTCAAGCTATTCTGAGGCGTTGACTACCTATCAGTGATTGAAAATTGGTGTTGGGTTGAGTTCTTCTATTCATGTGAGTTCTGCTACTCTAGTGAATCTGAATCTTTGGCTGATAATCTGTATCCCTGAAGAGTCTGTACCTTTGGCTGAGAATCTGTATCCCTGAAGAATCTGTACCTTCGGTTGAGAATCTGTATCCTTGAAGAATCTGTATCTTCGGCTGAGAATCTGTATCCCTGAAGAATCTGTATCTTCGGCTGAGAATCTGTATCCCTAAAGAATCTGTACCTTCGGCTGAGAATCTGTATCCCTGAAGAATCTGTACCTTCGGCTGAGAATCTGTATCCCTGAAGAATCTGTACCTTCGGCTGAGAATCTGTATCCCTGAAGAATCTGTACCTTCGGCTTAGAATCTGTATCCCTGAAGAATCTGTACCTTCGGCTTAGAATCTGTATCCCTGAAGAATCTGTACCTTCGGCTGAGAATCTGTATCCCTGAATTATGACGAGGAGTCTCATACGAATAGATGCAATGGTCATGATGAAAGTTAATTAGGAAAGTGCCAAACGTGGCAATGAGGATGTGCATGTCAAAATACGATCAAAGTGTATGTAGGAAATTTGTCCAAAACAAGAAATTGCTGAAAGAGGTGCCAACGTGGTAGTGTTTGAAGAATAATCTGTTTAATGAGAAGGAAAGCGAAATTATCATTTCCTAACCATAGACTTCGGACTTGTAATTTATCTCCTAGGAGATGAACATGCCATCGGTGGGGTATGGTGTATGATGTAAAGGTAAGGGCTTATGTGGGCATGTGGTGTTTGATGTGGAGGTAAGGGCTTATGCGGCCGGTGGTGTGTGATGGTGGTGGTGATGTTTAAGCTCTGGGTTCCAATTGGTGTTGTCATAGCAATTGTTGGAACCAACAATTGCCCCCAGTATTTTCCCCTTAAGACAATCTGAGCTAGAGTTCGTGGCAATCGATATTAAACGTGCGAACGAGTCTCGTCCTCACAGGGTCAGGGCTTATGTTTTTATGTGGTGCTTCCTAACCTACACTCGGCGTGTTTGGTGCTTGCACTCGTTCCTCACCTACAGTCACAACTTCTAGACCATTGAATTCGATATTTGATGGATTTACGCATTTGATCTGTTACTTTCACGTGATTGGACGCACAACTATCAAGTCGGAAGTCTTTAAAGCTTATAACGTGGCCACGGGGTGTGATGAAGGACAACGGGACCATGGAGAGATATTTGAGGTTGTGGAGCTTAAGTGGGTGACCAAAGCTGCAACTTGCGTCTTCTCTCAGATTCATCTTCCTTGTCTTGAAGTCGTCTAACTGCTTCATGTTGACGTTGTTTTTGAGCTTCTGGACTTGGACTTTTGAAGTTGTCCTTTACACCATTTCTCTTTTCGTCTTTTGGATTTCTTCGAGGCACTTCGGTTTTGCCTCTTTGTTTGATCCTTTCTTGACTTTGCCTTCGGGGTTTTTGTGTTTCTCGGTTTTGAGTTTTGAGAGCTATTTTGATGTGAGCTCTTTTGATCCTGTGTCACTTTGGGACCATTTGCGGATCACTTCATCATGCTGATAGCGGCTTTGCTTCTCTAGACTGATGAAAACGTTATCTGAGAGTCAGGCTCCTCGCTTCCTTTGGTCACCGGGTTGGTTATTCATCACGGGCTGGCTTGCTCTGTGGAGCTTTGCAACATCGAAAAGGGATATATGAAAGGCTCAGCGGGGGTGCCTAGGGTTTAATGATAGGGTTTACAAGCTTTTGGCTATGTGGTGCTGTACCTAGGTGCTTCGTCATTCCTGATAGTTGTGTATCCGTTCTTTGTTACTTTTCGCAGGTCTAAGAGTAAATTTACAAATTATCTCCTTCGGTCGGAGTTATGTCATTTACCTCACCTTTGAATGTGGTCTCACCGGAGTCGTGTAAAAATGACACGCTCGTTCACTCATGGTTTTTCCACTCAAGACACTCTCGCGAGATTTTCACTCGGAAACTCGTTCGCACATTTAAACAAAAGATAAAAGATGACGAACTTAAACTTAGATTGCCCCCAGTATTATTTTGGGGTTTGTGACAACAATTCAATAGATGTGGACCTTGAACCTCTTTGTGGGTTGTGAGTTGTGGTGTTTGGTTAGGCATGTTCAAATTTTCAGAAACAAAATGCAAGTCTTTGTATTCCATTGCATAGTCAGAAAATGATTACTTCGTGATCCTTGAAAGACGTGAGTGCTTTTTTTTAGTTTTTCGAATTAATGAATAATGCTTTGTACAAAAATTATGAAAATGGAACTATGTTTTATTCAACAAAAAGAATAATGTTGGAAATTACAAACTCAAGAAAACTACCGAAAATGATCAAGGGAACTAACTACTACAAAAGTTGAAAGACAACTAAACAAGAAAAGAAATGCATTTAATGAGAAAAACACTAAAAAACAACATTTCTGATGATGCTTGGGCACGCGTGCTCTGCGCTCTCCACCATGTTCTTAGAATTGGAGCCCTTGGTCAATTAGATCCTGGATTCTTTGTTGTGGGGCCCTGCAGTGGTCAGTGTCATGACCGGGCAAATGATGGAAGTGACAAAATTGATTAAGATCCTTCCCCAAATGAGTAGTTCCTGGCCTCAGGGCGAGCGGTTGCATCGGATATCTTCCTCGAAGCTCCTCAAGTGCTTGTCTTGGTGTTCGACCGATGTCTGTAAACTCTCTCTGTCGAGAACTCCGTCGGGATGGTTCTACTGTCCCAACTCCAACCAGGTCCTCTTGACTGTCGATCACTGCCCTCCTCATGTTGCCTGGTTCTCTTACGGGTGCAGCTTTGGATGTAAGTTGCTGCTCCTGGTTGTCTGATCACTTTCCTGAGTTCTGTAGCAATTTCTTTGACATTCTCCTCCGATCCTCGGACCCTAATGGAGCCAACTTCAATGCAGTCATAAAGGGTGTTGAGAAGCCTGTCCACCAACTCATCCCGAGCTTGACGTTCGGACTCGAGGGAAAGAGCCTTTGCTTTCAACTCTTCGATAACAGCAACGTAGTTAGATTCCACGGCGTCCATGGCAGCACTATGCCTCTGCTCCATGGCTTCAATGGTGGCCATGTGCTTTTGTTCCAAAATTGCGAGCTGGGCTTCCATATCGATTGGACCGCACTTAGGACTTGAGTCTACCTGTGTCCAAGGTGTCCATTATTAGCTAACAAAAGGAAGTGGGCTGAAACATGACGCTTCACAAGATAGATCGAAACAGACTTAGGCTGAAAGCAAGTGGGCCAGGATACCCAGAGAATTACGTGTCTGGGCTGGAGTATCTTTCAGACTATGACTATAACTTGGACTGAAATCTAAACAGATGGCTTTGATTGGGCCTGAGAGGTGACACCTAGATCTAGGGTTTGGGGCTAGGGCCCGAATAAGAAGTCCACCTAGTCTAGGTTGAGCCCTTGGGCCGGAATGTGTTTGGGCCAGGGATAAAGCACATGGGCTGGAATGGTCCCTAAATCACAAATGGGCCTAACTTTCTTTGGGCCAGAGGAGATGGTTGCTAAGCAGAAAAAGATTTTATTTTCAGAACTTGTGGGTTATTTCAAGTTCAGGTGGATTTCTTTTTTTTTGGGCCTAGAACTAATTGGATAATTCAAATTGGGCCAGAAGGGAAATCACCTAAGTCTAAGCTTTTGGGCCGAAGCCCGAATGTTTCACATATCAAACCAAACAGGGCCTCTGGGCCACAAACAAGTAGAGCCGCCAATTCGGGTTGGGCTAAGTTAATGTAGGAGAAGTTCCTATCAATCTCTAGGCTGGGTAATGGGCCGATCATACAAGCAGACAAGGCCCACACAAATTCAACATGTCCTCACTAGACGTTTAAATCGAACCGGGTATGGATCGATCCGGAGAGGTGCTTAGGGCATGGGCCCAGGTCACCTCAAAGGAATAGGGCTTGCACGCTATTCTCTTTGGGCTTCCCCACTTTTTTCACATCACCTGAAGGTGTGCGTCTACGGTCGGGTCTTTGACTGACCAAACAATGGGCTAGTAAGGGCACTGCCAGGAAAACGCTTGGGGCTAAAGCCCAGGTATTAAGGGGATGTGGTTAGACGACATCCTCCTCTTTTCCCCCTTATTCACATCACCTAAAAGGTGTGAGTCCCTGACAGGCGGGTCCCGGGTGGAATAGGTTTGCGTGGACCCTCGCTCTCATATGATGCAAAGGTACAGAAATTTAAATTGCGCACAAAAGTAAACAAACAAAGAATTAAAGCCATAAATAAACATTTTCGAGTTAAGCCCTCTTTCTTAAAATTAAACAAGTTAAAATTAAGAAGTTTGTCCCCAGCAGAGTCGCCAGTCTGTGAGCCTCGATTTTAAACCCTATCCTATGTTGATGAAGTTGATTGGGATCTAATCGGGTTTTAGGTCCACTTATAACCTAAGATTAATAACTATGTCATATAACAATAATTATTAAAACCTAAGCTAGCTCACTGGAACCTATTGTGAGCCGCCACCTAATTTTAACCTAGATCAAATTAGGAAAAGTAGAGTTCAGGTTCGGGGGCTTGATATTCGACTTAATTAGAGTTCAATTACTTTCATTACCCTTCCTAGGTCGTTTTTCCTCTACTTGGTTCAATTACGGCTTTCTACAAAGTTGTTTTTAACCTAGGTGCGCGCTTCTGTTTTTTTTTTTATTTTTTTATTTTTTAACGTTTTTTGACAGAAAATTAAAGTGGAAATTAAAATTACCTAAACTAGGGGTTCGGAGGCAGAATTAGGTCAAATTTTGTTTCCGTCCGTAGCCACAGACCTAATGTCCGAGACCACGGACCCCAGTTAACCTATATGAAAATAAAAGTCGAATTAAACAGAAAACAGAAAATTGTAAAGTCCGGGGCCACGGACAGGCTGTCCGTGGGCCCGACATTATTAGAAAACCTAAATTTTTAAAATTTAAAAATCCCGCCGCCGTCCGTGGGCGTCCGAACTTACGGACAGGGAGTCCGGGACCCCGGACATGACGTCCGTGGGTGCGGACCGCCCTCGGACGGCGGCGTTGAGGCTGTTCCCGAAGGTGTTTTTGGCTCAAATTTTATGGGTGTGTAGCCTGAAGGATGTACAAGATGTTAGTGATTGAAAGTTTTCAATTTGAATTCGAATTAAGCACGAAACTTAGTAAACAAGTTATTGGACAGAAGCTTAAACAAACAGCAATACAGAAGCGTACGAAGGTTAGTTTGAACCCAAAATTTGACAGAGAGCTAATAAGGTCGTGGGAATTAGAAAAGTAGAGTTGTAACCTGTTTTACCTTCAATTCAAGATGATTCTTCACACCGGGATTCGTCGAGTGCTCCGTTGATGGCAGACCCGAAAGGATTTCGACCAAGCTTCTGGTTGTTGGTTGTTCCTGCTGTTCTTCACGTTTTGGTGGTGTTTTTGTGGGGTTTTGATGACTATTGGTGCTTTGGGGATTGGAAAACGTGTTTAGATGGTGATTTCGGGGGATTTTCGGTATGATTTGGGTGCCGGGTGTTGGAAAACGTGAGAGAGAGAGGAGACTGTGTTTTCTGACTCTCTAGGGTTCTTGAGCATATGAGGTTCTCTTTTGATCATGGGATAAGGTTCCTTATATAGGCTTCCTTAAAGATAGAAAAATCCGGTAAAAACCGAGATTTACCGACGTTTTAGCTCAAGGGCTTCCAAAAGAATTTGATTATGAAATTTCACACATGGGTAAAGGATGATATTTCTGATTTTTCTAAAGTGGAATCGAATTTTTTGGATATTGGAATATTTTTAAATTCAATTTCTCGTCAGATTCAATCAGAAATTGCTAGAAAATTATTGGAAATTCGAAAAATCAAAATTCCAACGCCATTATGCTTTAGATGTCATCCTCTATCATGAGTTAAAATTTCAAAGCATTTTGAATTTATTTGACCCTTATTTGGAGGAGAGAGAAAGCCTATAGGGGACTTAGGAGCCTTGAAAAATTACGAAAATGCCCCTGGAGATGACTAAGCTGTCCCTAGTACTCTGAAATGTGCCGATCGAACTGGGAACCCTCGCTACTAGCCTATTAGTAGAGACTCTCTTCCGGGGGTTGAAATTTTGGGTATAACACCTGGTCAATGTTGGAACCACCCTTGCTACTACTCCATATGCATAGCTCAAACTTAAGTCGCCCACTAGAGTTGAAGAAGTAACTAGGAACAGGGAAAAAGTCTGCTGTCGGAGGATCATCATCATCACTAACCAACCCAGCAGCCATCTCCTCAGTGAATGACTGAAACCTGAGACAACTTCCTCCTCTCCGCACAACAAAACCATACGGAAACCTATACTCCAAAAAACCAGGTGGGCGGGTGATGAGTTTTACAGCCATTTTATCCCCAACATTAAAAACAAACAGGGCACCACTTCTCTCCTCTTGCAGTCCCAAAGGACAGCGGGTAGCTAGTATTGAACCTGAATCGGATCATATAGTTTCCGTGTCGCTGGCTGAGATGGAGAGCCAGCCTTCTTGAGGAGCCACGGAAACTGCATCCTCCAAATGGGTATGAGTGTGGGGCGTAAGGACAGGTGTCCTTGTGAATAAGCTTGGTGGAGTAGCTAACTTTGGCTTCACACCCGTAAAGGTTGTAGAAACATTTGATTTTGACCGATTCAAGAACCTTTTCTACACCTCTACAACGGTTGTAGCCGATTCTCTCCGAGCAAGAAGGGCATTTGTTCTTGATATTAATGCAGCAAGAAGAGCATGCTATATGCCCATTTTCACACTGAATTTGAAGCAGGTAGCAACGAGATTCAACCGAAGTTAGTTCGTACTCTTGAAATAAATCCCCATTATGTCAAATGATCAACAGCGAAAGTCAATACTAGAAGTCACTAAAATCATTCCGAACCTAACACCCGGCCAGAAAACATACATAGTTTTACAAGGCGGAAAGTTTGAAGACGAGACGATGTTCAGACTCAGGTTCTGTCTTTGGAAGTCTCTAATACTCCGAAAGGAGGAACTTTTCAATAACCTAGCTGAATTCACAATAACAATAAGGAAAGTGTGGATTCATCAAATTAATCGTCTTAGGCTCTTTCTAGTTCCCAAAATTTTCCCCTCTTTGAAGTTATAAACGGGACAATTTATTGACTTCTACACTTTCATCAACATTTCAAAAGTTCTTATTTCGTGTACCTTAGCATTTGGAAAGTCGAGAAAATAGTCCAACAAACAAATAGTTGAAAATGGAAAGGAAGAATCACAATATCAATACTAATAGCTACTAGCTAGGGAAACAAATGAGACTGACTTTGGCGAACCTGGTAAACAGGAATGGTCAGAGGATCGAAGCACACAGGACAATCCAACACATCCGGGTCAGATAAAACCATGGAGAGTCCCTCTTCTCTGCTCACACTACCGTCTTCGCATCGACGGAGAGTAGTTTTGGATGAAGCGACGTCAGTATCTGTGTTTGGAAGAGGCGTCGAAGAGGAGGAAGTTCCGCCTGATAGCCTCCGCCTCTTTGGCTCAGGCGTTGACACGCATATGCCTTCCTCATTGTAATCGCAATCGTCGTCTTCCGTGTCCTTGGAAACGGAGAACTTGGTCATTTTTG
This sequence comes from Limonium bicolor, assembly GCA_023374045.1. Taxonomy (NCBI): domain Eukaryota; kingdom Viridiplantae; phylum Streptophyta; class Magnoliopsida; order Caryophyllales; family Plumbaginaceae; genus Limonium; species Limonium bicolor. Next base: position 249,158,673 of record CM041778.1, on the reverse strand, counting down.
CTCCCCGTTGGGTAAATTCAGATAGAGATAGCGGTTGGGCTGTGGAGGAGTGGAGTTGGTGCTAATGACTCGGGGACTCGGGAGTCGGGAGCCGATGATCAGAGAGTTGACGGGTGGAGTGGAGAGAGGATTGCAGATTGCCGATGGAATCTAGAAATTAATCATTCCGTTTTTTCCAACAAAAAAAAGTATATTTCGAATATAAATAGCAAAAACCTATCCATAATTAAAGCGTATCTTCGCCGGCTCTTAAAAAGTTATTTTTTCCTTTTTTTATTATAAAAACTTTAAGGAACAATTACAATGCCCACCCATGAGGTATTGAGTAATTATAATGCTCATCCATGCGCTTTAGAAAATTACAATGCCCCCATGAGATATTAAGAAATTACAACGCCCACCCATGAGTTTTAGAAAATTACAGTGCCCACCCATATACTTATCAAAATGAGGTGAAAATCAAAAGATCTAAGTAAATTTTACATTGATTAATCAATTCAACTATGCAAAGCAATAAAAATAACCCTAATTTACACCGTGCAACGTTGAAGTGATGAAATGAAGAAAAAACGTGTAAAAATTACAAAGAATTACATATATGTTTACCTCATTTTATTTGATTTTATTTCTTTACTTTGTTATTTTTAGGCATGTTTCATTTATTTGACTTCTAAGTGGTCATATAAGATTAATTTAGGGTTTTTAATTTTTTTTTACCATTGTCTAAGTTGTTTCTTAGGGTAATCATTATTTTACATATTCGATTTCACCTCTTTTAGATAAGTACATGGGTGGGCATTGTAATTTTCTAAAACTCATGGGTGGGCATTGTAATTTCTTAATATCTCATGGTTGGACATTGCAATTTTCTAAAGCTCATGGGTGGGTATTGTAATTCTCCAATACCTCATGGTGGGCAATGTAATTTTCCCTAAAACTTTAAATTGTTGTATAACTTATACTACCTCCGTCCCGTCATAAGTGTCCTGTTTGCTTTTTGGCACATTTTTCCACCTCAATATTAAACATATAAGGTAAAATAATTTTATAAAACTAAATTTTGTATTATATAGTTTATCATGTAATGAATCATATGCAAAACTTAAATTTTCAAAATTAATTTATCTTATATGTTAAAAATTGATGTCAAACGACATTGTCCAAATAGTAAATAGGACGGTCAAGGTGGGACGGAGGGAGTAATATATTAGTCCAAAATGAAAAAAAAAATTATATCATTTTTCATCCAATTTCAAGTTCTTCAAAACAAGACCAATCCTGGATATATTTTGACAACTTTTTAAAAAATTATTTTTACATGTAAATGCACATAACATAAAATAAAACTTGTACAGATGATCATACAAACCTGTACAAATGTTCACTAAAACATGTACATCCTCACGTAAAAACATGTACATCCTTGAGTTAAAAACATATAGATAGTCATATAAACCTGTACGAATAATTAAATATGTACATCCTTAGATTAAAACATGTACATATAAGGGAGAACACTTGTACAGACGATCATAAAAACATGTACAGATGGCCGTAAAAACATGTACAGATGTTCATTAAAGAACATGTACATTCTCACATTAGAACATGTACATTGTCACATTAAAACATGTACATTCTCACATTAAAATAAGTACACCATCACATTAAAATATAAAAACATCGAATTCACCACTTATTACTTAATGAATCATAATATCAATTTTAATGAATCATAATACAAAATTAATGAATCATATTATCATTTTAGTGTATCATCATATACATGTAAAAATATATTTTTTAAAAGCTATCAAAACATATCCATGACTGGTCTTGTTTTGAAAAACTTGAATTTATATGAACAATGATATAATTTTTTTTCATTTTGGACCTATATATTAAAAGTTACAATAATTTAAAGATTTTGTGATGAAAAAAGAAAAAAATAGAAAAAGGAAAAAAAAACATTGGCGCCTCATATCAAATCTAAAAAAAAACAAACCTCAAAACGCCGGGATGTAGCCAAAGATGGCTACACCCAGCTGTAGCCAAGAATTTGATATAATTAAAATAATAGAAAATAACGTCATACCATAAAAAGACTGCTAATTTACAAAATATCATATTTTTTTTAAAAAAAATTTAGATACAATAACAATAAATTTTTATTTACTATATACCACTAATTACTAAACTCAAACATTTTAACACCAAAATAATATACTTATTAATAAACATCACATAAATATTTTTAATTCACAAGATACCATAAAAATTAATAAAATATAAAAAAGTAAAAATAATAAAAATATAAGTTTATTAATATACTTGTAAAAATTGTATAAAATACATTTTTTCAAATTAAAAAATCTTTAAAAATATAAAAAATTATTATATATTATATTGAAACTATAAGTTTTGACTAAAAACTAAAAATAATTAATATAATGATAATTTAATTTTCAATAATATTAATTTATATATTCTAACTCAAAAAATAAAATACAATTAATAAAATATATCAAAATAGTAAAAATTTAAGTTCTTAATAAATTGGTTAAAGTTGCACAAAACAAATACCAAATATAATAATAATGGAATCTCTAAGTATAAAGAATGATAAAAACTATGAATGTGAATAATTTTTCAGTCCAAATTTATCTTTACTTACATTTAATATAGTAGGGAGTATAATATATTGGCAAAGCCACAACTTGGATTAAAACTAGTAATAAAATTAAATCAAATGATAATTTAAAATTTTATAATATTACTTTATATAATTTAAATTTTAATAACATTATTTTATATAAAATTATATAAAATAATATTAAATTACCACTCACGTTACTTTTCTTTTTAGTCGAATTTTTTAGCTTTATATAATATATAATACTTTTTTATTTTTTATTTATATAGAGATATTATAATTAAATATATGGTATTTTATTTTCAGTTTTAACCAATATATTATAGACATAAATTCTAATTTTTTTACTATTTTAATATATTTTATTGATTTTTATGGTATTGTGTGAATTAAAAATGTTTGTGTGGTATTATGTGAACTATGTTTATTAACAAGTAGGGGTATTTCGGTCTTAAAATGTTTAGGGTTAGTAATTAGTGGTATCTTGTGAATTAAAATTATTTTTATGGTATCAAAAAACTTTTAAAAAAACTGTGATACTTTACACATTAACAAACTTTTTAGTGATATCCTGTAAATTTTCCCTTAAAATAAAAACTGTGGTGTGGTCCATATTCACCCCAACGAAATCTCATTTGACACCTGATTGTTCTTTATTATAAATTCATTAATAAATAGATACTCTTTTGATAATTTATACCGTTCAACTTATTACATAGTTATAATTATTTTAATTAATAATTTTAGTCAATTAGAGATTAAAATATAAATCAATGATTGGATCAATGTCAACCATCGTGGTTCTAAACTTCTAATCCTCAAGGTTAAGAATCTCACTCAAGTTAAAGATCTCTAGGCTATATCTTGTACAACATTTTGTATAATCTAATTTCTAAGATCATCACTAATAGGTTGACGCTTGTTCTACCTGAGATTATTAGTGACATAAATGGAACTTTAGTTTCTCGTTGTAGTCTTGTTCATAATGTTGTGTTGTGTCAGAAACCTATCAAAATCTATTAAAGAGAGGGGATCCCGAGAACTTCTTTCTCTATTGTTATGGATGGAGTCCCCATGGTATTTTATACTAGAGAAAGGTCAAGGTAGGGTGAACTGTTATCTCTCATGCTTTATGCTATAGGCATGGAATACTTCACAAGACAATTAAGCATGCTTAAAGAGAATAAGAAATATAGATAACATCCCAAGTGTATGAAAACAGGCTTGGTTAGTATGTCATTTGTGGATGATTTGTTGTTGTTAATATTCTCAAAGGGTAAAGGACATGTTTTTTGAAACATCAAGTTTAAAGGTAAATCTCAGAAAGTTATCTTTATTTAAAAGAGGTTTAAGTGAAGAACTAAAGTAGGAATTGTATATTGTAATGTAGTTTAAAATTGAATCATTGCCGACGAGGTATTTTGGAATCCTATTATCAACAAGTGGATTGATAATGCGTGATTATGCCCCTCTTATTGTACAAATCACCAAGCAAATAAACTCTTGGGGAGCCATAATGCTTTCATATGCAGTTGATTAAAAGTGTTATCTGTGGTAAAAGATTTTGGCTTGTTGCTTGGAAAGATATTTGTGAACCAAAAGAGTGTGGTAGACTTAGATTTAAGGAGGTTTTAATTTGGAAAAAAGCTGCAATCGATGGCCAAGGTAATAGTTCAGATGATTTTAAACCATGACTCAGTTTGGAATAGATGGTATAGGAAGCAATTGAGAAAAGGTCTTGTTTTTTGGATATCCAGCATAGATCTACTTGACATGGTGCTGGAAGAGATATTAGATATAGTATGTAAGATATAGTTTGTATCTTAGGTTGCATCTGTATCTAATATGTAACACCATCTGTAGTGTGTACTTAGGTGTCATTAGTAATATTTCCATTGCATTCTATTTTATGTTATGTAAGTCCAGTTTGAATTAATAATTAGTATAACAGACAGACTAAACCAGTATTATACAATATACAAAATTAGGAGACACTAGAGTGTAAAGGGTTGTCCTTTACACAGAGACTTTCGTCTCTATTCTGATCAACAAAAGAAAGGAGTGTTCATATTGTCAAGATTCTGACATGGTATCAGAGCCCTTTCTTCCCCACCAAAGATGAGTGAAAAACAACAATAAAAGGCACCTGAAGCATCAAAATGGCATCAACTACGATCGACCAGAACGATCCCTTCTACGACCACTCCAACAAGCAACCTGGTCAAGCCCTAGCCCCCAATTCACCGACAAAGGTTTTTGGGCATGAAAATGGACGATTCAGATGGCTCTTAGCACAAAGAAAAAGCTGAGCTTTGTCAATGGAAGTATAGTGCGACCAGAAAGTCAAGATACAGTTCGAATAGCAGCATAGAAGCGCGTTAACTCTCTAATCGTGTCTTGGATCGTCAACTCTCTCGTACCGAACATCGCTAGCAGCATCTTGTACAACGACGACCCAAAACAAGTGTGGGAATGGCTGAAAAGTGGTGAAACTATGTGAATTTAGGTTTTTTATTCACCTCTATTTTAGTGTATTCATGACTTATTTCACCACTTTATGGAGTACTTATGTGATTATTAGTGAACTTATACTTTTGACATACTTGAATAGGTAAATACTCATTTGAGTACATTTTGAGCATTAATTGAGGTTGCATCAATGATCTAACATTGTGGGAAGGATGTCAAGCCAACAGGAATCATCAGGATGATTCTAGTAAAGTAAGATTTGACTCTTCCATGATTTTGGAAAGTCATTACTAGTCTTAATAGACAACTTGAGTGAAGTGGGTTTGGGAGTGAAGTTGGGGTGAGTTTAGGTGATAATAACCATCCTAGGGTGCATTCCATTCCAATCCATCAAAACATATTTTAGTTTCCTTGTTTACCTTGCTAATTGTCTTGAATTGAATCATTGAGCTTGCCGCCGGCTAAACCCCTCTTTAATTACTGTTTCTTTACCAATTATCAAAACTAAGGAGATAAATAATCAATTTCCAAGTGAAACGACACTCTTATTACTACCACGATTGGGTACACTTGCCCACATTTAGCACTTTGCAATATTTACTATATATTTCTCACAAAATGGCTTCGTTGGCATTTTGAGAAGAAAAACCTAGCGATGCTACGCAATATCAAGATTCAAATTGCCAATCTCAAATAAGGTGAGGATTCAGTCACCAACTATTTCATGAAGTCACGGGAAAATTGGGTGGAGTATGACCTAGCCCGACCTGTGGAACAGTGCACTTGCTGCGATTCCTGCAAATCCAAAGAAAGCCAGACATAGCGGCGAGAATATGAAGTGCTCATCCATTTCCTCATGGGATTGAACAGATCCTACGTTCATCTCCGAGTACAAATTCTTGCAATGAGCGATATCTCTAGGCTCAAAGAGATTTATTCTGTCATCATTCAAGAAGAACAACAAAGAGAAGCTGACAATTTGAAAGAAGATAATGAGAAATCTGTAGCTCTAGAAAGCAAAGGATTCCATAATTTCTCTCACAATAAACCAAAGTTCAGCACCAATCCTACTAATTTTAGAAACCCTAGCAAGAAACCGATGAATAAGGATCCGAACGACAACAGAAAAGATTCACCCAAGTGCGGAAACTGTAGCAAACTCGGGCACACGCAGAATGAGTGCTGGTGGCTCGTGGATTTCCCAAATGAAGAAGGAAAGAAGCAAAAAGAGGCTCGAATTGGCTCCTTCATTAGCGAACAAGGAAGGAAATCCTCCTCCACTGACGAGGCATCCCTCGATTCGTCGTGAAAGGATTTACTTCAGAACAACTACAACAGTTGGTTTCCTTCCTTCAACAACAAAAGTATGACAATGGAGCTACCAGACAAGTCAATTTTGGGGATTTCTCAGGTAACCCTAAAACTCCCATTGATTCCTCACCTTGCAAAATTTCGAATGTGAACTCTATGATGAACAAACTACAAGATTTATAGATTCTGGACTCGGGTGCTACAGAACATATAAGTGAAGATAAAACATTGTTTTCTGACTGTGAATCCTTGAACACCAACAGAGAGATAACTCTCCCTGATGGAAACAAGAAAATAGTGGATTGCACTACTAATCTATCTGTAATGGTGTAACATGCTTGAGAAATGTAATGTATGTCCCCTCTTTTCTGTTCAGCCTTATCTCTGTATTTAGGCTGATAGAAGACTTGCATATGTCAGTAGTTTTCTATGACACTTTTTGTGCTCTACAGGACTCTAAGAAGAACATCTTCAAAAGATTGGAAAAGAAATATGTGGTTTGTACTTTGTTGATATAGATGCCTTAGGCACCTCCGTTCTGAAAAATAAGATGAATTCAGTTGCTTGTATAGGGTTGGCAGTCCTGAAAATTTTGTTTTGTGGCACAATAGATTAGGCCACATGCCCTTGAATAAAATTACTGAAATCATTGAGATTTAGATCCCCAAACATTTAAAAATTGCCCCTTATCCTTGCATTGTTTGTTATAAAGAAAAAGAGAAACGATTGAGTTCCCTACTTCTGAAATTAGATCTGTTAAACCCCTTGATCTTATCCATGTGGATGTTTATGGCCCTCTTAGAACTGAAACTACAGAAGGACATAAATACTTCCTCACTATAGTTGATTACTATACTAGAGGAACATGGGTTACCCCTTCTTAAACAGAAGGCTGAAGCTATGCAATGCATTATAAAATTTATCAACCTGGTTGAGAACCAAATGAACATAACCATCAAAACAGTAAGAAGTGACAATGCCAAAGAGTTAGGCAAATCACAAGAAGGGTTTTAATTTTATGCTAAAAGGGGCATCATCCATAAAACTAGTTGTCCACACACACCTCAACAGAACGATGTTGTGGAGAGAAAGAAGGGACATCTAATGGAAGTAGCTAGGGCCTTATTATTCCAGCCAGACTTAGATGATATTTTTTGGGGCCATTGTGTTGAACATACTGCATACATTATTAATATAACCCATAGCAAGGCCATACAAAACCTAGCACCTTTTGAAAAATTATATGGCTTCAAACCTAATTATAATGAAATGAATTATTTGGATGTCTCTGTTATGTGACTAATATTAACCCCAGTAGAGGAAAACTAGACCTAGATCCACTAGCTGTATTTACATTGGAAATTGTAATAATACCAAGAAGTACAAAGTTCTGACCCCTAGTGAAAGCAAATTCAAAATCACTACAGATCTAGTTTTCTTTGAAGATATCTTCCCTTAAGATAAACAGTGGAAGAACCTTATTCATAAAGATCAACACCACACTGACATTTTCCTTCCCCCACTTGAATACAACACAAAGGAAGATACTTGCACGTCCCAGAATTTAGGATAAAAGAAGAATCCTCTCCTCTAAACAACACACCATAACAACATGTTCCCATTGTCTCAGAAACATAACTTTCTACTAATCCTGAACCCATTGCCACATAAACTACAAGCCTAAGAAGATCCACCTGCACACATAAGCCTCAATCTAGGTACGATGACTATATATGCTCCACTAGCATAAATCATGGAGACCTATTTGCTACCATCCTAAACACAAGACTCACACACAAAACTTCTGAACCCCATGACCAAACCACCATCAATACTCTCACTGACCATATACCAGCCGCCACTATCCTCTCTTGCTCTCTCCATTACAACACAAATAAAGTTATGAATCACCTCAATAACCTAAGTGAACCATCTAATTATGAACTACAAGCAAATACCCCAATTGGGTCCGAGCTATGGTAAAAGAATTCAAATCTCTCAAACAAAACAACACTAGGATTGTTACCTTACTAAAAGGTAAAAGACATATTACTTGTAAATGGATTTATAAAACAAAGTTTAAGGCTGATGGGAGATTAGAGAGATTTAAAGCTAGATTGGTTGTTAGGGGATTCGCCCAAAGACATGGTTTAGACTACGAAGAGACTTTTCCCCTGTAGTTAAACTAACCACTGTTAGAGCTTTGATAATAATAACCATTAAGAAAGGGTGAATTTTGGATCAGCTCGATGTAAACAATGCATTTCTTCATGAAGATCTCCATGAAGATGTTTACTTGAATATACCTGAGGGTCTAAAGGTAGAAGGAGAGAAAAAAGTGTGCAAATTACATAAATCTCTTTACAGACTAAAGCAAGCTTCTCGCCAATGGTATGAGAGGCTTGCTAAGTTCCTAAAGGATTTAGACTTCCATCATTCTCAAAATGACTATTCCCACTTTGTTAAAAGAAAGAAAAAAAGCATCACCTTACTCGGGATATATGTTGATGACATTTTAGTTGATGGGAATGAGGCCAAAGAAGTTAAAAAATCTAAATCAACAACTTGACAAAGAATTTAGAATCAAAGATTTAGGAAGGCTGATCTTCTTCCTTGGAATGGAGTCTCTAGAAATTGAGAATGAAGTTATCATGACACAACAACACTACATTTGTCAAATTCTGCATGACTTTGAAATGGAAAACACTAAAGCTTCTATTTATCCTCTCCTAATCAACTTGAAACTCTATAAATATTCTGGTTCAAAATTAGAAAATCCCTCAACATATAGATGTCTTGTAGGTAAACTAAAATTTCTTACCAACACTAGACCAGACATAGCCTTTGTTGTCCAATTTCTCAGCCAATTTCTTCAAGCTCCCACTACAGATCCCCTTAGGGCTACTTATCATACTCTGTCCTACATCAAAAGGGACAAGTTTTGGTCTGTTTTGCAACAAAGAACTAGACTATGACTGTAACACCCCTACTCTAATCGGCTCCTAATCATCTTACTTAACAATATAATCGCAGCGGTAATTTCAACAATTGGACTACTGGTGTCACCGTTCTCACTCGCCCATACGAGTAATAACGTGCTTCCTAATATACTCTTAAATACGAAACAATTTCTCGCAGTGACAACAAGAGATAGATCTAAACTTCCCAAACCAAAATATAATACATTCTCAGTGAGCTTTCTAAGTATCCAAAACCTATACATGTTTCTAGGTTCGTATCAAAGTGCAACAGTGCATGTTCAAATAACTGTAACCAAACTACCCAGCGCGTCACTCTCTTTGCCGACACCGGAAGATGCATACCTGCAAAAATGGTAGTTTGTGGTATGGAATCAGCCCCTGCTGAGTATGTTATTACCTGACTGTCGTGCACCCTCGGACCATTCAGTTATTTGGTCGAGAGCATGCATTTCATTTTCATGCAAATAGTTTAATGTTAAAACTGTAAAGCAACAATATATATTGCAGTAACTCAAACAACAAGCAAGCCCCCGGCTTCACACATCGCATCGTAATAAATCACTGAGAGCGTTACCGCGCTTATATGAATACAGAGATTCCACTCCAACAACACCTGAAAGATCATAGTTGAGTACGTCGACTCGTTCGACGAATAGTCCACAAAATCCACACACGAGCACAGTGACTCGACTCATCCAGTTCACAACACAGATATAAGTACAGTTTATTTAATTAATCCAATTCACAACACACTTATGAGTACAACGACTTATTCAATCAACACCACCAACATACCACACATAACCACACAACATAACCAATGAACAACAAGGCGAAACAACGAGAATTATAAACGAGTATGAACTCTCGTCTTTGGCATGCACGCCCAAATAATGTTCGCCTAATGTACAAGTTAATATAATCGTTCGTAATTGTTCAGTCATGTCTAATGACAACGTCTCATTAGAACGACGTGTCTCTAAGTTACCCATCTCTTTGGCGGGTCACCCACGGCAGTAGCCACTCCAGCGGTAGAGTCTCCATCCTACGAACAATCTGTAGTTCGTTGGAAATTTATCCTGATACTTACGGTTACCACACGGTATCCTAGTATCGTTAATGGATCACATTTCACAGCAAGAGCCACATCCTCTTGATAACTTATCTATACCATCGCATCGCGTTATTATTTTTCCTAACACAACAGACTAAGGTCGTTAGTCCAATCCTGAGTATGTCGACTCAGGATCCAGTGTTAGATACGAGAGCAGCGTTAAAGAGGCCAATGCTCCGTATATAAGTCTCATATAATATATGTATCTTATTGTCTTAATGCTACAACGTTTTCTTACGTTCCTTATATTACACATATAAGATAGCATCATTGCCGCTAGTCCGTTTTATAATATGTTCATATATACGAACAGTACTGTTATCGTGCAACAGTAATAATTATAAGCAGCATTAATATACAACTCAGGCATATTAATTCACACAAGCAGACATTCAATCTTAACACAGATTTTCACACAATGTCTGAACTGAGGAAATCCTCATAGACAATCAAGCCACATAAATAACATACCGTTCACCCGGATTGTATTACGGTGGAGTATGAATCAGCAAGATCCTATGCTCCGTGTGTCGTCTCTAACAGTCTAGACAATACATAACGCTACTGATTAGCATCCCGTATAACAATAATAACTCTACGGTACTCCGTACCGTCACTAATACCTCCCGGTTAATCCCCCGTCATTAACTGTCAACGTTTGTCGGGTTTTCGGCTTAACTCGAGATTGGAAAAGTGTTACATTACATGCGTAGTCTTATCTTGTATATTAATAGACTTATTGTTGGACTTTGTTATCGCATGTAAACTAATGTATATTTGTAGATCGTATAGTTTGTTTCTTTATGCATGTATGGTTCTTTGTCATGCACTATACATCTCACCTTAGTATTTATTTTTCTAAGGTTTGTCTCTTTTCTTTTCTCTCTTTTTTTTTTCATGTGGTATAATTCATTTGTAACTATACTTTTAACTATTTAAAATCCTTATTATTCCATGCATACTTCTAACATCAGAATTTCGATATCTAATGTTTATAATTCTTTTCTCCTTATCTATTATCATTTTAATTACGATAATTTATAATTATTGAACCAAATCACATTTTCAACACCATTACATATATTTTTATATATGTGTGTTATGGAACTTATTTATTATATGGTAAGTCTTATAATCTATATCCATTCTTTTAATGAATATCTCTTATATTATAAATGTTATAACTCTTATAACATTAAAAACCATATTACAAATTCCATTTAAAAATGTTAATATTTCCGAACAGCACCTATGTTCTTAAATATTTACAAAATCCACCACTTAATTAATATAATGTTACATTATTGTTACATAACATATCTTATGACATTTAAGTCATTTAAAACAATTATAACCTATAGTCATATTTTGTTTATAAAATACCAAATGGCCCTTAATATTTTCGGCTTTACTTATAACCACTAAACTTCTATAAAACCACAATTCACTCTCAATTTCTAATACATAGTTTTCTAATTCCATTAAAACTATATATTATACACATTTCTTAATAAAACCTTATATATAACTCCAAAATTTACCAAACTATACCAAAAGGTTATAAACATTATTCTTAACCTTATTTTTCCTCTAAATCTCGGTTTCTATACATTTATTACCCATTTGTAACAATGTTATAAAATACCATATATTATACTTATATAATTCATATGAACTCCAAATTTAACCAAATAAACTTCTAAAAATTTCTAATAACTTAAGGACTTTACTAAATTCCATTTAGTACCCTTAAGTCTCGGTAATTACATTACTACCCCAAGTCTTATAAATCTTTTACAATTTAATAAGTATCTTATTATAAGGTAGTATTTTAATTTCTTAAGTTTTCTAAACTTGGTCAAAGTCTCCTATATAGTCAACTTTGACTCCTAATACCAAATGGGAACCAATTTTTCGGTAATTACTAACAATAACCTATACTTTTCTATTTTTACAATTTTGACCCCAAAACTTATAAAATGTTATAATTTTTATTAAATTCATTTAAAAACCCTAAATTGCTCTAAATTAAGCCCACGGCCTTCTAAATTCCTAGTAATTACGAATTGGCCCCAATTTTAATTATAAGCATAAATAAAACTAAATAAGCTTATAAACTTAAATTAAAATGGCCTAATGACATGGCCTTATTACAACCTTGAACTTGCAAAATAAATTACACAATAAATGTCTCAAAATATAGCATATATATTCGGCCTCACCTTAGTTTAATTATTTTTCCACATAATGCCATAATTTGACCATTATGTTAATTAAACCTCTTAAATGACTAGCTTAATTTATCTTAGCCATTTTTTTCCATTTTTAGGTCAATATGACCTATATATGTAACTTCACTCTCGGCCATATATATATATGCTTAAAATTTATAAAAATCATAAGTTTAAGGTGTTTATACCTTGATTTATCCTTGTATATGCCTTGTTGGCCACGGCTGTATGGAGATCTATTTTCCACAGCTTAGTTTACATGTTTTCAAACAGCAATTAAGGCATGATTAGTCTCCAAGCAAGATCTAACCATAAGAAGTGTTTAATGTCAATTTTCAAGGTAAAATTTACCTTAGAACACCAAGGTATACAAGGTTAATCTCGGCCTGTATTTACAGTAGGCAAAGAGTGTTAAAAGAGCTACTAAAACCAAGCTTTAAACTGGTATAACTCAGATTAGAAGATAGCTAATCTTTACCTTGTTTAAAATGCCTAAAATGGTGTTTTTGGCTTGGATCTGGTTATACTTCGAAGCTCTTGATGTACCAACTGGATAAGTATGTTAAGATGAAGATTATAAGCTTAGAAACAAAGTTTCACAGCCGAATTTGAAGGGAATCAAAAGATATGTGCTTAGAGCACATTTTTATACCTTAAGAACAAGATTAGCTTTCTCCACCTTCTTCCCTTGTTAATGCCGAGATACACCCTCCATTTAACCTCCATAACAACCTAAGAACATTGATGGAAGTGGTTGATGCTTTGCTCCATGAAAGAGGAAGAAATTGTGAAGAAAATGAACATTTAAGAGCTTAATAAGCTTACCAATGGTGATTGCTGTTCTCCTCTGAGTTTGGCTGTGTAACCACGAAAATGGAGAAGCAAAGAGAGGTGAGGGGCTGCTGGAATCGGCTGGGAAGCAAGGTGAGTGAAGAAGAATGATTGGAAAGGCTTAATTGAATTGGAAAAGTAATAAAAGTAACTTTTACTATTGCAAATTTGGTATTAGGTAGCTAATTTGTCTAACAATGATTATGCTGACTCCTCTCCTCCTTGCCTGTCGAAATCCTTGGTCAATTGGGTCAATTAATTGACCATTGACCATACTTGGTCAATATTGACTCGAACGGGCCCCACTTTAGGGTTTTATTAATATTTTAATATTAAATTTGTAAAAATTCGTAAATTTCTGGAATTAAATTCCTAATATGATATAATATGATAAAATATCATATTTAAAGGTAATTATAATTTTTAAGCCCATTAAAAAATCAATTTAAAAGGCAATCTCACAAAAACGTGCTTTAAGGTGTTTTAGTGCACATTTTTGTGTCACAGGGTGTTCCTGAGCTTAGTTCTCCTTGAGAACGGTTTTGTTGTGTTCCTTACTTCATTATAATACTTAGGAATCCACTTTGGATCCTATTTGAGGTCACACAATCTTTATGGTGTCTTAAGGCACATTTTCGGCTTTACCGATCTTAAGGCGTGTTTTGCCTTGTTGAGATCTTTTAGATTGTTCCCCAATAATATTTAGATGTTTAATAATCATCTTAGATCATTAATAGGTCATTTAATTATATTTTAAAGGTTAGGGGTATTTCAGTCTACCCCCCTTTAAAAAGGCTTCGTCCCGAAGTCCTTAATCCTCTACAGTTCACCTAAGGAATCAAGTTCCACTAAGTAACCAAACAATCCATTGCTAGGGAGTAACTCCCACTAGGTTCAGACCTAGTCCACATACAGCATATATCAAATAGCTAACTCATGGTATAAACTCAATCATATCACATCACTAAACAAGGTGCACATCAAATTCATCCACAAAAGTACTCAGCGGTACTATATATATATATTCAACCAGGTACAAAACTCATAGTACACCGCACTAGACAAGGTGCAAAACTCATGGTACACAGCACTAGACAAGGTGCAAAACTCATAAAGTACTCAAAGGTGTTTGCAAGGGATACTCCACGCATCCCTATCTACATGTTAGTATCTCGCGAGGATACTCACACATCATTCCACATGTATGTGTGCACATATAGTTAACGTTGACAACTCACAGGGAAGCAGTCTTAAAGACCAGGACTTGACGATCCCCAACCCAACCAACGTCTGGACACACCGGTTTGATCATAACGAAGGACACTGCGGTCCACGGCTCCTCGGGCAGTCACCTTATTTCCTTAGTCACCCACAGACACGCCGGTCTAATGACAAAGGGCTCTGCGGTCCACGGCTCTCTGGGTGATGTCACTCGCAGACACACCGGTCTAATGGCGAAGGACTCCACGGTCCACGGCTCTTCGAGTGACGCCTAAATTCCAATTTCCATTCATATCTGTGTCCACTTGTAGGAAGTTTCGAGAATCATTCAACCCCGACGTGGTCAGCGTCAGTGTTGAGCTATCTCTTACCTCAATTTGTGTTCGGTATCGCTTGATCGGACCAGGATCAAGTTCAACTTCCCACGTCAATTTCAACCAATCAATTGTTTTATTCATTTCAAATCTTGTTTCCTCTTGATATTTACCACTTTGTGTTCCAAGTTCCCTCGATTTATATTATTCATACCACTCCTAGAATATTTTCTTTCACCAGGTTACACATCGGTCTCATGCCGATTCACTCATCGCCTTTCAACAATCGGTTTCATACCGAGTCACAGATCACATAGTACGGAGCTTTCTACTCCTTCTATCCGAAATCTCTCATCAGAGCTACAGACAGTCCTACTCGAATTCTCACATCAGAGCTAACAAGTTAGGCGTTATGTGACTATTGTTCGCAATGTTGCGTAAATAATTGGAAGTAGGGTCAGAACAATCTATCTGTACTCCCTTTCCTATTTGCCATAACTAATGCAAACTAAAACATATTTATGTTCATACACATAATACATCACAATATTACCTCATGTAATATAACACAATCATAACACTTGTACTCTACGTACAATAATAGTGTTCGTAGCATGCGTACCATGCGTTACGTACTCCAACGTACGGTATATTTTTAAGCGTGCTTAATCGCTCTACCCCCCTTAAAATGATTACGCCCACGTAATCTACGAATATACCATCTTGTAGTAATAAGTTCAAGATGTTCCATTCCAGTGGTCTTATTCGTGCACTAATGTGCTACATATTTCATCACCCCCTTTCTTTTAAGGTCGGCTTTAGTCCCTCTGGCTATACTGCCTATCTCAGTTATGTGTATGTATATTTATATACGGTTTGATCGGGGGATGTAAACACATCCTTTGTTTTCCCCAAACCTGCTAGGTACATCAAACCTATGCAATATGGGCCCACTCGCTCCGCAAGCAGTATGCCCAATTACTTATGGTTAGTTTACCCCTTTATGTTGGTTTCAACTCCACGTGACAGTGTTTTCTACACGGTCTTCCATAATTATGGGGATGGAGTAAATTATTCACTGCGTGGTATTGTTTGTCACACACGCTTACCATTTCAATTATCTATTTTATTATTCTTTCTGTATTCTATACTTGTTCGTGGTATATTCCCAAGGGTTCATGTCACCCTACCGAACTAACCTACGGTATAAGGGTTGTCGAGCTATGCTCTAGCACCTAGTGCTTGTAGTAATTTCCCTTAAATGTCAAAACGAGTCTGATATGCGTAACTAACTGGCGCCTCATGGCTCAAAGTTATTTCCCTCAGGAATGAGTTCATTCCATAGGTACCTTATAGGTCCTCTCTTGCTGGTGTGAACTCGAATCTCTAGTGTGTTGGTATTTTAGTACTCACACGTATGGTTCATTCCTCTATTCGATTAGGGGAATCCATTGGTTTATCTGATCTTTCATGTTCCGACTCATACTAATATAATTGGGTTAATAATTATTATAGTGGTCGCTTGTTGCGCACTACGTACCAGTCGATTAGACGGTTATCCGCTATTACGGTTTGCATGGAGTATCTTGTCTCCAGTTTAGAGTACTCCAGTAATGCTTGCTTTTGCTCTTCGTATGTCGTAAACATACAATACGACTGTGGGTTTTAGCTTGGCATTCGTTTTCTGTTTAACCCTGATTGGTACTAACATACTGACGTTTCTATAGCTTGAGCATGTGGTTATTATTGTTTAATGCGACATCATCGCAGCGCCCTTAGCGCAATATATAACTCTTTATGTGCCCCCTTTTCTGGGTGGCATCTATTTTCTTACAAAGGTTGCTGTACATAATACCTAAAATATCCCAATTATTTTCCTCATCGGTGGGTTCACCTCGCCCTTACCATAAAATAAGCCTCAGCTTTCTTGTTTACTTAAATCTCCAAAACTTGTGTTCTAACTTATTCATTATGGGATTGTGATTTTATATCGTTTTACTATCAAGCTATTCTTGACTTTTCCAACCTTGTTGGCTGGACTGAGATATCTCTCGTCAATTCGTGGTTTACCTAGTCAGGGTTCCATTCACTGACTTAGACACAGAGTTGACTACCCCCCCTGGTACTCACACTACTCGTTAACATACATGGGGTACCTTACTGATACATTACTACTTACCCAACCAATTTTAATATAAGTTGTCAGGCCCACAAGCTCCTAGGAGTGTGGTCGTCCCATGTCGCGTTTAGTGCACTCGTAGTGTTTGTACCTGGTGGTTATCATACTCTTAGCCCCGGTAATTTATGTAGAATAGCTATGCTGCCAATTCTTAACCTTTAATGTCAGAATGGCCCTAGAGGGTTCCCTGGGTTCCTTTAGTAATGTATATTTTGCTTACCTTCTCCAAGATAGGTATTTGCGACTTATCGCCCTACTACTGGTTTCCACATACTCGTCATCTGGTATTTGTGAGTGGGGGTCAGTAACCATTTACTATTTCCCCTTCACTCCTAGGCTGTTAACGCCTTCAGGTATGAGTTTTAAGCTCTCAAACTCTACCCAATTTATTGGGTTACACCCTTTGGTGTATTCCGGACTCCATGATAAAGATTGACACCTTGTGTGTTCCCTTGTCTCATGGTAGTCCCTACCTAGCCTGACTATAATCAGTATTTGTGATTGTTCACTTTTGTTCTCCTAGTTTTGGGTTATCTTGGTGGTACTAAGGGTATCCCTCTGTAGGCCTATGCCATACAATATTCAGGCTCAATGTTTATTCTAATAGTCAAATGGTTGTTGGTCTTGCTATTTATTTAATTTCAGTTGGTTGTAATATTTTCTCCTAATGTTATAATTGGGTACCCACAACTTAGTGGGTTCCGTACATCATCGCTCCTCATTGTGTAATCCTTACTCTTATTCCACTTGTATTCCCTCTATCCTTCTTGAGGTAACGGTATTTTCCGTTCTCAGGTAATCTCTCTGTTTAGTCAATATCCACTGCCCTCCGTACGGGAGTCTAGCAGTATAATGGATTTTCAACACCCCCGTGTGTGTAGTGCGGGCATAACATCGGCCCCTTTATTGCACATTTTCACCTGCCTAATCCTTTCTTACAACTTCAGAATAGTTTGTCATAACGGTACTTGTCTATTATTCTCATCTACTCTGTTGGATAGGTTTTATTTAAAGTCTTGGCTTGTTTAGCTCTCATCCTGCCCTCTGGCAAAGTTCAACGGTAGTGGTCCTCACCACAAGTGTCGTGCATTCCCTAAATGGTTATGCTGGTCCTGAGGACTTGACACTCTCCACCGGTATTGATTGACGTTTTAATGTACATACCGGCTCTGGGTTTAGGCTTATAGGCACTAATCACCGTTATTCTCGTTTACTCCCCTTTCTATATTCAACTAAATGGTATATTCTTTTCAGGTTTAGTGGTTAGACCGGCTAGGTCTTCCCGAGGTTTTATCGACCTCAAACCCAAGAGTTTCGTACCCCTGTCATTAAGAAGGCTATGTCCTGCTTTATTGTATACGGACTCACACAAAGTTTAGTGTTTATTGGTAACCGCCTGGACTATTTCGTCCGTTAGGGATATTATCGTCGCTGCACTTGCAGTAGCAAGTGCGCAAGGCAGGTTGAAATTTAATATTTTGGTTAATGTGGCACTTGCAGTGGCAAGTGCGTCATGTAGACTGAGCCACCTGTATGGTGTGACAGTGCAGTGCTATTCCCTAACTGGTTTTTTTTTGTTCCTTTCAAAGAAGGTTCTTTTTTTTTAATACAGTCTCACTCCTGCACCCGTCTCCACAAATTATCGTGGTAGTAGGGTCTTACTCCCCTGTCGAGGCGTTGCATGATAGCAACTTAGCGAGTTCTCGTTCCTTCAGTTCTCAGGATCTCTCTCTATGCACGTCAGGCCATTATGAACCTTCAGTATTGCACGGATATAGTTACTCGCTTCGGGTGAGACTTCTAAAAGGTCGTCCATTCTGTCTGTTACATATCTCGTAAATCTTTTTATTACTCATTATTTCTATCTCTTTTCCCCCAAGCGCACAAATCAGTGCTTTCTTGGATGTAAGACAGGGTTGCCTTGCTTATAGTAAGCTAGCCCCTTTAGTCCTACGGGAATTATCTCCTCAACCTTGGTTTAGTATTCATCTGGTACTCGTATGGTAGACATTATGTCGCGACCAGGACCCCCCCGGTCCTAAACAACTCATCACAACTTAAAGTTTTATTTTCTATATCTAACATAATCCTCATAGCATCCACATCGGGTCTTCCCGATTAGGAGAGTTATCTCCGTGGTGTTTCTCATTTCATTGTCTCACTAGCTAGTACTTTAGGTACGGGCTGCGGCGGGTGGGGTACCATTGCAATTTCCCGGGACATTCTCCCATCGAGTGCGATCAGTTCATACCGTCTTTGTATTACTTGGGGTTGCTGGACCATCACCACCTTCCGCTGCTCCGTGTTCTTCCTTAGTACTATTGCCCTGACCTCTTCCTGACATATGTCAAGAGGACGGGTTAGACCTTTACTCGGTCTAATACCGCAGTCTCGGTCTTTTAATATTGGAGTGCCTCTACGGCTATGGTGTGCAAGTCTTAATCATTGCATCAACCCCGCAAGGTCACGTATCCTCACAACGTTTTCCCGTATTCCCAAAACCTATGCTCACTGTATAAATCCTACTATCTCTTGTCATCAGAGCGGTACTCCGCTCTGATACCACTTTTGTAACACCCCTACTCTAATCGGCTCCTAATCATCTTACTTAACAATATAATCGCAGCGGTAATTTCAACAATTGGACTACTGGTGTCACCGTTCTCACTCGCCCATACGAGTAATAACGTGCTTCCTATATACTCTTAAATACGAAACAATTTCTCGCAGTGACAACAAGAGATAGATCTAAACTTCCCAAACCAAAATATAATACATTCTCAGTGAGCTTTCTAAGTATCCAAAACCTATACATGTTTCTAGGTTCGTATCAAAGTGCAACAGTGCATGTTCAAATAACTGTAACCAAACTACCCAGCGCGTCACTCTCTTTGCCGACACCGGAAGATGCATACCTGCAAAAATGGTAGTTTGTGGTATGGAATCAGCCCCTGCTGAGTATGTTATTACCTGACTGTCGTGCACCCTCGGACCATTCAGTTATTTGGTCGAGAGCATGCATTTCATTTTCATGCAAATAGTTTAATGTTAAAACTGTAAAGCAACAATATATATTGCAGTAACTCAAACAACAAGCAAGCCCCCGGCTTCACACATCGCATCGTAATAAATCACTGAGAGCGTTACCGCGCTTATATGAATACAGAGATTCCACTCCAACAACACCTGAAAGATCATACTCCCTCCGTCCTGAATTGACCGTCCTGTTTGCTTTATGGCACGTTTTTCCACTTCAATTAAACATATAAAATAAAATAATTTTAGAAAACTAAATTTTGTATATATAGTTTATCATGTAAGGACTCATATGGAAATTAAAATTTCAAAATTAATTGATCTTATATGTTAAAAATAAAGTCAACGATATGTCCAAATAGTAAACAGGACGGTCAATTCAGGACGGAGGGAGTAGTTGAGTACGTCGACTCGTTCGACGAATAGTCCACAAAATCCACACACGAGCACAGTGACTCAACTCATCCTTCACAACACAGATTAAGTAGAGTTTATTTAATTAATCCAATTCACACACACTTATGAGTACAACGACTTATTCAATCAACACCACCAACATACCACACATAACCACAGCATAACCAATGAACAACAAGGCGAAACAACGAGAATTATAAACGAGTATGAACTCTCGTCTTTGGCATGCACGCCCAAATAATGTTCGCCTAATGTACGAGTTAATATAATCGTTCGTAATTGTTCAGTCATGTCTAATGACAACGTCTCATTAGAACGACGTGTCTCTAAGTTACCCATCTCTTTGGCGGGTCACCCACGGCAGTAGCCACTCCAGCGGTAGAGTCTCCGTCCTACGAACAATCTGTAGTTCGTTGGAAATTTATCCTGAACTTACGGTTACCACACGGTATCCTAGTATCGTTAATGGATCACATTTCACAGCAAGCCACATCCTCTTGATAACTTATCTATACCATCGCATCGCGTTATTATTTTTCCTAACACAACAGACTAAGGTCGTTAGTCCAATCCTGAGTATGTCGACTCAGGATCCAGTGTTAGATACGAGAGCAGCGTTAAAGAGGCCAATGCTCCGTATATAAGTCTCATATAATATGTATCTTATTGTCTTAATGCTACAACGTTTTTTACGTTCCTTATATTACACATATAAGATAGCATCATTGCCGCTAGTCCGTTTTATAATATGTTCATATATACGAACAGTACTGTTATCGTGCAACAGTAATAATTATAAGCAGCATTAATATACAACTCAGGCATATTAATTCACACAAGCAGACATTCAATCAACAACAGATTTTCACACAATGTCTGAACTGAGGAAATCCTCAGAGACAATCAAGCCACATAAATAACATACCGTTCACCCGGATTGTATTACGGTGGAGTATGAATCAGCAAGATCCTATGCTCCGTGTGTCGTCTCTAACAGTCTAGACAATACATAACGCTACTGATTAGCATCCCGTATAACAATCATAACTCTACGGTACTCCGTACCGTCACTAATACCTCCCGGTTAATCCCCCGTCATTAACTGTCAACGTTTGTCGGGTTTTCGGCTTAACTCGAGATTGGAAAAGTGTTACATTACATGTGTAGTCTTATCTTGTATATTAATAGACTTATTGTTGGACTTTGTCATCGCATGTAAACTAATGTATATTTGTAGATCGTATAGTTTGTTTCTTTACTGCATGTATGGTTCTTTGTCATGCACTATACATCTCACCTTAGTATTTATTTTTCTAAGGTTTGTCTCTTTTCTTTTCTCTCTCTTTTTTTTTTATTCCATGTGGTATAATTCATTTGTAACTATACTTTTAACTATTTAAAATCCTTATTATTCGCTGCATACTTCTAACATCAGAATTTCGATATCTAATGTTTAATTTCTTTTCTCCTTATCTATTATCATTTTAATTACGATAATTTATAATTATTGAACCAAATCACATTTTCAACACCATTACATATATTTATTTATATGTGTGTTATGGAACTTATTTATTATATGGTAAGTCTATAATCTATATCCATTCTCTTTAATGAATATCTCTTATATTATAAATGTTATAACTCTTATAACATTAAAAACCATATTACAAATTCCATTTAAAATGTTAATATTTCCGAACAGCACCTATGTTCTTAAATTTTACAAAATCCACCACTTAATTAATATAATGTTACATTATTGTTACATAACATATCTTATGACATTTAAGTCATTTAAAACAATTATACCTATAGTCATATTTTGTTTATAAAATACCAAATGGCCCTTAATATTTTCGGCATTTACTTATAACCACTAAACTTCTATAAAACCACAATTCACTCTCAATTTCTAATACATAGTTTTCTAATTCCATTAAAACTATATATAATAACATTTCTTAATAAAACCTTATATATAACTCCAAAATTTACCAAACTATACCAAAAGGTTATAAACTTATTCTTAACCTTATTTCCTCTAAATCTCGGTTTCTATACATTTATTACCCATTTGTAACAATGTTATAAAATACCATATATTATACTTATATAATTCATATGAACTCCAAATTTAACCAAATAAACTTCTAAAAATTTCTAATAACTTA
The DNA here is from genome assembly GCA_023374045.1 of Limonium bicolor. Lineage (NCBI taxonomy): Eukaryota > Viridiplantae > Streptophyta > Magnoliopsida > Caryophyllales > Plumbaginaceae > Limonium > Limonium bicolor. The sequence continues at coordinate 249,135,742 of CM041778.1, read as the reverse complement.
AGGACTTTACTAAATTCCATTTAGTACCCTTAAGTCTCGGTAATTCATTACTACCCCAAGTCTTATAAATTGTAACACCCCTACAACGCCCCTATCGTCTACCGAAATCGCAGCGGAAATAACCAACCAAACAATAACTATTCGCTTTGGTGTTACAACGCCGTTAACCACCCACGTGGTTAACTAGGCAGAATAAATACAATTGTACCGGTCCTGATGATCAGACTCCCGAGCATAGTAGCTAACATCCATATATAAACATAACCAACCATACCGAGCATTTAATTTACAATACATCTCCAAGCCATAAATCACCCATCACCGTTTAACAACAGTACCAAAATGTAATGCCTCGGGTGCACAGGCGCATCCCGGGCCTAACAACCAACATATCCCAAAAGTATATTAACCTAGGACCTAGAGCTCTGCCTCTTCGATCCTCATCCTGCAATAAAATATGGAGCCCCCGAGGGGGTCAGCACCTTTGCTGGTATGGCTAACGCGCAGCCCATCGACTACCGGGATACGCGCAACCAATTGTCATAATAACATGGCATTCATTTTAGAACATCCAACATATATATTTATACCATAGCATAGCAAGGGAAATTGCATAGCAACACAACACCAATACATACCACTATAAACTCGGTCCTCACAAGGAACCTTCCACCATAGTTAGTATACCATGAGAGCCTAGGGATTTTTACCAATCCCATGTTAAGCTCGTTACCATCCTCGTTACCGTCCGTTATGTAGAACGGTTAACTTATACCAAAGGTGTGTCGGATATAGTAATCCCAAGCACACCGAAATAACATACGTATGCCCCTATGGCCCGACGTGAGTCATAACTAGCTTTGGATAAGCTAAGGGAAGGTAGAAACCAAATTGGAATACCACCTATACATACCAAGAGCCGAACCGGATATGATATCGACCCCCATCCATCACACGCGTGGCCGGAACAACCGGACTCCTCACTCCCCGGTTAGCACTTTTAGTGATCACACAATATTTTGTTAAGTCACCACAAGCAAACATTTAGGTCTTGTTAGACAACCAAGGGAAGGAGTCACAAACTTACACATCATAATGTATAACAACTGTAAACTCTTTTCATGCCTTAGTCTTATAAGGTCGTAACACAAAAAAAAAGCAAACAACACCCAAGCCGGTGTAAACCGTTAGGCAACAGACTGCAAGAAAACCATACCTTGGTCCTTGCCTTGTTTCGTTTCCACCTGAGAGAACCCTAAACACATTAGTAATGTCGGTTAATTATTTTATTTAACTTCACACTTACTAAGTATTCAACATGATGTATGACATGATTTAATGTCTACCTCACCCTAGGTTCCTTCATTATACACCCTAGGGTTAACTACATAAGTCACATTCTTTTTCTGTTTTTTTTTTACAAGTTTTAGGTCCGACCGGACTTGCCGACCGGACTTGTCCATGTCCGGTCGATTCCAGAGAGTTTCTCCCCTTTCGGAAATTCAGCCCGACCGGACTTGTCAAGTCCGGTCCCATGTCCGGTCGATTCCAGTAACTCAATCCGTACAAAATTTTCTACTCCGACCGGACTTGTAAGTCCGGTCCTATGTCCGGTCCATTCCAGAGAGTTTATTCCCTTTGTAAATTTAGCCCGACCGGACTTGTCCATGTCCGGTCCTATGCCCGGTCCATTCCAGAAGCTAATTCTCGCAGGGTAAACAGGTCCCGACCGAGCTTGCAAGTCCGGGTCGCAAGTCCGGTCGGCCCCAAATTTAATGTTTTCCTTTTTACATTTACAAACTTCCCCCATATAACCTAGTACTCCCTAACCTCATTTGGGCACTTTAAACACAACTTAAGACATCCTTAAACACTCATAAAACTCATTATCTAATTCCTTAAGCCTTTACTTATTCCTTCACAAAATTCCTAACACTTACAATGTTTTCTCCTAGTTTCCAAGTGGTGCTTCATACCTATGATAACTACTATCCCAAAATGCTTTCTCCTTAACTTAACATCATCTCCCAAGCACCCTCTTTCACAACTAATTCCTTATCTCCTTCTTGAAACTCTTTTCCTAGTGTACATGTAACGACCCCAAAACCGGCCTAGGAGTTAGGGCCGTTACACGCCGCGAGTCTACTACCTAACGTCGCAAGGCTCTAAGCAAACGAATCCCAAAACCGAATAAAACTTGTAAAATACCAAAGAGTTTACAAGATCCAAAGGCTACAAGCAAAACAAAGCGAAAGGCCCAAAGGCTACACAAAGAACTAAAGCGTCCAAAGCGCAAGAAAACAAAGTCTAAAGGCACATAAAATAAACAAGCTCCAGAAGGGGACGAGGAGAGAAGATCCCACGAGCTCAATCTGCAACAAAGTAAAGGGGTGAGCTAAACAGCCCAGCAAGCAGAAGACTTCCTCAAGGAAGCCTACTCAAAACAGAAGCAGAAGAATACTTATAAACAGAGGATAGCGAGTCATTAAATAGACTGAATGGAAACAAAACAGAAGCAGAGCAGAACATCACAAAAATCAGTCGGACTTCAGAAACAGAACAGAAGAGTGGGACACTAGAACAAGCTAACACAACAGAAGGACACACATAAGGTCCTATGGATCCGAGATCCCACAACAGAAGCCGTAGAGACAGCTAACAGACCCGTCGGTCAAATAACGTCCTAAGGGAGACCCTAAGGAGTATAAACAGAAGGAATTCCTGCGCAGCATGCTACGGGACAGCCCGACCCGACTATCCAAGGCTCAGAAGCAAAGTAACTAGGTCCCAAAACCAAAAGCTCACAAAACAGATCTTAAGCGCATAAAATGCATATAAACAGCATAGGAAGCTTGTACACAGATAGGGGAATCCAACCCCGCAAACGGAACTCAAAACGGAGCTAAAACGGAGAAGTTATGCTCAAAACAGTGGCATGTCCGAACTTGCGTCCGACCTTGCAAGTTCGGACAGAGGCCGAGAGTCAGAAGTCGCGGAATCCAAATGTCCGAACTTACGTCCGAACATCGAAGTTCGGACGTAAGTCGAGAGTTAAAAGCCAGAATCATCTTAGTGTCCGAACTTGCGTCCGACCTTGCAAGTTCGGACACACATCGAAACTTTTACGAAAATCCATCCTCGCGTCAGGTCCGAACTTTGAAGTTCGGACCGATGTTCGGACACGTCAAAACCTTCAAAAACAAAACGCGCCCGATGCACTGTCCGAACTTCCAAGTTCGGACAGATGTTCGGACAGCGCGAAACTGACGAAAACAGAGCGAACAAACGCACAGAAATCCAACCAAAAACATACCAAACTCACACAAATCCACGGAATGGTAAATCAGTACCCTCGGGGGTTTAGCCACGCGATGAACAACACAAAATCAAGAAGAACACACAAAGCAACACCATTCAAAAACAGAAAACGAAATCAAAATCCCCGAGGGTGAGCAAACTACCCCGATTCCATCCCCCACTTACATCGAATTGCGAGCAGAAGCGATCCCAACGATGCCCGCAACGCGAACAACGCAGCAGAGAAGACGGACAATGCACCACTGAATTCGCAGAGACAAGCCCCAAAATCAGAAAACTGCTCTCTCAAAACAGAAGCGAAAACCATCGAATCGAAGGAAACCAAACCTGATTTGCAGAGGAACAATCCACACACAGCAGCAAGAGAACGAGCCAATACCGCAACCAGCACGCAATTCACACCAGAACTTCAGAAGCACCAAGGGGAAGAAGAAGGAAGAACGAAGAAACTGTCGAGAGAAGAGCGCGGTTGCAATTGATCGTGAATTGGGAAAAGAATAAAATGACTTAACCTTCCTTAATTAAGCCTTACCAAAATAAAGAGAGGGGAAATGACCTCCTTGCCCTCGTCTTTTAATTTAAGGACTCCGACGTCCCAGCAGCTATCCAAAGTAACACATATCATAAGCAACGATATAAACTGAAATGTCATGAAATCTGAAAAAAAAATACGGAGTATTACATCACTCCCCCCTTTAAAAGGAATTTCGTCCTCGAAATTCAACATACCTCGCTGCTCGAAAAGGGAAGGGAACTTAGCACGCAACTCCTCCTCGAGTTCCCACGTCGCCTCACGCTCGGACTGATCAGACCACTGCACCTTAACCATAGGCAAAGTCTTGCTACGAAGCCGACGAACATCCCGAGCCAAAATACGAACCGGAACTGCCTCATAGGTGAAATCATCTCGGAGTCGAAGCTGACCATAGTCAATCACATGCGAAGGATCATGTAGATACTTCCTGAGCATCGACACATGGAACACGTCATGCACTCCTGCTAGAGCTGGTGGCAATGCCAATCTGTAAGCCACCGGCCCAACCTTCCCAAGCACCTCAAAAGGCCCTACGAACCGAGGACTCAGCTTGCCCCGCTTACCAAAACGGACAACACCCCTAACTGGAGAAATCTTCAGGTATACGTGGTCTCCCACCTGAAACTCAAGCGGACGGCGCCTCTGATCTGCATAACTCTTCTGCCGGCTCTGGGCAACCAACAAACGCTCCCTGATAGTCTTAACTTTGTCCACAGCTCCCTGCACCAACTCAGGGCCTACAATCGCCCTCTCTCAGGTCATCCCAACAAATAGGAGACCTACAGCGCCTACCATACAACGCCTCATATGGAGCCATCCCAATGCTCGATTGGAAACTATTATTGTAGGCGAACTCAATCAAAGTCACATGCTGATCCCAGCTGCCCCCGAAGTCGAGCACACAAGCCCTCAACATGTCCTCCAAAATCTGATTCGTCCTCTCCGTCTGCCCATCGGTCTGAGGATGATAAGCCGAACTGAAAGCCAAATTCGTCCCTAACGCCTTATGCAGGCTCCGCCAGAAGCGAGATACAAATCTCGGATCTCTGTCCGAAACGATCGTCGCCGGCACACCGTGCAACCTCACAATCTCATCATATACAGCCGAGCCCAGGCGCTCCAGGCTGAAGGTCTCCTCACTCACAGGCAAGAATGAGCTGACTTCGTCAACCGGTCCACAATCACCCATAGCGCATCGTACCCAGAAGATGTCCTAGGCAACCCCACAATAAAATCCATGCCAACGCTCTCCCATTTCCACTCAGGAACGGGAAGAGGCTGCAGAAGACCCGCAGGTCGCTGATGCTCAGCCTTCACCTGCTGACAGGTTTGGCAACGAGCCACAAAATCGAAATCTCCCTCTTCATATTCGCCCACCAAAAGGACTCTCTGAGGTCCCGGTACATCTTCACCCCTCCTGGGTGCACAGAATAAGGAGCTCCATGAGCCTCCTGCATAATCTCCCGCCTAAGGTCGCCTCCACTAGGCACACAACTCTGCCCTGAAGCGTAGACAATCATCGCTGGACACAGAAAACTCTGACTCCTGATCATCTGACAACTTCTCCTGATCTTACACAACTCAGCATCAGCCTTCTGACCCTCTCTGATCCGCTCAATCAAAGTAGACTGGACCTGAATCGAAGCAATCATCCCGGCACGGTCTGACCGAACAACCCAAATGCCCATACGCTGAAGCTCAAAAGCAGACCTCTGAACCCCTGACAACGAACAAGCAAGTCCAGGAGCACCCCTACGGCTCAAGGCATCAGCCACCACATTCGCTCTACCCGGATGGTAGAGGATCTCCAGGTCGTAGTCATGTAACAGCTCCAACCAGCGCCGCTGTCTCAAATTCAATTCCTTCTGCGTGAACAGATATTTGAGACTCTTGTGATCCGTGTAGACCTTACACGTCACCCCATACAAATAGTGCCGCCAGATCTTCAAGGCGAAGACCACAGCAGCTAACTCCAAATCATGGGTAGGATAGTTCTTCTCGTATGGCTTCAACTGTCTCGACCCATAAGCTACCACTTTCCCTGCTGCATCAGAACACAACCCAGCCCTCTGTGGGAAGCGTCACAGAACACCTCGAAGCCATCTGTCCCAGAAGGCAACGTCAAAATCGGAGCCGAAGTCAACCTCTTCTTCAACTCCTGGAAACTCTCCTGGCACGCCTCACTCCAATCAAACTTGACATCCTTCCTAAGAAGACGAGTCAAGGGATACGATCTTAGAAAAGCCCTCCACGAACTTCCTATAACCCAGCCAATCCTAGAAAACTACGCACCTCAGACACACTAGTGGGCTTCGCCCACTCCATAACCGCCTTAATCTTCTCTGGGTCCACTGAATGCCATCCTTCGACACCACATGGCCAAGGAACACGACTCTCTATCCAACCAAAACTCACACTTCTTCAATTTAGCATACAACTCCTTCTCCTTCAACGTCTGCAGCACCATCCTCAAATGCTCCTCATGCTCCTCAGCACTCTTGGAGTACACCAAGATATCGTCAATGAACACAACTACGAAAGAATCCAAGAAAGGTTTGAAGACTCTGTTCATCATATCCATGAAGAACGACGGGGCATTGGTCAAACCAAAAGGCATGACCAAGAACTCATAATGCCCATACCGGGTCCTAAAAGCAGACTTAGACATCCTCCCTTAATCTTCAGCTGATGATATCCAGAACGCAAGTCGATCTTCGAGAAGACTGTCGCCCCTGCTAACTGGTCAAAGAGATCATCAATGCGGGGAAGAGGATACCGATTCTTGATGGTAACCTTATTCAATTCCCTATAGTCAATGCACAATCTGAAGGAGCCATCCTTCTTCTTCACAAACAACACAGGTGCTCCCCATGGAGACACGCTAGGGCGAATGAAGCCCTTATCTAGAAGATCCTGCAGCTGCACCTTCAGCTCCTTAAGCTCTGCCGGACTCATGCGATAGGGAGCCTTAGAGATAGGCTGAGTCCCTGGCGCTAACTCAATAGAAAACTCCACCTCACGATCAGGTGGTAGTCCTGGCACATCGTCCTGGAACACCTCAGGAAACTCACACACAATGGGGATCTCCTCCAACCGGGATCCCTCCTTAACCTCAGGTACAAAGCAAAGAAATCCCTGGCAGCCCTTCCTCAAGGAACGGACTGCCTGCATAGCAGAAATCAACACCGGAGCACAAGGATAGAGTTCCCCACAAAAGCAAAACGGGTCTCACCCGGTCTATCAAAGACGACTCTCCTAGCCGCACAGTCTATATGGGCATGGTGCTCTGCTAGCCAGTCCATGCCCAAAATCACATCGAAGCAGGACATATTCATAGGAATCAAATTAGCAGGTAAGGTCCTATCCATGACCACTAAAGGAACAGACTTGCACACAGAATCAAGCACACATGCAGGCACGCCACTCAACGGGCTAGAAATACAAATCCACATCACATGGCACAGCAGACAACCCGAGACTACCCACTAAATCAGCAGACACAAAGGAGTGGGTAGCTCCTGAATCAAACAAGCAGAAAACTGGCTGAGAAGAGATCTGAAGAATACCTGACACACACGGCCTGAGTCGCGGTCTCGCTCACCAGCTAGAGCGTACACACGAGCCTGGGTCTGGGGCTTCTTCTGCTCAGTCTTCTGCCCGGACCCTGAACCAGCTCCTCGGCCCTCAGAACCGCCACTGCTACCTCCACCTCTAGCCTGTGGACACTGGGCAATGCGATGGTCTAACGAACCACACTTGAAGCACGCCCCGGACTTCCTGTAGCACTCCCGCCCAGGATGGAAACGGTCACACTCCACACTTCTCCACAGCAGGGGATGCTGATGAAGAAGAACCCCGGTCTCCTCTATACTTCTTCTTCTGAGAAGAAGTCTGCTCACGCCTCTCGGGCTCCTCCACGCGACCCTTCCTCTTCTGGTCCTTGCCCTTATCGGGCCTCTGGTCCCTCTTCTCATACCGCTGCCTAGCCTGCAGCTCAGACTCCACCACCAACGCCACATCGGCCACATCCCTGAAAGTCTTGTGGCGAAAGGTGCCACAGCAGCTCGAATGTCACCCCTCAAACCAGCCTCAAACTTCCTAGCCTTCCGGTTATCATCCGGCTCAGGCACAAACTTAGAAAGGGAGATAAACTTCCTCACATAGTCATCACTGACATCTCCTTCGTCTGGCGAAGCCTCCCATACTCCACATCTTCTGATCCCTGAAGACATCGGGATAGAACTGCTGATTGAAGCAGCCCCTGAACTGCTCCCATGTCCATGGGTGGGGGTACTTCCCTTCGACCGTCTTCCACCACTCTTCGCCTCCGACTGGAACATAAATAGCGAACCCGACCTTCTGGTCCTCCTCACATCCCATGACCCGCAGAAGGTCCTCAATGGCGTGATCCAGTGGCTCGCCTCCTGTGGGTCGCCACTAGCATCAAAGAAGGTGGCTTCAGCTTCAGAACTCCTGAAGCGCCTTCACATTACTGCCCCCCGCATTACCGGCTCCTCGCCTGACCAGCAGTGGCCCCTACGGTCTGCAGCACCTGGGTCACCACCTGCTGCACAATCTCTGCAATGTCCCCCTGGGGAGCATCGCCTGAAGCTGCACCACGTCCTACTCGTCGGGGAGGCATACTAAAAATACAAACACCAAATTCGATCAGAAACCGTCAATCATCAAACAGCAGACCTTTCAGACACTCACACATGCAGACAAACCCCACAATCACCAAAGAACGAGCAACCTGGCTCTGATACCACTAAATGTAACGACCCCAAAACCGGCCTAGGAGTTAGGGCCGTTACACGCCGCGAGTCTACTACCTAACGTCGCAAGGCTCTAAGCAAACGAATCCCAAAACCGAATAAGAACTTGTATAAATACCAAAAGTTTACAAGATCCAAAGGCTACAAGTACAAAGCGAAAGGCCCAAAGGCTACACAAAGAACTAAAGCGTCCAAAGCGCAAGAAAACAAAGTCTAAAGGCACATAAAATAAACAAGCTCCAGAAGGGGACGAGGAGAGAAGATCCCACGAGCTCAATCTGCAACAAAGTAAAGGGGTGAGCTAAACAGCCCAGCAAGCAGAAGACTTCCTCAAGGAAGCCTACTCAAAACAGAAGCAGAAGAACTTATAAACAGAGAGGATAGCGAGTCATATAGACTGAATGGAAACACAAAACAGAAGCAGAGCAGAACATCACTTCAAAACTTAGTCGGACTTCAGAACAGAACAGAAGATGGGACACTAGAACAAGCTAACACAACAGAAGGACACACATAAGGTCCTATGGATCCGAGATCCCACAACAGAAGCCGTAGAGACAGCTAACAGACCCGTCGGTCAAATAACGTCCTAAGGGAGACCCTAAGGAGTATAAACAGAAGGAATTCCTGCGCAGCATGCTACGGGACAGCCCGACCCGACTATCCAAGGCTCAGAAGCAAAGTAACTAGGTCCCAAAACCAAAAGCTCACAAAACAGATCTTAAGCATAAATGCATATAAACAGCATAGGAAGCTTGTACACAGATAGGGGAATCCAACCCCGCAAACGGAACTCAAAACGGAGCTAAAACGGAGAAGTTATGCTCAAAACAGTGGCATGTCCGAACTTGCGTCCGACCTTGCAAGTTCGGACAGAGGCCGAGAGTCAGAAGTCGCGGAATCCAAATGTCCGAACTTACGTCCGAACATCGAAGTTCGGACGTAAGTCGAGAGTTAAAAGCCAGAATCATCTTAGTGTCCGAACTTGCGTCCGACCTTGCAAGTTCGGACACACATCGAAACTTTTACGAAAATCCATCCTCGCGTCAGGTCCGAACTTGAAGTTCGGACCGATGTTCGGACACGTCAAAACCTTCAAAAACAAAACGCGCCCGATGCACTGTCCGAACTTCCAAGTTCGGACAGATGTTCGGACAGCGCGAAACTGACGAAAAACAGAGCGAACAAACGCACAGAAATCCAACCAAAACAATACCAAACTCACACAAATCCACGGAATGGTAAATCAGTACCCTCGGGGGTTTAGCCACGCGATGAACAACACAAAATCAAGAAGAAACACACAAGCAACACCATTCACAAAACAAAACGAAATCAAAACATCCCCGAGGGTGAGCAAACTACCCCGATTCCATCCCCCACTTACATCGAATTGCGAGCAGAAGCGATCCCAACGATGCCCGCAATCAGACAACAACCGCAGCAGAGAAGACGGACAATGCACTACTGAATTCGCAGAGACAAGCCCCAAAATCAGAAAACTGCTCTCTCAAAACAGAAGCGAAACCATCGGAATCGAAGGAAACCAAACCTGATTATGCAGAGGCGAACAATCCACACCACAGCAGCAAGAAACGAGCCAAATACCGCAACCCTAGCACCAGCAATTCACCAGAACTTCAGAAGCACCAAGGGGAAGAAGGAAGGAAGAACGAAGAAACTGTCGAGAGAAAGAGCGCGGTTGCAATTGATCGTGAATTGGGAAAAAGAATAAAATGACTTAACCTTCCTTAATTAAGCCTTACCAAAATAAAGAGAGGGGAAATGACCTCCTTGCCCTCGTCTTTTAATTTAAGGACTCCGACGTCCCAGCAGCTATCCAAAGTAACACATATCATAAGCAACGATATAAACTGAAATGTCATGAAATCTGAAAAACGAAAATACGGAGTATTACAGTACACTTCTCCTTGTTTTACCAAAGTTTGCCTAGGTATTTACCTAAGTCCCAAAGTGACTTTGGTACTCACTAAATCTTAAGATCATGTCTAAGTCCTTATTACACCCTAGAGTACATTCCTAGTACATCAAAATTCCTTAAGAACATCATGAACTTCTTATTCATCTCCTACACTTTCTAACTCACCAAACCTTATGTAAACACTTAGAACTTCTTACTTCCTACCTAAATTTTGACATGGGTTCCCCTAGAACATTACTAAGCCTAAACACTTTACCTTCTCCTTTAAACACACAAGAACACCTAAATTCACCAAGAACACTCTCATACACAATTTCACCAAATTTACACCACATTACAATGTAGTGCATAATTTAAATTGCATGGCACCTAGGCCCTTAAAATGCATGGCTCCTAGGACCTTAAAGTGCTTAAATCATAAACACTGAATTTCCACAATATATATGCCTTTAACCTGCGAATACACTCAACACACATATATGCCCTTTACTAGTCTCTTGAGAACACTTACTAAGTCATTCACCATTTGCTCTTTAGGTAGTTTTAATAAGCATTTATAAGCTCATTCTCCTAAGGCATTAAACAACATTTAAGTTAGTAGATTTACCTCTTTTTCCAAAACACTTCCTCCTTGATTCCTTACAAAATCGTATGATAATTTGATTCCTTGTCAAGTTCTAGACAATATACAAACACCATAATGAGTATTCAAGCTTTGAGCTTCATCTCATTGTAACCCTAATTTGACATTGTTTCAAAAACATTAATGTAGTTATTTTACCTTGATCTTTGAAGGGAGTTTGAATATACAACAAGAGAGGACTCCACCTAGTCCATGAAGAGTTGAAATGAAGCTAGAACAAAGTCACACAAAGAGCTATATCAATGTGTATTTTCGGTCAAGGTAAAAACATGGAGGAAACATGATTTTTCTTTGAGATTCCTTACCTAGAAGCAAAGGAGATCCACAATATGTCAAAATACAAGCTCAAGCTCCTTCAATGGTGGAACACCTTGGCACCGAAATGGAGCTCTTGGAGTTTTGAGAAGATAGGAATGAAGAGCTTGATGAGAGGAAGAGATTGGTGGTGTTTGTTTTTGATTTGGACAAGTGAGTTTGATTTAGCAAGTGGTCAAAGGTGGAGCTCTAATGGTGGTGATGGTATTATCGTGAGAGAACAAAGAAGAAAGGAAGAGAGGTGGGAAACCGTGTGAGCAAGGAAAGAAAATGAGAGAATGAAGATTGGTTTAACTTTAGAAGATATTTGTAGTTTAAAAGCAATAGTACATTCTTAGTCATCATTATTTACTTAACAAATTAACAAGAGGGTGGTGAGTCACCAAACCTTAGAAAAACCGGCCCCCTAAATATAATGAGGGTAATATAGTCTTTGTTTGTCAATTTAATTACTTATACAACATATGTTACAAAATAGCTTATAAAAAGTACTATTCACCTAAACAAGGCACTTAGAAGTGAAATTTTGATTTCCCACTAATATAGCCACCCAAATGTGATACTATATAGTACACATATATATTTAAGAGTAATGATGGACATTTAGCCATTCAAAACTCATTCACAAAGACAATTTTTCAAAAATGTGCTTTAAGACTTCTTAAAGCACATTTTGTGTTTTAACTCGTTTTCAAGCTTGGTTTTCTTTGGTAATTGGTTTAATATGTTTCATTAGTATATAAATGAGGTCTTGGTGAGCTCATTAGGTCTTACTCAAGTTTATCCCAAGCTTAGAGCACATTTTGGCTCTTATTGACTTTAAAGCACATTTGTGTTTCCTTTTGTTTAAATTTGTTTACCAAGGTTTCTAAGACTCTTTTTAGTCTAATAAATCATGTTTTAATGTTTAACCACATGCCAAGGTTTGGGGTATTTCATAAATCTTTTACGATTTAATAAGTATCTTATTATAAGGTAGTATTTTAATTTCTTAAGTTTTCTAAACTTGGTCAAAGTCTCCTATATAGTCAACTTTGACTCCTAATACCAAATGGGAACCAATTTTTTGGTAATTACTAACAATAACCTATACTTTTCTATTTTTACAATTTTGACCCCAAACCTTATAAAATGTTATAATTTTTATTAAATTCATTTAAAAACCCTAAATTGCTCTAAATTAAGCCCATGACCTTCTAAATTCCTAGTAATTATGAATTGGCCCCAATTTAATTATAAGCATAAAAAACTAAATAAGCTTATAAACTTAAATTAAAATGGCCTAATGACATGGCCTTATTACAACCTTGAACTTGCAAAATAAATTACACAATAAATGTCTCAAAATATAGCATATATATTCGGCCTCACCTTAGTTTAATTATTTTTCCACATAATGCCATAATTTGACCATTATGTTAATTAAACCTCTTAAATGACTAGCTTAATTTATCTTAGCCATTTTTTTCCATTTTTAGGTCAATATGACCTATATATGTAACTTCACTCTCGGCCATATATATATATATATGCTTAAAATTTATAAAAATCATAAGTTTAAGGTGTTTATACCTTGATTTATCCTTGTATATGCCTTGTTGGCCACGGCTGTATGGAGATCTATTTTCCACAGCTTATTTTACATGTTTTCAAACAGCAATTAAGGCATGATTAGTCTCCAAGCAAGATCTAACCATAAGAAGTGTTTAATGTCAATTTTCAAGGTAAAATTTACCTTAGAACACCAAGGTATACAAGGTTAATCTCGGCCTGTATTTACAGTAGGCAAAGAGTGTTAAAAGAGCTACTAAAACCAAGCTTTAAACTGGTATAACTCAGATTAGAAGATAGCTAATCTTTACCTTGTTTAAAATGCCTAAATGGTGTTTTTGGCTTGGATCTGGTTATACTTCGAAGCTCTGATGTACCAACTGGATAAGTATGTTAAGATGAAGATATAAGCTTAGAAACAAAGTTTCACAGCTGAATTTGAAGGGAATCAAAAGATATGTGCTTAGAGCACATTTTTATACCTTAAGAACAGATTAGCTTTCTCCACCTTCTTCCCTTGTTAATGCCGAGAACCCCTCCATTTAACCTCCATAACAACCTAATAACATTGATGGAAGTGGTTGATGCTTTGCTCCATTGAAAGAAGGAAGAAATTGTGAAGAAAATGAACATTTAAGAGCTTAATAAGCTTACCAATGGTGATTGCTGTTCTCCTCTGAGTTTGGCTGTGTAACCACGAAAATGGAGAAGCAAGAGAGGTGAGGGGCTTCTGGAATCGGCTGGGAAGCAAGGCGAGTGAAGAAGAATGATTGGAAAGGCTTAATTGAATTGGAAAAGTAATAAAAGTAACTTTTACTATTGCAAATTTGGTATTAGGTAGCTAATTTGTCTAACAATGATTATGCTGAATCCTATCCTCCTTGCCTGTCGAAATCCTTGGTCAATTGGGTCAATTAATTGACCATTGACCATACTTGGTCAATATTGACTCGAACGGGCCCCACTTTAGGGTTTTTTAATATTTTAATATTAAATTTGAAAAAATTCGAAATTTCTGGAATTAAATTCCTAATATGATATAATATGATAAAATATCATATTTAAAGGTAATTATAATTTTTAAGCCCATTAAAAAATCAATTTAAAAGGCAATCTCACAAAAACATGCTTTAAGGTGTTTTAGTGCACATTTTTGTGTCACAGGGTGTTCCTGAGCTTAGTTCTCCTTGAGAACGGTTTTGTTGTGTTCCTTAATTCATTATAATACTTAGGAATCCACTTTGGATCCTATTTGAGGTCACCCAATCTTATGGTGTCTAAGGCACATTTTCGGCTTTACCGATCTTAAGGCGTGTTTTGCCTTGTTGAGATCTTTTAGATTGTTCCCCAATAATATTTAGATGTTTAATAATCATCTTAGATCATTAATAGGTCATTTATTATATTTTAAAGGTTAGGGGTATTTCAATGACTTAGAAGCTTTTTGTGATTCTAATTGGGCATCTTGCCCATCACAAAAGATTCGTCTCTGGTTTTTACATTCTTTTAGGGGGATCACCTCTGAGTTGGAAATCCAAAAAGCAAACAACTGTTTCTTTGTCCTCTACTGAAGCAGGCTATAAAGCTATGCGCCCAGTTATAGGAGAATTGAGCTAGTTAACTAGATAACTAAATGAGAGGAGTTACAAACATTACCCAATACCTATCTAATGTAATAATCTAGCGGCCATACACATAGCTAGAATCCGGTTTCCATGAACGACTAAACATATTGAATGGACTATCACTTTGTGCGTAAAAAACTGCAGGGGCTTGATTTAAGTCCAATATGTTCCTACCATGCATCGGTTGGCCTACTTGATGACCAAGCTGATAAGCCGCAGACTTATCACATTTTATGTACTAGATTTAGGAGTTTATTAATCTAAATACGGTTAAAATATATGCTATTTATGTTATATGATGTGTTAAAGTATATTATTTGTACAGACTATGTTTTGTGAGCTTTTATGCAAGGAACGAATCCTAGGCAAAAATACAACTGATGCCGGACATGAAGCCGGGTGTCTCTTGAAGCATAGGTCTGGAGCAAAAAGGAGCCTACCAGATATGTTGTCGGATACATCCTATCCGGCACATATGTGAAAAGTAAGCCTCGGTTGACCAGTCGATGGCAGTTAATGACCGTTGCCAAACCAACCTATGCCAGATAGTGCCGGACATATCTTATCCGGCACAGGTACCTTTTCGCGTAGATTTGGTGGTTTCGGCCGTTAGCAGTGGGCACGTGTTATTATATGCCGAACAACTTTAACTCGGCATGCCACCAGGCACAAAGAGAAAATTGTGCCTATAAATAGGCCGAAGGCTGCATCAAATGACACATTCAAACCCTTATACACTCCATTCACGTCTATTTTCAGCCCATTCCATTGTTGGTGTCCAAAGAAGATTCTGCAGATCCATCCACGCGAAGAGAAGAAGAAGACCTTGTCGGGTTAAGGCTATGAACATCTCCTTCTCCCCTTTGTATTCTCTTCTTGTAGTTGTGTGGATGGTGATGTAGAATTCCTTGTTAGTTCTTTGGTTAGGGATGAATTTCCTTGTAAAACTCTTATGATTATATATAGAATTTTCAAGTTTCTTAACCCGAGTTCTAATCTTCATACAAGTAGAATGAGTTAGCTACTTATTCTCTTATCTCTAAGTCCTATTTAAGGTTCGCAAGAACAAGAGTAGGATAGATTAGGATTTTGGTGATCTTTAATATTGTTGTTCTAAAAAGTGGGCAACAAATGCTAAGGTTTAGGATTAATCTCTTATTTCCCCATTGTTCTGTTTGTATTTGCGGTATTAGCTATGCACGATGCGAGTAAGGGCATTGAGTTCTTGTTGTAGATCAGAAACTAGAAGTGGTATTTACGAAATGAACGATGCCGGACGTAGTGCCGGATGGAAGATGTCCGACACATGCAAAGGCCTTGAATGTGCCGGGTATTGGAGGTCCAGCATGACACCCGGCATATTCATTTTGCGAGACACAAATTTAGAGCTGATCATTCGGGCGGGCGGGCCGGGTTAGGGCCGGGCCAATCATGATTTTTCTACCCGTCGGGCCTAAAAAATTTGTCCAAGCCCGTTTTAGAAAAATTTGGGCCGGGCCGGGCCAGGCCCGGTTTTTTTCTACCTGTGCCAATGCCCGGCCCGCCCGGTCCAGTTTTAACTCAATTTTCTCTTTGTCTGAAATGTTTTCTTAAAAATCAAGCATGATTAGAACTAGGGGTGTTAATGGAAAATCGGAACCGTCAAACCGGACCGAAACCGGAAACCCGGTCAACCGAAATCGTTTACCGGTTCGGTTAACCGAATCGTTTAGTTTCCCGGTTCCGGTTCCGGTTACGGTTATTGACTTTGACGAATCCGGTTAACCGAAAAAACCGTTTAAGCATTTAATTTATTAATTTTTTGAGTATAAGTATAAAACTATATGGTTAATTATTAGATTTACCAAAAATAAATATACAATTATAAAGTTAATGGTTAGAATTATACCAAAACCAATAAAATCTTATCAAAATTGACGATTAACCGGTTTAATATCGCACCAAAACCGGAAAAACCACACATTGTTTACTAATTATAAGAAAAAAACACATAAATCTACATCATTTCGGTTAACCGTTAAACCGGTAAAACTGCACCGAAACCGACGGTTAACCGGTCCCGGTTAACCGCTTCTAAATGAACTGGTTACGGTTATCAAGTTTGACTAACCGACAATCCGGTTAACCGAAAAGCCAGTTAACCGGTTATGAACACCCCTAATTAGAACTACCAAAGTGCTACAATATAATGCGAAGTGAATGATCTATTTCTCTAGCATAACTAGTTACAATAAACCATCGATGACATTTACATAGTATAATCCTAATGTGCACCCAATGTTTCTCAAAAACTCACACTAGTTCTTTGTTCAAGTAATATACTTCAAAGTTCCAACCATCACCGCTTCAGATTCACTTGGCAAAAATGAGGAGTAGAAATCGAGAGGAGTATGAAAACTTAACAGAAAGACAAAAAAAGGAAAAAGAGTAAGCGAAATTTGAAAAAACTTGGGAGAGTAACGGAAACTTAATATATTGATGAATGTAGAGGAACGAGACCGAAAAGGTGGATGATTGAATGAGTTTTCCGGCGAACAGAGTAGGACCTACAGAGGCAAGAATTTGGATTTTGTTGGAAGCTTTTTCGGGTCTGGAATGTTCCAGCTTCTAGGCAACGTAGATTAAATGAGAGATGGTCAGCTCGATTGGGTTTTGATGCTTTGTAACTTTGTTTAGTTGGCTTGCTTACATGGGCTGGCTGGAGCGTGGAAAGTATGCACGCTTTTTTTATTTTGTATTTTTTTATAACATTATGCACATAAAATGAGAAGTCCATGTTATAACATATATAATAAACTGATAATGTAATGTAACTATGATAACGGGCCGGGCCATCAACTCGGCAAATCTTTTAGCCATAACCCGGCCCGAAAAAAATTCGGGCTGATTTTTTTGTCCAAACCCGCCCAGTCATTTTTTCCACCCATACCCGTTGGGTTAATATACAGGGCGGCGGGTTGGGCGGTTGGGTTGGGCTATATTGACCATGATCGGCTCTATACAAATTCTTTTCAAGACTTGCCATCTTTGATCCTTGATCATATGAGTTCTTACATTGATAATTGACCCTAGTCAAGGGAAATTAGTTTATTTAGTTAATAGTTTTAGTTTAATTGTTATTTACATTCCCCCTATTTTAGAATCGGATTTTACTAGGATTAGGACTGATTTTCTATTAAGTCCCTTGGGTTCGATACTCTCGGTCGTAATTTGCTCACGCTATACTCCGCCCGGGAATTGTTTGCTACCCGTATAGAGTTGTAGGTTTATTTTATATTTTTTTTATCATTTCATTTTTTGTATATCCTTTTCCCCTACAAAACTCTTGTTAGCAAAATGGCGCCGTTGCCGGGGACTTGGAATTAGTCCAAGTCCTAAAATCGGTAATAGCCTATTCTTTATTCTTTATTCTTTGATTCTTTGATTTAAAATTGTCCACATTTTTTTTTTCATTCGGTTGAATATGCAGGGTGCAATGCCGGATATCCGGTGCCCGACACATTCAACATTTCTTATTTTCTAATTCTTTTATTCGCTGTGTCAATTGGTTTCCTAGGTTGAGCGTGCGGTGCACTATACCGGGTTGCATACATCCAGCATCTGGGAGGAAGTCCGAAGCCGGACATGATTCACCCAGCGCACAATCCGGCACATTCAATCTCAACTTGTATTTGTATTTTCTCTTCGAATTATTAAAGTAGTTGTAAATAAGTCTCTACCACTGCACCATGGTTTTATTTTCTCCCTTCTCTCATTCTTTATTCCATGTTCAATTATTTTCCTTTTGAGTTTGAACAGACTGGGTAAATCCAACCCGACATTAGTGGAGGAAGTCCACTGCCGGATACGCAACGCCCGGCACCATGTCCGGCACGTTCAAGTTATTTTTAATTTTATTTATTTTCACAAAGTGTTAAAGTTCTTTATAATATTTTTCCTTTTTTTTACGCCATTAGTTCTATCCCTCCCTTCTAATACATCCTACTCTTTGATCAGTTTATTTTTCTTTCGGATTGAATAGGCCGGGCCTAATGCCAGGTACGATACATCCAACCTAGTTGGAGGAAGTCTAACGCCGGTCACGATACACCCAGCATAACCAAATTCTGTTTCTTCTTTTATTTTCGTAATTTGAATTATGTAATTGGCTTATTATTTATTATTACAAAATATTATAACGTTTTCTCTTGCTCCTCCTGAAGTTATCTTGGTGAATGCATCTCCGATCAAACAATCTTCCAGAGAATTTATTCAACGTTGATCCTGAGATCGAGAGGACTTTGCTTCATGCTTTAAGGCAACAGACAAACCAACTAAACACACCCCCTACACCTATGCAAATCGCAGCACCAACCGCCCGTAATATAAATAGGCCTTCTAACTGATAAGTGCGAAATACATCTATTTTTAGGGCTTAAATTCTTCCTATTTTGATAACAATTCACGTCATATTTCTCACTTATCATATGTTTTTCATATAATTTATGTTTAAATGTGAACTGATGCATTTTATATGTCAAATATTAGGAAAAGGCATTGGAATTACATACTTTATTTCATGATTAATTATTAATCATAATTAATCATAAAATAAATGATTCACGTAGCCATGTTATTAAGTCATGCACTCATGTCACTAAAGCTGCAATGAACAAATATATCACACCAAACTCACGATGAACTAACGTTGTTTATTGCTCATCATCACTTCATTTGACGGTGCAATTATTTAATTATAATAATGCTACCATCATTCATTTTATGCAGCCATTTAAGTAATCATCTAAGAAAAGATTAACCACATCACAATTTATTATTTTAATTATACTATTCAGAGCCGCATGCATCATTATCATGGACTGGGCTGGAACGAGATGAAACTCATCGTATACATGGCGTGGCATATTAATTTGGATGATCGACAAAATCAGGGGCGCAGACATGCAGAAAAGGAAAGCCCTAGCCCAACAGAGCCGTACTGCAAGGGGTGTGGCAGGACTTTGACGGGAAAAGATAAAAAATCTGTTGACTGCAAAATTAAGAAGAATGAGGCCGCGTGACGTTTTATCAAGATCTCTTTAAAGATAAAAAGAATTCTTAACAGATAAACGGGCTGGGACTATACATCAAGAAGGGAGGTATCGATTCAGATCATCAAACACACGCCCACAACAGGGGGCTTTATGCCACCCTTCAATTCCTTTTCACCCACGATTACCACCATCCACATTTTCCATCACCAGCACCATTGATCGTACCCAGCCACCATCATGGACTCATCCATCATCACCACGTCCATCTCGTGACCTTCGTCGTCACATCGATCACCACCACTATCCTCACGTATCCATCACCGTACACCATATTCACACGCCACCAACACCACCATACCACCACATATCCATAATCCATCATTGTTGCACCGACGTGAAGACGAAGTTAGAGCGGGGAGCCAGAGTCAAATTTGCTAACTGGAGTTTTCTCTGCCCTATCTCTTAATTTGTTTAATGTCATTCTTTGTTACTTTTATAGTTATGTTTGAGTAGTTTATTTAGCTCCCCGGATTGGGGTAGCAAATCGGATCTTTATATTTATTTGTAATCTTTTGACTAATTCATTGATGCAGTAGTTTAATTCCAGTTCTTCATGTGCTTTAATCTTCTGATCAATTATTAAAGCAACATTTGTAGTTTTCTAATCAACACGCGAGAGCTGAGATAGTTAACAAGACATAGGAATTAAACCTGATTAACGACTAGAAGCATGATCCTGCCTATAGGTTAATCGGTCTCAAATAGAAACTGCTCTTTATGCGATTAGTTGTGTCCGGATTAGAGCATTAGCCTGCTGCTAGTTCTAGCAACTGGTTAGGATTCGTTAGACTTAGCCGTTGACGAATTAATTATAGTTTCTGAGTTTATTGCAGAATTAGGGAAGAGTTTATTAATAGATTATATAGTGAAGATTTGCAGAACAATCCGGGGTGCTTCCTTTTATTTAGAGTTTTACTTTTTATTTATTTGTTTAGTTTATTTTACTTTTTTTATTGTTTTATATTAGTTTGTTGAGCCTTTCTTTTCATTAAATTAAGTAAAACCTGAAAGAGTGACGTTTCCTGTTTTCTTAGTTTAGTTTCTCAGTTAGTAAATAAATTATCAATTAATTGAACGAGGTCCCTGAGATCGACAACCTCCACTCAATTCACTATTCCGCAAAACGATAGGTACACTGCCTAGGTAGAAGTATAGTAACACATATTTCTGCTAACAAGTTTTTGGCGCCGTTGCCGGGGACCTCCGACACGGTTAATTGACATTTTTATTTATTGGATTGAGATTTTATTTGAGTTTTATCTATTTTTATTTTTGTATTGTTTTTATTCAATTTTGTTTGGTAGATTTGGAGTTCTCGTTCTTGATTTTCTTTTCTTTATTCATTTTTTTATTTCGTTCAAACTTACGGACGAATTTGATTTTGGTTTGACGTGATACTTTATTTGTTTAGTACGTCTTGATTTTTTATTTTTTTTTATTTCCGTTTTGATCTTTCACGTTACTTTTATTCGTTTGATTTAGTTCTAGATTTGTTTATTCTTTTAGTTCGTTTATTTTATTCCTTTCCCTTTTATTTATTCTTCTCAATAGTTACGTTGATTTTTTTAGTAGAACGTCCACAAGTTGAATTTTGTTGATTCGGTTTGATTCGCTAGGTTACAGTAGGTAGTTAGCTTAATTATATTTCTTTTTCTTTTGATTTAGTATCTCAGTGTTTGTTCGGGCAATTTAGTTTCTATATTTGATTTTGTTTTGCAAGTAATTTTGTCTCTTAGCTAGGTTTTAGGGATTGTTTTTGTTTTTCTTTTATTTTATCTTTTCAAGTTCACGGTTTGAGTTAGATATTTTTCTTTTTCTTTAATTTTGTTTGTTTTAATTTTATCACGTGTTCAATTTTTCTTCTTTTCGAAATCGATTTTCTGTTGCTCTGGTCATTTTTTTTTCTCTCTATGTTCCTTTTATTATGATCGGTTTCAATTCTTGTTTGATCTAGTTTTGTTGTTACGTGAATCTTTCATTTTTTTTCATTATTTATTTTTTGTTTCTATTTTATTTTTTGATTTATTTATTTGTTATTTATTTAGATAATTCTTTCTAGTTTATATTTTGTTCTTCTTTGCTTTTCCTATTTAGGTAATTTTATTTTTGTGTTTCTTCTCTATTTCTATTTCTATTTTACTTTTACTTTTTGTTTTTTTTGTTTTCCTAGGCAAAGATGGAGGATAACATGAATGAACTGAGGAGAGTGTTGACACAGTTGGAAACGACGATTACAATAATGAACATTGAGCAGAATTTGAACAGGTATAATCAGCCGGGTACTCAAAGTTACAACCAGTTCAGGCGACAAGATTATTACCTGCCACAACAATCGTCTTTTCGACAGCCTTATTGGTGGGAAGGTGAGCAGACTAGAATGCAGATGGATGTCGAGCAGTTCTACGCTTATCAGGAGCCTCCTAAGGAGGATACGAGCAAGATAGAGAGCATGCTGGAGGAGCTCCTAGAGCAAAGAAAAGCCACTAATGCTAAATTTGTTGAAATTGAATCTAAGTTTGATGCCAAATTTGCTGAGCAAGAAGCTATAAACCAGAGTTGGGAAATGAAACTTAATCAGATGTCGCATCAGCTAGCACAGGAGCAGACAAATTTCCTCCAAAATCAAAGTCATTCGAACCCACTGGACCAATCTCAAGCAAAGACTTTGATGGGTGAAGACCATTCCAAGCCTAAAATTTCTGAAGCTGAAGAGGAGTCTGATGAAGAGGAGGAGCGACATACCAAGAGGGAATTATCTGATGAAGAGTTGGAGCGATTATTTGGGAATTTATATTCCCCTCCTCCTTCAACCTCAACTCAAATAGAGCAACCAGTATTTGAAGATATTCTGTCTGCACCTATCTGTGAACCAGTGGAGGTACCTGATGTGGTTGATTCCAGAGACATTGAAGAAGTTGAAGCTCCCTCAACAATTGTCTGCCAACAAGAATCTTCCATTGAGCCTTTAACACTTGAGGAAGATGTATGCATCCTCAAATTTAAGAAGGAAGAGCCACCTCCACCAAGTCATCAGCAACTCCCACCTTGCATCCAGAAGCCTCAACAACAGGAGGAGGACGTTTATGTCCTCGAATTTGAGGCAGACAATCCATCATCACCTGGTCTCCAATTAGAAATACGTTACCGGCAGTATCTCCTCAAACATCAGGTTTTGTGGAGTATTCACCTTTTATTTTATAATTGCCGAAGTAACGCTTTGTTTTGATCCAGGTGGTTTTGCTTTTAATTAACTGCCTACTTCATTTTCCTGGCAAAGTTGCTGTCTACATTTATTTTTGATCCAGGATAACAAAGCGGGAGTCTAGCCAAAGACTATAAAGATGGGCAGCTTACTGGGAGGCAACCCAGTGGTTAAATTTATGCTTTATTTTTGTTTTTTTTGTTTTCTGGTGTTATTTTTGTTTCTTTTTTCTATTATTTTTAAGTGGCCGTGGTGTCTGTGCTTTTAATGCAACGCTTTTTAGCGTTTTGTGGTAGTTTTGTGAGTGTGTGCAGATGAAATTTTTATGGTGGTTGATGTACCCCCAAGGCTGGACACTTGCTGGAACGCAAGTGTGAGGAACGCTACCCCCCCCCCCCTTGTTCAAGCTTAAGTGTGAGGAATGGAACCTTTCTCAATCTACGATATCAGGGGAGTTTCAGTTTCTCCTTATTTTTAATGTTTAGGTTCAGCCTATCATGACTTTTATGCTTAAAGATTTTTTTTATATTAGTAGATTTTCTGAATGAAATTCTTCATGAGTCTGGCATATTTTGAAAGGTCTTTTCTTGATTTTTATTTTTGAACAATGAGGAAATTGCTCCTCTTAAGTGTGAGGGGAAGTAGGACCTTTCCCTGAAAATATGCCAGTTGCGCTTACACGCCATACTGTTTTTGTTTGTCCTATTGCTTTGAAGGAATTGCTTCTTTTGAGTGCCATAAATATTGAATCTTCAGGTGAAAATTTTTGTTGAGGTTTTGAAAACAAGCCGGATGGCCACCTCAAGAATCTTTCTGCTTTTTGGTGTTGTATGTATAGTTTTATCCAAACTGAATCTATTTTCACTGAATTTGGTGGATTAGCTGAATGAAAACTGAATTAGTCTAGTTCGGGATTTTGGGAATGATAAGAAATTTGGTATGAAAGGATAAGGCAAGGTACTACCGCTGATCTGATTGAAATTTATTTCTGAACCAAAACAGGCCCTATTCATTCGGTTATTAAGTCCTTGGGGTGTTTCATCACCCATCTACCTAAGGTCTCGCGATCTGGGATTAGAAGGCCCAAAAGCCGCTAAATGGGTGATGAAGAGAAAGTCTGAGGGGATGAATTGAAAATGCAAATGAAAATAGAATGTTGAGGAAAAGGAACTTTGAAAAGTTAAAGTGTATTCAATCTTTTATTCTGATCATGAGTGCGTGGTGTTGAAGGTATCACGGAATAATGCGTTACTTCACACCCCTTGTCATCCAAAGGTTAGAGAAAGAAATGGTGGTTGGAAGATCCCAAACTATTTCATTCAGTTTCTATAATCTAACTTCTCCATGGTTTTTTTAAACTTCACTTTTTCACTGTTTGCGAAAACCTACAGCTAGTAGCAGAACTTTTCTGTTGATGTCATTTTGCTTGTTTTCCATCGGCAGTTGTTTGATCCTGAGTTTCAATACTACGGCCCTTATGAGTAGTCATATTCTGTATCTGCTGAGGACAAGCAAAAGCTAAGTGTGAGGAAGTTTGTAAGATTGCGAAATACATCTATTTTTTAGGGCTTAAATTTTCCTATTTTGATAACAATTCGTCATATTCTACACTTATCATATTTTTCATATAATTTAGTTAAATGTGAACTGATGCATTTTATATGTCAAATATTAGGAAAAGGAATTGGAATTACATACTTTATTTCATGATTAATTATTAATCATAATTAATCATAAAATAAATGATTCACGTAGCCATGTTATTAAGTCATGCACTCATGTCACTAAAGCTGCAATGAACAAATATATCACACCAAACTCACGATGAACTAACGTTGTTTATTGCTCATCATCACTTCATTTGACGGTGCAATTATTTAATTATAATAATGCTACCATCATTCATTTTATGCAGCCATTTAAGTAATCATCTAAGAAAAGATTAACCACATCACAATTTATTATTTTAATTATACTATTCAGAGCCGCATGCATCATTATCATGGACTGGGCTGGAACGAGATGAAACTCATCGTATACATGGCGTGGCATATTAATTTGGATGATCGACAAAATCAGGGGCGCAGACATGCAGAAAAGGAAAGCCCTAGCCCAACAGAGCCGTACTGCAAGGGGTGCGGCAGGACTTTGACGGGAAAAGATAAAAAAATCTGTTGACTGCAAAATTAAGAAGAATGAGGCCGCGTGACGTTTTATCAAGATCTCTTTAAAGATAAAAAGAATTCTTAGCAGATAAACGGGCTGGGACTATATATCAAGAAGGGAGGTATCGATTCAGATCATCAAACACACGCCCACAACAGGGGGCTTTATGCCACCCTTCAATTCCTTTTCACCCACGATTACCACCATCCACATTTTCCATCACCAGCACCATTGATCGTACCCAGCCACCATCATGGACTCATCCATCATCACCACGTCCATCTCGTGACCTTCGTCGTCACATCGATCACCACCACTATCCTCACGTATCCATCACCGTACACCATATTCACACGCCACCAACACCACCATACCACCACATATCCATAATCCATCATTGTTGCA
Source organism: Limonium bicolor (assembly GCA_023374045.1). Taxonomy (NCBI): domain Eukaryota; kingdom Viridiplantae; phylum Streptophyta; class Magnoliopsida; order Caryophyllales; family Plumbaginaceae; genus Limonium; species Limonium bicolor. The sequence continues at coordinate 249,110,172 of CM041778.1, read as the reverse complement.
CCGACGTGAAGACGAAGTCGGAGCGGGGAGCCAGAGTCAAATTTGCTAACTGGAGTTTTCTCTGCCCTATCTCTTAATTCGTTTAATGTCATTCTTTGTTACTTTTATAGTTATGTTTGAGTAGTTTATTTAGCTCCCCGAATTGGGGTAGCAAATCGGATCTTTATATTTATTTGTAATCTTTTGACTAATTCATTGATGCAGTAGTTTAATTCCAGTTCTTCATGTGCTTTAATCTTCTGATCAATTATTAAAGCAACATTTGTAGTTTTCTAATCAACACGCGAGAGCTGAGATAGTTAACAAGACATAGGAATTAAACCTGATTAACGACTAGAAGCATGATCCTGCCTATAGGTTAATCGGTCTCAAATAGAAACTGCTCTTTATGCGATTAGTTGTGTCTGGATTAGAGCATTAGCCTACTGCTAGTTCTAGCAACTGGTTAGGATTCTTAGACTTAGCCGTTGACGAATTAATTATAGTTTCTGAGTTTATTGCAGAATTAGGGAAGAGTTTATTAATAGATTATATAGTGAAGATTTGCAGAACAATCCGGGGTGCTTCCTTTTATTTAGAGTTTTACTTTTTATTTATTTGTTTAGTTTATTTTACTTTTTTTATTGTTTTATATTAGTTTGTTGAGCCTTTCTTTTCATTAAATTAAGTAAAACCTGAAAGAGTGACGTTTCCTGTTTTCTTAGTTTAGTTTCTCAGTTAGTAAATAAATTGTCAATTAATTGAACGAGGTCCCTGAGATCGACAACCTCCACTCAATTCACTATTCCACAAAACGATAGGTACACTGCCTAGGTAGAAGTATAGTAACACATATTTCTGCTAACACTAACCAAGGCCAAAAGCCAGCAATCGACCTCCCTCTCCTTGCAGAAAATGAATATGATGAATGGCAAAAACTTAAGCCATATCATCAAATACGATGTGTCAAGGAGTTGGGCACGTCTGATGGGTCGAACCCGGATGATGCCTTGCTCCACATCACCAAATTTCTACAGCACACATGTAACGCCCCTATTAACCATAAATACAGCGGAAATAAAATTCTAAGGCGATTACAGACCATCGGGTTCCAAACACCCGGCACCAAACCCCACCAATTACAACTTACAATCTACAAAAGCTACGGTCTGAACTCGAGAAAAACTTAACACAAACATAATAGAAATTAAACACATTAACTCTCCACAAAACCTAGTCCCATCCCAAACGCTCATTCTCTTCGTGGCCACCTGTAAATCAATTCGTACCTGCAAGATGAAACCAAGCAGCCCACCCCAAAAGGGGCGGGTCAGTTCCCTGGAATGGAACTGGTACAATTCTCCAAAAACAAACTTATAAAACATAACTCTTAGAAGTAAAACAGAGATAAAGAACTTCAAAACAATCCAGTTAAAGAGAAAGAAAACAAGACAAAGATAGAGAACTTCCAAACCAAGTCATCCACTTAAGTAGTCACACCACAAAGTTAGTAAGCATCCTTTATTGATGTTAGAACCAATTCTGGTTAAGAAGAGAAAGACTTAAGTAGTCACAAAGGACTAGGAATGAAGAGATAGATCCAAGAACAATAACTCAAGAGTGGAATTATTCAATTGGGAGAGATGGCCCCCACCGCCAGATATCAATGTCCATATGGACGAGGGATATACAGCCCCCTGCTGTCAGATTTAAATGTCCTGGTGGACGAGGGATATACAGCCCCCTGCTGTTAAATATCAATGCCCCTATGGGCGAGGGATATACACCCCCTGCTGTTAAATTAAAAATGTCCTGATGGACGAGGGATATACAGCCCCCTGCTGTTAAATATCAATGCCCCTATGGGCGAGGGATATACAGCCCCCTGCTGTTACCATTGAAGACGCGCGCACGTCGAAAGAAAGATTTCCAAGATTGACCTTTTCCAAATTCCCACTAGATCACCAACTACCCAGAGCAATACCAAAACACTCAGTCCTACAGAGTGCAGAAGCGTAAACCCTAAGCAGTCAATGTCTAACGGGACACCAAATAGAAGAAACCAATACCCAAATGAGTTCCACATCCAAGGCTCAGTTAGTCATACAAGCTGAGTCAGTCACACAACCATTTCCTTTTTAGAAGTTCCTCTTAAAGTCAGTTAGCGTTTTCTAAAACATCCCACAAGTCAATCATCAAAAATATTGGAGTACGAGAAATCGTACAAAACATTCCATAGAGTCCAAAACACAACAAGCTGAGTACGAGAAATCGTACAAAACATTCCATAAAGTCCAAAACACGTCAAGCTGAGTACGAGAGATCGTACCTGGGTAATGCTGTAGCAGTTCTAATCAACTTGCGCAAACAATCAACAGTACTCTGAAGAATATTAAAGGTAATCTATCATCAATCCCTTGTAGCCTATGTTACGCTTAAATAAACTCCTTACTCTTATTTCAAAGTCTCAATTATCTTTTAAGCCCTCACTTAAATGTTATGTATAATCTTTGTGTTATTTGAGAACGTTGTATAGCCCAAGGTGGTAAGATCAAGGAATATATTCGATCAACATTTGCTAATTGTCCACTCCTATCCACTTTATTCATACTTAACCACAATCCTCACATTCAAGACTTTTGAGACCTCTATATCATAAATGTGTTTATATTATATAATTAAATCTAAGAATTTCGACAATAATCTTAAGCTCCATACCTCTATTCTTAATTTAAAATAAACAGGTATTATGACCTATGATGAACTCATCTCAGAATACTATACTATTATCTCACAATATAAAGATTATGTATTTAAACAATTTCTACTAGACAACCCATTATGATTAAGTCTTTCCCTTAACTTAATTAAGACCTACATCTTGTATATTGGAATTATAGTGTCGTAGACGCATTTCATTACAACTTCATTGATCTTAGTTTAGAGACAACCACTAGACTCAATTACTTTATCTTTACTTTAGAATGACTTAATATTATAACCATTTAATTACCTTGTCTTAAGATGTTCAACTACTCTTCATCCTGAGACAACTATATTTTAATTAACTCAAACCCTTCCAACTCTTTTACTTAGTATCCACAAAGTATATTATTCGCTTAATTATTACCTATATAATAAGGTGTTTTAAGATAACCATTTTTATGTATCCTTACTTACATTTTAATTTCCCAAGTATTTAATTTTTACACACATTCTCTCCATAGAGTATGTATAATCCTTTGTACTAAATTTTAATAAACTTATGCCTTAAATACATTTTATATTACTTACAAGACCAAAGGTTTCAAAGGAACAACTTAATAAATTAATTTCCTTTATTGTATTTAGGATGGACAATATATCTACATAAAGTAGAATTTATCCAAGAATTAAATTCTGGTTCGTAAGTGAAATTGTTAATTATTTAATAAGATAATCTATTATGAAAAATCCCCATACCTTATATTCAAATGACACATTAATATTTCCCGTGTCAAAAGGTAAATCCTTATAGCCTCTTATGTAACTTAGTTCCTCTAAATAAAGGTTCAAAGGTTTATGTATCTAATTTCTATTTATAAACCTTTTAGTAAATCTTTAACTATTATGTACAACACTTATTTATAAACTCACATCTTGAATATTAGTAATAAATGTATTTTATATGGCTAACAAATTCTAAGAAACTTAAGGATTATTATTTAGAGTAATTTCCTAATCATAGTTTAATATAGTCTTATACCATAATCCCTTTTAATGATTTTGTCTCAAAATATTAAGTTATTACCAATACTATAAATATTAAGGAATGATTAAATCTAGACTTATTTATCCTCTTCACATTTAGATGTAAAAGTAACTCATTTACTTTATTATTGTTTATATAATATGAACATTTAAATGTAAAAGCATTTCATTCATTTTATTATCAATTATATAATAAGATCTATTTGTGTAACACTTTATGTAAACTAATTACGAATATTCCTAAATTTCAACTTATTAATTTCTTAACCCAATTATAGATTTACATTGTGGACATTGACTAAATATACATGTATTTTAATACTGTTTATACTTAGAAATTCAAGGGTAACTAAAAACTCAATTCATAACCATAAATTAATACCACCTCGTATAGTATTCTATTACTAGTATTATGTAGAGGTTTTATTTTAACTCATTAATTCCTTCATATTATTTTTCTATAAGGTATTTTATTTCTTTTACTTATTTATTTATCGTATATATATATATATACCTTCCTATTATATTTCTCACAAGGAATGTATTTCCTTTATCTATTTTTATTGTATTTATATATATATACATATACCTACATATATTAAGATTTATCCAGAACACTCTTTAAGAAATTATATTGTATTTAATTATATTTAATATCTTTTAGACATATCCACAACTGATTTATGGTTTATAAAATAGAGTTTTCCCTTAGTTTTAGTCAAACATATTAGCTTCCATTATATATAATAAATAAAATGTAGTTTAGTTAAATTCCTTGATTTAATATAAGTTTCTATTTATTTCTCTCATACATATATATATATATATATAAATATATGTAACAATTTTTACTTCACTTAAAGTTAATACCCAAAATATTTATAAACATACTGTATTAAATGTTAATTAGTCTTATTATATTTTCCCCAACCTATAAAGTTCATTAATCAACTATAATTTAATTTTTGATTACATTAAAAACTATATATTATAAGTTATTCTTATGAAAAACTCACAAACACAATTTTTAAAACCTTTTCCCGTTGCCCAAAAATTCCCAAACTTAATATACAGTAACTATAACATTTTAGACATATTATAAAATTTTTATTTCATAAAAATATCTTTTTAATTTAGCCAAATAATTCCAGATAACCCGTAACTTGTAAAAATCATAACTTATGTTTAAAAACTCCAAAACCATAATAATTTACATAAAAATAAACTAGATAAAATAAGGAATCTATGGTTAAAATTTCAAGTCAAAACTCATTTGGGAAGGCCATTAACTAAATTCAACAAGTTAGGGTTAAATTCTGAAATATTATAAAACATAATCAACTTAAACCCCCAGATCTAATCTCGGCCGTCCATTACTAATACCTACGATCGGACGGCCTATATTGGTCGAGTTCATCAGCGAACAGCAGCAAGAGGTCGAGTACGTTTTTGCAAATTTCTCCTTAACCACAGAACGAAATCGAGTGATTCTTGTTTCTATAGATTCGTAATCAAATTTCGGTTCTATTGGTATCAATTTCCCCAATTATAATGCAGAGTTCATCAGGTTTCGATTCTGGTAAGTCGACTTAGGGTTTCAGAGGGTTTCGAGTTTTAATCTGTCAAATTCTCTCAGTATAAAGCATAATAGATGAAATTGGTAAGTGGGTTTGGTCGACAATGCATAATCGGTTAGCATCATCGGAAGAATTTGAAAGAAACTCACCGGAAATTGCAAGAACGGAGCAAAGAGATTTCGGTTTTCTGGAAACGTTTTCGAACCGACCTGTTCGAGTAGTCAACTTCGGGGATCTATAAAATACGTTCTAGATCGAGTTAGGCCATGTTCTTGGGCTCATTAGAAAGAAGAAACATAGATCTACACAATGATAGCAAGCACTAATCCTAACTCGCATCACACAGAAAGAAATCGAAGTCACAAAACACGAGTTTACCTCTCTGTTTCGGTATTATTTTATGTGCTGGCAAGACCGAAACTTTAGGCCTCTATATCTCCCAAATGGTTACGAATTGGACTTGGGCATAAACACAAAAGTTGTAGAGGGATTAGAGATCTTTACAACGAGCTAAAGAAATCTAATTTTGGTTGAAAGACGAGGAAGTTATGGCAAGACGAACTTTACCTGAAATCGAATGAAAACTGGAATCTGGGTTACGAATTCTCAAGGTGGCAACTTTGGATCAATATTCCCGTCGATGTAGGATGAGTTAGGAGATGTATGAGTTATGGTTGTAAAGAGGGAATTAAGGAGAAAAGAATAGAGAAGACGGCACTGGAAAATTCGAAGTAACGAGTGAGATATAGCCGTCACAAGTTAGGTCAAAATCGGATGATTGTTGGAGAAAAACAAGGAGATAGAATCGACTAAGTGTTGGGGCGCACGAGAGGCTGACACTGGCAGTTATAAAATTTTGGCTCTAAACTTCAAACTAGCATAACTTTGGCTAGGATGATCCGTTTTTGACGTTCTTTTTATCGATCTTCATGGTTTTTCATAACCTATTTATTGGTATAGGTTTCATGGCCTGGTTTGACCATTCTCAAAAAGTCAACTCTAGCAAGGCTTAATAAGCTTTAAGGTTTCTAGAATTTTATATTGACTTTTATGTTTCAAAACAATGTTCCAACACTTCCTAAAATTTTATATATTTGGAGTGTTTAATAATTTTCCCAAGATTTATTGACTTATAAATCTTATTATTAAATTCATAATACTATATAATAATGTATAATAATTAGGGTTAAATAGGAGAAAACCCCTAAATAAATTTCATAATTCCATATAATAATTCAATATTCATAATTACATATAATAATTTAATTTTTAATAAAAGAAATCCCCTAAATTAATTTAAATTAATTTAGGGGTATTTCAGCATATCCCCCTTAAAAGAAACTTCGCCTCGAAGTTTAAAAATCAACTAATAAGCACTCACACCGCTTCGGGTGTGCTGAGACAATAAAAGTTCCAATGAAGTTCCATACCAAACCAATCCTTTATTTCCATCCATTTCCATAACAACATTCCACTCAAGATTACTCAAAATCAAACTGAATCAGGATATACCAAGATAAGCATGATGAAAATCAAAAGTCACATACTGAGTCATAATGCAAAAACCAAGCACATACAAACACCTCTATTCTGCTAATACTGTTCTCCCTTTGCTAACAATGCAACGAGGCATAATCCGGATGAGATAACGAAGGAGGAGTATGCCAGCATATCCCCCTTAAAAGAGCTAAGGTACGCCCTCGTACCGCTACTAATGGCACATTCAAAGAATTCAACACCTTATTAACCAGCTTTGTTGAATTTTACTGCACCGTTGATTATATCTATGATCGTTATATATTGTATCTCTTGATTGTTATGTATTTGTATTTCCTTGGTGGTTATAAAATTTTATCTTATGATTATTATCCATTCATTTAATGACTGATACGAATTATATGTCCATATATGATCATTTATCATATCAATTATATTACTAAGCTATACCTCGGGTGTAACGTACTTGAGTAGTTTAACATAATATTCCCGATCATTTAATAATCCTCAATAATCTTCCAAAATTATCTTCAAAGGTTTATTGGCCAACCATATGTTAAAACTCTATAAGATAAATATTTTCTGTGACTTTTCAAGTTTCAATTGTTTCTATGTTTACTTTAAAAATTTACTTATTATATAACTTCACCCAAGGCAGAATTTTAGAAAGTTCGTCCAAAATCTGATTCCTTTATCTTAAAATTTATACATATTATATATATATTTTTAAGGTAGGGACCCTGTATAAAATTTTAGGTCAAATGCATTAGTCTAATGAAAACTCACTCACTCTTGATAATTATTTTCCTTAAGGTTTGTTCTATGTAAGTATTCTTCTGATTATTAAATCTTAGTACTCTCTTAGACAATGGTGGCTTTTGGTAAATATCACTCTTAGTGTGTCTTTTAAAATTTTATACCTGTATAATGTTAAACTTCCAAGTAAACATGAGGATTTTCAATCTTTAAGTAACTCTCAATTTTTTTTTAAGATGCTCAATACTCAAGTATTTAAGGATCAATGATACTTAGTTTAGTATTACTCCACTCAATCTTTAAGTAACTTCTTTTATTGATTTTTTTTTATATTCAACAAGGGGTAGATGTCGTATCTTGGAGTACCCAAACTTAATCCCCTTCCTCCATGTATAGGTATTTTTCACCAAAGATTTAACTCAATAAACCCTTTACATTTATGAGTTTTAATACCGGATCTTAAGATACAAATTTTGATTTGTTCATTGTGGTTAGCAATGAAATATGCCTAGCTCAAGATTTCATGATGGTAACGTCTTACCACCACTTCCCCTCAAGTTCAACACAATCCATCACATGCGTAGAAGATTATTTACAGTTAGATGACAAGGCTTGTCTAGCCCCTAAACTTCTAGAAGTGGGTGTGCACCCCCACTACTTTCAGCCTAGGAGTTCGTCGCACCAGGCACTTCCCGTAGGGTGTTAGGTTTATGTGTTTTCTTTCTAAAGTTAACATAGAGTTTTAATGTGTTTTACAAGTTCAGATGTTGATCTTTTCTAATACGCTACTAGTTCTTGTTAGCTTAATAATTTTCTAGACTTAAGATTTATCTTAACATTATCTTTAGGTAATAAATTGATACCAAGTAGTTCATGAGATTTATTTTCAACTTTAAAGGAGTTGAGTACTTTCACATAATATCAATACTAATTTAGTTATGTAAAGTTCTATTTGTATACTGTTTTCAACCAAAAGTATTCTTTAAAATTCTAGGAATTGTGTGTACTAGCTTTTAAAGGATTGCATTTTTAGCAATGTATTCTCCATGAATATGCTTTTGAAAAATAGCTTAATATTTGGTTTATCTCAACCAAAATCTTATCGTACTTAATATAGGATGTTCCAAACTATATATATGTATATATATTTCTGTAGTTATTGTTGGGACGGTATAACAAACACATCACACTCAACAGACATTCACAAAAGAAAAGTGTGTAAAGGAATCGTTCACAATTCCAAAAAGGGTTAGGAGTCGTGCCTTACTGGAGTCCTCACTTCCCAATTCTACCCCAGTTTTAAGTGCACCTATAATCTAGTATTTCACTCGGCTTGTTTTCTCGGGTTCAGAGCGTAACTACGCTCTGATACCACTTTCTGTAACGCCCCTATTAACCATAAATACAGCGGAAATAAAACTAAGGCGATTACAGACCATCGGGTTCCAAACACCCGGCACCTCACCAATTACAACTTACAATCTACAAAAGCTACGGTCTGAACTCGAGAAAAACTTAACACAAACATAATAGAAATTAAACACATTAACTCTCCACAAAACCTAGTCCCATCCCAAACGCTCATTCTCTTCGTGGCCACCTGTAAATCAATTCGTACCTGCAAGATGAAACCAAGCAGCCCACCCCAAAAGGGGCGGGTCAGTTCCCTGGAATGGAACTGGTACAATTCTCCAAAAACAAACTTATAAAACATAACTCTTAGAAGTAAAACAGAGATAAAGAACTTCAAAACAATCCAGTTAAAGAGAAAGAAAACAAGACAAAGATAGAGAACTTCCAAACCAAGTCATCCACTTAAGTAGTCACACCACAAGTTAGTAAGCATCCTTTTGATGTTAGAACCAATTCTGGTTAGAAGAGAAAGACCTTAAGTAGTCACAAAGGACTAGGAAATGAAGAGATAGATCCAAGAACCAATAACTCAAGAGTGGAATATTCAATTGGGAGAGATGGCCCCCACCGCCAGATATCAATGTCCATATGGACGAGGGATATACAGCCCCCTGCTGTCAGATAAATGTCCTGGTGGACGAGGGATATACACCCCTGTGTTCAATGCCCTATGGGCGAGGGATATACAGCCCCTGCTGTTAAATATCAATGCCCCTATGGGCGAGGGATATACAACCCCTGCTGTTAAATTAAAAATGTCCTGATGGACGAGGGATATACAGCCCCTGCTGTTAAATATCAATGCCCCTATGGGCGAGGGATATACAGCCCCTGCTGTTACCATTGAAGACGCGCGACGTCGAAAGAAAGATTTCCAAGATTGACCTTTTCCAAATTCCCACTAGATCACCAACTACCCAGAGCAATACCAAAACACTCAGTCCTACAGAGTGCAGAAGCGTAAACCCTAAGCAGTCAATGTCTAACGGGACACCAAATAGAAGAAGAACCAATACCCAAATGAGTTCCACATCCAAGGCTCAGTTAGTCATACAAGCTGAGTCAGTCACACAACCATTTCCTTTTTAGAAGTTCCTCTTAAAGTCAGTTAGCGTTTCCCAAAACATCCCACAAGTCAATCATCAAAAATATCGGAGTACGAGAAATCGTACAAAACATTCCATAGAGTCCAAAACACAACAAGCTGAGTACGAGAAATCGTACAAAACATTCCATAAAGTCCAAAACACGTCAAGCTGAGTACGAGAGATCGTACCTGGGTAATGCTGTAGCAGTTCTAATCAACTTGCGCAAACAATCAACAGTACTCTGAAGAATATTAAAGGTAATCTATCATATCCCTTGTAGCCTATGTTACGCTTAAATAAACTCCTTACTCTTATTTCAAAGTCTCAATTATCTTTTAAGCCCTCACTTAAATGTTATGTATAATCTTTGTGTTATTTGAGAACGTTGTATAGCCCAAGGTGGTAAGATCAAGGAATGTATTCGATCAACATTTGCTAATTGTCCACTCCTATCCACTTTATTCATACTTAACCACAATCCTCACATTCAAGACTTTTGAGACCTCTATATCATAAATGTGTTTATATATATAATTAAATCTAAGAATTTCGACAATAATCTTAAGCCATACCTCTATTCTTAATTTAAAATAAACAGGTATTATGACCTATGATGAACTCATCAGAATACTATACTATTATCTCACAATATAAAGATTATGTTTAAACAATTTCTACTAGACAACCCATTATGATTAAGTTTCCCTTAACTTAATTAAGACCTACATCTTGTATATTGGAATTATAGTGTCGTAGACGCATTTCATTACAACTTCATTGATCTTAGTTTAGAGACAACCACTAGACTCAATTACTTTATCTTTACTTTAGAATGACTTAATATTATAACCATTTAATTACCTTGTCTTAAGATGTTCAACTACTCTTCATCCTGAGACAACTATATTTAATTAACTCAAACCCTTCCAACTCTTTTACTTAGTATCCACAAAGTATATTATTCGCTTAATTATTACCTATAATAAGGTGTTTTAAGATAACCCTTTTTATGTATCCTTACTTACATTTTAATTTCCCAAGTATTTAATTTTTACACACATTCTCTCCATAGAGTATGTATAATCCTTTGTACTAAATTTTAATAAACTTATGCCTTAAATACATTTTATATTACTTACAAGACCAAAGGTTTCAAAGGAACAACTTAATAAATTAATTTCCTTTATTGTATTTAGGATGGACAATATATCTACATAAAGTAGAATTTATCCAAGAATTAAATTCTGGTTCGTAAGTGAAATTGTTAATTATTTAATAAGATAATCTATTATGAAAAATCCCCATACCTTATATTCAAATGACACATTAATATTTCCCGTGTCAAAAGGTAAATCCTTATAGCCTCTTATGTAACTTAGTTCCTCTAAATAAAGGTTCAAAGGTTTATGTATCTAATTTCTATTTATAAACCTTTTAGTAAATCTTAACTATTATGTACAACACTTATTTATAAACTCACATCTTGAATATTAGTAATAAATGTATTTTATATGGCTAACAAATTCTAAGAAACTTAAGGATTATTATTTAGAGTAATTTCCTAATCATAGTTTAATATAGTCTTATACCATAATCCCTTTTAATGATTTTGTCTCAAAATATTAAGTTATTACTCAATACTATAAATATTAAGGAATGATTAAATCTAGACTTATTTATCCTCTTCACATTTAGATGTAAAAGTAACTCATTTACTTTATTATTGTTTATATAATATGAACATTTAAATGTAAAAGCATTTCATTCATTTTATTATCAATTATATAATAAGATCTATTTGTGTAACACTTTATGTAAACTAATTACGAATATTCCTAAATTTCAACTTATTAATTTCTTAACCCAATTATAGATTTACATTGTGGACATTGACTAAATATATACATGTATTTAATACTGTTTATACTTAGAAATTCAAGGGTAACTAAAAACTCAATTCATAACCATAAATTAATACCACCTCGTATAGTATTCTATACTAGTATTATGTAGAGGTTTTATTTTAACTCATTAATTCCTTCATATTATATTTCTATAAGGTATTTTATTTCTTTTACTTATTTATTTATCGTATATATATATATATTCCTTCCTATATATTTCTCACAAGGAATGTTATTTCCTTTATCTATTTTTATTGTATTTATATATATATATACATATACCTACATATATTAAGATTTATCCAGAACACTCTTTAAGAAATTATATTGTATTTAATTATATTTAATATCTTTTAGACATATCCACAACTGATTTATGGTTTATAAAATAGAGTATTTTCCCTTAGTTTTAGTCAAACATATTAGCTTCCATATTATATATAAATAAAATGTAGTTTAGTTAAATTCCTTGATTTAATATAAGTTTCTATTTATTTCTCTCATACATATATATATATATATAAATATAGTAACAATTTTTACTTCACTTAAAGTTAATACCCAAAATATTTATAAACATACTGTATTAAATGTTAATTAGTCTTATTATATTTTCCCCAACCTATAAAGTTCATTAATCAACTATAATTTAATTTTGATTACATTAAAAACTATATATTATAAGTTATTCTTATGAAAAACTCACAAACACATTTTTAAAACCTTTTCCCGTTGCCCAAAAATTCCCAAACTTAATATACAGTAACTATAACATTTTAGACATATTATAAAATTTTTATTTCATAAAAATATCTTTTTAATTTAGCCAAATAATTCCAGAAACCCGTAACTTGTAAAAATCATAACTTATGTTTAAAAACTCCAAAACCATAATAATTTACATAAAAATAAACTAGATAAAATAAGGAATCTATGGTTTAAAATTTCAAGTCAAAACTCATTTGGGAAGGCCATTAACTAAATTCAACAAGTTAGGGTTAAATTCTGAAATATTATAAAACATAATCAACTTAAACCCCCAGATCTAATCTCGGCCGTCCATTACTAATACCTACGATCGGACGGCCTATATTGGTCGAGTTCATCAGCGAACAGCAGCAAGAGGTCGAGTACGTTTTTGCAAATTTCTCCTTAACCACAGAACGAAATCGAGTGTGATTCTTGTTTCTATAGATTCGTAATCAAATTTCGGTTCTATTGGTATCAATTTCCCCAATTATAATGCAGAGTTCATCAGGTTTCGATTCTGGTAAGTCGACTTAGGGTTTCAGAGGGTTTCGAGTTTTAATCTGTCAAATTCTCTCAGTATAAAGCATAATAGATGAAATTGGTAAGTGGGTTTGGTCGACAATGCATAATCGGTTAGCATCATCGGAAGAATTTGAAAGAAACTCACCGGAAATTGCAAGAACGGAGCAAAGAGATTTCGGTTTTCTGGAAACGTTTTCGAACCGACCTGTTCGAGTAGTCAACTTCGGGGATCTATAAAATACGTTCTAGATCGAGTTAGGCCATGTTCTTGGGCTCATTAGAAAGAAGAAACATAGATCTACACAATGATAGCAAGCACTAATCCTAACTCGCATCACACAGAAAGAAATCAAAGTCACAAAACACGAGTTTACCTCTCTGTTTCGGTATTATTTTATGTGCTGGCAAGACCGAAACTTTAGGCCTCTATATCTCCCAAATGGTTACGAATTGGACTTGGGCATAAACACAAAGTTGTAGAGGGATTAGAGATCTTTACAACGAGCTAAAGAAATCTAATTTTGGTTGAAAGACGAGGAAGTTATGGCAAGACGAACTTTACCTGAAATTGAATGAAAACTGGAATCTGGGTTACGAATTCTCAAGGTGGCAACTTTGGATCAATATTCCCGTCGATGTAGGATGAGTTAGGAGATGTATGAGTTATGGTTGTAAAGAGGGAATTAAGGAGAAAAGAATAGAGAAGACGGCACTGGAAAATTCGAAGAAGTAACGAGTGAGATATAGCCGTCAAGTTAGGTCAAAATCGGATGATTGTTGGAGAAAAACAAGGAGATAGAATCGACTAAGTGGGGCGCACGAGAGGCTGACACGTGGCAGTTATAAAATTTTGGCTCTAAACTTCAAACTAGCATAACTTTGGCTAGGATGATCCGTTTTTGACGTTCTTTTTATCGATCTTCATGGTTTTTCATAACCTATTTATTGGTATAGGTTTCATGGCCTGGTTTGACCATTCTCAAAAAGTCAACTCTAGCAAGGCTTAATAAGCTTTAAGGTTTCTAGAATTTTATATTGACTTTTATGTTTCAAAACAATGTTCCAACACTTCCTAAAATCTTTATAATATATTTGGAGTGTTTAATAATTTTCCCAAGATTTATTGACTTATAAATCTTATTATTAAATTCATAATACTATATAATAATGTATAATAATTAGGGTTAAATAGGAGAAAACCCCTAATAAATTTCATAATTCCATATAATAATTCAATATTCATAATTACATATAATAATTTAATTTTTAATAAAAGAAATCCCCTAAATTAATTTAAATTAATTTTAGGCACAAATAATAATGTCCTCCAATATGACAGAATATCCCTCTTTCCCCATAGTCTCACGGGAAACACCAGCAAATGGTACCATAGTCTGAGCCCCAGTACTATTTCCACTTGGGAGGACATGGCAACCAAATTCTATGACAAGTTCCTGCCTCCAAGTCGCACCCTGGAGATGATCGTCGAGATATACAACTTCAGGCAGCCCAGTCGGAGAACATCTGTGAGGCTTTGGGAAAGATTCAAAGGGTTTGCTGCGTTACTTGTCCACCATGGCCTCACCAAGGAACAACTATCTCAGTTGTTTTACAAAGGATTGGTCAACCAATGCAAGACGATGATCCTATCCTCCCTTGGCGCAGACATCTTGAAGAAGCCTGGAGATCAATTCCTCAATGGCATTGAATCTCTTTGTGAAGAGATTAGAGACTAGGCCATAGGTGGATCCAGGGGTAGTACCGTTGGTTTATATTAAGTGGGCGAGGAAGATGCCAAATTTGAAAAATTAATGCAAAGTCACGAGCAGTTGTTGGAGAGCAATGCTCAAACGTCCACGATGGTTAGCGCTCTACAGAAGGTGGTGGAGCAAATAGCAATGAACAAACTCCCTCAGCAAGCGAATGTGGTTAGTGCACGACCACACGCTCAAGTCCTTGACTTGCCAGACTTTCAGAATGCTGAGGAAGTCAACTATGTGAGCAACCAAGGGTACAGGCAACCATGACAGCAGGGGAACCAACCCCTTCATAACTTCCACACTCAAGCCGGCTACCAGGGAGGTCAAAGGCAGTACATGCAGACTCCTTATGGAGGAGTCCCTTCTATTCGACCATCCCATCCTGCATCGTCATCAGAGGCTGAAATGGATGAGTTGCGAGACATGATGTCAGCCCTGATGAACAAGACCCAAGACGCTCACAACGAGATCTTGACCATTCGCAAGGAGCACAAAACATTGTAGTTGCAGTTACAGCAACTTCTGGCACAACCACGACAACAAGGTCAGCTCCCATCTCAAACTCAAGTCAATCCGAGGGAGCATGCGAATTCAGTCACCATCCTGTCAAAGATCTCTGATAATGCCAAGTAGCCCAAAAGGCTAAGTGTAGGGCGGTTCCTCTTCATGCATCCACATTTTTCACCACAAGGGAGTCCCTCTATCGTTTTTTTGTCTCTTGAATTGATTTTGTTTTCTTATTATTCAGTTCATGTTAAGTTGTTTTTAGTTTCTAAAACAAAAGAGAGCAATTTTTCTTTTTTCCTTCTGAACACTGGGGGCAATGTTCCTGCCAAGTGTAGGGCAGGGATCCTCATCCCCCTTGAAAATAAATTAAAAAAAAAATTTTGTTTATAATAATATGCATAAGTTGTGAGTTTTATCAATGTTTTACTAACCTTTTGTACGTTTTTGATTGGAATGAGATTAGGAATGAATAAATGCTTGTTCTCTCAAGAGGTAAGCTCTCTAATGACTTGTAGATTCTTGTTTTTAACTGCTTGATTCTTTTTATTTAAACATGAGTATATGATCTTTCTCCTAATTCTTTCCTTTATTTACTTCTGGGTATTATTTTCTTTCCTTTTTCAAACTGTGAAAAGTCTTTTGGGTGAAAATCTTAAAAAGGGTTTTTGTGCAAGAAAAAAGAAAGAAGAACAAAAAAGAAAAAAAAAACTTCTTCCAAAGGAAAAGCAGTATATTCCTTGAGGTTGCAAAAAGTACCTCAGAATAAAAGCAAGAAACGAGAGTTTTTCCTTTCATTTTTCTCCTAAATTCCCTGTTCTTCAATGCAAAAAAAAATCATGGTTGATTCAGAAACCCTTGAAAAATAGGGCTGAACATAAAAACCACTAATGAGGGTCTTGGCCACATTCAGAAACTCTTGAAAAATAGAGCTGAATGATGGAAACCAGAAAAAGGAGAGATTACAAATCCCTTATGCAAAATAGCCCAAAAGTTTTTGATCGGTTTTGAAATTCATTATTTTTATACCCATTAGTATGTTTTTGATAGAATAAGGATGATTAAGTGATACTTATGAATTAGAGTCAGTTAGTTGGAAATGTTTATCTAATTGTCATTCTAGAGTTTATCTGTTTTGTGTGTAAGTAATTACTCTTTTCTAATCTGGTTTTGCTCGAGGACTAGCAAAAGGTAAGTGTAGGGCCTTGATAAGCCGCAGACTTATCATATTTTATGTACTAGATTTAGGAGTTTATTAATCTAAGTACGGTTAAATATATGTTATTTATGTTATATTATGTGTTAAAGTATATTATTTGTACAGACTTATGTTTTGTGAGCTTTTTATGCGAGGAACGAATTCCTAGGCAAAAATACAGGTGATGCTGGACATGAAGCCGGGTGTCTCCTGCACGGCATAGGTCTGGAGAAGAAAAGGAGCCCTGTCGGATATGTTGCCGGATACATCCTATCGGCACATATGTGAAAAGTCACCTCGGTTGACCAGTCGATGGCAGTTAATGACCGTTGCCAAACCAACCTATGCCGGGTATGGTGCCAGACATATCTTGTCCGGCACAGGTACCTTTTTACGCAGATTTGGCGGTTTTGACCGTTAGCATTTGGGCACGTGTTTATTATATGCCGGACAACTTTAACCCGACATGCCACCCGGCACAAGGAGAAAATTGTGCCTATAAATAGGCCGAAGGGCTGCATCAAATGACACATTCCAACACCCTTATACACTCCATTCACGCCTCTATTTTCGCCCCATTCCATTGTTGGTGTCCAAGGAAGATTCTGTAGATCCATCCACGCGAAGAGAAGAAGAAGACCTTGTCGGGTTAAGGCAATGAACATCTCCTTCTCCCCTTTGTATTCTCTTCTTGTAGTTGTGTGGATGGTGATGTAGAATTCCTTGTTAGTTCTTTGGTTAGGGATGAATTTCCTTGTAAAACTCTTATGATCATATATGGAATTTTCGAGTTTCTTAACCCGAGTTCTAATCTTCATACAAGTAGAATGAGTTAGCTACTTATTCTCTTATCTGTAAGTCCTATTTAAGGTTCACAAGAACAAGAGTAGGATAGATTAGGATTTTGGTGATCTTTAATATTGTTGTTCTGAAAAGTGGGCAACAAATGCTAAGGGTGAGGATTAATCTCTTATTTCCCCATTGTTCTGTTTGTATTCGAGGTATTAGCAATGCACGATGCGAGTAAGGGCATTGAGTTCTTGTTGTCAGATCCGAAAGTAGAAGTGGTATTTACGAAATGAACGATGCCGGACGTAGTGCCGGATGGAAGATGTCCGGCACATGCAAAGGCCTTGAATGTGCCGGGTATTGGAGGTCTGGCATGACACCCGGCATATTCATTTTGCGAGACACAAATTCTTTTCAAGACTTGCCATCTTTGATCCTTGATCATATGAGTTCTTACATTGATAATTGACCCTAGTCAAGGGAAACTGATTTATTTAGTTAATAGTTTTAGTTTAATTGTTATTTACATTCCCCCTGTTTTAGAATAGGCTTTTACTAGGATTAGGACTTATTTTCTATTAAGTCCCTTGGGTTCGATACTCTCGGTCGTAGTTTACTCACGCTATATTCCGTTCGGGAATTGTTTGCTGCCCGTATAGAGTTGTAGGTTTATTTTTTATTTTCTTTTATCATTTCATTCTTTTGTATATCCTTTTCCCCTACAAAAATCTTGTTAGCACAAGCCTCTAACTGGTAAAAGCTATCAAAAATATTTTAAACACTTAGGTTTGAAGGAACCAGAAGACAAAGACTGAAGAGAAGCATCATAAAGAGCACATTTTGTGCTCCACCTGACGTATAAACGGTACTCTTTGTGTGTGTGTGTGTGTGGGGGGGGGGGGGGGTATTAGATATAGTATGTAAGATATAGTTTGTATCTTAGGTTGCATCTGTATCTAATATGTAACACCATCTCTAGTGTGTACTTAGGTGTCATTTGTAATATGCCCACTACATTCTATTTTATGTTGTGTAAGTTCAGTATGTATTAATAATTAGTATAAAAGACAGAATAACCAGTATTGTATGATATTCAGAAATAGGAGACACTAGAGTGTAAAGGGCTGTCCTTTACATAGAGACTTTTGTCTCTATTCTAATCAATACAAGAAATAAGTTATTCATATTGTCAAGATTCTGACAAGAGATTGCTTAATCTACGTGATGAAATGATAATAAAAGGGATGAAAGTTGACTTCTTAAAATATTTGGATAGAGTTAAGCTAGAACCAAAAATTTTTATACGATTTTTCCTTTAGAAAGTAGAGAGGATCGGATGGAAAGCTATGCCGTGGAATAAAGTGATAATCCTAAACAAGTTTTGGGTGGTGGATGGAAATCAAACATATTGAGCACTTCGAATATAATTAATAAAATAAGGTTGGCAGTTGAGAACGAGTGTAATTTATGTAAGAAGGAAAAGTATAAGGAGCATCTTTACTACGAATGTTAATATTCTAAGTAGGTTTTCTGCTCTACGATCAAGGTGTGGGATATGCGTATATCCCTATTTCTTTTAATGAATGTATGCAACATATCTTGTTGAATATGTATGGGAACAATATACTTATGTTTTAGGTGAGAAGTGCAACAGTGGGTGTCGTATTTACCATATTGGAGCGCTATAAATGCTACCGCTCATTAAAATGGAAGTATTAGTATTCAGGAGCGTGTGAAGTAGTTAAATGGACATTAAGGATAAAGTTAGTAGATTTGTAAAGGGTGATTCTTGAGAAGATTTGTACATAAGAAAAATAATAAAGCTAAATGTTCACCTTGTTTGCAAAAAGAAAATTAAAATATGAAGATAAATAGAATAGTTAATCGTTTGGAAAAGAAAAATAAATAAATTCGTATGCACTTAACAAAACAAAGATCCACTGGAACAAGTGGTCTGACGTCCTTGGTGTACAGGATTTAATACACAATGGAGCTCGCAGACAGATAGTCAATGGAGTAACGACACACATTAAGGATAGGTGGATCAGAGATAAGCGAGGGCAAAACCATATCTTTGGAGATTGCCCCACTTGTTACACCCAACTAGCATGGTTTCAACTCTTATTGACCAACCAACACGCACTTGGAATGGTGCTCTTCTCCAGTAGGGGTTTACACCTGATGATGTTAATGCAATTCAAGAAATATCGCTTCATCATACTGATGCCAATGAGGATTCCTGGTATTGGGGTCTACTAAGAATGGTCTCTTTTATGTCAAATCAGCATATTATGCAGACCTTAAACTTCGACAAATCAATTGTGGCGGAATCAACAACATCTTTTTTAGGATAAGGCATCAAACATTTATGGAAATTTGATATATCAACACGAGTTAAACACTTTGGTTGGAAGATACTACATGTCACTCTTCCATGTAATGTAATACTTCAGGCGTGGATTACCTCTCATCATGAGGCTTGTTCAATATTTGGCAATGTGGAGACCATGACACACGTTAGCCTTGAATGCCATGATGTCAAAAGTTTTTGGGATATGGCCAGTCTTTCTAAACCCTCCCCAATCAAAACAGATGAAGCGTTTCGAGACTGGTATCTTGACATTTGTCTATACTCCTCCATCTCCATAATTATCAACTATACTTTGTTTCTTGGGAAATTATGGTTTGCTTGATGTCAAGTATCTCATAACTGTGCTAAAACTATATGGGGGTGGTGTCAAGCAAATAGTTTCTTACAACAGGCACAAGCTTCGACAAGTGTATCTAATACAACGCTTTTGAGGCATAGGAATAAGCATCCAACTTAGCATGAAATTTCCATGGATGGTAGCATTCACACACATGGTTGTGTTGGTATGGGGATTGTTGGAAGGAATCATGCGGGGCAACTCACGCTTGTTGGGATCAGAGGTAAGAAATGAGCTTTTCTTCCAACAGAGGTCGAAGCTTTGGCTCTAGAGTATGTCGTAAGTGCAGCCAAAGAAGCATGTTATCAGAATGTGCGTTTCCTCACAGATTGTAAGCTCATAGTTGACTACTTAACGCAAGGTGTCGTTGTTGTTTTAGATAGAGGATCAAAATTCATCTTAGATAAGATACTTACCAACCTTTCAAGTTTCAATGATGTAGCCTGGTTTTATTTATCTCGGGACAGTATGTCATTGCTCATAGTTTAGAAAATCTTGGTAGAGGTAGGCAGCAACATACACTTTGGTTGTCTAACATTCCAGATTATATTATATCCTTATGTTCCTCATAATGAAATATTTACTTTCTTTGTTAAAAAAAGGGAAAATTACATCCCCCACCCATGGCGTTTGGCGAAATTAGATACCTCACCCATGAGGTTTCAAAAATTACTTTTCCCACCCATGTGGTTTCCCTCGTTTTACATCCGCCAACTTTTATACTTTTGTTCAACTTAAGAGATGCTTAAATGTTGTCCAAAGTTAAAGAAACTTTACACGGACAATGCTAAAGTAATATATTTTAGTTCGGCATGAAATTTAAAGTTTTTTAAACTTATGTGTGATCTGTGGGACCCAATAAAACATGTGACATGTGAACCTGTGTTCATTGGGTCCCGTAGATCACATCTGAGCTTAAAAAACTTCAGCTTTTGTGCCAGACCAAAATATAACACTTTAGCATTGTCCGTGTAAAGTTTCTTCAACTTTGAACAACATTTAAGCATCTCTTAAGTAAAATAAAAAATATAAAAGTTGGAAGATGTAAAACAAGGGAAACCACATGGGTGGGGAAAGTAATTTTAAAAATCTCATGGGTTGGGTGTGTCATTCCCCAAACATCATAGGTGGGGATGTAATTTTCTGAAAGAAAGAATGAAGAAGAAAAGGCCAAAGTAGCACTAAAGGAAAAAAAATGACTACACCGCAAAGATTAATTACTCGCTCTTGCTAATATCCGCGCTCCGTTATTACCATCAACATAGAAGCAGTGGAGACAAGGGTAGGGGAAGATGAGCTCGACATTCGCAGTACCAGCATCCATCCCACCGAGCTTCATAATAAATCGAGTGAGTCTAGCATCTACCCTCTCACCTTCGATTCCGGCAGAAAAATTAGGTTTGCAATGTGCCCATAGTGGTACAGGCAGGAGCAGATCCCTATGTTTGAAGGTGAAAGCCCTACATGGGTCTGTTCTTCGACCCACCATATCGTTCGGGTGGGACTTATCGCCTTCAACTTCTTCATTATTGCCCGAATTCGAAAGCCTCGAAGCAACCAACATGCTTCTTCGTCAGAGAATCGTTTTCATTGGTTCTCTGGTTGTACTAGCTTATCGTCTTTCTGAAATCCTTCTTTTTTTTCTTACGTATGCAAAGATACCCCCTGCTAGTAGTACTTTTTGGCAATTGATGATTGAAAAAAACCTAAAATAACCTCCTCTAACAAAAATATTACCCATATTAACCTCATTCCAAAACTAATTCCTGAAATAGCACTCCCGAGAGAAATCGTCTCTTCAAGAGACGATTTCATCAATTATGAAACTAGAAATCGTCTCTTGACCAGACGATTTCACTTATCCCCACGCCACATCACGCGCTGACTCAGCGGGATGGTATGAAAGGAGAAATCATCTCTTCAAGAGACAATTTCATTAAATATTAAGAGATGAGAGACGATTTTATGGGTTTCAAATTCACCCGCAAATTTTCTCCCTCCCCACTCTTCTCACTTTCTCTTCTTCCCTGTGAACAACAGAGCGCTCTCAATATTACAGAGACAATCGCAAAGAGCACTAAGTACTAACTATAGCCAATGTCATATTTCATCTCAATTTGAAAGTCAGTGAGTGAAGATAGATAACACTTGAGAATACATTACGCGGATGTGCGCTAGGAAATTCAAACCATCGGATATATGACTTAGATCTAATCGTGCGCGCGTACAACTAAAGATACCGCGCCGATTAAGATACCTCTGTTTCCAAATTAAGAAAAGACCGTGGATAACACTGTCACATTGGAACGAGGTTTGTAAGAACTTGCTGCTAATAAAAAATCTACAATATATCGATAAGAACGAAAAGGGCACACCGAGCCCTATGTTCGTGGGTTTGCACCTCAATATGAAGCAAGTGGGCCCATTAGAACGCGTTTGGGAGAGCGCATAAAGTACTTCACTCTTTTCAGCTAGAGTTAGACCCGTCTCTTAGAGATGAGGAGACTCCACTCCAAAGTTTCAATACGAAAATGAGGGAGACCAGGAACAAGACCATTAAAAAGGTCAAAGTCCTTTGGTCGAACCATGAGGCGGAAGAAGCCACATGGGAGTTGGATAACTCTATGAGAGCCAAGTATCCAACACTCTTCAAGTAGCGACTGTTGTATATCTGTGGGGTACGGGGGCGTAACCCTTTTTAGGGGGGGGGGGGGTAGAGTTTATTGGCAGTACACATGTGTACACAAGATTTTGGTGTGTGTGTGTGTATGCGGGGCATACCTAAACTATGCTTGTTCGTATGTGTGTGTATGCAGGGCATACCTAAACTGTGCTTGTTTGTATGTGTGGGCATGCGGGGCAAACTTAGCTGTGTAGTTGGTATGTGTCGGTATGCAGGGCATACTTAGTTATGCATTGGTATGTGCATTGGTGCACTTGTATGTGTGTTAAGTATCCTATGAGATACTTGGTTGCATGTGTTTATACACTTGCTTATGATGTATCCTGTGTGATACGTGTATGGTATTTTGATATGTATACTCATATACTTGACATAAAACGACAAACTTGTTAGCTCCGATGTGAGAATACAAGTAAGGGGGAGTAGAAACTCCAGTGATAATCATGATTTGTGACTCGGTATAAAACCGAGTATGTTTATGTGATATTGTGATTTGTGACTCGGTTGGAAACCGAGTATAAAAAAATTGGATATGAGAATCGGTATGAAACCGTTGGTAGCCTAGTGGAAGTTAAAACCTCTAGGAAATGGATGAGTGGTGAATTAAAGGAACTTAGTTCTATGGTTGAGATGAGTACAATCATTTGTGTCTATGACTAGATTAATAATACTAGTTGACTTGTGTATCTTTTGAACACAATGTGGCAGAAATCATGCAAAAATAAGATTAAAAACGGGTAAATAATTGATTGATTGAAATTGACGTGGGAGGTCGAACTTGATCCTGGTCTAATCAAGGGAAACCAAACACAATTTGGGGTGAGAGATAGTTCAACATTGACGCTGACCACGTCAGGGTTGGACGATTCTCAAAACTCCCTACAAGTGGACACATATATGAATAGAAAATGACATTAGATGTCCTGGAGACTTGTGACATCACCCAAAGAGCCGTGGACAGTAAAGTCCTTTGTCATTAGACCGATGTGTCTGCGGGTGATTATAGAGATAATGAGAAACTACCCAAGGAGCCGTGGACCTTAGAGTATGTTGTGCAAAAACTATATAACGAGGTATATAAATAAATGCAAGGAATAGGCAAGTGCACCTAATCGGTGTAGTACAACAAGTGTCGTATCCATAAGGAAATTGGTCCTAACTTCCTAGTCACGGTACTTAGTAATTGAAATGAAAATAGTAAATTGGGGTTTATCCGGCGGCAAGCTTGATTGTGTTGGTTGAGTAATTACAAGGACAACAAATAAACTAAAGGTGATAGTTTAATGGATTGGATGGAGAAGTACTTTGGGAATTTGGCAATCACCCAACCTACCTAGATATGCTAGCAACTCTTCTCATGCCATAATTGTCTTTTTAGAACAAGGATAATAACCCTCTAAACCAAAGATGGGTTAAGTCTTACTTAGTTAATTTTAGCCTTCAAAATCAATTAGGGCTAAACTCACTAAGTAGCATTAAGCAAGTTCTAGATAAAAGCCCCAAATTATACCCACTAATCCTAGGAGCATAAATCAAGGGTTCTCTCTTAATTTGGTCACAAACCCTAACTCAAAACCAAATTGTAGCAAGGGTTCACCAAGAATGCACTCAAGAGATCAATTTAAGAGCATTGAATGATAATTAAGAGATAAACAACTATATTGAGGCATAATCAAGATTCACAAGCACATTCTAGGGTTTGGGTTCAAAAACCCATCCCAAAGCACAATAGAGTTCTACTCAAGCATAGAGAAAAGAAAAACTAGAAAAAGGGAAGAAGAAGCCATTGATGGAGCTTGGAGGCTTTGGAGAAGGTGGGCTCTTCCTTCTTCTCTTCTTCATCTTCTTTCTCCTCTTCTATCTCCTTCTAGGAGTTTTCTCTCTCCTCTTGTGTGTGTGGAAGTGGGGAATGAAAGAATGTGTGAAAGTGTCAATTTTTCCCGTCTTTAAAATGACTTACTGGGAAAAAATCCCATCCGGACCGCCCCACAGGGGTGGTCCATGTCTGAGACGATTCCGGACGCTGGAATCAACCTAACCGCCTCACAGGGGCGGTCCTTCTGGGGCGGTCCACACCAGAAATGCTTCTTCTGCATCGAAATCGACCCGTTTGACCCCTTGTCTTTGACACACTCCTCAGGACATTAAAGCTCGGCCACAAAGTCTTGAGTGTCTCCCAAAAATCATTGCTTAATTGAGCTTTTACCTATATTTTAATCCAAACTGTATGAGTTCACCTATATTAACAAAATGCTCTATAAAGTGGTGAAATAGGTAAATAGTTGCATGAAATAAAGGTAAATAAAGACTTTATAATTACATCATTTCACCACTTATCAACTCCCCCACACTTATCTATTTGTTTGTCCTCAAGCAAAATTAGGAACCACATGAAGGAGGAATATTTAAAGCAAGCAAGTGTTTAAATGAATTCTTGGATTGATGTGAACAAAAAGGGTGGAAAAATTCATGGGGAGTGCAAACTAACCTAATCATGGTGACATGGGTGTGCTTAGGTGTGAGCCTCGATTTTAAACCCTATCCTATGTTGAATAAAGTTGATTGGGATCTAAACGGGTTTTAGGTCCACTTATAGCCTAAGATTAATAACTATGTCATATAACAATAATTATAAAACCTAAGCTAGCTCACTGGAACCTATTACGAGTCGCCACCTAATTTTAACCTAGATCAAATTAGGAAAGGAGAGTTCGGGTTCGGGGGCTTGATATTCGACTTAATTAGGGTTCAATTACTTTCATTACCCTTCCTAGGTCGTTTTTTCCTCTACTTGGTTTAATTACGGCTTATTACGAGTCGTTTTAACCTAAGTGCGCGGCTTCTTTTTTTTTTTTGTGTTTTTTAGCATTTTTTGACAGAAAATTAAAGTGGAAATTAAAATTACCTAAACTAGGGTTTCGGAGGCAGAATTAGGTCAAATTGTGTTTCCGTCCGTAGCCACGGACCTAATGTCCGAAACCACGGACCCCAGTTAACCTATATGAAATAAAGTCGAATTAACAGAAAACAGAAAATTGTAAAGTCCGGGGCCACGGACAGGCTGTCCGTGGGCCCGGACATTATCAGAAAACCTAAATTTTTAAAATTTAAAAATCCCGCCGCCGTCCGGGCGTCCGGGCTTACGGACAGTGAGTCCGGGACCCCGGACATGACGTCCGTGGGTGCGGACAGCCCTCGGACGGCGGCGTTGAGGCTGTTCCCGAAGGTGTTTTTTGGCTCAAATTTTATGGGTGCGTAGCCTGAAAGATGTACAAGACGTTAGTGATTGAAAGTTTTCAATTTGAAATCGAATTTAATGCGAAACTTAACGAACAAGTTAGAAGGCAGAACACAAACAAACCTTAATTCAGAAGCAAGGAAAATCAATTCGGTTAGCAATTTCAACCAGAATTGTATTTTGACCAGAAGGGTTAGAGAATTTGGTTTTTACCCTGTTTTATTTCGAAAACTTGTTGTTCCTTCACGTCGGGAATCTCTGAAAGCTTCGTTGGTGGCCGATCCGGTTCGACTTTGACCCGAGCTTCTGACCTCTTCTTCCTTGTGTTGTTAAGCACGTTTTGGTTCTGTATTTGTGGTGTTTTGATGCTTGGAAGTTCAATGAGAGAAGAAAGAATGTGTTTTTTGGTGATTTTGGGATGATTTCGGTAGAGTTTCGGTGTTGGGAGTGTTGAAAACGTGGAGGCAAGTAGACGGCTGTGTTTTTCTGACTATGGGGATCATCTACCCTGCCCTAGGTCGTTTTTTGGAAGGCCTTTTATAGAAAGAGCATGGCCAAGTTGATAGAACATAATTTTTATCTAAAACCTTGATTTTGTGCTCTAAGAGAATCTGATTTTTTAAAATATGTTGCAAGCCGATAAAAATTATGAAAATTTAACTGAAGGTAAAGAATGATTTTTAGGAATTTTGAGAGTTGGAATCGGGTTATTTTGTTAAATAACCGATTAGATAAAAATCTCACAATCTGGAATCTCCCAAAATTCATAACTTATTATTGGAAAGTCGAAATTACGAAATTCCAACGGCATTAGTCTCTAATAATCATCCTCTACCCTGTGTTAAAATTTCATGACATTTTGTTTTGATTTCGGTATTTCCAGAGGAGAGAGAAAATTGCAAAATGATTGAATTTCTCTTTTAAATTTTGGGATAAGGTTCCAAATAAAATAATTTCAGGTTTATGACTGTGTGTAGTCATGCTAACCATGTGACAATTTTATTTTAATTTTGAAAACCCTTTTATTTCTATTTTGAGGTTATTCATGTGTTAATTATTAAAGAAACTAGCTTATTAAAAGCTTAATTTCCAGAATAAATATTATCAGAAAATCATGAAATACCTTTCATAATGACTATGATATTTGGAAGTGTTTGGAGATAATGAACAAGTCATATGAAAATAGAAAATCCCGAGAATGTCCTTGGAAAATCCCATCGGTGCATTTTGACCATTTTGCCCTTTGTAACACGTATGCCTTAGAGACTACTCCGAGGGGGTTGAAATTTTGGGTATAACAGATTGCCCCCCGTCAACTGGACTTTGTAATGAAAGTGAGAAGGCTAGTTGATGCTTGAGTGATACCCCAAAATTTCAAATGTTTCCAAGACCCTGCATGTTATCGAAAACTGATAAATTGTGTCGACTATTCTAAGGCGCTGACTACCTATAATGATGATATGATGTCAAACTATTCTAAGATGTTGACTGCCTGCAAGTAAAGTGAAATGAAGCAATGTCAGCGGTTCTAAGGCGTTGACAACCTAAAATGTGGAAATGAGATAATGTCAAGCGATTCTAAGGCGTTGACAACCTAAAATGTGGAAATGAGATAATGTCAAGCGATTCTAAGGCGTTGACAACCTAAAATGTGGAAATGAGATAATGTCAAGCGATTCTAAGGCGTTGACAACCTAAAATGTGGAAATGAGATAATGTCAAGCGATTCTAAGGCGTTGACAACCTAAAATGTGGAAATGAGATAATGTCAAGCGATTCTAAGGCGTTGACAACCTAAAATGTGGAAATGAGATAATGTCAAGCGATTCTAAGGCGTTGACAACCTAAAATGTGGAAATGAGATAATGTCAAGCGATTCTAAGGCGTTGACAACCTAAAATGTGGAAATGAGATAATGTCAAGCGATTCTAAGGCGTTGACAACCTAAAATGTGGAAATGAGATAATGTCAAGCGATTCTAAGGCGTTGACAACCTAAAATGTGGAAATGAGATAATGTCAAGCGATTCTAAGGCGTTGACAACCTAAAATGAAATGATGTCAAGCTATTCTAAGGCGTTGACTACCTATAATGAATGAAATAATGTCAAGCTATTCTAAGGCGTTGACTACCTATAATGAATGAAATAATGTCAAGCTATTCTAAGGCGTTGACTACCTATAATGAATGAAATGAATGCAATGTGTTTAATGGAAGCAGGTAAGCTAAGGAGTGGTGTTAGGTCTTACTACGAGCCTAAAGGGATGACTCCAGGTCTTATGACGAACCTAAGGATGGTGCTAGGTCTTATGACGAGCCTAAAGTGAATGAATAAGGGAGGTCTTATGGGTGCCTGTAGGGTAGGCCTTATGGGTGCCTGAAAGGATTTGAATGTAGGGTAGGTCTTACGTGTGCCTAAAAGGATTGAATGTAGGGTAGGCCTTATGTGTGCCTAAAAGGATAGAATGTAGGGTAGGTCTTATGTGTGCCTAAGGTTTAGGGATGAGACTCATCTTAACTCAGTTGCTTATGGAGACTGAGATCCATCCTACTCGGTTGCTTACGGAGACCGAGACCCACTCTACTCGGTTGCTTATGGAGACCGAGACCCATCTAACTCAGTTGCTTATGGAGACTGAGACCCAATCTACTCTCGGTTGCTTATGGAGACCGAGATCCATCTAACTCGGTTGCTTATGGAGACTGAGATCCATTCTACTCGGTTGCTTATGGAGACCGAGATCCATCTAACTCAGTTGCTTATGGAGACTGAGATCCATTCTACTCGGTTGCTTATGGAGACCGAGACCCAATCTACTCGGTTGCTTATGGAGACCGAGACCCAATCTCTCTTTCTGGAGACCGAGATCCATCTAACTCAGTTGCTTATGGAGACTGAGATCCATTCTACTCGGTTGCTTATGGAGACCGAGATCCATCCTACTCGGTTGCTTATGGAGACCGAGACCCAATCTACTCGGTTGCTTATGGAGACCGAGATCCATCTAAATTGACCAGGCAAATGCAGTATGCTTGATGATGTGAGGATGCAAAACACGTTTTATGCAAATGATTGTCATTGTGATCAAATTGTTAAGGTTCCAAACATGGAGATGACAAGGTTTACCCGAGTATTGCAAAGTGAAATTGAAGTGCTTGCGAAAACCGAAAATTTGCACAAAGCAAGAAATAGCTGAAAATGTGCCAAACATGGCAATGCTTGAGAAAAACACTGTTAAGAAAGGAAAGCGAAATAATCATTTCCTGACTAAAGTTCCAGACCTGCAATTTTTTCTCAGAGGATGAACACGATACTAATGGAAATGTGTGGTGTTCATTGTGGTGCTGAAAGCTTTTGCTGGTGTTCAGGATTTATGACAAGCCTGGGGTTGGGGTGTGATTTTGGATGGTGATTTGGATTAAGATGAGCTGATGTTTTGTGGAGGTAAGACCAGTGACGGGCCTGAGAGTGTTTGTGTGGAGGTTAAGGCTTATGTGGGCATGTGTGGTATGATGTGAGGGTAAGGGCTTATGTGGGCCTACGTGGTAAGGGCTTATGTGGGCCTGCGTGGTGGTGTTTGTGGTGCCCACGCTTTGGGTTTCCGCTGGTGTTGTCATGGCAATTGTTGGAACCAACAATTGCCCCCAGTATGTTCCTTAAGGCAATCTGAGCTAGAGTTCATGGCAATCGATCGGAACGATCGATTGCCCCCAGTATTTTCTTTGATTAAACATGCGAACAAGTCTTATCCTCACATGGTCAAGGATTGTGTCTTGATGTGGTGCTTTACACTCAAAGTGTTTGATTCTTGCACTCGTTTCTCACCTACGGTCACAACTTCTTGACCATTGAATTTGATATTTGATGAATTTACGCATTCGATCTGTTACTTTCACGTGATTGGACACACAACTATCAAGTCGGAAGTCTTTAAGGCTTATAACGTGGCCATAGGGTGTGATGAAAGACAACGGGACCATGGAGGATATTTAGGTATGTGGAGCTTAAAAGGGGTGACCAAAGCTGCACCTTGCATCTTCTCTTGGATTCATCTCCCTTGTCTTGAAGTCGTCTAGCTGCTTCATGTTGACGTTGCTTTCGAGCTTCTGGACCTGGACTTTTGAAGTTGTCCTTTACACCTTTTCTCTTTTTGTCATTTGGATTTCTTCGAGGCACTTCGGGTTTGCCTTTTGTTTTAATCTTTCTTGGCTTTGCCTTCGGGGTTCTTGTGTTTCCCGGTTTTGGGCTTCGAGAGCTGTTTTGATGTGAGCTCTGTTGATCCTGTGTCACTTTGGGACCATTTGCGGATCACTTTGTCATGCTGATAGCGGCATTGCTTCTTTGGAATGATGGGAATGTTATCTGAGAGTCGGGCTCCTCGCTTCCTTTGGTCACCGGGTCGGTCATTCATCATTGGCCGGGTTATTTTGTGGAGTTCATAATGTCAAAAAGGGATATACGAAAGGCTCAGCGGGGGTACCTAGGGTTTAATGTCAGGGTTCACAAGCTTTTGGCTATGTGGTGCTGTACCTAGGCGCTTCGTCATTCCTGATAGTTGTGTATCCGCTCTTTGTTACTTTTCACAGGTCTAAGAGTAAATTCACAAATTGTCTCCTTCGGTCGGAGTTATGCCGTTTACCTCACCTTTGAATGTGGTCTTTCCGAAGTCGTGTAAAAATGACACGCCCGTTCGCTCATGGTTTTTCCGCTCGAGACACTCTCATGAGTTTCACTCAGAGACTAGCTCACACGCTTAAACGAAATATTAAAGACGACGGACCTGAGCTCAAATTGCCCCTAGTATTGATTTGGGGTTTATGACAACACTTAAACAGATGTAGAATTTGGACCGCTTTGTGGATTGTTTTAGATGTTCTGTGACGGTGTTTGGACGGACATGTTCACCCATTTGAAAAAAAACGAATCGTCTTGTTCTATTGCAAGAAGATGATTGTTTCACGTGCCTTTATCAAAACACGCATTCAAACCCTTTTTTTTGTTAGAAAAAAAAGCATTTATTTACGAAAAATTTGTACATGATTTTCTTAAAGATGTGAAGGATGCAAAAGCTTTATTAGTGGCAAATAAATTGAATAACACTAAGTACAAACATCGAAAAGTTACTCAAAGTATTCTAAAAAGGAAAACTGAATGGGAACGAAATATTCTAAAGTCTAAACTAAGAACTGTGAATTTAAAGTGATTTCTAACAAAAGCATTCTCCTAGATATCGTCGCATCGAAACCCCTGGTCAAAGAGGTCCTGGATCGTGTGCCTCAAAGCCTTGCAATCTTCAGTGTCGTGGCCAGGTAATTGGTGGTACCGGCAGAACTGACTTAGATTCCTTCCTTTCTGAGGGACCCCAGGCCGGGGGGTGAGAGGTTGTAGTATGCTTCGCTCTTGGAGCCTTTTAAAAGCCTGGCTCAACGGTCGGCCGATGTCTGTGAACTCTCTCTGACGGAGTTTCTTTCTAGGTGGCTCTGATGCTCCAATAGCCCAGCCTGATTCTCTTAGCCGTCGAACGGTGTTTACCTCATGCTGCCTGGTTCTCTTTTGGATGCCTCTTTGGACGCAAGCTGCTGTCCTTGAACCATTTCCGGTGTCTTCTGAGTCCCCAAGCTTTAATTCTCCCTTATGGATCAACTCCTCTAGGACACCAACTTGTCCCATCAGCAAGTCAAAACTAGGAAAGTATGTGAGTTTCAGCTTCTCATTGTATTGCTTTCGCATATTCTTGATTACCATTCGGATTTGCTCCTGTTCGTCCATATTTGTGAGCATAGCGGCTGCCTTCATCCTCCAACGCTTGACGAAGTCGGTCATTGATTCACCTTCTGTTTGTCGTGTGCTTGCAAGATCAGCCCTGGTGACTCCAAAACTTCTAGCGTACTCAAAATGATGCAGAAAGGCTTCACAGACCTCCTCGTATGTCTTGGTATTCATCCTTCGAGTTATGTACCAACGCTGAGGAGTCTCATCAAGATAGCGAGCAAATACCTTGGCCTTTTGCATATCGTTCAGCAAAAGGATAGACATTTCTCTATCGAACATTGCCAAATGAAGCTGTGGGTCGGAGGAACCCTTGTACAGAGGAAGTGTTGGCAGTTTCAACTTTGGAGGGAGATCGATCTCGGGATACAATCCAGTGGAAAAGTAATCAAAACCGGCCGGCTTGTTGGCCTTCTCCATGCGCTCAATCTTTTTCAGCATCTCATCGAATTCTATGGCTAACCGAGCATCCGTGCTGATTGGAATTCCTCCTTCTGCCATTCTCGGGATATAGGCCTACCTGTTTCCAAGGTGTCCATTATTAGCTGGCAAAAGGAAGTGGGCCGAATGATACTAGGGCTAAAATGACGTTTCACAAGGTAGATCGAAAACCAAAACAGGCTTATACTGAAAGGAAGTGGGCCAGGATGCCCAGAAAATGAGGTGTTTGGGATGGAGTACTTTTAGACTGGAATTTGGACTGAAATCTAAACGGATGGCTTTGATTGTGCCTAAGAGGTGACACCTGGATCTATGATTTTGGCATAGGGCCATGACAAGAAGTCTACCTAGATTGGAATGAGCCCTTGGGCCGGAATGTGTTTGGGCCTGAAGTAAAGCACATGAGCTGGAATGGTCCCTAAATCACGAATGGGTCTAACTTTCTTTGGGTCAGAGAAGGTGGTTTCTAAAAAAGATTTTATTTCAAGGACTTGTGAGTTATTTCAAGTTCAGGTGAATTTCTTTTTTATGGGCCTAGAACTAATTGGATAATTCAAATTGGGCCAGAAGAGAAATTACCTAAATCTAAACTTTTGGGCCGAGACCCAAACTACTCACATGTTAAACCAAACAGGGCCTCCGGGCCGCAAACAAATAGAGCTGTCAATTCGTGTTGGGCTAGGTTGATGTAGGAGAAATTCCTATCAATCTCTAGGCTGGGTAGTGGGCCGACCACACAAGCAAGCAAGGCCCACACAAATTCAACATGTCCTCACTAGATGTTTAAATTGAACCGGGTATGGATCGATCCGGAGAGGTGCTTGGGGCGTGGGCCCAGGTCACCACAAAGGAATAGGGCTTGCACGCTATTCTCTTTGGGCTTCCCCACTCTTTTCACATCACCTGAAGGTATGCGTCTACGGTCGGGTCTTTGACTGACCAAACAAAGGGCTAGGTAAGGGCACTGCCAGGAAAACGCTTGGGGCTAAGGCCCAGGTATTAAGGGGGTGTGGTTAGACGACACCCTCCTCTTTTCCCCCGCTTATTCAAACGGGTCCCGGGGTAAAACTGGTTTGCGTGGACCCTCGTACTCATATGATGCAAAGGTGCAGGAATTAAAGTGCGCACAAAGGTAAACAAACAATGTAATAAAGCCACAAATAAACATTTTTCGAGTTAAGCCCTCTTTCTTAAAATTAAGCAAGTTAAAATTAAGAAGTTTGTCCCCAGCAGAGTCGCCAGTCTGTGAGCCTCGATTTTAAACCCTATCCTATGTGGATTAACTTGATTGGGATCTAAACGGGTTTTAGGTCCACTTATAGCCTAAGATTAATAACTATGTCATATAACAATAATTATTAAAACCTAAGCTAGCTCACTGGAACCTATTACGAGTCGCCACCTAATTTTAACCTAGATCAAATTAGGAAAGGAGAGTTCGGGTTCGGGGGCTTGATATTCGACTTAATTAGGGTTCAATTACTTTCATTACCCTTCCTAGGTCGTTTTTCCTCTACTTGGTTTAATTACGGCTTATTACGAGTCGTTTTAACCTAAGTGCGCGAGCTTTTTTTTTTGTGTTTTTAGCATTTTTTGACAGAAAATTAAAGTGGAAATTAAAATTACCTAAACTAGGGTTTCGGAGGCAGAATTAGGTCAAATTTTGTTTCCGTCCGTAGCCACGGACCTAATGTCCGAAACCACGGACCCCAGTTAACCTATATGAAAATAAAGTCGAATTAAACAGAAAACAGAAAATTGTAAAGTCCGGGGCCACGGACAGGCTGTCCGTGGGCCCGGACATTATCAGAAAACCTAAATTTTTAAAATTTAAAAATCCCGCCGCCGTCCGTGGGCGTCCGGGCTTACGGACAGTGAGTCCGGGACCCCGGACATGACGTCCGTGGGTGCGGACAGCCCTCGGACGGCGGCGTTGAGGCTGTTCCCGAAGGTGTTTTTGGCTCAAATTTTATGGGTGCGTAGCCTGAAAGATGTACAAGACGTTAGTGATTGAAAGTTTTCAATTTGAAATCGAATTTAATGCGAAACTTAACGAACAAGTTAGAAGGCAGAAACACAAACAAACCTTAATTCAGAAGCAAGGAAAAATCAATTCGGTTAGCAATTTCAACCAGAATTGTATTTTGACCAGAAGGGTTAGAGAATTTGGTTTTTACCCTGTTTTGATTTCGAAAACTTGTTGTTCCTTCACGTCGGGAATCTCTGAAAGCTTCGTTGGTGGCCGATCCGGTTCGACTTTGACCCGAGCTTCTGACCTCTTCTTCCTTGTGTTGTTAAGCACGTTTTGGTTCTGTATTTGTGGTGTTTTGATGCTTGGAAGTTCAATGAGAGAAGAAAGAATGTGTTTTTGGTGATTTTGGGATGATTTCGGTAGAGTTTCGGTGTTGGGAGTGTTGAAAACGTGGGAGGCAAGTAGACGGCTGTGTTTTCTGACTATGGGGATCATCTACCCTGCCCTAGGTCGTTTTTTGGAAGGCCTTTTATAGAAAGAGCATGGCCAAGTTGATAGAACAGAATTTTTATCTAAAACCTTGATTTTGTGCTCTAAGAGAATCTGATTTTTTAAAATATGTTGCAAGCCGATAAAAATTATGAAAATTTAACTGAAGGTAAAGAATGATTTTTAGGAATTTTGAGAGTTGGAATCGGGTTATTTTGTTAAATAACCGATTAGATAAAAATCTCACAATCTGGAATCTCCCAAAATTCATAACTTATTATTGGAAAGTCGAAATTACGAAATTCCAACGGCATTAGTCTCTAATAATCATCCTCTACCCTGTGTTAAAATTTCATGACATTTTGTTTTGATTTCGGTATTTTCCAGAGGAGAGAGAAAATTGCAAAAATGATTGAATTTCTCTTTTAAATTTTGGGATAAGGTTCCAAATAAAATAATTTCAGGTTTATGACTGTGTGTAGTCATGCTAACCATGTGACAATTTTATTTTAATTTTGAAAACCCTTTTATTTCTATTTTGAGGTTATTTCATGTGTTAATTATTAAAGAAACTAGCTTATTAAAAGCTTAATTTCCAGAATAAATATTATCAGAAAATCATGAAATACCTTTCATAATGACTATGATATTTGGAAGTGTTTGGAGATAATGAACAAGTCATATGAAAATAGAAAATCCCGAGAATGTCCTTGGAAAATCCTGCATCGGTGCATTTTGACCATTTTGCCCTTTGTAACACGTATGCCTTAGAGACTACTCCGAGGGGGTTGAATTTGGGTAAACATTAGGGCAAATAAAAAGATAGATTTTCGGGGTATGATCTAGAGTGCTTTGATGTTTTTAACGATTATGGAACTTGGAGAACTTTTACCATGGCCAACTTCTCTCAAGTATGGGCATTGAGGATAAAACAAAAGGAAAAATAGAGATTTGCAATTTAGTTCACTTTTGCAACAAGAGAAGAGGAGAAGATAACTAGGCGTTTTGCCGTTGCATTCAAGAACACTCAACTCTCATTTGTGTTGGTTACCAATGGTGTCTCTCAAGTTCCTTTTTTCTTAAAAATTTCACATGGAAGCACCCCTTAGCAATCCCTAGATGAGAAGACAAAAAAAACCCCTAAGCATTCAAAATTCACCAGAGATAAGGTCATAAGGTTGCACTGCATTTACATGCTCCTCAAGAGAGAATTTTTGACAAAAATTGTGAAGAAATCCAAGACTTCATAAGGAAACTTGTTTCCTAAAAATATAACTCCTAAATGGAAGCAAAATATAAGTATATGAAGTTGAGCAGTGCACAAAAAGAAAAGGTCAATTCCCCCACACTTGAATTGGACAATGTCCTCATTGTTCGACACTAAAACCGGGGAGAAATAAAGAGGACCTTTTCGACGCACATAACACAGAGCTAACAAAAGTGTAATGCATCGTAAAGCGGTTAAAGAGTTAGAGAACTAATACTCCCCTGAGAAGGTGTAACACCCTTACTACACACTTAACATTAAATGAAATCGCAACAGAAAAACAACTAAACAATAACTAAACGATTCGATGCTACAACGCCGTCAACCACCCACGCGGTTAACAAGGTAGAATAAATACAAGTGTACCGGTCTGATGATCAGACTCCCGAGCATTAGGTACTAACAACCATATATTTACATAACCAACATACCGAGTGTTTAATACAAACCGTCACTGTAAACCGTACACATGAACTCCACTGTCAGCTGTAACGATCGTCACTGTAACACGAACAGTACCAAAATATAATGCCACGGGAGCACAGGCGCATCCCGGGCTCAACATCCAAAATAACCAAAAGTAATTGTGCAGCCTAGAATCTATAGCCATTCCGCTTCCCCGATCCTCATCCTGCAGTAAACATATGGAGCCCCCGAGGGGGTCAGCAACCCTTGGCTGGTATGGTTAACGCGCAGCCCATCGGCTACCGGGATACGCGCAACTAATTGTCATGATGACATGGCATTCATTTTAACATATAACATATACATATGGCATAGCAATAATATTGCATAGCACAACATCACATACATAGTGAATACCTTTCCACAAAACAAACCAAGAAGGTTTAAAACATAAGAAGCCTAGAGAATGGTTCACCCTCATGTTAAGCTTGTTACACACACTCATTACCGTTCTGTTAGTCGAACGAGTAACTTAAGTCACAGATGGTTCGGATATAGTGACCCGACCACACCACACAAACACATGCCACTAAACCGATCATAAGTCAGAATAGGTAAGCTTTGGAGGAAGCTAGCGGGAGATCGAACGCCAATTAAAGGAGAACAATCTTAACATCATAAGAGTCAAATCTGATACAGATATCTACTCTTAAACTTACATGCATGACCGGACAACCGGATTCCTCACTCCCCAATTAGCACTTGTTAGAAGTTCAACAGTGGAACTTAACAACAATTCACAAGCAAGTGGTAAGTCATGTTAGACACACACAAGGGAAATGAGTCACGTCATAACATCACAATAGTATACACGACTGTAAACTCATTACATGGTTAAGTCTTATAACGTCATAAACACTCAAAAAAACAAACAACACACAAGCCGGTGTAAACCGGTAGGCAACAGACTGCAAGAAAACCATACCTTGGTCCTTGCTTCGATTGATTTTCATCGTAGGCCACTCCTATACATAATTAATAATGTCGGTTAATTAACTTACTAAACTTCAAATTTACTAAGTGTTTAACATGGTTATATGACATGTTTTAATGCTTAAACTTATCCTTGATTACCTACATTATACCCCCTAGGGTTAACTACTTAAACTACACTTTGTTTGTTTTTTTTTACAAATTTTGGTCCGATCGACCTTACCGACCGACCTTACACAAGGTCGGTCCATTCCAGAACACAATTACCGTTAAAAATTCTACGCGACCTTGCAAGTTCGGTCCACAAGTTCGGTCTATTCCCGAGAGTTTTTCCCCTTTGAAAACTCAGGCCCGACCGATCTTGGCAAGCCCGGTCGCAAGATTGGTCGATTCCCGAGACTCACTTGCGTACAAAAAATTTAGGCATGACCGACCTTGTAAGTTGTCCCAAGGTCGGTCTATTCCAGAGACTCAATCCGTACTAAAAATCCATGCCCGACCGACCTTGCAAGTCCGGTCCCAAGGTCAGTCCATTCCAGAAACCATTTCTCGCAGGGTAAACTGGGCTCGACCGACCTTGCAGGTCCGGTCCCCAAGGTCGGTCTGCTCCAGACCCTTGTTTTTAATTGCCCATTTAACTCCAAACTTCCCTACATATATCTAGTATGTTCCAACCTTATTTGGGCACTTCAAACACACCTCAAGACCTCCATTAAACTCCTTAAATCATTCACTAAAATCCTCCTCAAGCATTACACAAACTCTTATAAAAAGGTTTACACTTGTAATGTTTTTCACTAAGTTCCTATGTGGTGTTTCATACCTATAACTTCCATCTCCCAAATGTTTTTCTCACCACTACAACATCATCTCCCAAGCATCTTTTCTTCCTAACCAAACTCCTTGAATATCTCTACAAGTTATAGCTCCTCCATACAACAAATCACTTCTCCTTATTCACCAACATTGCACAAGTCCTAAACACAATCTCACCATGATCTTGAAGTATCCCAAAACACTCATTTGCACTCAAATCCTCTAAAATAATGCTTAAGTCCCTTTTACACCTTAAAATACCTTAATGCATGTTTCTTTCACTAGTAGAACACTTAACCATTCTAAACACTTCCTAACTTACCAAAACTCATTTTAAACACCTAAAGCTTCTTATACATTATCTGAATTTCGACATGGGTTATCCTAGAACATTACCATGCCAAAACACATTGTTTTCACCATTAACATCCAAGAACACTAAAATCCATCAAGAACATTCTTGTACACAAAACTTCACTCATTAACACTACATCACAATATAATGCAAATTTAAATTGCATGGCACTTAGGCCCTTAAATAGCATGGCTCTTAGGCCCTTAAGATGCACAAACCATAAACACTGAATTTCCAAATTATTTGCCTTTGACCTGCAAATGCACTCAACAACCACATATGCCTTTTTACTAGTCTCCTTGAGGACATTTATTAAGTCATTCACCATTGGCTTTAAGTAGTTTTAACAAGCAATATAGGCTCATTCTCCTAAGACTTTAAAAACTACATTAGATTAGCACATTTACCTCTTTTCCTCACAACTTCTTTCTTGTTTCCTTGACTAAATCGGCAAGGCTTTTAGTTGCTTGTCAACTTCTAATAAATATACAAAGAATGTAATGAGTATACAAGCTTTATGCTTCATCTCATTGTAAACCCTAGGTTATACATTGTTTTAAAACATTACGATAGTTGTTTTACCTTGGTATTTGAAGTGAGTTTGAATATGTACCAAGAGAGGACTCCACCAAGTCCTTGAAAGGTTGAAATGAAGCTAGAACAAAGCAATATAAAGAACCCCATCAATGGTGATTCTCGGTCAACATCAAAACAAGAAGGAAATGGAGTTTTGTATTTGAGTTTCCTTACCTAGAAGCAAAGGAGAACAATAATATGTGAAAAGATGAGCTCAAGCTCCTCCCATGGAGATTCCTCTTGGCACCGAAATGGAGCTTTGGAATTTGAAAGGATTGAAGTCGAAGAGCTTGGCTAAGGAAAAGAGAATGGGGTCTTAGTTTTGATTTGGCAAAGTGAGCTAGGAATTACAAGTGATGAAGATGGAGAATGAGGGTGGTGGTGCTGTTGCAAAATCAGAAATGAGAGAAAGAAGGAAGGTATAAGACGGTGGGAATGCAAGGAATGAGAGAATGAGTTTGAAGTTTGCTTTTAAAAGATATTATATGTTAAAGCAAATAGTAACCTAGTAGTCATCTTTTATTTGTTAAACAAGCTAACAAGAGTGGTGACTCACCACTAAGAAAACCGGCCCCCTTAATGTACTTAGGGGTATTTTAGTCCTTGTTGACCAATTCAATTACTTATATTGACATATGTTATAAACTTGCTTATTTATTACTATTCATTAAAACAAGGCACATAGATGTGAAAATTTGATTCCCATTGATATAGACTTCCAAATGTGATACTAAGTAGTACACATATTAATTAAAGAGTAATGATGGACATTTAGCCATTCAAAACTCATTTAAAAGACAATTTTTCAAAAATGTGCTTTAAGACTCCTTAAAGCACATTTTGTGTTTTAATGTGTTTTCAAGCTTGGTTTTCTTTGGTAATTGGTTTAATATGTTCATTAGTATAAATAAGGTCTTGGTAAGCTCACTAGGTCTTAACCAAGCTTATCCCAAGCTTAGAGCACATTTTAGCCCTAATTGACTTTAAGGTATTATTGTGTTTCCTACGGTAAATTGTTTACTAATGTTTCTAAGACTCTTTTAGTCTTAATATACCATATTTAAATGCTTAAACAACATAATAAGGTTTGGGGTATTTCAATCTACCCCCTTAAAAGAACTTTGTCCCCAAGTTCACACTTCCACATATCCTAAATATTAGAAAAGGACACAGG
This sequence comes from Limonium bicolor, assembly GCA_023374045.1. Taxonomy (NCBI): domain Eukaryota; kingdom Viridiplantae; phylum Streptophyta; class Magnoliopsida; order Caryophyllales; family Plumbaginaceae; genus Limonium; species Limonium bicolor. The sequence goes on along the minus strand of CM041778.1, from coordinate 249,069,798 downwards.
ATTTCTCATAAAACAATACTTCCATAACAACATTACACAACATAACATAACATCGGACACAAGGTCCAAATAACATAACATCATTCAAACACAACGGTCTGTAACATAACAACATAACATAGACGATGTATTAAATACACGTCGTACACACATAACCGAAACGGCTCTACCCCCCTTAAAAGGGTACGCCCCATACCCTATACACATAAACACTAAGAAGTAAACAATGACGGGTACTTGCCTTCATCTTAGCTTCCAGCTCCCAAGTGGCCTCCTCGACGTCCTGGTTAGACCAGAGAACCTTCACCAGTCTCACAGACTTATGGCGAGTGTCTCGAGTCTTAGTATCCAGAATCTGTACCGGAGTCTCCACTGATCGCATGGTCGTCTCTAAGGTTAGACTTTCAGGCTGAAGCACATGAGACGGATGAGACATATATTTCTTCAACTCGGCGGGTAAATCAAGTCTGTAAGCTACCGGGCCGATCCGCTCCGTCACAACATAAGGCCCCACATATTTTGGGCTCAACTTGCCTTTCTGGCCAAAACGAAATACTCCCTTCATGGGGGATACCCTAAGAAATACCTGATCGCCCACGGCGAACTCCAGGTCACGTCTGCGCACATCGGCGTATGATTTCTGCCTATCCTGAGCTGACTTCATGTTAGCCCGGATTTGGCGTACTTCTGCTTGAACTTGTTCCAAATACTCTGGTCCTATAATGACCGTCTCACTCGACTCATCCCAGCATAATGGCGTGCGGCATGGTCTACCGTACAAAGCCTGGAAGGGAGACATCTTGATCGAAGCATGGTAACTGTTGTTGTAGCTAAACTCGATCAGATGTAACTTGTCAATCCAGCTGGTATGAAAATCAACTGCACATGCACGTAACATATCCTCAAGTGTCTGGATGGTGCGCTCACTCTGACCATCAGTCTGTGGGTGGAACGCTGTACTTAGCTTCAGCTCGGTACCAAGCGCTTCCCGTGTGGATTTCCAATACCTTGAGAGGAATCTGGTATCCCTGTCAGACACAATTGTTTTTGGTACCCCATGATGTCTTACAATCGATCTTTGTCGAAGAGCTCTACTAGTTTTGCCACTTTCCAGGTGTCCTTCATCGGTATGAATCGAGTCACCTTGGTCAGTCGGTCAACAACAACCCAAATCATATTCAACCTCCCCTTGTAGGCGAAAGCCCTACTACGAAGTCCATTGAAATGTCATGGAACTTCCACTCAGGCACTGGCATTGGCTGTACCATACCACCAGGCCGTCGGTGCTCAAACTTGACCTTTTGGCAAGTGAGACACCTCAATACATAATCATTTACATCCTTTTTCATTCCAGTCCACCAAAAATAACGTTTCATACCCTTGTACATCTTTGAAGCTCCGGGGTGAATCGAAGTCGTAGAACAATGGGATTCACTTAGTATGCGCTCCTTCAGTCCAGCGCTACTCCTCGGAATACACAGTTGGCCATTCAGCCTAATCAGGTCATCATCATGGAGTCGGAAGTCGTACTTCTGACCCTCAAATGTGCCATCAATAAGCTTCTGCCTGATCTCCAACATATACTAATCCGTCATCTGAGCACTCCGCACCTCTTCAACCAAGCCAGTATGAGAGACTAGCGAATGGAGAGAGTGTGCTCGGCGACTCAATGCGTCAGCTACCACATTTGCCTTACCCTCTTTGTACTGTAAATTGATGTCGTAGTCGTTTAAGAACTCGACCCACCTTCTTTGTCTCATGTTCAACTCCTTCTGAGTGAACAAGTACTTTAAACTTTTGTGGTCAGAAAAAATTGTCACACTTACCCCATACAAATAATGTCGCCATATCTTCAATGCGAAGACAATGGCACCCAGTTCTAAATCGTGGGTAGGGTAGTTCTCTTCATGCTTCTTCAGCTGTCGGGAGGCGTATGCTACGACCTTCCCGTGTTGCATCAACACACAACCCATACCTCTGCCTGATGCGTCGCAATAGACCTCAAAACCATCTGGACCGTCTGGTATAGTCAGGACTGGTGCAGATGTCAGAGCATCCTTGAGACTCTGGAAAGAACTCTCACAGTGACTGTCCACTCGAATGGTGCATCCTTCTTCATCAAGGAAGTCATCGGCTTCGAGACACTGGAGAAGTCCTTCACAAACCTCTTATAATATCCTGCCAGACCGAGGAAGCTCCTGATATCGGTAACTGTCTTCGGCCTAGGCCAGGTGTGCACTGCATCAATCTTTTCCGGATCAACAGCGATCCCGGCCTCAGAAATCACATGACCAAGAAAGGATACTTGGTTCAACCAAAATTCACACTTTGAAAATTTAGCATACAACTGATTCTTTCTCAGTGTGTTTGTAACACATTTCTTAGGTGGCTTTCACGCTCACCTCTCATTTCGAGTACACAAGAATATCGTCGATGAAGACTACCACTGACTTGTCCAACTGATCTTGGAACAAGCGGTTCATTAAGTCCATGAACTTAGCTGGTGCATTGGATAAACCAAACGGCATAACCGTAAACTCATAATGTCCATATCTTGTTCTGAATGTGGTCTTCTCAATGTCACTGTCACGGATGGCAATCTGATGGTATCCGGATCGTAGATCTATCTTGGAGAATACTGATGCTCCTTTCAACTGATCAAATAGGTCGTCAATGCATGGTAAAGGATAACGGTTCTTCACCGTAACTGCATTCAGCTCACGATAGTCGATACACAGGTGGATACTACCGTCCTTCTTCTTCACGAAGAGGACCGGCGCTCCCCATGGTGAAACGCTAGGGCAGATAAACCCCTTGTCGAGTAGGTCTCTCAGCTGCTCCTTGAGCTCTGTCATCTCTGCTGGAGCCATACGATAGGGCGCCTTCACAATTGTCCGGTGCCCGGAACCAAATCAATCTCAAACTCAACTTCCCGTGCTGGCGGCATGCCCGGCAGTTCCTTAGGAAATACATCAGGAAACTCCGACACTACCGGCACATCTGGGCTAAACTCTGGGTCTCTCTCTATGTCCTGGACATAGCAGAGGTATACATCATTCCCTCGTCGTAATTCACGATACATGGCCATGGCGGTGATGATCTGAGTCGAAGGCTCCCTGGGCCTCTGGCGGTAAGATATTGTAACCCCAGACGGACTCCGAAGAAGCAGACAATGCTCGGTACACAGGATTCTGCCCTTGTACCGCTCCAACCAGTTCATCCCGACAATCACATCAAAAACCAAGTCCGTCGAACTCTATCAAGTCGATCGGAAACTATTCATCACGAATTCGTACAACAACATCTCGGTGGTAGCGGGTACATCTGATCCGCTCTTTCGACGGGAGAGTGACTAGAAAGTCTGGCATCTCTTCACCGTCTAACCCCAGCCTCTTCGCAAAAGATAGCGAAATAAATGTATGTGAGGCTCCGGAGTCGAACAAGATCGAAGCGTCCAAGCCATTGACTGGAAAGGTACCGGTGAGGATTGTGCCGCTCTTGCCGGCTTCTGCCTCATTACAAACGCCCAGTATACCTCCCGTTCCGAGTGCACAGCCTAATCCATTGGCAAATTAATAAGTATTTGGTGATAACACGGTTGATATACTTCGAACAACTCCACTTTATTGATTAACACTCCCTTCACATCATAAGTCGATTACATTGTAAACTTAGCTAGATATAGCATTCCTAACATACAACTGGCTTAACACATTACATAATTATACAAGGCTTTAAAACTGTCTGAAGGTCAAATTCAAACGTCCGGGTTTCATGTGTGTGGCATTGATCACTGCCGACGGTGCGGTATTCAGTTTGATCTTCCTGACGCCATGATATAGCATCCTTGACTGCCCACCCATGATTAGTACATCTCCTGATTTCAACACTAACTTCTTTGCGAGATCATCACGCTTCTGCTCGCCATATATAAACACTACGGTATCACTGTTATACCCAAAATTTCAACCCCCGGAAGAGAGTCAATACTAATAGGCTAGTAGCGAGGATTCCCAGTTCGATCGGCACATTTCAGAGTACTAGGGACAGCTTAGTCATCTCTAGGGGCATTTTTGTAATTTGTCAAGGCTCCTAAGCCCCCTATAGGCTTTCTCTCTCCTCCAAATAAGGGTTAAATCAATTCAAAATGATTTGAAATTTTAACCCATGATAGAGGATGACATTTTAAGCATAATGGCGTTGGAATTTTGATTTTTCGAATTTCCAATAATTTTCTAGCAATTTTTGATTGAATCTGACGAGAAATTGAATTTAAAAATATTCCAATATCCAAAAAATTCGATTCCACTTTATAAAAATCATAAATATCATCCTTTACCCATGTGTAAAATTTCATAATCAAATTCCTTTTGGAAGCCCTTGAGCTAAAACGTCAGTAAATCTCGGTTTTTACCGGATTTTTCTATCTTTAAGGAAGCCTATATAAGGAGCCTTATCCCTTGATCAAATCAGAACCTCAAGAACCCTAGACTCTCAAAGAAGGCAGCCGTCTCTTTCTCTTCACGTTTTGAACTCCAGAGCCACAATCAAACACCGAAATCTCACCAAAATCAACACTAAAACACATTTTTCGACTCCCACAACATCATCCATCATCAAACCCTCACCAAAACAGCACCAAAATGTGAAGAACATCAAGAACAACAAGGAGTCAGAAGCTGGGTTCGAAGTTCTTCCGGATCCGCCATCAACGAGGCCTCCAAAGAATCCCGACGTGAAGAAACACCACGAATCTGAAGGTAAAACAGGTTATAACTCTACTTTTCTAACTCCCCACAACCTCATTAACTCTCTGTTAAATTTTGAGCTCAAAACAACCCTTTTCGACTTCTGTATAGCTAATTACTTTTGCTTCTGCCTTGTTACTTGTTTATCACGTTTCGTACATGATTCAACTTCAAACTGCAATCTTTCAATTACTAACATATTATACATCTTTCAGGCTACACGTGCATAAATTTTGAGCCGAAAACACCTTCGGGAACCACCATAAAACCCCCGTCCGTGGGTTGTTCGGGATCTCGGACCTATGGTCCGGGACCACGGACGGGTTGTTGTGGCCATGGACACCCACGGACGGCGGCGGGGGTTTAAAATTTTAAAAATTTAGGTTTCACTAAACTATGCCGGGCCTACGGACATCCTGTCCGTGGCCCCGGACTTTTCAAATTTTGTTTTCTGTTTAATTCGACTTTTATTTTCACATAGGTTAATTAGGGTTCGTGGTTACGGACATTAGGTCCGTGGCTACGGACGGAAAAAAAAAATTTGACCTAATTTCACTTTAATTTTCTGTCAAAAAAACATTAAAAAATAAAAAAAAAACAAAAGCGCGCACCTAGGTTAAAAAAAACTTTGTAGAAAGCCGTAAATAAACCAAGTAGAGGAAAAACGACCTAGGAAGGGTAATGAAAGTAATTTGAACCCTAAATAAGTCGAATATCAAGCCCCCGAACCCGAACTCTCCTTTCCTAATTTGATCTAGGTTAAAATTAGGTGGCGACTCATAATAGGTTCCAGTGAGCTAGCTTAGGTGTTAATAATTATTGTTATATGACATAGTTATTAATCTTAGGTTATAAGTGGACCTAAAATCCGGTTAGATCCTAATCAGCCTTAATCAACTTAGGGTAGGGTTTAAAATCGAGGCTCACAATCACCAATGGACCAAGACACCACGGGTACTCCCTTACTTAGAGACTCGGGTGAGTCATCCTTATCTTGGTGTAAACCTAATCGTCCACCTTTCTAGTAGAAGTTCACAATACATAAATCTGCTTTAACACTTGGTATTGAATCTGATTCAACTTGCTGAGCAATTCCCATGGCGTGGTTAACGACAGCAAGGAACTCCTCAGGTATCATCGGTACCGTTGCCCCATCTTCAGCTCGCACTTCTTGATATGTCTTGGTGTAAGGATTCCAGTCCTTACCCATGCACATCATCTTCAATTTCATTCTCGATCCACTCGGGTATTCGGGTGTGTAGAAACCTCCGGGTGCTGCTCCAAGTTCGTTGCATCTTCTGATGATGTGGATTTGTGCTTCCGGTGTCAGGTATCCATTTAAAAGTATCATACCTGGTTGGATGACCTGACATTGCTCCATTGGAAAGTCGGTGATGTTGATGGTGGTTTCTTCAGGGTTTGGTGTGGGTGGGATTGGATAACAAATATTGAAGGTTCCTAGATTTCCAAATTACCTATTTTAGGTGATTTTCACATTATACTTTAATTCTTTACTCACATGGTAGTACACTTGGACTCACTAACGCACATGCATGAAATGCGGTACGCAATCACTTATTTCACTCAACAGTTTAGGCAGTACCTGGTCTAGTAGAGGGCCTTGGCACTCAGACCGGTCCACCACACTCAGGGCGGCCTTGCTAGGTCCCGAACCTTTCCCCTTCTGGGAATCAGTGTTCCTCTGATCTGTAGGTGGCTGGTTAGCCGACTTCGGGCCATCGATGGTGGTCGCTGTGGCCTTACCCTTCCACTGCCCCTTGGGCTTGTTGACTCTGCTGTTGGGGTTCCGGTAACACTCATAGTCACGGTGACCCCACTTCTCGCAGTAGCGACACTGCACGTCATTTCCCTTGCAGTCTTTGCCGGGGTGGTCTCCGTTACACCACTTACAGTAGTAGTGGCGCTCCGGTCTAGAACCCGCGCTAGCTGCTATCATAGTACACAATCAATACCTACTTCATAACTTAACAACATACTCTTCAACTTGACACACATGATTAAATAATTACCCTTAGCGGGTAAGAGCGTAGGGGTTTCGCCGCATATGCGTACGTGAGCTTCAGTGGCTCCTCAGCAGTGGTGGTCTGGGCTTGGCCCTTGTCACCCTGGTGCTGATTCTTCTGGGGCTGGGGGTAAGACTTCTTCTTCTTCTTTCCTCCCCCGTACCCCTGCGGACTCTGGCCCTCGCTCGTGGCCTTGCGCTTGTGCGCATTCTCCTCGTCCCTCAGACGGACGGTAATCTCAACCTTGGCAGCGGCATGATAGCACTCCTGTAAGGTAGTATACTCAGCTGGCCCCATCCCATAGCGAAGACGGTGGCTGAGACCGTTGTAGAAACGGTTTTCCAGCACCCGGTTCGAGTATCCCAGGTCCGGTAACAGGTGGATAAGGCCGGTGAAGGCAGTGTAGTAGTCATCGACCGACATCTTATCCCCCTGCCTCAGACTATCCAGCTCTAGGCGCTTGGCCTCTTGCACATGCACAGGATAATACTTGGCTCGCAGCAGAGCCGTATACTCTCTCCAACCAAACTGAGGATCCGCCATCCGGTCCTCTCTCACAAGCTTCCACCAACTTTGTGCCGAACCCTTCAGGTAGTAAGCGGCAAGACGGACCTTGGCCCCAACAGGCACACCAAGGTCTCGTAGGCGGTCTCCAACTCGGAGATGTACGCCTCCAGCTTACGAGGGTCGGTCTTCCCATGAAACGACGGGGGTCTCAAATCTGCTAACGCCTTGACCCAGTTGGTCTCTCGTGGCGGGTGGCGGTGGTGGTGAACTTCGGGCTGTTGCCCCTGCTGAATTGCAGCTACTAATTGTGGGACCATCTGGGCTACGGCGGCCGTAACAGCGTCGGCCATGACTTGCGCCGTAGGGTTCTCCCCCTGGTTCCCAGTATCACCAATGCCGCGCCCGCGGCCTCGACCTCGTGGTCTACCTGACATCTGAATTCACACGAACACTCATTAGCATTGTGCTTGCACACTTATCGGTTCCAACGGTTGTAACGTCTTCCCGACAACAAGGTATCTCCACACTTATTAGTGGTTAACCTTTACATAACTGCTCACTTAGGTAACTGTGGTTAGGTTTCCTAACTCGGTATATTCCTAAGCTCGGTATTCTAGTCATCAGAGCGATACTTCGCTCTGATACCACTTTTTGTAACACCCCTACTACACACTTAACATTAAATGAAATCGCAGCGGAAAAACAACTAAAAACAATAACTAAACGATTCGGTGCTACAACGCCGTCAACCACCCACGCGGTTAACAAGGCAGAATAAATACAAGTGTACCAGTGATGATCAGACTCCCGAGCATTAAGTACTAACAACCATATATTTACATAACCAACATACCGAGTGTTTAATACAAACCGTCACTGTAAACCGTACACATGAACTCCACTGTCAACTGTAACGATCGTCACTGTAACACGAACAGTACCAAAATATAATGCCACGGGAGCATAGGCGCATCCCGGGCTCAACATCCAAAATAACCAAAAGTAATTCTGCAGCCTAGAATCTATAGCCATTCCGCTTCCCCGATCCTCATCCTGCAGTAAAAATATGGAGCCCCCGAGGGGGTCAGCAACCCTTGGCTGGTATGGTTAACGCGCAGCCCATCGGCTACCGGGATACGCGCAACTAATTGTCATGATGACATGGCATTCATTTTAACATATAACATATACATATGGCATAGCAATAATATTGCATAGCACAACATCACATACATAGTGAATACACTTTCCACAATAACAAACCAAGAAGGTTTAACAACATAAGAAGCCTAGAGAATGGTTCACCCTCATGTTAAGCTTGTTACACACACTCATTACCGTTCTGTTAGTCGAACGAGTAACTTAAGTCACAGATGGTTCGGATATAGTGACCCGAACACACCACACAAAACACATGTTCCCACTAAACCGATCATAAGTCAGAATAGGTAAGCTTTGGAGGAAGCTAGCGGGAGATCGAACGCCAATTAAAGGAGAACAATCTTAACATCATAAGAGTCGAATCTGATACAGATATCTACTCTTAAACTTACATGCATGACCGGACAACCGGATTCCTCACTCCCCAGTTAGCACTTGTTAGAAGTTCAACAGTGGAACTTAACAAAATTCACAAGCAAGTGGTAAGTCATGTTAGACACACACAAGGGAAATGAGTCACGTCATAACATCACAATAGTATAAACGACTATAAACTCATTACATGGTTAAGTCTTATAACGTCATAAACACTCAGAAAAACAAACAACACACAAGCTGGTGTAAACCGGTAGGCAACAGACTGCAAGAAAACCATACCTTGGTCCTTGCTTCGATTGATTTTCACCGTAGGCCACTCCTATACATAATTAAGAATGTCGGTTAATTAACTTACATAACTTCAAATTTACTAAGTGTTTAACATGGTTATATGACATGTTTTAATGCCTAAACTTATCCTTGATTACCTACATTATACCCCCTAGGGTTAACTACTTAAACTACACTTTGTTTGTTTTTTTTTTACAAGTTTTGGTCCGATCGACCTTACCGACCGACCTTACACAAGGTCGGTCCATTCCAGAACACACATTACCGTTAAAAATTCTACTGCGACCGACCTTGCAAGTTCGGTCCACAAGTTCGGTCTATTCCCGAGAGTTTTTCCCTTTGAAAACTCAGGCCCGACCGATCTTGGCAAGTCCGGTCGCAAGATCGGTCGATTCCCGAGACTCACTTGCGTACAAAAATTTAGGCATGACCGACCTTGTAAGTTCGGTCCCAAGGTCGGTCTATTCCAGAGACTCAATCCGTACTAAAAATCCATGCCCGACCGACCTTGCAAGTCCGGTCCCCAAGGTCGGTCCATTCCAGAAACCATTCTCGCGTAGGGTAAACTGGGCTCGACCGACCTTGCAGGTCCGGTCCCCAAGGTCGGTCTGCTCCAGACCCTTGTTTTTAATTGCCCATTTAACTCCAAACTTCCCCACATATATCCTAGTATGTTCCAACCTTATTTGGGCACTTCAAACACACCTCAAGACCTCCATTAAACTCCTTAAATCATTCACTAAAATCCTCCTCAAGCATTACACAAACTCTTATAAAAAGGTTTACACTTGTAATGTTTTTCACTAAGTTCCTATGTGGTGTTTCATACCTATAACTTCCACTATTCCCAAATGTTTCTCACCACTACAACATCATCTCCCAAGCATCTTTTCTTCCTAACCAAACTCCTTGAATATCTCTACAAGTTTATAGCTCCTCCATACAACAAATCACTTCTTCCTTATTCACCAACATTGCACAAGTCCTAAACACAATCTCACCATGATCTTGAAGTATCCCAAAACACTCATTTGCACTCTAAATCCTCTAAAATAATGCTTAAGTCCCTTTTACACCTTAAATACCTTAATGCATGTTTCTTTCACTAGTAGAACACTTAACCATTCTAAACACTTCCTAACTTACCAAAACTCATTTTAAACACCTAAAGCTTCTTATACATTATCTGAATTTCGACATGGGTTCTCCTAGAACATTACCAAGCCAAAACACATTGTTTTCACCATTAAACATCCAAGAACACTAAAATCCATCAAGAACATTCTTGTACACAAAACTTCACTCATTTAACACTACATCACAATATAGTGCATAATTTAAATTGCATGGCACTTAGGCCCTTAAATAGCATGGCTCTTAGGCCCTTAAGATGCACAAACCATAAACACTGAATTTCCACAATATATTTGCCTTTGACCTGCAAATGCACTCAACAAACACATATGCCTTTTTACTAGTCTCCTTGAGGACATTTTATTAAGTCATTCACCATTGGCTTTAAGTAGTTTTAACAAGCAATATAGGCTCATTTCTCCTAAGACTTTAAACTACATTAGATTAGCACATTTACCTCTTTTCCTCACAACTTCTTTCTTGTTTCCTTGACTAAATCGGCAAGGCTTTTAGTTGCTTGTCAACTTCTAATCAATATACAAAGAATGTAATGAGTATACAAGCTTTATGCTTCATCTCATTGTAAACCCTAGGTTATACATTGTTTTAAAACATTACGATAGTTGTTTTACCTTGGTATTTGAAGCGAGTTTGAATATGTACCAAGAGAGGACTCCACCAAGTCCTTGAAAGGTTGAAATGAAGCTAGAACAAAGCAATATAAAGAACCCATCAATGGTGATTCTCGGTCAACATCAAAACAAGAAGGAAATGTAGTTTTTATTTGAGTTTCCTTACCTAGAAGCAAAGGAGAACAATAATATGTGAAAAGATGAGCTCAAGCTCCTCCCATGGAGATTCCTCTTGGCACCGAAATGGAGCTCTTGGAATTTTGAAAGGATGAAGTCGAAGAGCTTGGCAAGACAAAGAGAATGGTGGGCTTAGTTTTTGATTTGGCAATGTGAGCTAGGAATTACAAGTGATTGAAGATGGAGAATGATGGTGGTGGTGCTGTTGCAAAATCGGAAATGAGAGAATGAAGGAAGGTAGAAGACGGTGGGAATGCAAGGGAATGAGAGAATGAGTTTGAAGTTTGCTTTAAAAAGATATTTATATGTTAAAGCAAATAGTAACCTAAGTAGTCATCTTTTATTTGTTTAACAAGCTAACAAGAGTGGTGACTCACCACTAAGAAAACCGGCCCCCTTAATGTACTTAGGGGTATTTTAGTCCTTGTTGACCAATTAAATTACTTATATTGACATATGTTATAAACTTGCTTATTTTGTTACTATTCATTAAAACAAGGCACATAGATGTGAAATTTTTGATTTCCCATTGATATAGACTTCCAAATGTGATACTAAGTAGTACACATATTAATTAAAGAGTAATGATGGACATTTAGCCATTCAAAACTCATTTACAAGACAATTTTTCAAAAATGTGCTTTAAGACTCCTTAAAGCACATTTTGTGTTTTAACGTGTTTTCAAGCTTGGTTTTCTTTGGTAATTGGTTTAATATGTTCATTAGTATATAAATAAGGTCTTGGTAAGCTCACTAGGTCTTAACCAAGCTTATCCCAAGCTTAGAGCACATTTTAGCCCTAATTGACTTTAAGGTATTTATTGTGTTTCCTACGGTTTAAATTGTTTACTAATGTTTCTAAGACTCTTTTTAGTCTTAATATACCATATTTAAATGCTTAAAAAACATACTAAGGTTTGGGGTATTTCAGAAGGTTGAGTTGTTGGCGGATTTCCCCCACACTTGCTAGTGTCCGGGGTCGTTGAGACGCTAGATTCGACAGTGAGAGCCGAAAATCCTAGGAAGAATTCGCAAGAGGTACTTTTGAATTGTTCCAAACTCATTCTTGGGGTGTATTTGTTCCAGAGTGGTATATATCTACAATGCACAATCAAAAGGAACTAGGCACAAAAATGGATTCCGAAGAATACGCAAAAAGCCCATGGTTAGATTGCAGAAAGGGACTCATAAGTGAGTCCAATATCATAATGGGTTCAAAGTGTTATAAATGAAATTGAAAGCGTATATAGAGTACAAAAAAGCATAACTAAAGAAAAGGTAAATGACAAAAAACATAAACAATCTCCATAAGTAGACAAAAGGTTTCAGGAGATGGGACTTCAAGCACCCGACACCAAGAGAAGACTACGAGGCCGGTGGTCCACCTCTCTCGATCATGCGGTGCAGCTCCTCATACTGGGCCGCCAACTCCTCCACGCGTCGCTGGTAGGCCTCGAATTCTTCCCAAAAAACCGTGGGAGGTGGCGGGGCGGTAGGGCCAGGAGCGGGGCAGTGCTCTCGTAATCCTCCGGAGGTAGATCCAAAGACTCGATGAATGTCTCCTGAGTGATCTCGATCATCCTACCTCCAACAAACGAGAAAAGCTTTGAAACGCCCTCCTCAGCCGCATTCGCATAGAACTGGCACACTAGGTCAGGGTGAAACTCACCACCCATCGTCAAGAAGCGACCCCATCCCAACGAGTCAAAGAGGGGCTGAAGGTCGAGGTCCTCGATGATGGACGGATCCACCTGGCGCTCTTAGACAAACTCTCGTCGGGGCCCAGTATGGAACCAACGCTTGGCCTCTTCATTGATGAAGAGGCCATCTATCAATCGGGTTCCAGGAGGAGGATCGGCCATGCCGCGGCGGAAGTAGGCGCGGTCGCGAGGACCATTGTCTGAAACCAAAGACAAGAAAAGCAAAACAAGGAAAGAAAACAAAAAAAAAACAACAAAGGAGAGTTAAAGACCAATAAGGAAAGAGAAATGCAAAGGCTGGTTATAGACATATTCATAAAGTGCAGGTGAAAAAGAAAGATAGAAAAATTGCACAACAATTTCATAAAAATTTCAGCATGATCTCCCCCGTTTTTCTGTGTTTGTCCGGTTCTAAGAACCTCCACAAGTTTACCCAATAAGTTAGCAGTCAGATAGTCAACCAGCCCAATGATATAATGCAGTCAAGGAGTTCGAAACGCCCCAAGCAAATCAACAATTCGCACATTTATGACAGTTAAGAATACCCCAAATTTTAAACCATAGTGCACTACATTGGGCATTGAAGATGTAATTTACACACTAACGGTCCAGCGATGCCCACAAAATCATTGCATGCATTAAACACAAGTAAATAATGCTAAACAAAGCATTATTGAATTTTGATCATTAAGCACAAAAAATCATGCTAAAACCACCAATTTACCTCATTGCAATCTCAAATCATTCACACATCCTATAAATAACCATTTGAAACAATCCCAATCCATAAATTTGCAAAAATCAGAATTTGTCACCAAATGCCCCGTTTGGTTCAACCTAATTCTAGCCCAAAGTGCAACTTGCTCAAAAATTTCAAAAATTGACAAATTAGAGTTAGATTCACATACCTTAATGTTTGGATGGTGAAATTAAGCGAAAATTAGGACAAATTTGGGCTGAAATTGGTAGAAATCGATTTGGGGATAAATTAGAGGGTTTAGGGATTTGGGGTGAGAATGGGTGTTGTGGATGCTTGGTGATGAGTGTCCAAATGAGCATGTTTTAGGGGTGTATTTCATATGTTTAATCAACACTTTTCATGCTCATTTCTCCACTCTAGCTTGTTTTCCTCTAGTTTTGTGTTTCATTGGTGTTTTACACATTTATTGTTTAAACAGGAGGAGTAACATATCTAGGAGTAAAGTAGACGAAGAGAAGAACGTGTGGGCGCAAACGGATCCAAAATCGGAGTTCAAATGAAGAAGATACAGCGTTTTGAAGTTAGCCTGACTCCGACCGACCTTAGGACTGACCTTGCAAGGTCGGTCGGGTCCAAATTTTGCCCAGATTTGCGTTTTTGCAAGCTACTGGAATAGACCGACCTTAGGACCGACCTTGCAAGGTCGGTCGAACTTAAAAACGCGCCCGAAAATTGCTACTGACTCCGACCGAGCCTAGGACCGACCTTGCAAGGTCGGTCGGGTTGAAAATTAGCCCAGATCTGCGTTTTAAAACGGGGAATTTTGGGGAAAACTTCCCCATTCTTCATTGAAATACCCCAAACCTAGGTATGTTGTTTAAATGTTAAACTATGGTATGTTAAGACTAAAAAAGTGTCTTAGAAACATTATTAAACAATTTAAACCATAGAAAACACAATTAAATACCTTAAGGTCAATATGGGCGAAAATGTGCTCTAAGCTTGGGATAAGTTTGGTTAAGACCTAATGAGCTTACCAAGACCTTATTTATATGTTAATGAACATATTAAACCAATTACCAAAGAGAACCAAGCTTGAAAACAAGTTAAAACACAAAATGTGCTTTAAGGAGTCTTAAAGCATTTTTTGAAAAATTGTCTTGTAAATGAGTTTTGAGTGGCTAAATGTCCATCATTACTCTTTAATTAACATGTGTACTACTTAGTATCACATTAGGAAGTCTAAATCAATGGGAAATCAAAAATTTCACAAATATGTGCCTTGTTTTGGTGAATAGTGACCAAATTAAGCAAGTTTATAACATATGTCAATATAAGTGAGACAATTGGTCAACAAAGACTAAAATACCCTTATTATAATATGGGGGCCGGTTTCTTGATGACTCACCACACTTAAACAAAAAAATAAGTTAAGTAAAGTAATAAAGTAGAAAGTACTATTTACTTTACTACTTAAATATCCAAACTAGCAAACTTATCTTCATTCTCTTCTTTCCCTCTTCATTTCCCACGCCTTCAACCTCTCTTCTACCTTCTCCATTCACGGTTTTGCTACAGCACCAACACCAACACCAACTTCCATTGCCATTTTCTCCTAGCTCCCTTTACCAAATCAAAAACAAAGACCACCATTCTCTTTGTCTTGCCAAACTCTTCAACTTCATCCTTTCAAAACTCCAAGAGCTCCATTTCAGTGCCAAGAGAAGTCTCCATGGGAGGAGCTTGAGCTCATCTTTTTACATATCATTGTTCTTCTTTGCTTCAAGGTAAAGGAAACTCAAAGAAAAACAACATTTCCTCCATGTTCTTATGTTCACCGAAAATCACCATTAATGGTGTCTTTACCTTGCTTTGTTTTAGCTTCATTTCAATCCTTCAAGGACTTGGTGGAGTCCTCTCTTGTTACTTGTTCAAACTCTCTTCCATTCTCAAGGTAAAACAACTATCTTAATGTTTTAAGACAATATATGTAACTAGGGTTTACAATGAGATTAAGCATGAAGCTTGAATACTCATTATATTGCTTGTATATTATTTAGAAGTTGGCAAGCAATCCCAAGTCCTTGCCGATTTTAATCAAGGAAACAAGAAAGAAGTTTGTGAGGAAAAGAGGTAAATGTGCTAACCTAATGTAGTTTAAAGTCTTAGGAGAAATGAGCTTATGTTGCTTATTAAAACTACTTAAGGAGCCAATGGTGAATGACCTAGTTAATTTTCTCAAGGAGACTATTAAAGGGCATATGAGTTGTTGTATGTATTTGCAGGTCAAAGGCAAATATATTGTGGGAAATTCAGTGTTTAAGGTTTATGCATCTTAAGGGCCTAAGAGCCATGCTATTTAAGGGCCTAAGTGCCAAGCAATTTAAATTATGCACTATATTGTGATGTGGTGTAATTGGGTGAAGTTTTGTGTGTGAGAATGCTCTTGGTGGATTTAGATGTTCTTGAATGCTAAATGGTGAAAAACAATGTGTATTGGTATAACAATGTTCTAGGAGAACTCATGTCAAAATTTAGGTAATGTACAAGAAGTTCTAGGTGTTTTAATTGAGTTTTGGTGAACTAGGAAGTGTTAGAAATGAACAAGTATGTTGCTAGAGAAGAACTATATATGGAGGTGTTCTAGAATGCAAAAAGGACTTAAGCATTATCTTGAAGGTTTTAGAATGCAAATGAGTGTTTTGGAATACACCAAAGTCATTTGGACTTGTGTTGAGACTTATGCAAACTTGGGTAAACAAGGAGAAAGTATAAACTTGTAAAAGGATTTCAAGAATGACATAAGGAGTTGGTTTGTAAGAAATGATGCTTGGGAGATGATGTTATAGTGGTGAGGAAACATTTTGGATAGTATTTATCATAGGTATGAAACACCACTTAGCACCTAAGGAGAAAAAATTATAAGTGTTAGGAATTTCGGTAAGAAATGAGTAAGTGTATAAGGAGATAGAAAATGAGTTTTATGGTTGTTGTATGAGAGTATAAGTGTGCCAAATGATGTTAGAACACATTAGAAGGTTTGAGGAAAAGTTTGGAGAAGATTTGACAATTTTTGGGCATGTTCTGGTGTCGGCCGACCTAGGGGACCGACCCAAGGTTCGGTCGGTCGGCCTCTGTAAGTCACCTGTGAATGGTTCTAGAACGGTCCGACCCAGGGGACTTGGGTCGGACATGGGTCGGTCGGGTGAGTTTAAAAGACGGGAAAATTTCTGGAGTGGTCCGACCCAGAGGACTTGGGTCGGACGTGGGTCGGACGTAGTGGAATTTTCAAATCCGAGAAATTACTGGAAGGGACCGACCCAGTTGGTTGGGTCGGTCGGTGGGTCGGACTGACCCAAAACTAAAAAAAAAACAGAAGGGAATATGACTTATGTAGTTAACCCTAGGGGGTATAATGAAGGTGATCAAGGATAAGTTTGGGCATTAAAACATGTCATATAATCATGTAAAATACTTAGTAAAATTTGAAGTTAAGTAAATTAGTTAACCAACGTTATTAATCATGTATAGGAGTGGCCTACGGTGGAAACAAATCGAAGCAAGGACCAAGGTATGGTTTTCTTGCAGTCTGTTGCCTACCGGTTTACACCGGCTTGTGTGCTGTTGTTTTTTTCTGTATGTTTATGACCTTGTAAGACTTAAGTCATGTAACGAGTTTACAGTTGTTTATGTTATTGTGATGTTAAGGTGTGACTCATATCCCTTGTGTGTGTCTAACAAGACTTAACCACTTGTTGTGATTTGTTATTAAGTTCCAACAGTGAACTTCTAACGAGTGCTAACTGGGGAGCGAGGAATCTGGTTGTCCGGTCACGCGTGTATGTATAAGAGTAGATATCTGTATCAGATTCGACTCTATAATGTTAAGGTTGTTCTCCTTTATTTGGCGTTCGATCTCCCGTTAGCTTCATCCAAAGCTTACCTATTCTGACTTATGATCGGTCTAGTGGGAACATGTGTTTGTGTGGTGTGTTCGGGTCACAATATCTGATCCATCTGTGAGTTAAGTTACTCGTTCGACTAACAGAACGGTAATGAGTTTGTGTAACAAGCTTAACATGAGGGTGAACCATTCTTTAGGCTTATGATGTTGACTAACCTTCTTGGTTTGTTATTATGGGAAGTGTACTCACTAAGTATGTGTTGTTGTGCTAAGCAATATTTCTTGCTATGCTATATATGTCGATTGTGTAAAATCAATGCCATGTTATCATGACAATTAGTTGCGCGTATCCCGGTAGCCGATGGGCTGCGCGTTAACCATACCAGCCAAGGGTTGCTGACCCCCTCGGGGGCTCCATATTTTTATTGCAGGATGAGGATCGAAGAAGCAGAGTGGCTGTAGATCTAGGTCATGTCATACTTTTGATTATTTTGGGATGATAGGCCTGGGATGCGCCTGTGCTCCCGTGGTGTTATGTTTTGGTTCCGTTGTTACTACAGTGACGGTATATTGTCAGTTTACAGTGATGGAATGTAATTAAATACTCGGTATTGTATATGATATATTTATGGTTTTAGTTCTATGCTCGGGAGTCTGATCATCAGACCGGTACAGTGTGTACGTATTCTGCCTTGTTAGCCACGTGGGTGGCTAACGGCGTGTAACACCGACCCGTTTAGTGTTTTTGGTTATTTATTTCCGCTGCGATTTCATATGGTTGATAAGTGCGTAGTAGGGGTGTTACATTCATTCAGTCGAGTTCCGCCCCAAAAACAGAGAGGAAGAGAGATTCTAAAGGAGAAAAGAAGAGGAGAAGAGAAGAAGAAGAAGAGAAGAAAAGGGAGGAGAAGAGAAGAGAAGCTAACCTCCTTCCAAGCTCCATTAATGGCTACTTCTATCCCTTGCTTTTTTATTTTCTCTTCTATGACTGTGTAGAATCATTTGTAGCTAGGGATTGGGGATTTTGTCCCAAATCCCCTAAAACTCCATTGTTGAATCTTGAGCTTGTGTTTGTGCCTTATTTAGTCTTTGAGCTTAATGAAGATGATTATTGAGTGTTTATGACTTCTAAACTTGTTGCTCATGATTTGGGGATTTGTTAAGGGTTTTGCTCAATTTGTCTTCTATGTGTTAAACTTGGTTGGTTTGGTCCTACCGATTAGTTTAGCATTATTGTGGGATTCTATCAAAATGTTATTCAGAGATAGAAACCTAAACTGTTAGAGACTAAAACGGTGTACTCTGATTTCGATGATTTTGAGATTAGACTACATTGCAACCTTAGTGGAACTTGAGCTTAGTGCTATCTATTGACCCGGGGCTTAGCAGAATGAGAAGTCTCGATTAAATTGGTTAGGATTAGTAGGCCTAGATTAGGTTGCTAATTAATTAAGCGTTCCCATGGTTTAGCTATGAGTTCGAGGTTCGACAATCGGCAGTAAGGGGAGGACGGGTGCAAATATCCATCCTGGGCTACACCTATCCTAGATAGTTAGTTTAGTTTTTATTGCTTTTCTTTATTTCTCCAATTACAACCCAAAAACCCAAAACCCTAATTTACATTTATGCACTTTTGTATATATCCTCTTGCACATTTACTAAGCTTATAATTAGCTAGACAGTTACGAAGTCCCTGTGGATACGACCTTGTTGTACTACAATGATTGGGTTCACTGCCTATAGTTAGCAATCTAGTTTCACACCAATGTTTTGCCCACAAGTTTTTGGCGCCGTTGTCGGGGACTTCGGTCCAACTATCTGGTTTATTATCTGTTTAGTTTTTTGTAGATTTTCATTTCATTTATTTACCCATTTTGTGTATAAATTTTTGTTTCTTTTTTTAGGTACTTAATTCTGATGGATGGTCACTACGATCAAGCAGGAGGTTGGTACGGTTACTCCTATGGCGCAGAGAACTACAATCAATGGGATGTATGTCAGAGGTGCGGAGAATATCATGAGAGCCCCAATGTCCAACAACAATGGCAGAATTGAGAGCTCTTATGGAAAACTTCGAACCATCTGTCACTCCCCCAGCAGAAGGTTGGCATGGCGACTACACCGAGCAAAACACCAATTATTGGAGTGTATGCCAAAGGTGCGGAGAGTACCATGAGAGCCCCCAATGTCCAACAACAATGACAGAATTGAGAGCTCTTATGGAGGACCTCAACTCATATGTTTATCGGAGGCTTGTGTGCCAAGAGTATGGAGGAGAGCACGAGAGCGCTCACTGTCCTATGATCACAGTAGAGGTTGATTCACCCAGTTTGGAGGAGCTCATGTCTGATCTTATCTCTTCTTGCAAGCCTAACTGGACTATGCAAGATACTTTTACCATGAAGCAAGATACCTTCAACATGAATGTTCAAGCTCAGATTGATCAGATTGTGCAACAACTTGAGAGCGAAACAGTTCATGATGTGGAACAGCCTGCTGAGGACTTGAGCTACTCTCCAACTCCTCCCCTGTGCGAATCTGAAAGCCCAGCACCACTCCACCCCCGGCTTGACTATGAAGACACTTCATCAGAAGAGAGTCTTCACTCTGACTTCAAGGAGCTTTCTCCCTCTGAAGTCAGCTACCAATATTTCCCCGCCTTCTCCGTGCTCTATCAAGATCACGAGGATGCTCACATCCTCAACTTTGAGAAGGAGGAGACACTGTCTCTCTGACTCCTCAGAGGAGAGTACCACCACCGACTTCAAGGAGCCATCCCCCTCTGAAGTTGATGTCCACCTCGGCTCTTCCTATGAGCCTCACCCCGAGGTCGAGGAT